>CM034147.1:342732054-343932054 GCA_019776745.2 Taxus chinensis | reverse complement strand
TGGGCCTCCCTTAGTGTGATAATGATAAGAAGAAAGTTTAGTATTTTTACATTCTAGCACTAATAAAATATAAATTCCCTTAGTGAAACAAGTTTATCTCTAGCATCAAAAGAAGGTTCAATGACTGTTAGTTGGTGATAGATAAGTGATTCAAAAGGAACTTTATGAAAATATGCATAAGTACTTCAATGCAATTTTAGTGACTTGCTCAGAACATGTAGTCTAGTTTGTTTGGTCTTCTGAAAAAAATTGTAAAGTCATGAAATGTTTTTTGTTGAAAGTGAAGAAACCTATGAAGAAGGTCAAGGGTCTTACAAGCTTGTTAATCCCTCAACGGAATCAAAATATGCTTGTGTGAAAGTCAAGAAGATGAAAATTCTAGCCTTGTCCAAGGGAAATGAAAGGTCCAAAAGTGATGGAAGCTAAAGGAAAAAAGTTTGAAAGTCAATTTATAAATATGAAATATCTCGAGCAAGCATATCTCATGTGATGCATTATGTAGATAAGAATATGAAAAGTTATAGATAGTTTTTGTTGCTTCTTGAAGTGTTTATGGGAAGTGGAAAAGTCACCTTCTTTGAAGACTAAGGGGATGTGCTAGGTGTATGAAAAAAAGGTAACAAATTGTGGTCACTTGAACATAATCAAGGAGTATATATGATAGATAAGCTTCTTAGTTCAAAGATGAGTGTGGCTGATTGATGGAAGAGCTTAAGAGACCTATGATGAAGTAGTTATGAGAAAGATAGTGATATAAAAGTTTATGTTACCAATGTTTGTAGATACAAGATGAATCTATGATAGGCATATAATTAGTTGGTTGGATAAACTAAATTGATATATATATATATACATACATATATATATATATATATATATATCAAATGTACAGATAGGAATTACATAAATGAAATGTAAATTGATCAATGAATGTGAAGAGAGACTAAAACCTAATCCCATGAACCTTGCATGACATAGAAGATGCACATAATTTGAAAAGATAGAAGACAAAGAGTTATGAAAAATGATTGTAGGTGAATATTAAAGTGACTGTTGTGAAAGAGCAAGTGAAGTCTACAAGTAGATCAAAACAACATTGATACTAAGTCTAAATGAAGGATGACTAGGTAAAGACCCTAAGAAGGAAGTTAAAATAAGTAAGACATGAAATCAGGCAAGGTGGACATGAGAGGAGTGACAATCTAAGATAGATATACTGTAGCTGAGATAGAAATTGTGATGTAATATAAGACATGATGATGGAATGGGTTGTTGATACAATATAAGAGAAGAGTGTAATGCCAGTATGTATTGATAGAGTCAACAATAAGGATAGGGGACTATAATGCAAAAGGTTTTGTATTGCATATATGTTGAAGGGAAGAGAGAATGATTATGCCATGAGAGTGAGATGATATAATTGTGTTAATAATTCATGATCATAGATATTGTTGTAGGTTGATTGAGTTGAACCTTGTATGATAGAGCTTGAAGGCTGATTAGGATATAAGAAGAGAATATAGAAGAAGAAGCAAAGTGTTCTAATATAGAGGTCATTATCAGCTGTATAATACAATAAACAAAGGATGAACAAAACACATAATATGTCTAAGTTGTAGATTAGCATATAGGGGGTTGCAACCTCCTTCTAAGAAATAAATTACTAAATATAAGTTGTGGCTGGTTAAATTACATGGGCAGTAGCCTCCAGAACGAGTAATAACTTGGTCAAACTTAGGAGTTAAAACTATAGGTTGAGTAGAATCTCAACCATGAAATCATGTAATATTTAAAGGGCATTTCTGTCCTAAGCATAACTCATAGTTTAAGTGGGGTTTTTCCTAGTTTGGGTTTCCCACATTATATTTGTTTCAGTGTGTTATTTCTTCCCTTTGCTACTTGTGAGTGTTAGTTTAATCTTGATGATGCAAATTAAGTGAATGAACTTATGAGATAAAATTTTTATAAACACTGATTCACCCCCCCTCCTAGTGTCCTAATTTCTGACATCATCTAGTACAAAACAAATTTCCTTTCAGTCTCCAAGAACACACTTAAACATCTTATACTAAGGAACTTTTATGAGAATTCGTGACAAACAAGCTTTTATATTCCCTTGATATAAACTGACTGTGCTTGATACTTCAAAACATACGCATTTTTAACAAGATATTAGTCCCCATAGAATGTCATACTTAACAGACCTAGTAGACTTCAATAGACCTACTTAGGGTCTAGGGCACATTTTTCAACCCTTATGGAGACATACACAAATAAAGGAACTCAAAATTAATTACAAGACTTAATAAATTGACTGAGAGAAAATATTTTACACATAACTTCATCCTTTTGACATGACTTAACTTTAACAACTTACTTTAATCAACGAATATTTTAACTAAGAGTAAGGGAAACATTTACCTAATGACAACCTTTGCTTATTTAATCCATCATGACATAATTTATTGATACTATTGAGACACCATTTGACAAACACTCAAGATAGAGTATCACATATGAAGACACTTGACTGAGACCATATGCTTCACATTATAGACCATTAGACTAAAAAACAAGACAAATACCTCTCATAGCAAAAATAAAATATTCATATCTAACTTTGACTAAGACCAAATTGACTTGTGCAGATGAAACATACCTTCTCATTCTTCAACCACATAGGAAGATGACTCCCTGAATCCTAAAGGATGGACCCATGACATATACATTCACCTAGCAAGGTAGAATCTCTATGTCCACATGGGACATGATACCAAAGTCTTTAATCAACTTTCTTAGCTTTTTTATCTTCGTCTATTTTATTCTCCTTGATGTCTTCTTGAGAAGACAACAACTCTTTAGGCTCTACAAAAATAAAAAGAATTTATGAGAAATAGGCTCATCATGATTGGATCAAGTAGTTTTAGAATCATGTATTTCCTTCTTGACAGGAGTAGACTTGAGTTTTTCCTTTACTTTTTCAACATGATTAGTCTTAGCATCATCCTTCTTGTAGATGTTCATCTTAGATCTACAATATTTAGCAATGTGACCAACATTATTACATTTGAAGCAAGTAATAATATTCATAACTTTAGGAGTTATATATTTCCAACCTTGTCTTGGTTCCTTTTGATAGAAATGCCTGGTAATATGTCCAACATAATTGAAATTATAACACACAACTCCATTTCTAGGTCTAGGTGGTCCTTGATAGAATTTTTTTCAATGTGGCCCTCCTTGTGACAATTTCAGCATGTGATATCTCTTGAATGGTCATGTTTATTATTCCTCCATGAATAATAATAATTGATAAACCTCCTACACTCTTTATCCCTATGCCCAAAATCATTGTAAGTGAAACAATAACCATTAAGTGACTTTTCATACCTTGAGGCATTGGGTTGTTTAATTGACTTGTTCTTCATATTGTTCTTGATCTGATCATCACTTGAACCAATAAACTTCTTGCTTGAAACAACATAATTTTTCATCACCTCCTTAATTTTGAGGATCTCCTTTGTTTTGACATATTCTTGGCTTGATTCATAATTCTTTTTATCCTTATTTGATTCTTCTTTCAAACCCAAACCTAGTCTATCACTAAAATGTCTTTTACTGCTCAATAAATCATCTAAATATCTTTTACTCTTTTTAAAGTTTTAATACATTTTTTAGTTTTCTTGAATCTAGGTCAAGTTTTGATTGTAAAGTCTTGATGACCATATCAAAATTTATTCACTCATCCTCTTTAGTTTTGAGACTAACAGTAAGCAATCCAATCTGATTTTTCATCTGAGTACACTCCTCCTTTTTGTATTTAAGCTCTTTAAGTATTACCTTTAATATTTGATCCATGCCTTTTGTACTATTGAACTCATCAAGTACATTACTGCTGGAAGGGATGTTATATTCATAAAAATACTCCAACTTCTACCATAATTCTCTTACTGAAACACAATCTACACCCATGGTGCTCACACATTCTTTGAAAGAACCAAATATGATATCCTTGGCAATTTTTTCCATGGGGTATGATAAATCAATATCCCCAAAAAAAATTTATAACCAAGAGAAATTATATATACATTCATTTTGAGTCTTCATAGGGCATATTTAGTTCCATTGAACTTCAGACCTTCATATGGAAAAACACTCTTTACCCATTCTAATCACCGAGATCTGTGCTCTAAGAGAATATTCCTTCAAGTGATTAAACTTAATCAAAAGGACTTGCTTTGATACCAATTATTGGAAGAACAATGAACCGAGGGGGTTAAATTATTTCTTTAAAACTTTACAAATTTCACATTAATTTACATGCATCATTAAGATCCAACCATATGTTAATGTGAATTTAAAACCAAGCAACAATCAACCACATAAGCACAACCAAGAGAGAGAACACATGAACACAAGATATAATTGGGAAAACCTCAAGGGGAAGAAAATCCATTGAGAATCTTCTTATATTACACAAATCAAAGAGATTTAGTGAAGAACCAACTTCACAAGGATCACCAACCCCTTGTTTAGTAGAGTACCAACCCTACAAGGAGCACCCACCCATAATTTAGTGAAACACCAGCTCTAAAAGGAGGATACAACCCCCTAAGATGATCAAGTACCAAATCAATCACCGTTATATGAATATATTTGATATATTGTTTCTGCCACAATTGGTGGAGATCACTAATTCAACTCACACACACCTTCAAACCTTCTTCAAACCCTCTTTCACCTAACTCTCTCAAACTTGGATTTTCATGACGTGATTTGGATTCAAACCATTGCATAGATGATCTCTAACACTCTTCATACTTTTTAACACATCCTTATATATCTCTTTATGCCATTAATCCTCCTTCAACTCCTCACCTAGGTCGCATTTCCCTCTATACACAACTAGTTCAAAAATGAACCAAAAAAAGCACTTTATAAACTTCTCATATAAAAAACATAACATATGTCGGTCCATAAAAAATATATCAACAAATACAAAATTAAAATATAACACCAAACTAATAAAAATACATAAAATGGACCCATGTAGGTCGGTCATGCACTAATATAACCAAACAAGCCCAAAAAGGCTCAAAACCCCATCACTAAGCACATCAAAGACCTACAGACATATCACCATGCTTTTTCAAGAATCAAAAGTATGCACACATGTAAAATATATCATAATAACATCATAAAATCTCACACATTATCTTAAACCAATCATTTTATTCATTAATCTATCAATAAGGATCATTTCCTTCTCAAAACAATTGTTTCCAGGAACTAGAATTCACCTAAAATGCTCAATATCACCCAAGAACATATCAAATATGCCATATAACAATTAATTGGAAATATGATGACTTGTATAAAAAATCTATGCTTTTTATACCTCATAAAACATCCATCAATGTAAATCACACCTCTTTTCTTCTTCAACAAATTGTGTTGCATAGAAAGTAGTTTTGGATACTCGAATGGTTTGCACCCATGTTATCACTTTCAAGACATATAAATTCCTTAAATATGAAAAAAAATCGTGCCTATTCACTCTCCAATATATATAAATAATCATAAAATAAAAAACATGTGTCTTCTACTTCCATCTTCTAGCCAAAGCAATTATGTCTTGAAATAGTCAAACTTGGTCTTCACAAACTAAGTTGGTTCACCTATAAAAACAAATCATCAAGGGGAAAAAATATATCATTGAAAATTTCTCAAAATATAAATTCCAAAAAATATTACATTTTGTACCAAATCCAAATGGAAAGCCTTCAACCAAGTCAATCTTTGCAACTGCTCAAAACTTCCCTTTTAGGCCCAAAGACCAGTCCTCATAAATAGGGTGAAAATTTTCCCTAGGATTTCAACCATGACCTGAAACTATCATGGGAATACAGTAAAACTCCCAATATTTATTTAATAAATACCTTCAAAGGGAAGATTTTCCACAAACTGAAAAACCTCTCAAAACTTGTCATTTTGAATGGGGCCCACATACTATCACAAAATATACCATACCTTTATGGAAATATGGAGTATACATTATGGGAACTTATAAATAAAAACTTTCCTACCCCTTTCAAGATAGGGTTTATCAAGGGTCTTAAACCACTTTATCTTCTTAACGATTGTTCATAAAAAAGATGAGAAAATAACCACATTATTTTTTCAAAACACTCTTAGATCAATGGAAAAATATCCCCCAAAACCTATAGGTTACATGAAAAACACAAAATTCACAATGAGCATCTAAAGTTCATAATTCAAGTTAGTTTTGCCTTCTTCTCAACCCTATTTTACCAAAACTAATGTATCTTGCAAAAATATCTTAATGATGAACTAAATTTTTTATCACACCTCTAGGACACCCCTATTCATCATCTTAATTCATCATATTATCTCAAATATATCTTCATCTTCATGCACCATTTAATTTGCATGACCAGGCCTTAGGGTTTTGCATAATTTAGGCCATAACAAACTTAACTAACACTATAAACAAGAATGAAATATATTCTAACTATCTCTACATGATGAAAAAACCTAAAATACCTCCATGATTGATCTCAAGGTCTCACACATACTTGCAAGTGACTATCATTCCTAATTAGGCCTCCAAACATTAGGATTAGGTCTAGTTTAGACCTAGACCAAGTGAACTAACACCATGAATCTAGTTCCAAGATATCCAAAAGGAACTAACATACTTGAGACAATATGTATCACATCTATTCATGCCTCCATGATATCACATGGATTTATACCTCACTCTCATGCTCATTTGGCCTCCAAGCACCTAAACTAGGTCTAGATGAACACTTGCAACTGATTCTTCCACATGTACTCGCACTCTGACACTCATGTGAGTGTCTCCAAACTCTCCTAAAATTATCTCCATACCTAAAAAATTATCCTTAAGCTACCATGCAACTCAAATCACCATGATATCTCACCTAGGCTAGTAGATCTCCATAATGGACTTACTAGACCAAACCATTATCACCTTGTCCACTCATGTCATCATGTCACCATCATGCCAATCATCTCCTATCAATCCTCTATCATCATATTTTTCATTAATTTTTTTTTACATCAATGAAAACACCTAAACTCACACATTCCAACAAAAATTGTGAGGTGTTTTTTACTTTAAGAGAGCAAAAACATAAAGTTATAATTAATAACTCCTCTTCCTCATTTACTAGAAATGCACGAGGAAAGAGATTTGAGAAGAAGGGGAAACCTAAAATGAAAATCACTAAAGAAAATATTTCTATGAATAACATAAAGGAGAAACAAAAAAATTATGGTTTTTCGAGAAGCTTTGAGAAGAAAGTACTTGTAAGGGTTATTTTAAATAATTAGCAATGGAGAAAAAAATTCTGGGAACAAAGAAACATTTCAGGAGAGGATGCATGATGTTGTAGGTCATTATGAAGTAGGAAAACATCCCACTCCCATATAATTTAAGGGTAAGTTTTTTTTTATTAATGGTAAGTAGTTTTGAAGGGACTATACCCTGTTTACATAGAAGGCCTAAAAGCCAGATATATCATTAATAGGTTCTACAAAAAAAAGGATTAGCATCCAAAATTTAAGGGTAAGTTGTTTGGCATACCTATTACTATTTTATTTGATACTAGAGGGATTGAATGTTTTGTTTCTTCTGAGTTAGCTTCAAAATTGTCTAGAAAAGATGGATACATGGCAATTTCATGGAATGTTAAATATGGTCATAATTTTGTCCATAAAGTTACACAATGTTTGTTTGAAGCAAATTTATAACTATTAGAGTTTACTATTGAGCTTAATATTTATATAGCCCCTTTAGGAACTCATGATGTTGTAATAGGAATGAACTAGTTGTCTTAGTACCAAACATCCATAGATTTCCTAAGAAAACAAATAATATGCCTTGATGATTAGTAGAAAACAACAATAATACAAAGTATAAAAAGAGTTTTTGTAGTAAGATAAATCTATGCTATACAAATGGAAAATCTAAAAAATAAAGGTTGCATGTTATATGTAGTAAAAATAACAGATTCCAGTTATGGAAATGAACCAAAAATAGATGATTTCCCTCTTTTAAACGAATTCAATTTTTTTCCTCAATAAATATAGGGTTTACCCCAAAGCGAGAGTTTGAATTTATCATAGACCTCAAACCAATAAATGAGTCACTATCAAAAGCACCCTACATAATGACTACAATAGAGCTAGTGGAATTTAAAGCACAAATTCACGAGTTGTTGTCCAAAGGATTGGTCCACCCAAGTGTATCACCTTGGTAGCACCAATAATCTTAGTACAAAAGAAGGATGGATCTCTAAGATTGTTTATTGAGTACCATTTTTTTAAAAAAAGTTACCATTAAAAAAAAATATCCCTTACCTAGAATTTATGATCTTTTTGATCCAATAAGGGGTGCTTCAGTTTATTCAAATATTGACTTGTGGCCTGGTTACCATTAGTTAATAATCAAATGTGAAGAGATAGATAATTTTTTTTTAGAACATGTTATGGGCATTACGATTTCACGGTTTTACCATTTAGACTCACTAATGCACCAATAATCTTAATGAATTTAATGAACATCGTGTTTCAAGAATACTTATAACAATTTGTGTTAGTATTCCTTGATGATATACTAATATACTCAAAATTTATAGAGGAACATGATAAACATTTAAGAACAGTTTTACAGATTTGAGAAATCATAAAGTGTATGGAAATTGGTCCAAATGTACTTTTTATCAAAACAAAGTACAATATTTGGGTCACATAATCAGTAAAGAAGGAATTATAATTGATTTGTCTAAGGAAAAGGCTACTCTGGAGTGACCAACCCGTAAATATGTACATGAAATTAGAGGTTTCATGGGACTGGCTTGTTACTATAGGAAGTTTGTCAAGGACTTCTCTAGAGTGGCAAGTCAATCACTTCCTTGTAAAGGAATTTTTGTTTTTTTTTTGGGATAATAAGTGTGAAGAACATTTCAACTCATTAAAGAAAAAGTTAACTTCAGATTTGATCTTAAAGGTTTTAGATCCAAATGGGAATTTTATAGTTGTAATAGATGCTTCATGAGAAGGATTGGTAGGATTATTTCAAAATGCGCATGTAGTATCATTTGAAATTAGAAAACTAAAAGCACATGAACAGAATTATGATCCTCATGATTTAGAGATTGTTATTGTTTATGCATTGTAGGTTTGGAGACATTATATGTTAGGAAAATCATTTGAATTAAAAACATGCCATATAGGTATAAAATACATCTTTACACAACCAAATTTAAATGCAAGACAATGTAAATGGTTAGAATTTCTATCCCACTATGATTTTGATGTATTATATAAAGAGAACATAAAACCAAGTAACATTTATTTTAAGCCGTAGAAATCATATTTATGCTATTGTTACTTTAAGAACCTAGTTCAAGGATGAAGTTAGAGAAATAATTTTGAATAGATCCTTATTATAAACAAGTTAAAACAACACTAGAAAATAGTCCTAATGACAAGAGGTACGATGGTTTCAGAATTGAACATGATGGAATTTTACGTTATTTTAGCAGAACATATGTACATGTAGGGAATATATTAAGAACTAAAGTACTTAAATAATTTCATGATACACCTTATTTAGGTCATCCGAGAGTAAAAAAATTGTTAGCTGATATAAAAAGACAGTACTTTTGGAAAGGAATGAAAAAGGATGTTACAAATTATGTAGCTCATTGCTTAGAATGTCAAAGGGTTAAAGATGAACATTTACATGTAGCAAGACTGTTGTATCCGCATAATGTACCACATTATAAGTGACAGGTAATAAGCATGGAATTTTTCCAAGAACTACCAATGTTTAAAAATAAACATGATGTAATTCTGGTTGTGGTGGATAAATTCACTAAAGTGGTACACTTCATACCTAGAAATATGAAAGATGATTCACTGATATTAGCAAGAAGATTTATTCAAGAAATCTTTATATTACATGGAATACTGGAGTTGATCATATCAGTTAAAGACCCTAGAATGACTTCCAGATTTTGGAAAATGATTTATGCGTCCTTGGGAACAAAACTAAATTTTAGTTCAGCTTACCACCTGAAAACTGAGGGAAATACTAAAATTGTAAATCAAGTCCTAGAGGATATAATAAGGATGTATTGCATGGATGAAAAATATAAGTGGGAAGAATATATTCACAAAGTTGAGTTTGCATATAATAATAATTATCACTCATCACTGAAAATGGTTCCTTTTGAAGCCTTATATGGCAAAAAATGCAGAACACCATCAGTTGGGATAATGTTGAGGATATGGAAGTAGTAAGACATGAAATGCTAACTGAAATGGAGAAACAAATGATATTTATTCGAAACGATTAAAGGAAGAAGAAGACAAAAAAGAGTTGTGATGATTTAAAATAATAACAAGGAAGTTTAATGTAGGAGATGAAGTATTAATGAGAGTGAAACCCAAAAATAGCTCCATTACTTTTGAAAAATATGTCAAGATCACCTAGATTTGTTGGACCTTTTGAAATTTTAGAAATGATAGGTCATGTGGCCTATAGGTTAGCTCTACCTCTTGCACTGTCTAAAATGCACAATGCCTTCCATATATCCTTGCTGAAAAGGTATGATGTAGATTTAACACACATATTAAATTGGGATTCATTACAGGTACAAGATCTTGGAATTATCACATTTGAACATGTTGGTTCTCATTTTGAGCTCACACTTTGACTTATGAATTCTCCCCTAAGAATTTCCATCCTACTTGTCAAAACCCCATTTTGAAAAATTTACAACTCCACAAGAATCTCCATTAAACCAGTTCTCCATGAGACCAATAGAATCCATGCTAAGAAGTGATGTATTTGTGTACAAAATATTGTCTAAGGATTTCTCGACTTATGGGGCAACCATGAGTGTACTGGTTTGAATTATACATGTATTAAACTCAAATGAACTAGTTATGAATGTATGTAAATCCGTCACCAAATATTTCCTACTTTCATTATGTGTTCTTCCCATGTGAAAAATTCAAATTATTCCCCACTACCCAATGACGTGGTGCTCTCTAGAGGATTTCGCTATAATAGAACATATGTGTTTATTCACAATTTTATGTGAAAATGCAAAATGCAATAATAAGTTTGGGAACTGACATGAGAATATACTGAAGAATATTTTTGGGGAAGTTATAAAAAAGTGCACTTTTACAATACGTATGTAAAAATGTAAAGTGCAATCTAAACCCCACTCCTAGAAAGGAACACGTGTCATCAAGACAAAGCTTTGTAGTTTCGAGCATATCACCAACTATAAATTTTTTTAGTTTTATAACTCAAAAACAAAAAAGCAAACTGTGGTCAAATATCCTGGCCTCGACATGGGACATGTGTTGTTATGCAAAAGCAAGTTGGTATCACACAAAATGGTTAAATTTTTAGTTTTACAATCCTACAGTTAGAATAAAAAATACAAAAAGCCTCTTGACTCTTGATTCCCACCAATGGAAGACATGTGGACAATTCTCATTTAAAAGGAGGAAAATTTGGATCGAACGGTGGATATTGAATGCATTTATGGCTTCTGCCATTAATGTAACTCACAGGAGCAAAGTAAAGGTTTAAAAATGTATTGAAAATTTTGAAATTCACACTTTTGGATGAATATTTTAAGCTTTCTAAAGCCCTAAGGTCACAAATTTTCAAGTGAGAAGGAGAGAATTGATTACAAATATTAGTGATGAGGGAATTGAAGGAGTTGAGCGTGCCTATGTAATCCGAACATTGAATAAAATCACAAGTCCTTGTAATTTTTCTTGAATAATGGATTGTTGCTTCAATTTCTTGTGTTTGTACATTTTTGTAATCTCTATACTACTGGAAGGAAATAATTATAAGTATTTTGTTAAGAAAAAATGAGGATAATGGAGGCTGGAACCCATGTCACTTCAAATATCATAAGTAACCTGGATGAAGTGACAGACACAAATCTAATGAATGCAATCCTAGATGACTTCTTACAAATATTGCATGCCTCTAAAAGAAGTGATTACATGGTGAAAATTGATGCCAACAACATTTCCTTGGCTGCATCTTTCCAACCTTTGATACATTGCCCAGAATTAGTATGGTTTTTTGCCAAAAGTTATAACATAGAGACGAAGGAATTTTTGGATGAAAGTGGTGATAGAGTAGTCTCCTTAACACATGGGGCATTTCATTTGATATTAGGGTTACCCCATATCCAAAATCTGGTGAACATTGACAAACATAAATCACTAAACCTCTATAATGCTAAGCGTGAGGAATATTCCAAGATCATGAATACCCATTGGTTGTCGACTAACAAAGGATCCTCTTCTAGAATCCCAAAGAGGCTGGTTAGATCACACTTTATGGAAGAAGTAGAAGACCTCATAACTTTACTAAGTAGGATTATAGGCTTAAAGAGAGCCTATGGTTTCCAAGGCTGGATGTGTAGTTACATATAGATTACTTTGGATAGCAAGGTGGACATTTTTTGGGAAACTTTTAGAGCCACAACTATTCATGAACAACTCCTTGAAATGGATGTGAAGATCAGAGAAGGTATCACTTTCAGCTGTGAATTTTATATGATGTCATATCAAATCTACAATATTGAATGCCACAAAAAATTCCCTTCTATTCCAAGAATTAAAGACATCACCACTCATAGGGTATATGCTATTTTCCCTTAATTAAATTTGGATAATTAGAAGGGAAACTATTAGAAATTAGAGGATTCATAGTTATGGGGTTAATTAATTTATATGATAAATTAACATGAACATTACATCACATAAACTATATCTGAATAAATAAAATATTACTTACTCAACACAAATAACACAGATAAAATTGCATGTATAGTGGAAAACCCCAATAGGGTTAAAACCACTTGAAATAACATTTTACTATCAGAGAACCAAAGTTACATCCAATATTTTTCACCTCCACCTTTAAACCCTAATCACAAGGGTAAACTTATTTTACCTTTGATATATTTCATGAACCTATCAAATGAGGAGTTTAAATTCATATTTATACAAGGTGATTGGGTATGTCTCCCAACCCACCTTTTCAACCTAAAAAGGTTGACACATACACCTAGGTTTATAATGTTTAATATTAGAAATATAATCATTTCATGATAATAAATATTTAACCTAAAATACATACCTATGTTATCATATTTAATAATAGAAATATAAATATTTCATATCATTAAATATTAACCTATATAATGGTGATGGACCCATATTAATTAAGGGGTGGCCAACCCACTTAATCATTATGTTCCAACACTCCCCCTTAAGTTTAAGTGGGATAACATATGCCAAAAGATTACTTGTCCATGGTACACTATATGATTTATAATCCTTAAACCATAAAGGTTTTAGGATAACATATTAGGTGAAGGAATTATAACACCTTCGTCATACTCAAGTTACCTTTTTATATAAAAGGATTTGGAATCCCAAAGATCATCCCATGATCAGTGGCTATGTATGATTTGTGATTTTTACATGTTCTCACAAGTTCTCATAAAAGGTATTGAACCCAAGCATATAGGAGCCTTTTATAATACGGGAACTTCTTAACAATATGTTTGCACTCGATGTTTACGAGTAAACTCAATAACACTAAAATTTTTACTGAAGACTTCCTTTAAGTTATTTCTACACTTATTTCTAAAAAATAAGCCAAGGAGGTATACATGCCCAAAGGTCTTTTACACTTGCTTGAATGTATTTTACATTTGTAATTTTATTTTACAAATACTAAGTTCCATTAGGAGGTGACATTATCATGCACACTCCCCCTTAATGGTAACTCTGAAAAATATCAATTTTTCATGAAAGTGACAAAACTTTGCAGCACTCAGGGGCTTTGTGAATATTTAAGAAACCTGCTCTTTAGTCGGCCCAAACTTGAGATCTATGTCACCACTTGATACTTTCTCATGGATGAAGTGTATATGAATCTCAATGTGCTTTTTCCTATGATGCTGTAATGAATTATGTATAGGAGCTATGGTTCTATGGTTATCTTAGAACAAAGGAACACTACATGGATCCTTCATCTTTATCTCATCGAACAACCTCTTCAGCCATAGATCCTCTTTTGCAGCTTCCATTGCACTTCTATACTCAACTTCAGTTGAAGAGATATAAATAGTTGGTTACTTTTTGCTACACCAAATAATGACAGCTAGACCAAATTTAAATACATAACCAGAAGTAGATTTTCTATCCAATACATAACCATAATGATCAAAATCACAAAATCCATAGAAGTTAACATTTTCATTTTTAGTATAATGCAACTCATATTTGATTGTTCCCTTAATATATCTAAGAATTTTTTTTGCAAGATTCCAATGATCTCTATAAGGTTCCTGCATAAACCTTAAAGCAATTCTTACTGTATAGGAAATATCTGGTCTATTTATAGTTAGATAAATCAAACTTCCAACTAACTGCCTATATAAAGTAGGATCAACTTTTTCACATGCACGCTTAAGATCAAGTTTTAGTCCAACTTCTATAGGATTAGAAACTTATTTACAATCAATCATGTTAAATTTTTTCAGTACATTGGTTGCATATTGTGCTTGAGAAACAACAATAGAATGCTTATCTTGAAATAAATCCATGCCAAGAAAATGATGTAAGAGACCTAAATTAGTCATTTCAAAGTACCGTTTCAACTTTTCTTTAATTCTACAAACTAAAGCAAGACTATCACCAGTCATAAGAAAATCATCAACATATATACAAAAAATGATAATATGTTATCCTTTTTGCTTTATGAATAAAGAATTGTTAGAAGAACAATTAACAAAACCTAACTGTTTAAAGAAGGAATTAATTTTTGCATACCAAGCTCTAGGAGCTTGTTTTAAACCATACAAGAATTTTTTCAACTTATAAACATAGTTTTCTTTACCAGTTTCTTCACATCCTTTAGGTTGAGAAATGTAAAGTTATTGTTTTAAATCACCATTCAAAAAAGCATTGTTCACATCCATTTGGTGGATTTCCTACCCAAACTAAGAAACAATAGCAAACAAGGCCATGACAATACTCATCTTAGCTACAAGAGAAAACATATCAACATAATCAATATCGTGTTTCTAAGTGAAACCTCTAGTAACAAGTCTAGCTTTATGTTTTTCAATACTACCATCAACATTATATTTTACTTTGTATAACCATCTAGACCTAATAAGACTTATTTTTTCAGGAGGAACCAACTCCCAAGTTTGATTTTGAATTGGGGAATTATATTCATCCTGTATTGTATTGATCCACTTCTCATGTCGAGAAGCTTCTTCAAAAAAATTTGGCTCAGGTTTATACAAGGTCATTAATGAAAGGTAAGTATGATGGCTTCTAGTCATTTCCTTAAAGTCAATAGGATTATAACTTTCTAACATAGATTGATCCCATTTTGATTTCTTAGCTAGGGAGATAGGGGATTCAGAAACATCCATATCATTAACACAAAAAACATCATCATGACCATCTATTATATTTTCATTATCCGAATCACAACCATCATTAGAAATATTGATAGAGGTAGGAACATCATTACCATTACCACATGAACAAAAACATTTTTCCAACACAGTCACATTGTGGTTTTCAGTTACTTCCCTTTTTACAGGGTCATAAATCCTTATACCTGCATTATTAATACCATATCTAATGAAAACAAAAGAAAAGAAAGTCATATCAAGTTTCTTTCTTTTCTTTTTAGGAATGTATAAAGAAGCAAGACTACCAAAAATTTTTAAATGAGAGATATCATGTTTTTGATTTGACCATTTTTTTAAGGGCAGTGAAAGGTTGAATAGATTTAGTAGGAACCCTGTTTAGAATGTAGACTGATGTGTTCATTGCTTCTGCCCATAGAAATTTGGGAAGACTAGTAAAATGAAGCATAGTGCGAGCCATATCTAAAATAGTCTTATTTTTTCATTCTGCAACATCATTAGATTAGGGAGAATGGGGAGAAGTTAATTACCTTTTAATACCATAATTAATACAGAAATTTTCAAATGCCTTGCTAACATATTTACCTCATCTATTATAATTCTCTTAATTTTATAATTTGACAAGTTTTCAACAGATGCTTTAAATTCCTTAAATTTTTCCAATACATCATATTTATTTTCAAGAAAGTATGACCAAATCATTCTGGTGAAATCATCAATAAAAGCCACAACATATAAAGAACCATTTAATAAAGCTACTTCAAGAGGCCCTCTAATATCACTATGAATAAGTTCTAATGGGGAAGAGGTACTCTTCTCAAGATGTGAGTGAAAGGGTTTAGCACTTTGTTTCAAGCGTAAACACCCTTCACATACATCATGAGAAGAAGAAAACATAGGAAAACCTTTCACAAGATTAAATCTAGCTATTTCATATAAGATTATATAATTAACATGTCCTAATATTTCATGTCATAGTTCCAAATTATTCAAACTTTGAGATACAAAACAAGATGTAGAAGAGAAATCATAAAAATATACAAACCATTTCTTTGAATTCCTTCAGATATTATACTATCATTACTATCCTTGATATACCAAATATCCTTCAAAATTTGAATAGAAAAACCATCATGAGTTAATTACGAACATGAAAAAATATTTTTTTGATCTTAGGAACAAATAACACATTATTTAAAATACCATTAGCAAATTTTACTTTTCCTTTCTCTATTGCTTCTAAATATGAGTTATCATCAAGATACACATGTTCATTGATTTTCACAACATCAATTTTTTTTGAAGCACCAGTCATATGGTTTGATGCACCTAAATCTAGAATCCATTCAGAATTAGAGGAAGAGTATAATGTAACATATAAAGAAATAGTTGTAGGAGTATCTTTAGAACTATCCTTTTTCCTTAAATTATATTCAAAATAAACAAATTATTTTTTATTTTTATGGATAGGTTTATTAGATTTGCAATATTCCTTTTATGCCCAAATTTACCACATTTGTGACCTTTACCACTAAAGATTACACACAATTGCTCATAAGAGAAACTTTTCTTATCAGTAAAAGAATATTTAGATTTAAAATTCTGATTTGAGAAGGGCTTGTGAGGTTTGAACTTTGAATTTTGAGCAAGAAGTGCCTGAGAGGAATTCTCGTTAGAGTTAAAGTTCATCATAACTTTCTTTTCATGTATCAGAAGTGAACTCAAGGTATTCAAATCAGGTAGATAATTTTCATTTTGATATTTAGAGTTAAAGATAAAAATAAAATTCCTAAATCTTTCATGTATATTTAACTGAATAATAAAGTAGATTATTTTTTCACTAATTAAATCAAAATTGCATCCATCTAATTATGATTTGATATTTTTAATTTTGGCTTAGAAATTAACTAATTTTATTCTCCTTCAATAGGAGTTGTAATTAATTCTAAAACTAATTTAATAATCTTAGACAACCGCGTACCTTCATGCATGGATTCTAATTATGTCCATACCTATTTCAGATGTTCGATATTACCAATGTGCATAAGATAATCATCGTTCACATTGCATAGAATAATGGAAATATCCTCCTGCATTCGTGTGAGAATACATTCATGTTATTTGCGGTTGTTTGACGACCGGTCAGAGAAACCTCAGATCTAAAAAAAATCATCCTGAGTTTCCTTGCCATAAGTTCAGATTTGACCCTGATCTTCCAAATATTGTAGTTGGTTCCATTCAAGATTTGGGAATTTTCAAGGTAGAAATAACTGGATGCCATTGTTTTCCTGAACCTGTAAAACAAACCTCAATATATAATGTATCACATATTTAGATATATATTTATCAAAAGTTGTTACTATATTTTTTCATAAAATATATTTAATGATAGATCATAACAGATTTAGATCTATAGAAGAAAATAATATCAAATGCCAAATTTGAACAATCTAAAAAAATTGCTAGCGATTCAATGAATCACCCACAATTCTAGAGAGAATCACCAGTGATCGGGACAATCGCTTGCGATTGGGTCTAAAAAAAACTGGCTGGATCAATAAATGGTTACAGTTTTAAATTTAAGTTTCTGGCTGGTAAATTTACCAAAATGATGAAAATCACCGGCGGTTTATGAAATCTCTTGTGATACTTGTGATAAAATATAGTTTTTATATTTAAACCCAGATTTCTAATTTTCTACTATTTTGACAAAAAAATGGCTTCTAAATAGATCCTGAAGACCTCTATTCATAAATTCTAATAAATTATAACCAGACCTAATTTTTAGACTAGGTTATACATACATACATACATACATACATACATACATACATACATATATATACATACATACCTGAAGACAATCAAATTCACCTATCCAATAAAATAAATTAGAAAATTGTAATATTTTTTTTAGAGATGCCAGTGGATTTACATAGGGGATAAGTGATTTCACCCAACCAATAAAAAAATTAAAAAAAACCTATTTTCATGATCATTGTCTCCTTCATTTTAACTTATTATTAATTCTTGGATTTACCCCCAAAATAATTGAACACATAAAACTATAGAAACATAATGAAATATTTCATATAAATATTTAACCCTTACATGGTCTTGGTAAATGGTTTTTATGGACAATTAAGAATCCAGATTCTTTTTCACATGTGCATACATATAAATATTTTCATAAAAATTTAGGTTACAAAAGAAATGAAAGAAGGGGGCCCCTTAATTTATATACCCTTTCAGGTTGGTTGGAAAAATCCATAAAAAGATTAAATACCTTAACTTTAGATCTAACCTATTTAATTTAGTCTCTCTATTACCATGTTAGAAATTAGAGGATTCATAGTTATGAGTTTAATTAATTTATATGATAAATTAACATGAACATTACATCACATAAACTATATGTAAATAAATAAAATATTACTTACTCAACACAAATAACACAGATAACATCGTATGTATAGTGGAAAACCCCAATAGGGTAAAAACCACTTGAAATAACATTTTACTATCAGAGAACCAAAGTTACATCTAGTATTTTCCACCTCCTCCTTCAAACCCTAATCACAAGGGTAAACTTATTTTACCTTTGATATATTTCATGAACCTATCAAATGAGGACCTTAAAGTCCTATTTATACAAGATGATTGGGTATGTCTCCCGACCCACATTTTAAACCTAAAAAGGTTGAAACATACACCTAGGTTTATAATATTTAGTATTAGAAATATAATCATTTAATGTTATTAAATATTTAACTTAAAGTATATACCTAGGTTAGCATATTTATTAATAGAAATATAAATATTTCATATTATTAAATATTAACATATATAATGGTGATGGACCCATATTAATTAAGGTGTGACTATCCCACTTAATCATTATGTTGTAAAAGAAACTTCAGAAATATAAATGATGCCTTCTTTACACCAATCATATGCCTCTTTAGGCCAGAATGGGAATAGTACAAAATACCTATAGAGGCCAAAAGAATGATAAAGGAATATGGATATTAATTCATCATATTTAGATTCTTCACTTATATAAGGGTAAGTGGTTATGAAGGATAATTATTCATGTTGCCCAGATAATTAAATGATAAGTGGGCACTCCTAGAGCTCTAAAGGTAGCTAACATAAGTGCACAAGTTGATAGTAGGCAAGCACAAAATAAACATCAAGTTTCCTACCAAACTAGGAAGATACACTTTCCCAACTATTGCAAAGGATAAGCTCTTAGAGGAAGAAATGGAAAGACTAGGAATGGAAAAGTTTCACGCTAGACCAAAAAATGCTATCAGATGGGTTGTAAGTTCAATCCTAGGGAGCCCACATGAGCATGAGGCCCACTATTAAGATTATTGGATGGATTGCAAAGATGAGGAAGAGGTCAGGTTGAGAGATTATTCCAGAATGACCCTTAAACATATCATTGAATACAAGATTGTAGTTGTGCCATAAGGTTTGTGTGCTGAAAAATATGTAGTGAGAGAGTATGATCATGTTATGAAACTATCATCACAGCTAATTGCACCACTAAATTGGAATGAGAAAGATTCATTTAGTTTACACGCTAGAATAACACATGTGATGATAAGAACACTGTCATGGCTAACAGTGAAAGGGTTTGATTTGTCTTTACATAATACTATGGTATTAAAAGAGTACAATGATACTATAATTTTAGAAAAATATCTCCCTCATTTGAGGGAAGGATCTGACCAAATTGACCCACTAGAAGGAAAGGTCCCTTAGCTACCATCCAAGAGGGCAACTACTAGGATTATAGAATAATGGATTGTAACTACAAGCATAACAAGAATTGCCATGTCTATCTTGACCCAGAAAGCTGAAGAAATGTTGATGAAAACCATGAAGGATGACCCTATTACTCAAGTAGTCCCAGTGCAAGTTAACGGGGGAAGGAACATCAAAACCTAGAACTCTAATAATGACTTTTCCTAGGTCATCAAGTACATGATAAAGGATGAGGGTAAACTTTCCAAATATTGACCCACAACTCAAGGTGTAGAGTGCTGAGGAGAAAGGAAAAATTGATTAAAAATATTTTGAGAGGTCTAAAAGGGCCAAGGTTATACCTCCTTTGGTAAGAGATACAAAAACCTCAAGGACCGAGAATTTCCCAGTCACAAAAGAGCACAAGCATAGGAGTAAGGAACCTAAGGTTGTTAACCCAGTCATTTTAAGTGAGACTCAACAGGATCTCATTATAACATTGGAAAAATAGATAGTCATATCATATTCTGAGGTGGGTAATCCCATCACATCATCTGTAGTAAAATAATCCCTTGTTGTAACATCAAACCCTATAAATTTAGTGTCAAATATAGCCACAGAAAATTAGATTGATTTTACTCCAATGAATAGTCAGTCAATGTAAATTTTCAGAGAACATGAAGAATAAGGGTTCAAGATGAATCAGTTAGTTTCACAAATAGAAGAGCAGGAAGCTGTTATGGCTACTGCACATCAAGAAAAAGTAATTACATTAGTTGAAGTGGTAAGTGAAGATGAAGGAGAAGAAACTCAAGCACTAGGGTTTACTGATTTATTGTTCAGGTTAGCTATAGTAAAAGAAGAAGGTGTTGCCTCAATGGAAGCCCTATTTCCAAGGACACTAAAATTTCAAGATGATGAGACATGTGTAGTAATCAAGGATTTACAAGTTGGAATTACAGTGCCAATAATTGGGAATGAGTCATTAAGTCAAGGAATTGCAGAAAATTTATTAGAAGAAATGCTTCTCCCCACAGAGAAACAACCTTAGGAGATGACATGCATTACGTTGATAGAAAAACTAGGTTAAACTGCAAGCCCTACAAAATAAGTATTAAAATAGGTTATTAAGGAAGGTATAAGTCCATAAGAGGCTAAGTGCAAGGAAGATAAACTAGCTAGTTATAAGGCCCAAGAATTATCCATTGAAATAAAGGTAACTAAGGGAGTTGAAGTAGAAGATAAGGTGGAAATAAGTGTTTTGTATGTTGAAAAAAAGAACAAATAATGAGAATTGAAGTTCCACCTATAGCAGTACTAGTTCCATAAATACCTCAAGCTACTTCCAAAGAAATAGTAGGGTTCTCAGGTGCATCAAAGCTTACACCACGAGAATAAAGTGGGGGAAACATCCCCATAATATAGTGGTTGGGAACACTCCTTCCAAGAAAATAAATGGAGGTAATTCAACTAGAAACTATTGACATTAAGATTATTGTGTTTTCAAACCCCACAAGAGATCCCAAATGGGCTAAAATATTATCAAATACTCACGTTGATCATCAGGGTTTTAGAACACTAGAAGTTATTTTCCTACATAGAAACAAGTTGAAGATTGAGGTTACCATGGGTGACTACTAAGTCAAACACATTAAAATGGGAAATCCAATTACTAAAAACTTGAAGCAAGTTGCTACAAAGTATCTTGGAGGGCTTATTCTGAAAATTGACAAAGATAAGGAAATAAAGAAATAGTTGAGGGAAAATATTAAAGTGTTGTCAAATTATGTAGAAAAATGGATACAAACCTTTGTATAAGGACAAGATATCTCTACTGCAATTACACTAGAAGCCTTAAATGTAGCTGACATGTCAAGGGAAAAAATGGAGTTGTGGATATATGGAAATAAGAATTGTCTGAGAAAGGGAACAAGGCCATAGAGGACACTTTAAAAAGCTACAACCAATTATCAAAATGAGTTAGTGCTGCAAAAGATCACAAGGAAAAATATGAGGATGAGTTTCACTATTGTGAAGGAATCCTTCCTAAACTTGAAGCATGAACTCAATTGGATGATAAAATGGTGGAGCAATAAAGGATTATCCCCCTTGAAGAAATAGGAATACAATATACTTATGAAGGATCCATCAAGCTTAGAATGAAAACTCTAAATCAAGTTATTGAGAGGCTCATCCTAAAAGAGACAAAATAACATAGTGCATTGATAATCTTGACAATAGGCTTGGGAAAATAGTATAAATACAAGATAAGATCACTTATAGAGATCTGGGTGCAAATATATTGATGTAATTCTTTGTTCAATGCATTAATGGAGAACCCAATATTGCTTCTCGATGTTTCAATTGTGATAGCCTCCAAAAATTTGTTATCTTGGAACAACAAATAGCCAAATTGTCAAAGAAGGTGAAAAATAATAAGGGTGTAATGCATGAGTTTGATAAAATGTTAAAATAATAGATACTAATATTCTTGTTCCATTCTAGACCTGATGAAGATTACATTATCTAGATATTCCACAGATATGATTCATATAGGAAGAGCATATCTAAAGCAAAAGAAGAGGATGTCAACGAGGTTGAAGTTGATGTCATTGGACTTAATCAAATTTAGGCTTGTTCCCTAAAATTTATTTTCTTCATTAGATTTCTTCTTATCTTTATTATTTTCCAAATTTTCCAATTTCAAAATTTTGTAATATCCAAAGCATGAAATGTTAGAATGTTAATACAAAAGAAATGGATAGTGAAATGGTTAAATTGAAAGTTTCATATGTAACAAATTCTAAGATATGTATTGTTTTTATTTATGAAAGGGAAAAAATGGGGATTCTATAGGGGCTCCTACCCTTGTAATATTATGTTCATATATAGGTATACATATTATGAAAAGAGTTCTAAAGTTAGTATATGATCTGTCAATAATTGTGACTTTGTCATTGAATATAATAATGCAAGATAGTAGCTCCCTTTTACTAGACTTGACTAATATATGATGTTGAGATTTGAATACATATTGAATACATTTGGCCAACTCATAAGACATGCCCTAATCTAGAAGTTCTTCCATGATTGTCTATGGATTCTCTAAGATAATAATTAACACTATCTTCCTTGTGTAAGAAGAGTCCCACTCCAACAGGTCAATACCTCCAGATGTAGATGGCTGGGATAATGATTGGTCTATCAGAACTACAATGATAAGACCTTCTAGAAGATCTTTCAAGAGCCATTATTCTTCCTTCCAGTTTATCCAATCTACTGGAAATCCATGGTGCACCCCTTGATGACTCAGAATCATATGATATTGGAATGGTGATCAGATTTTTTTTTCAACTCATTGGTAAATAAATTTGAAAAAAAAATATTTTTAGAATTAACAGTTGGTCTGTAACGAAGAAAAAATCTCTTCAGATTATCTACATCTTCATCATCTTCAGGACAATATAAGTGAGAGAACATAACCTGGAACACTGAGAAAAAGAGGTTCATTTTCTCTAAATTTCTCATCAAGGATACTTTGATTGTGCTACGAGTCATCAATATTTCATAATCCTCCTACTCTTTGATGGAGAATAACATCATAAAAAAATTCTCATCCATACCCGAGAGTGTGAAAATATAATGAAGCACTTCAGAAAACCAATTCTACAAATCCCCTTCAAATTTCTCGTTAGCCATTTCTCAAGACACAAAATGTTGTTATTTCTATAAGAAAATATCACAAGTAATTTTTAAGAAAGCATGAAAAATCATGGTTGTGGGTGATGTATTTATGGAGAGGAAAACTCCAGAGTAGTCTATGCGAGCCATCAAAGATGAAATTAATTTCAAGATTTAGTTGGATGTATGGCACAATTTGAGTAAATGTAAAATAAAATAAAAGCTGCAAAGGGGCACTCCATTAAATTTGATTGTAGGCATGGCATGAGTTGAATAATTAATTTCAAATTTTTTTATCAAATAATTTCCTCATTTCATAAAGGTATGAATTTCAAAAATGGAGAAATCAAATTAATATAAAAAGTGACGTCAAGAGGTGGGAAAAGGTGATGGGACGCCTGGGAAACCACAACAAGACGAAGGTAATGGAATCACATATGGCAAAAGGCTTTGCACATGTGGTAGTAAAGAATGGAAGAAATCCCCAAGATGCTAATAGAAAACAAGATATTTTAAGTTAAGACAACTGGTATTTCTACTCCAATCAAAGTTCTTCCTTCACAACCATAAATATATTCTTTTACTAGGTTTGAGGGAGATTTGAAATAGAAGAATTCACCAAAATTTTATAAGTATGAAGGAATTTCCTCATACAAGGGTGGTTAATTTTTCTATTTTTTGAAAAAATTCGAGAGATCTTACTGTGATATTACAAAATTTCCTTTAATAAAAAACAATATAAGTTTTCATTTTTCAAGTTCTTGTGTTAAGATGGTTACAATGTACAACCATTAACAAGCATGGCTATCATTTGTTTTATGTCCCCTTGTTAAGAGTTTGAAATATATTAATGAAATATGTCTACTTATGAACTTACCTTATGTGTTTTGGGTTCTGTAATTGAGCATTTGATTAATGAGTTATATTTTCTGTTGTAATTTTGTGTTTATTGCTTCTTTGAATTACACTAGATTTTTCCTTAACGATTGAGCTTTTGTCATTTATTCAATATTGTGCTATGAGCATTTAATTTGCAATATTGGGTGCAATCAAAAAATAGTTATTGTAACCATTACTTCATAATATTGAGCTTTGGTCATTTATTCACTAGGAAAAGCATGGTAAAATTCATAAAGATCTATAAATATTTTTCTAATAGTTTGTAAAGTTATCATTTCAAGAGCTATTTGAGTTAATCTAAACATCTAAGGTGCAAGACATTAATGAAATCTCCGTATTCTAAAAGAAAATATGGCACATACTAGTGTAAATAATTTACTTTTTGTTGATTTACTCTTCAACTTTGTAAAGCTAGAAGGAAGAAGATCCCTTTTCAATTCTGATCCCATGAGAAGATTTCTTCCAGATCTAGAAAGTACAAATTCAAGAAGGAAATAGATCTAGAATCTAGTGGGTAGTCTGAGATTAGAAGAAAAAATGTTTTAAGTGTTGAATTTGATTAACCTTTAGTGGAAGACTATTCTAGCACGTCTAACAGCTCTGAGTCAAGTAGCCCTCAAGATGATTTACATACTTTATTTTAAAAGGGTTCAAAATCTACAAGTAATAAAGGTATTCTTCATCTCCCTCCTTTGTTGACTTCTGAGAATAGGGTTATTGTGAAACCGAGTCCTTGAAGGATTCATATTTTGTGGATTGTACTCATTTGCCTCAAAAACCCCTAGTTCCCCATTGTTTCAATCCTAAAACACCTCCACCAAATAATATGGTGCAACCTCCACCCAGAGCCCCTTTTGTGCTTAATACCTACAGGCCAATAATATTCCATGGGATGGTGGGTTACCCAAATGAAGTACCTCATGAAATTAGAAATAAATTGTCTAAGTTTCAAGGGAATAGTGCCATTAATGGAGACCAACATCTTAATTTTTTTTCAAAATATTATGGATGAATATGAAGTAGAGCATGAATATGTCTATGTCAAGTTATTCATACATAATTTAGATGAAAATTCTAGGGAATGGTATAATTTTCTTCCTGACAATTCAATTGAATCCTGGGCAGAAATGAAAAATGCTTTCAAGTTGTAATATAGTGATTAAACTGATCCTGTATTTGTCTTGAATAAGTTTGAAAACATTAAGAAGAATCCTAATGAACATGTGTAAGAATTTAATACTAGCTTCAATAAAAATTTAACTAATTATGTATTAATCTAAGACCTAGTGATGAATCTTTCTTGATTAAGTACTCAGATGCCTTTGATAAGAAATTATCTTATTACCCAAGGGATAAAAATCCTATAACTTTGAGGCAGTATTTTTCTATGGCTGTACAAATTGAGAACAATATTAAAGAACCTGGGAATCATCCTAAAAGGGAAGGTGTTAAGTTTATTAATCCTAAGAAGCCACAGACTAATAAGGAGGTGGAATTAGAGGAAGTGGTTAAAAGTTTGGCTAGAACAGTTAAAGAAATTTCATACAAGCTGGCTAGAGCAGAAAAAGGCTTGGTTTCAAATCCTCAAGCTCAACATTAGGCCTAAGAGAAAAATATATTTGGAAATAATCCCTAAGGATATTACGGAGATGAGGATAAAGAAAAGGGACCTATGGGTTTATGGAATAAGTAAAAAGCTTTTAGAGAAAATAAATTAGTCCCAGATCCATTGAAAATAAGGGTATAATTAGTAGAAGAAAACCATATCATTAAATGGTGTGATAAGTGTTTTTTGCCAAACTCCCCTTGTGAGCCACTTATTGAAGATAATGATGTTGTTGATGAAGTTGGTTTTGGTGTTATATGCATGATGGAGTTCCCTGATGATTCACTAAAGGGAGCTACTTCAACTGATCTATTATATACTAGAACTATGGAGGACTTTTGGACTTGCATAAATTAGGTATCTTCATCTCCTTCTACAAGTAATTATGATATAGATATGGTTCAGTCATTCGAGCTTCCAAACCATGACTTTGAGTATTTAATGGCCTTAATGATTAAGAACTATGAAGGTGGAATCCCTTCTGAAGAAGATAGGAAGTTATTGATGAATGTTGTTGTAGCTCAAGAGAAAGACTATAACCTGCGAAGTAGACAAGTCAGAGGATCTATCCCTACTCCTAAACCAAAAATACCTCTCTTGACCAATATCCCTAAATGTTCTCCTAAGAAAGATATGTCTGATAGATTCCTTATCAATACTTTAAAACCAAGTACCTCTATTTATGTTTAAGTGGTAAAGGACAACATACGATCAGAAAAAATGGTCACCTTTCCTCCTACGTAACAACCAATTTTTACTTCATCAAACTAGGGATTTTTTTTTTCAATGATCACAGTTAATGCTTTATTGAAATAAACACACAATGTATTGAACTACATACAAGAGATTACTATGTCTTAATTTATTTTATGCCAATCCAAATACATTAATTAAAACATTAGTTGATTTATAAATGCATTTATTAAAGTTCAGAATTGAATTGGATAACTTATGACAACCATGTGTAACCGTGAGAGTATACAAATCCTAATTCACCCCCCTTAAACACTTTTAATGATCCAATACACCTAGTGTATCAATTGGTTAAGCCTTATTACAGGTTGAGAACTTTTGATGTCTTTTAGCATCCTTCGGAAAGTTACCACTGTAACCATTTCCCTAATCTCAACACTATGACAAAAGACTTGGTAAACATACAATGCATCCATTTACATGTGTTACTATGGCCCTACTTATTTGGCTTTGTGTCAGCAAATTGGATCCCAAGACTGCACATATGTCTTAGGAAACGTGTCTTCTCTTCACCTCATAATTCATCCTAGTCATAGACATTAGGATTCATTTCAGTTGTTTATGTATAAATTTAAATTACTATTCTTAAGTATTCATTAATTGATAAATTTAGTCATTGAAGCCACAATCAACTCATCTCAGAATCTGAATTGTGTGGCTCATGCAACCACTACTTCTAAAACCCTACAAGGAAAGATGCATCCAGGTAATGATCAAGGTACTTAATTTTATAGCTCTCTTCCTTTAGCCAACCCGAACCAGTACGGGCATGATATGCATGATACGAAGTCTGAGGCATGTTGCCTACCTTTGAGTACTAGTTCATTGTAAGAACAACTTATTTATTTAATTTCCCATTAGTAATTGTTATTCAAATTATAACAACAAAATATTACTATTCAAGACTTTCCCCTTCACATTATTACAGCAATGGGTCACTGACAAGTTCATTATATTTTCTTAAATAGTGTTCATGCATCTTGATGACATAATTTAGGGTATCAAACTATATTACATCTCAACTTAGTTCTTTGAAGGATAGGTTTATGCCAAAAAGAGCAGAAATTTATGCTAAAAACTAAAAGCATAAATCATATAGGTTGATTTGTGAAATTTAACCTATTGAAGATCAACGAGAATTAATTCATCCTATTAGATTATTTCCTTAGTTTCTTCTGCAAAATATCACTTAGGAACTGATTTTATTTATTGGAATATCACCATTAGTCTTAATTATAATCAAAGTAGTTGCGAGTTATAAGAATGCTGAGAGAATATTTCTCTTCTAAAAGGAGAAGTAGTTTCATTAGATATAGCCACCTTTATACTGTAACATATCATGTTATATCTTCAATGTTTAGTAAAAATTGGTAGTAAACGAGACATTATATAACGATGATGCATAACATATTATTAACCAACTAAACATAATTCACTTATTACATTTATAAGGATCTGATTTATCTCATAACGAACAACAATTTACAATACAAGTTATAAGTATCCCATAGTTATGGTCAATTAATACAATAGGTTAAATTTTCTTAAAATATCATCAGATGACTCTTCCACTCTAAACCATCTAGTGGTTTCATTCACAAGACCAAAGAAAGAGACTAAATGTAGTTTTTTTATATCAATCTAATACACTGTAAAATAAAAATGTATTATTTTACAAGATGGAGGTTAGAACCTCGTTTCACAATAAATTAAGATATAGAAATTGTTAAAGAGTAAAACAAGATTTAAAAGCCATAATTCAATGTGCAAAAAAATTTATTCTCAATTAACAACACTAGAGATTTTATTTTATCAAAATAATCAATAAAAAATCATCTCAACTTTTCACAGAGCTATCCTTTCATCACCAATACTCTGAATGAACTTGCAGATCAAAAAGGGATATTTCAACAAGGTCAGTTCAAGATTGAATTAGAATGGAATTACTCTACTTGAGGTAGTTGATTCATTTCATATTAATTTGAACATCAATTACATCCTTAAATATTAATACAAAAATAAGAAAAAGTTCCATAATGATAACTCTTATTACTCAAGGTATAATAACAAGACTTAAGGAAACAAGTACAACTATTTTTTTTAATTAATATTACCAAACCATGAGGCTACCATAAAAAAACTATATCAATCAATTTGTAACATCACCCCACAATCATCAGCTTGCCATATAGTTTTCAAAGAAAATCCTTAACTTCTGTTCTTTACATTGGTTACAAGATAAACAAATTATTAAAAAATAAGGCTGCGTATAACCATTTACAATTTACTCTATGTACATACCAGAGAATCTCAAAAAGGAAATAAATTAATTATGTTCAACATAATTAGAGACCAAACTTAAATCTTATTAAGTATATATTCTTTCCTCCTCTTAACTTTACCTTTCTCTCTTAGCTATAGCATATTTCTTTAACAAATTCCTATCATTTCATTCGATCGACTTTGGAAATAAGGAAAGATATTCTATCATTTAAATTTTACTCTATCATTCTACAAACACATCATAGTCAATACACAAACCATTGAACTTCTCCATTCTAAGAAGAGTCATACTATCTTTCAATCAGACGAGTTATCATAAGGTTATCCAATACAAATAACAAGTATCATTGGTACCCAACAAGAATGCTAATTATCATATCCCAAAGCTACTCATCTACCAAAATTTGAATCATAATTACAATGGCTAAAGATACTTTGAATCACCAATAGTTATCATGCATTATCAATACTACACATGTGGGGGTTGGTCTACCAAACCAATATAACAAATTGAGAATAATTGACGACTTGAGTATTACTCACTCTTCGAGCTTATATACTAAAACAACACTTCTATTAGCTCACCAACGTAGAAATCCAAGCATAAATCTCAGCTCGTACTAGGTGCAAGGCTAAAGTAATGAGTCACTTATCTAGCTAAATCAGGGGTTTCCCCTAGGTGAGTTGAGTCATCCTACCCCGAAAAATAAAACACACTTGCAAACCATAACCATATATTACACAGTAATAGTCTCGATCGGGTTGGCTAAACCATAACCCAACTACCATAGTAATAAACAATATCAACATGATAAGGCCTTCCTTTATGTAGAACAGGAAACACACATCCATACATATATAAATAAAAACTCCGAACATCAAACCCTTAATCGATTATGCCCTATTTAATTTACATAATAGGATTTATAACTGTTATAATAATTACCTAATAAGCCAAATTGACTTATATCGATTTTTAGATCAATATTTAAACCACACATGCATCTACACACAGCTTAAGCATTGCTAATTTTTTTATTTTCTCATATACTAAATAGTTTGCATACCCAGAAACCTTTCATCGAAAAGGGGTTTTAAGTTTACAATAAATAGACTAAGTTTTGATTTCTAGTAGAGTTATTTATGTAAGGGAGGATCACAGTAATAAAAGAGCTCAAACACCCACTGAAATATCCATAAATCGTTCAAGAGAAAATGTAACAGATGTTCAACTTAGCATGAAATATATAAACCAAGTAAAGGAGAGTAAATCTATGCCTGGGAATTTAGTATACCTCGTTGAATTGCTTCACAAATCTCCACTTGAATTCACCCAAATAAATCAGGAACTCCAACACTGAAACCCCCAAACCTTCTCCTTCACTTTATATAGATTTAATCAGGAAATCATTCCTAAGAATCCAATAGAGTTCTTTATAAAATCCTCCCTTTTAATCTCATGCAAAATCTTCTAAAATTATCTTGCCATTGAATCACATGCAGAGCTCAAATTAAGCAGAGTAACAATAGAAAAAAATGACAGGGTTTTAGACAAAAGCAAATGATGGTCACCCTCCCAAGGTTTGTGACTCGTGGTAATAAATGTAATTTAATACCTGCAACTGCCATGTACTGGCCTTTTTTTAAAATTTTGGCATTAACTTCACTCTCGCATGGTGGTGATTTAAAAAACATCAAAATGTTTACCCACCTTTGAATAATAGTAGTGCATTTAAAATTTAACCCGAACCACATATCATCCTTTTATTATCCTGCCGAAGGCTAGGATTTTGTTTTGACAATAGCAATTACTTTTTTATGCTCCTTCCAATTAGATTTTCATGTTTGTATTTAAATGTTGGTAGACTAAAGTTTGTAGTTTTGATTTTGTATTTGTGGCAAATTTGTATTGGTTATTCCCTTTATTTACCACTGTAGAGGGGAAAACCGGATGCTCATTGAATGCATTTACTGTGAAAAGGTTTTGTGTGGCTCAAGGATGAAAAGATTTCATGTGTTTAATGCAGGGTTGGTTTTGTGTGGCTCGAGGATGAAAAGGATTCATGCGTTCAAAGTATATTGTTCTCCTGCCATTTTCATTCACTGTCTGAAGATCGAGCAGTTTGAAGAACGCCAAGGTGAAACTGTTTTCCCATTTTTTTTGTTGCGAAAATGTGTTCTCTGCTTTTTAGATTGTTTGTGTTTTCTGGTTTTTGGCACCATTGTTGCTATTTTTGTGGTTGCAGGGGACCTACAGGAAATAGTTGTAAGTCTGCAGAAAACTCAGAGAGCAACGTAAGCATTTGCAGAGATGATTTACCTGAAAAAGTCAGCCCACAAAAGCATTAGTTCTCCATACCCGTTTCTCAAGCTTTGATTTGCTTAAATGATGCATTTGCTTAAATGTCTCCATGCCCTTTTCAACAAACCCATGTTATGAATATCCTACAACTATCGCATTCCATGAGACCACATTTGTTTCAGGTATCTCTCTAGAAAGCAATACAGCCTTGTTAAGAACATTGTTTCGAGCCAACTATAAAGGTTGTATTGCTTTCCAGAGAGATGCCTGAAACAAATGTGGTGTCATGGAATGTTGTATTTCTTAACACGCCTGTCTATTTCTTAGGAATCATATTTCTTAGCCTGAGATCTGATCAGAAACTTAGGAATCATATTTCTTAACATGCATATCTGAAAAAAAAAGTAAGTGATTGAAATAGCCAACTATAAAGGCGAAGCCAAATATTAGAGTTAGTAATCTCTATTTTTCTGGGATCCTTCGGTGGAAACTGTGGTTGAATTCACTTACGAATTATAGTTGACACTGAACGTGTCTCAAGGGGCACATCAGCATCTAAACTAATTTTAGTACTTGATAAACTTGGATCAGATTCCCTGTAATCTACTAGCTCTGATGCCCTCAAAACACCAATAGAATTATAGGGAGCAATATGATGCGTTGTCAATTCTACAGAACCCAATAACTCATTTTCAATACAATCATACCTGTAAGAGATAAATCATAAGATCAGGTTGACCTTAAAATACAAAAAAGAAATTAAATCAACAAGAGAACAGCAAAATAAATCACAGAAATAAGATCCTTACATTTTCTTGCACAAAGTATCATTGAGAACACTCAGATTGATGACTTGCATTCGGATCTCCATGACATAGTTTTGGTCATGCTCATCGAAAGGGCCCTCAATAAACTTAGACATGCACTACTGCATTCTCCAACTGTCGTTGTTGATCTTCAAAAATATTTGTCTCTGTGTCCTTTGATCATCTATCATTTCATCCCTGAACAAGTTACCTCCAAACATGTAATACGCAAAAGGATAAGAGTAGGAAAGGGCACACCTTGCTCTAAACAACCTTTGTAGTCCATTTGTTAGCCAGTTGTAGTCTTTTACTCTAGACTCCATCTTTTCTAAATCTAAAATTGTTGATTGTACTGATTCCCTTTGTTTTGCTTCCAGTTTCAGAGAATCTATATGTGCTTTCCAATGTGGATGATAATGTATGTATCTTTTCAAATCATGTTTTTACTTTAGTGACTCCTTTTCCCTCTCTTCTTTATATCGGCCACAATTGTGGCCTTCAATGGTTTTCCAGGTATGCTCACGATGAGTAGCACCACCACACAGCCAACTAAAGCCAAAACAAAAAATGACTTCATCAGCACCAAGACAAATAAGAAACCAACAAAAGAAAATACAATGATAGTTGATAAAAACAAGATGGAAACAGTTGCTAACATCCAACTTCCATGAGAAGCAGACATATCAACACACTACTTGAATTTTTAAATGAGGTAATTATAGTTTCTTATAATTTCTGGTAAAACGATAGGCTAAAATTTATATATATAGATCACAAAACCAAATTTTGACATTGGATTGCACCAAAAAATATCTAATCTTCACAACAGTATAAACAACAAAATCAACTGTAAATTGCTCTCGTGAGCTTAAGTGCTTATCAGGAAATTGTTATTATTTGATCTAATCCTCGCATATTATAATAGAGGACTAGACAGTGTGAACATCAAAAAAATCTAATCTATCATTCATTGCAATATGAATATGAGCAATACAAATCACTAAAATGGTATTAACATTAGGTTGTACATACCAGAAAACTTGGCCACAGATGTAACTCACTAAGTTGAAACCACCATTTTTTTCAACAGGCTTGTGACACTTAGGGAAAAGCTTTGTGTCAATTGTTAACCAGTTAACTATTTCTGATTTGTCCTTACACTTCTTCTCGCAAAGTTACCACATTGTACACAAACAAGGGGGATGTGCTTGGACCAAATAATTGAAACAGAATTGTTGTCCACAAGTACACTCAACTTCAAAGTGCACATCTCCTTTAACACGTATAGCATTTCCACAGTTTGTAACACTAGGGAACCATTTCACATTCGATTATCTTCACTATAGCACTCTAACAAGAAACGCTCAAAGCTTCATCTTGTTCAATATGTTCCACTCCAAGTATTTTCTACTTATCCTTATACTCCAAGGAATAGCATTATTTGAAGATTCAAGCTTATTAGCTCCAACGACTTCATTAAAGGAATTGATATTTCACTTGTACTTCCTCCTTTGGTCTGCATACAGAATTCTATTTCAAAAGCCAATACTTCTTCCATATATGGTAGTAACTACTACAACACCTAACAAAACCAGAAAGACTTATTTCCAAGCCCATTATATGCAAATTCCACAATATGACTGCAGCCAATAAGACCACAAATGGATGGATTTTTGTTTGAAGTTCATGTGCCTCCGGTTGCATCCAAATTTTTCATCCTCATGTAGCATAGCAGTCACAACTATATCAGCATAAACTTTACTTGCCTAGTTCCAAGGTCCTATTTTGGAACATGTCAGGGATGTGCAAGCCTAGGTTGCTGAATTTGGCTTGACACATGCCAATAGTGTTTGAGGGAGTCTAATTTTTTCCCATCTAATGTCACTCTTCTATCCTTGGCAGAGAATTTTCTCGGTTTGATGTTATCTTGGGTTAGGATGTTTCATAGGATAGCTACCTAGACAAAATCACCAGCCTTTAGGAGACCATATCGATCCCAAAAAATTCCAAATCTGGGATGAGTTCCATAACCATCTCTACCAGCTCTCTGGTGCATATGCAAAAAAATCAGGAGATGGGTGCCTCTTTGATAAGAAATTTTTTCAAACAATTTATGTGCCTACTATATGCAACCCTATCTTGCATACATGTCTATCAGGAAAGTCACCATCATAGCTGCTAACAAAAAACAAGTTTCAAATATTTTTTGAGGAATCTCCCTATGCTGTACCAGAATACACCTTACTATCCATGTTGCAGTACACTGGGAAAGCTAACTCAAGATTGTTCCTCTTTTTACAAATGGCTCAATTGTTTCTTGTTCTGTTGCAAGTTTACTTAGATATGCACTTATCTCTTTGTTAGTTATTCCAATTAAAATGTCAGGATTTCTAATCTTTTACTTAATATATCCACTGGGCATATGATATCTTCAAGAATCAAGAGATATAGCCTTATAGAATTTCTAACTCATTGCCTATTAATAAAATTAAAGAAATCTTTAGCATAGCAAGAGTCTCTTCTACACGAGCACAGTAAAAATTGTTTTCCACAGAATAGGTAGGTTTTTCAGTGTGAATGCTTTAACTCATTTTTGTTAAAATTTGAGGAGTAAAATCAAAATTTGGAAAATACTCTTTCACTTTTCTTTTAGATGTTTTCATGCTTCCATTCCTATAAAATGTGCCACTGCTAATGTTCTCCGCATGAAAGTCTTGACCACCATTCATAAGACACAAAGTTGCCAGAATAATGCTATTCTATTCAAATTAAAATGAACAGCTATGGTACATATGCATAAAAGGTTCAACAGCTTGAGAATAAAGATTCTCTTGATCAGAAAGGGAAATCTCTTCCTAACTGATATGTTACTATTGTATATGAAGCCAATACACATATTTTTCAATCTTCTGTCCCTTCAGCAGTCTTTCTAACTAGAATTTCCTTTGCTTTAGATCATAATTTGCTGAATTCATATGGTTTATGCTTTACAATGTTTTTTTTAAAGTGTGCTCTTTCTTTCATATTTCATTGTGCTGTTTGCTTTATCATATAGAGAAAGTTTCTTTTCCTGAGTACTTCCATTTTCAATATTCACTAAATGTGTAATGCCTTTTATGTACATTCCAGGTTCGTGACAAAAGCAAAATCAAAGAACAAGATACATTCCATCGGTGGTTGTTTGGATTGCTCGTGCTCTGTTGGACAAGGTATAAACATTATTCTGTTCTTCTATATTGTGCTCAAGAAACCTTTTTTCCTAGAACAGAAAAACAAATCAAACGCACGAAAACAACCATGTCAACCACACCCGTGGACGTAGAGAAATATACATTATCAAATCGTGTCGTACAATGCATAGACACTGTGTTGCATACCTTTAACCTTTTCCGAGACTATGCTTTCAAATACGGAGTCGGTGATTGTTTGTTTGATTCCTTTGCAGTATTGCTTCATTTCCGATACACATCTTTGGAACTTAGAACCGGTATCATTGAGCACTTTGAAACTTTTCTCTCACTATCCGATCCTGCAGCATTGGCATCCCTAGAGTTGGAACTAGATTCTGAAACTCTTTCTGTTTTGCATGGTGTTCATAGCACGGTAACGTATTTACATCGAATGAAACTATCTGCAGTGCTCTCACAAGAAGCAACTGAACAAGGCCTTTGGGGTGACATATTTTGCATAAAATGGCTTTCAAAGTGGCTCAACTTGCCAATATGGGTTTGGTCCACAACACGAGGCACAAATTACCTTCGTTTCAATCCAAATAGTGAGCAACTGCCATATTGTATTCTTTTCCATGATTCCAACCCTCTTAGTGGTCATTACGAACCTTTATTTTGGAAAAAATATATGCGTTGCCCTGAGCCAAGAAACAATGCTCATCTATTATCGCTCCACTGTTCTGTTGAAATGCTTTGGACTGCCCTACGCACTGAACTAGAACAACTGCACCTTGTTAGACTGCCAACAAGTGACAACATTTGCATTGATAGCCTTTTCAATTCTATTTGTTGCCTTCGCAACCACAAATTCGATCCTTGCTTCCTGCGCAGGTATGCTGCTCAGGATTTTTGTGGTTCTATCCTTCGAAATGACCATACAACTATTTTCTTTCTCCATACGTGGCTTTGCCAAAACCCAATTAAGAACATGCCGCATATTGCCACATGGCAAGGCCTTGTAGTCAACATAGCCATGTTCCATGGCCACAACAATATACAAGAAGATGAGTTCAGCATCCATTGGTTATGCCTACTTTTCAAAATAAATATTCAATTGTGGCATTTGTATCCTTTGCAAGTTTCAAAGGTTTTTTCTAGTGATGCACCACTTGAAAAAACATACAATCTTATACGATTTTCACTTCCCCACGGCCAATTTCATTATGAATTTTTGGCTGTGAGCACTAACTCTGTACTGGAAGCGCCCATAGCATATACATCCAAAAATGCATGCACTCAAATAGGTACAAAAACTAAAAACATATCTTTGCAAACAGCTGCAAAAAACAGTGTACATAACTAGGACAAAAATAGATTTCCATTCTCTCTTCACTCAATAAAAAAACATATACGAAAACAGACACATCAAACAGCTAAAAAAGTTTGCACTAATATACGTTCTGTGCTGGTCGAAGGCCATACACGTACCAATTTCTTTGCTGGCAAAATATATTTCATGTCCACAGGTAGTTGCAGCTGAAATGCAAATGTCAACCACCATAAAAAAATGCAAACCAACAGTGCCCAGATTGTCTCTTCGAAAGCTAAAAACAACTATACGCAAACACACACAACAAACACCTAACTCTGCACGTTGTATTGCCCATTTTCATGCCCGAACAAATGACACACCGATTCATGAATGCCAAATTTGTAAGCAGCTCCATTTCAAGTTGAACTTGACATGTTTTACAAATGCAACAAAGAAAACATATCTTCAACTCACATCAAACAAAACAATGCCTGAACTCAAAAAAAATTGTCGTCCATGCTCAACAAGCTTATTAAATGGAAATTCCAAGATTAGCATGCCCTCAACATATCCAATTGATTTCGATGCTTCCGACAGTTACAATGCTTTCTGAGCTTGAAGAAAGACTTGTGTCTCTTCGGCTTGCATTTGGTCAGATAAGGCATCGAAGCCATAAACGCCCTCAATACATGCTAAAGGGAGCAATCATAAATGTCCCAAAAAATATTGATATAATTCAACGAGCTTTGCCAAGGCACCCAGAGCAAACAAAAACAATTTCCGTGGCACTTAAACGTCGTCTTGAATACAAAAAACCATACCATTCAGGAAATGTTCACCCTATAATCACCATGGCCGCTCTCAAAGAATTATGCATGACAACATTATACCTCATGCATGAAGTCAAACTAAATCATGGCTGGGATCAAACACTTTCTATCGCCACAAACTTTAAAACAAACAACAATGAAGAACATGAAGATATGTCATTCGACAACAGTTCTTCCGAAGATGACATTGATAATGACGATCCACACGATACACTAATTCATGGTTTCACTGACTCCTCAACTATTCACTATCTTAAAGACAAGATGATAAACATTGCTCCTTCAGAGGGCTTTACACCATTGGGAATTTTCCAGGACAGATTTTCGGAAGAGATGAATTTCCCAACTTTGTTTTTCGGCCAAGCTCGCAATGAGATGACTACAAAAACAATATCATATCAAAAAATAGCACAATGGGAGTTGATGCATTCAGATCGTAGATTTTCCTATCATATAACCAATATATTTTTCAAAGCACTAAAATTACTAATTGACCAAGTAGGTCGTTCAATGTGGCTCAGGATCAGAAAGGGACAATTAAAAGGTCGAACACTAATTGCAAAAGACGTCAAATTCAAACCAAATCTTGAGAAAATATTGAAATCTGATATCAGGTACATAGACTTCAGAAAAATACACATTTCCCCAAATTATATGCAACAAACAAGGAAAAACCTATTTGCCATGATTCGTTAACTAGGCCTGCCTACTTTTTTTTCCACATTCTCAAGTGTTGAACATTGTTGGTTGCCACTAACAGACACCCTCAGTAATTTATACACCCGCTATCGCAACAATATTCCTTTAGACAAGCCAACACCTTCAGATTATAACGACTGTAACTTTTTTGTTAAAAATGATCCCATTACGTGCACTCGTTACTACAAGCATAGACTTAATGCATTGAAACAATTGCTTTGCCAAGACAAGTCCTTTTTTGGACAAATACAGGATCACTTTTGGGTCACGGAATTCCAAAACAGAGGCAATGCTCATAGTCATTGGCTAATTTGGACAAAAAATGCACCTGTCTTTGGAAATGATGCCAATGACATTGTAGAGTCCTATGTTGATCGATACATAACATGTGATACTAGTTTATTCCCTCACCATATCGCTAAACTGCAATGCCATCACCACACACAAAGCTGCAAAAAAAAAAACATTCCAAGTGTAGGTACAATTTCCCCCAACCTCCAATGAGGTGTACAAAAATACTTGAACCTGTAGAAGAGCCAACACAATTTGCTATTGCACATGCACATTCGGTTTTCTCAATTCTAGAGAGAAAACAGTATGATACTTGCATTACACATGGTATATTCCTTAGAGAACTAGATCTTGATGAAATCGCTTACATAGAAGCAATACGATCAACACTTACACAACCAACATTGCTGTTGAAAAGAAAACTAGCACACGCATGGAATAATAGCTTTTCCAAAAAAATGCCCATGATCTAGCAAGCAAATACCAATGCTCAATATGTGCTAAATGCTTATGCAGCAACAACCTATTGCTGCTCGTACATGACTAAAATTGATCGTACAATGACAAAAGCATTTGCTAGAATTCGGGCTGAGCATCAAAAAATGCATCTAGATGCCTTTCAAATGATTCGGAGCCTAGGAAATGCAATGTTAAATACACATCAAATGTCAGTACAACAAGTAGTCCACATAGTCCTTTCCATCCCTTTAAACAATACATCACGAAAATGTGTTTTCATAAACACCTCAAATCTTGAAGACCATACATTTATTCTAAAACCTTCAAGTCAACTTCAACAAGAACCTGATGAATTGACAAACATCATGTGCTGCTATATCATAGATCTCTACATAGCACGACCTCGTTCCTTGCATTTGATTTTCTTGGCTGATTTTGTTTCCATACACAACATTGGTAAAAAAAAAACACCTTGAAGCAAGCCAATCATCATGTGGTTTGTCAACTACAACAAACATCTTGACATAGAGAACTATTGCCGTGAAAGGCTTTTGCTTTACGTTCCTTTCACAGGTAATGAAAACGTGCTCAAAACAGATTTTGTGACTTGGAAAGATGCATATGCATTTCATGAATAGACCATACATGCCAACGAATCCAAATTCCACTATACTACCAACACCAAATGGGGTGACATGGACACAGCAATTCAAAATGTTCAATTTACTCTTCAAACCTCTGAGAAAATGCCAACAACAAGTAGACAAGAAAACCTCCCCTTCGAACACTATGACATAGATCATGATTTGCCTTTTCATAATGCACAACAACATTCTAGCATTGCAAAGAAACACTTTCAACTAGGAAAACACCCAAGCATTGAACACAACACAACATATTTCAAACAAATGCAACTTCTAAACAAGAAACAACAAACCATTGTCAAAGACATCTCTTTCAAGAAAAATAAAGATCCATCAACTCCTATCTACCTTTTCCTAACCGGAGGTGCCGGCACAGGAAAAACATTTGTTGCAAAATTGATATTTGAAACATTGGCCCGTATTTACGACACCTCCATGCACAACGACCCCCTGAAAATCAAAGGCTTGATCTTGGCATTTACGGGAAAAGATGCTTACAATGCTGGTGGAATAACACTCCATTCCGCTTTCCTCTTGCCTTTCAATAGATCAGAACTATGCTCATTGAAAAATGAATGATTAGATTCCTTGGCAAAGCACTACAAACAATTACAACTTGCTCTAATAGACGAGATTTCCTTGGTTGGAGGTCAACTTCTATACTTCACAGACCACCGGCTTCGGCAAATAAAACACAAACCCACAACTTGCTTTGGAGGAATTGACATGATCTTTTGTGGAGACTTCTACTAAGCACAACTAGTCAATGACTGTCTTCTATTTCACAACCCCAGGATTTCTAGAGAATTGATCGGCTATGACTTCTGGAATACACATGTGAAAATATTCGAATTGATTGAAACAATGCATCAGAAAGATATTTCCTTTGTCTCCGTCTTGAATAGAATTCACACTGGAGAACATTCCGAATCTGATCTTGCATACCTCAACAACACCTGCATTTGACCAGTGCTAATTGATCCAACATTTCCATTCCTATTCTATAAAAACACATATGTTCTTCGACACAATAACAAAATGCTTTCTCTTGCCCCTGGTGACAAAATTGTTATCACCTCTATCGATGAGCAAGACACATCAGTTGAACAAATGGAAGCCTTCTCTAAAACCATCGAATTGCCACAACATATAGAGCTCAAAATTAACATGTTAATTGAACTTTTTGCTAGGAACTATGACATACAAGACGGTCTAGTTAATGGTTCAGACGACATTTTCAAAGCATACACAATGAAAAATGACTTTGATGCCGTATGGATTAAATTCAATGACCCCTGTATTGGAAAAAAACAAAGATCTAAACACCCACAATTGTCAATACCAAAAACAGAACTTGATTGGGTTTATATTCCGTGTAGCTAGACCCTTGCATAGAACATCATACAAAAGACCGGTTACAATATGGAAACAATTCCCTGTATAGCTTTGTTGTGCACGCACAATACATAGAGCACAAGGCCTAACCCTTTACCACCTTGCTTTCAGCCCTCTTGGTGTATCATCACATGGCTTGTCATACACAGCTCTGTCACGAGTCAAAACCATTTCGAGTCTTTACTTGCTATCCCCGCTTACGAACAAAAATTTTGGCACCAAGCAAACTATCAGTACAAAAATGGCACACCTCCGAAATGAAGCTAAATGGAATATTGAACATGACTTGTCTATAGCTCATATTTCTTCCTGTATTATAGTTTCTTCACTTAATACTCGAAGTCTACATCCTCACAAAGAAGACATTCTCCACGACCATGAATTGATGCAATCCCATATTCTCTGTTTGCAAGAAACTCACATGCCTTGGCCCATTGCAGTTGACTATCTTGATAGATACCAATGCTTTTCTACACACCATGTACATGGTCTTGCAATTTTCATTGCAAATAATATAGCTTTCCTGTAAAAAAAAAAACTTTCAAAGCACAAACGTATAGTCCCTACTTGCAAACATATTACTGCAAGGACAATGCATAATTATTATAAATGTCTACGCTACGCCAAATGCAAATCTTGAAAACATTTTCATTGTTCTTGAATTTTTTTTCCAATCCATTGATATCAGCATCCCCAGTTACATTTTTGGAGATTTTAACATCGACATGCACAAGCAAAACAAAAAAAAAAACTTGCTTTCATCATTTATGCAGAAAAACAATTTCATTTCCCACATTCAACAACCAAGTGTCTTCACCAAAAACATCATCGACCATATATGGTCAAACACTATACAAGAAACCTGCAATTCATTTGAAAGATTTACATATTGGACTGACCACCCAACAAAGTTTTCCCTCCTTAAAAACACTTACAATAACCTTCCACAATTGTAAGTGCACATACCTCATTATATTGATTCTCAACAACTAACATCTAATTAGTTGACTGTTTCCTTTCCTTTTTATTTGACACTTTGTAGCAACCATGTGCATATGTCAATGCTTTGCAGATAGTTGTAGCAAGGAAGACATGGAACAGCCACTGAAGAACAAGGGCATTGGCAGCAGTGATCTTTTCCAAGAACCCTCTAAATGGTAATCTCTTTCTCGCATTTATATAATTTCTTGTCATGATTCATTCACTATATCCTCCTCAACATTTCAATGAATCCATGCTAATATCCTTCAAATTGCAGGCCAAAACCAGCAACACAACACCCATCCTCGATACTTGACATTTGTGCAGGAAAAATTGCAACCATGTTTGAGGGTGATGTCTTGGTCGTATACGGACTAGCACATGCAAGCAACATTTCCCCTTCAAAAGCTGAAATCCTCCATGCTGATTTAGTTGACAAGAAAGGTCAAATGACCATTACTTTGAACATGAGCAACACCTTTGTCCACAAATTTGCATCAACTATAGTTGCTGGTTCCAGTTTGCGTATTACTGGTTTTGCTGTCAAAGAAAAAACAAAGTATGAACGAGGAGATGCAAGCTGCTCTCTGTCTGCAATTGCAACAACCACTATGGAAAACATACCAACAGTTTGTGAAAATCGTAAACTGACACCAGACATGACAATACAAGAGCTTGTTGAATCAAATGCAACATTCTCTGTCGAGGCATTCGCTGTAATTGTAACAAGAATCCATCACACCAATGACATGTTCACCCTCTACGTTAAAGACACCGACATTGAAAACGCCAAAGCAACAGTATCAACACTTTCCCTTTTTTCATTTACATATACATTCCATCATATTACTATGTTCTCTTTTAACCAAACATCATCCTTTCTTCTTTTAGGTACACTTGGGTAACTTTCATGTTTCCCTATGTCACACAATAAGAGACAATATTGCAATATGAAACATGCCACTATTGCTTTTCAAAAACTTCATCAGACAAGGAACAAAGGGATCGTGTGTTGTACATGTAGGCCATTCATCCTTCATCAACCCTTTAAATGATGAACCTACAAAAACATTTTTACAGTCTCTCATAAACACAAACATAGAGGCACATGCTTCACAATTTTGCATTTTTAAGTTATCTCACTTCAATGTTTTCTCACCCATCAAATATGCCTATTAAGAATATATTCCCCTAACAACTTCATCACCATTGTGCAGATCAGTGGCGTGCTTCGTGCAAAGAACATCTACCTTTCTCCTTTCCAAGCCTTTTGTGTAGAATGTGACCATCTCATGGAACCAGATCCAGCAGAACTACAACAAATTTCCCTTTGTCCAACTTGCAATACATCCAAACCATACAAGTATAAGCACTTGCTCCACTGCACTTTGCAAACAACAAATGACTCCCTTCACTGCACACTACGAGAGCCATTATTGGGAAAAGTCTTCCCTCAACTATCTCAAACAGAATATGAAGAATATCAACAGGATATCTCTAAGCCTGTATTTCTTCTCCGTCAATTCCAAATCAACGGTACATTCACTTTGACAGTTGACAACTCAATTTCAACAATCAAAGAAACCTAGCTTTATCACTTCTCTGGTGAGCTTCTCCATTTCTCACTTCTATTCATTGCATTTGAGTTTAATTCTTTGTTTTGTGTCTAACATATCCATCATGCTCTTGCAGATTCCTGGAACGATTTTACACACCATGTGCCTAAACAAACATTTTTGTGGCTCACTGCCCATATGTCCAGGAATAGTACAATGTTATACTCTAGCTTTTTGGCTATTCGATATAACTACATACATCGCTGCTTAACAACATGCGAGCTCTAGCACAATTTTTTGCCTTGCTTTCCTTGTATACTTTTTGTAATTATGGTACTCTTAGACTACTTCTAATACAAAGAAAACATAATCCTAAAAAATTACTGGCAATTATTATTCTCTTCTTTTGTCTATATGAAATGCAACAATGTTTTCCACTACATGTTTTTTACTTTATAATATTGGCTTCCACTGTTGAAAATAGAAACCTTGTTTACATTTTTTTGCTTTTCTTATTGCTCGGATTTCTATTTTGAAGGGATCTCTTTGTATAGCATTTGTACAGTTCTGTGGTTTTTAGTCTCTTTGAGATTTATGGAGCTATATTTCACTCCTATTGTTGTATTTTCCCTCATAGCTCGAATTGCATGTATTCCTCTCTGAATCTGGGCATGATTCGTTCCTGGCTGCTCTGTTTGTTTGGTTGCTGTGTATTAGCCTTTGAACATCTGGGTTTATCTTTATTTGTGTAAATTTTTCTCAACTTGATGGATCCTCAAATGTGCACTGAATCTATACAGATATATGTTTAATATTCCTTTGTCTTTAGTAACATCTGTCATTTGTGAATATGCATTTTGGAAATTTACATCTCCTAACACATTGTGTTTGACAACGGAAGTTGCGTGTATTCCTCTCTGAATCTAGGCATGATTCATTCCTAGCTGCTCTGTTTGTTTGGTTGCTGTGTATTAGCCTTTGAATGTCTGGGTTTATCTTTATTTGTGTAAAGTTTTCTCAACTTGATGGATCCTCAAATGTGGTACTGAATCTATACATATATATGTTTAATATTCCTTTGTCTTTAGTAACATCTGTCATTTGTGAATATGCATTCTGGAAATTTACATCTCCTAACACATTGTGTTTGACAATGGAAGTCTCTGTTACGAATATGTTTTTCTATTTGAATATTTTGGAAGTTACAAATAACACGATAAAAGTTGTATCAATCTATCGTAGTTGACCACCTGCATGATACTGTATGCCATTTCCAGAAATTTTGCATAAAACTGAAAGTTTAATGAACTATTGGATTCTAATTTAATGTTGCATATGCAAGTCTTAAAGAATTTCTAACTCATCGCCTATTAATAAAATTAAAGAAATCTTTAGCATAGTAGGAATCTCTTCTACATGAGCACAGTAAAAATTGTTTTCCGCAGAATAGGTAGGTTTTCAGTGTGAATGCTTTAACTCATTTTTGTTAAAATTGGAGGAGTAAAATCAAAATTTGGAAAATACTCTTTCACTTTTCTTTTAGATGTTTTCATGCTTCCATTCTTGTAAAATGTGCCACTACTAATGTTCTCTACATCAAAGTCTTGACCACCTTTCCAGCCGCCCTAGCCTTCGTATGCTCCAAATTGGGGAACACAACTGATGGCATGCTGTGCAGGGAATTAAAGTTGACAAAGAGAAAACTTTCCCCACTCAAGAGATTACTAGCAATTGGTAAACCTTGCATCTTATCTACATGTCCAAGTAATAGGGAAAATTGACGTTCCAGCTCCCTACAAGTCACTATTGAAATCAACCCCTGCATTCCATGCTTGCGATAGGCATCCCGCCATAACATATAAATCAATGACAATTTATAAGTTTTCTGCTTCTATTATCTGTATCATTATATAAAGCATATAGACGTTCTCAACAATTGACCTTAAGGTATTCACTGAGAGCCATAGCATTCCATCTGCCTGCATTGCCATACTGAAATCAGAAGGCAACAAACATTGGCTGTGCAAACTAAAGAACCACCAGTCATAACAATATCATACTTCACCTTACTCTAGAATCTATACTTATATCTAACATCCAAACAACTCAAGATGTCAAAAAAATATAGCACACAAGGGACATAAAAATGGAAACAATGCAGGGCTATTGTTTCTGAAGCAGGATGAGTTAAGGAACTACCTTTTGCACGAAGCACGTAGCAAAAACAACCACCCTTTTATATCACCTTTTTGTATATATTTTAAAATTTGAACACAATAGCAAGCACAGAAAAGGACCAATTTCCCTGAACTATGTTTTTCCTTTGTGGGAATTAATCTAAACATCTTTTAATAATTGGGATCAGGATAAGGAGTTGAGGGTACTTTTAGACTTTATTACGAATAGAAAATGCCCGTACTTGCCACAAAGTTACCATAGCACTTGACCATACTTGTATGACTGTGTTGAATCACTATAACCATGCATTATCAATGACACTTTCATATCGCATGTAGTTTCTGAACAGTAAAATTTGATAAGAATCCTATATGCCTCAAGTCATAATGCAAGCCTACAGATATGCATATGCTTATTAGGCCCTGTATTATCAACACATCCATCTCAGAAAAAGAAAAAGTGACGAGACATAGCAGAGAGTTCATACGCCATAGTTGATTGCAAGTGACCAATAACGTACATTGCAGCCTGGACAGGTTTCTGGCTTTTTATTTCTCTGGCACATTGAAGACTCCAGTTAACCTCCTCCTCACCATGAACTGATTCTGTCTAGATCACGAACTGGTCATGGTCTTCCACAGAAAATGTTTTAACAATGCACATCACAAACTGCCACATGTTATTTTACATAGCTGACACTATCCAGTAACAATGACACATTGCTATGCACTTATGAAATGAATTTCTATTACATGACTTTCACTTTGGTCAAATATATATTCACCAAATTCCCATAAAAAAAACAATTATTCAGTTTTATCATAAATTTTTATCTTCCCTTTTTAATACAGTAGATCCTTTTTCACAATCTTCTCACATCCTATTCACAATATGTTTTATTAAAAAAAATATTATTCCACAAATTCATAATGCACTTCAATCATACAAACTACATCTATATGTCGATAACTTTCTGAGGTTACATATTGCATTCATGTATCAGCACAATTAATTTGAGTGCCACATCTAATTTCGTCTAACATCCTAATTTACACTAATGGAAAACCTCCTATCTAAAAAAGTCATCCCCGAAAAAACCTACCATTTTTTGCTTCTGCTTTCCTATTTTAACTAGACAAACGCTGACAACATTCTCACACCGTAGTGCAATTCTCAAGCAAAAAACACATAACCCATACATTGTAATGTCCTACAAGCTTGCATTAAACAAAGCTCACTCAAAAACAATTCTTACTCAACCACACACATGCAACTAACCAATTTTTATTCAAGAACCGCACCAAACAATAGACCAACCCTGGTTTTGGGAACTACTGAACACATAATATATTATAATACACATTTTCATTGCCAATTTCTAAGCTACTTCTTTACAAACCCTGCTACGAATCAAGATACAATTGCTTTTGATAACCTTATTCATAACAAACAATCGATTCTTGCATCATCCATATACAAAGTTGTTACACTTCATTAATTTAATCACCCTTTACACTAACATATTACACTCTTGCTAGTGAATATCGAATATAAATGCAACATATACAAAGTAAGACCTTACATCATCTAATATATATACCTATATATTACAGTTCTACTGCAAACTGCACAACATGCACCAGCAATCACCCACTGTTTAAACTCATCTTAAACATAGAAACAAACAACAATTTCAATCCTTCAATGTTTGGAAAAAAATTACTTCTGCCAACAGTATGTTAAAGTCACAGGGTCAGGGTTTCACTCCTCAACCCATGCAGCACTACGGCGATCTGCAAGGATTCACAAACCATGCACATGTTACTGCATTTGCAAACTAGAGCAATGCATGCACCATAAAATATATTCCAACGAACATTTTGACCCCTAAATTGTAGACCCGACACATCCAGCCCTTCAAAAAACTACATTGGCATCGGCAGGATTTGCCATATCATGGCCTTGTTTGATTCCTATAGCATAGGTCAAATAACCACTAGTGAGAATGCATTACAATATTACATAAGACCAAGGTTATAATCTCTCAAATTAAACATGCAAGGCCTCAAAAATTATCATTCAAATGCCCAATAATACCTGAAGTCCATGAGATTATAATACATAATATTACTTATGTTACTAAGTATCGTATGGTCTATGACCCCCTTTAAGCTATTAATTATCTTTACATAGTGGGGTTGGTTCTACCACTTTAAAATAATTTCATAATTAAATGAAAAATCCCTAGCACCCTAGTATGGTTACCTACATTATCATAACAAACAACATGTTAAAAAAATGAGTAGTTAAAGCTATATAAGTTTAAAACATTTAGAATACCCTTGTACATGATATTAGTCCTTTTCATCAAAGAAGAGTGCAAAAACTGTTCAATAATGTGACGCAATCAACTTTGTTGTAATGTTGAAACGATGTTGTCCCAACATTGTAAAAATCACTTTTATTATGCAATCATCTTACTTAACAAGGTACACTTCAGTTCTCATTAAAGAGATATAAATCAAACAATACAAAATATATCATAGCCAAATATACCACAAGGTAAGTACATACAATCACCAAATAAAAATAGAAATATGTCACAAATGATAGGTACATCACGAGAGTTGAATTTTAAGCTTTGTTGCACAGTCACACATGAAACTACACGTAAGTGTGTATATCCCTTTCAGGATATGCACATACATGTTTCGTGACATATATAGCTGAGCAACAGAGCTTACCCTCTAGCTCTTATAGCCTACCCATCATTTTACAACTTATTCCTTTCACAAAAAGTCCAAAATTTTGAGGTGTGACATACTCCCCTCTTAATGAATCATCGTCCCAATGATTTTTATCTCATTAATCGAAATCAGATCAATCAACCATAGATTAAATCCAATAACTTGGGAGAACAATCATTATTTTCCACAAAACTTACAATTTTATGGTTTGAAAATCAATTTAATTAGTTGTAACAACCTTTTAACTAGTAAAAGTTATCACACAATCAATAATTTGACATAATCTTTGTCATTATAGGAAGTCACAAAATGTAATATTATTAAATATATCATACAAATAGTCAAAAATAAGCCATATACCACTACAAAAAAAGAGGAAAAAACTATTTTTAATTCTTTTCCAAGTTTTACAAAGTTGTTTTCTTTCATTACTCACTTGTTTTCTGGACCTTGTGCAAATTTCTATTTGCTTGAATTTCTACCAACAATATTCTATTCTACAAATGGTTTTACCAAAAAGAAAAATGGTATTGTTCTCTTCATCTGGAAATTACAACATATTCTTACTACTGTGTTTCTTCCCGACAGTTCATAATTTCTTTCATTTCCCCTTTCCATTACCTTTCTCCTAAAGTCAATGGTGAAGAAGAACTAATACTATTGTCTACTCTTACTCTTTGCGTCAAAATTTATTGTAGATTTCATTCTATTCATTTTGGCCTTTCTGCACGACACTTTCATAGTGGATAGTCCACATCTATTCACTCCATCTACCATTTTTGGGTTTTAATTCAAGTTGGATTAAAGTTCCAAAATTTGTCATCAAGATAGTTCAACGATCAAGCAACTCCCTTGCCAATTTTCATCAATTAACTAAAATTAATTTACAAATAACTGATCATTTTCACACTCGACCAACTAATCGAAGTAACCTCCAGGTCTTATGCATCACAAAGGACTGTTATAGTGTTTTCTAACTTATTTACCGCCAAAATTGAAGCATAATTTTGTTTGGTTCATTATCCACAGTACATCCTTCTCACATTCATTTTATTTTATTAATAAAATCAAAATTCAGTAAGTGTAAGGACCCAATTAGTCTAAGAGATGCAACCTTCAGCTCTAATAGAAAAATGTAACAATCACTTTTTACTTCATCAAACTAGGGATTTTTTTTCAATGATCACAGTTAATGCTTTACTGAACTAAACAAACAACATATCAGAATACACATAAGAGATTACTATCTCTTAATTTATTTTATGTTGATCCAAATACATTAATTATAGCATTAGCTAATTTATAAATGTATTTATTAAAGTTCATAATCCAATCAAATAATTTTTGAAAACCATGTGAAAATGTGAGAGTATAAAAATCCTGCATGATCCCCCTCAAACACTCTTAATGAGCCAACACACACAATGTATCAATTGGTTAAGCCTTATTACAACCTAAGAACTTGTGATGTCTTTTAGTGTCCTTCAGAAAACTACCAGTGTAACCATCGTCTGAATCTCAAAACTATGACAAAAGACTCGGTGAACAAGCTATGAATCCAGTTACATGCATTACTTTGGCCATATTAATTTGGCGTTGCACTAGGAATCCATATCCCAAGATTGCACATATGTCTTAGGGAACATGTCTTCCCTTCACCTCACAATCTATTCCGGTCATAGCCATTAGGATTCATTTCAGTTGTTTATGTATAGATTCAGATTACTATTCTTCCTTATTCATTAATTGATAAATTCAGTCACCAAAGCCACAGTCAACTCATCTTGGCATTCGAATCGTGTGGCTCATGCCAACACTACTTCAGAAACTCTACAAGAAAATATGTGTCTAGGTAATGATCAAGATTGTTACTTGTTTGCTTCTCTTCCTGTAGCCAACCCAAACCAATACGGGTATGATACAAATGATCTGACGTCTGAGGTGTGTTTCCTACCTTCGAGTACTAGTTCATTGTAAGAAGGAATCATTTAGTTAATTACCTATTAGTAATTATTTTTCAAATTACAACATTGAAATATTACTATTCAAGACTATCCCCTTCACATTATTGCAACAATGGGCTACTGAAAGTTCATTATATTTTCTTAAATGACATTCATGCATCTTGATGACATAGTTTAGGGTATTAGACTATATTACATCTCAACTTATTTATTTGAAGGGTAGGTTTCTGCCAACAAGAGTAGAAAGTTACGATCAAAACTAAAAGCATAATTCATATAGGTTAATTAGTGAAATTTGACCTATCAAAGATCAACGAGAATTAATTCATCCTATTAGATTATTTCCTTGGTTTCTTCTGTAAACTCTCACTTAGGAACTGATTTAATTTATTAGAATATCATAATTAGTCTTAATTATAATCAAAGTAGTTGTGAGTTATAAGACTGCAGAGAGACTATTTCCCTTCTAAAAGGAGTAGTTTCATTAGATGTAGCTGCCTTTATATTGTACCCTATCATGCTATATCTTCACTATTTACTAAACATTGGTAGTAAATGAGACTTTATATAACGATGATGCATAACACATTATTACCCAACTAAATATAATTCACTTATTACATTTATAAGGATCTGATTTATCTCATAACAAACAACAATTTATAGTACAAGTTATAAGTATCCCATAGTTATGGTCAATTAATACAATAGGCTAAATTGCCTTAAAATCTCATCGGATAACTCTTCCACTCTAAACCATCTAGTAGCTTCATTCACAAGACCAAATAGAGAGATTAAAAGTAGTCCATTTATATCAATCTAATACACTGTAAAATCAACATGTATTATTTCAAAAGATGGAGGTTAGAAACTTGTTTCACAATAACATTAAGATATAGAAATTTTTGATGAGTAAAATAGGATTTAAAATCCATAATACAATATGTGAATAATTTTATTTGCAATTAACAACACTAAAGATTTTATTTTATCAACATAATCAATAAGAAATCATCTCAACGTTTAACAGAGCTATCCTTTCATCATCAATACTCTGAATGAACCTGTAGATCTGATAGGGATATTTCAACAAGGTTAGTTTAAGATTGAATTAGAATGGAATTACTATACTTGATCTAGTTGATTCATTTCGTATTGATTTTAACATCAATTACATCCTTTAATATTAATACAAAAATAGGAAAAAGTTCCATAACGATAACTTTTATTCCTCAAGGTATGATAACAAGACTTAGGGAAACCAATACAACTCTTATTTTGTTTTTATTATTACCAAACCATGAGGCTAAAATATAAAAAATATATCAATCAATTTGTAACATCACCCCACAATCATCATCTTGCCATATAGTTCTTAGACAAAAATCTTAACTTCATTTATTTTCATTGGTTAAAAGATAAACAAATTCCAAGCATATAAGGCTACGTATAACCATTTATAGTTTCCTCTATGTACCTACCTGAGAATCTCAACAAGGAAATATAGTTATTATGTTCTACATAATTAGAGACCAAAGTTACATCTTATTAAGTATACATTCTTTCCTCCTTTTAACTTTACTTTTCTCTCTTAGCTAAAGCATATTTCTTTAAGAAATTCCTATCATTTCATTTGGTTGACTTTAGAAATCAGGAAATATCTTCTATCATTTAACTTTTACTCTATTATCCAACAAGTACATCAAAATCAATACAATAAATATTTAAGATAATGATGGGTGGGAAAGGTGAACATGTCGCGGAGGAGGACGAGGGGTTGAACAACGATGGGTGGGAAACTAATAGTACACAGATCCCACTGGGAGAGAAGGCATATACTCAAGATTGGTATTTGAGGGAGAAAGGTATGTACGAGACTTTACATGTGGGTGGGAGTCATGTGGAAAATTGGTCCCCTAAATTATATGTAAATATATTGAACTTTGATAATGAAAAAAGCTTAGGAATCATTCCTCGGCTTAAACATGATGGAACAAGAAATTTCTTAGATATCCCTGATATCATTATAGATTAGAACCTAAGAAAAATGGAGAATTCCTTGATAGGTAAACTAGTAGGTGGAAGGCCTACTATTGAATCCATTAGATCTTGGTTTTTTTTGAAATGGAAACGCAAGGGGAATATGGATGTCACAACTTTACCGAATGGTTTTTTCCTGTTTAGTTTCAACAACTCCAAAGACCCTCAGAGGATCCTTAATGATGGCCCTTGGTTCCTTGGGAAACTTGGTCTCTTTTTGAGGAAATGGACTCCCACGTTCAACCATGATAAAGAGAATATTAATTAGTTCCATGTATGGGTGAGACTCCCAGGTCTACCTTTGGAACTCTGGGATGTGGATATTATTAAAGGAGTTGCAAACACTCTTGGTACCTTTGTTGTTGTGGATAATGTGATGCTTACTAAATCAAGAGTGGTTTGTGTGATATTTTGTATCTATTCTTTAATGGGATCATATTTACCTAAATTCATTTCTTTGTAGTCGAGATTGGGAAGCTGGGAACAAAAAATAGAGTTTAAAAACTGCCCTCAAAGATGTGAGAAATTCTAGGGCTGGGGCATGTAAAGAAAGAATGCAAGCTAACAATCTCAAAGGTGTATCAGATAAGCATACCAAGGATCTGGATAAAGCTAAGGAAACTACTCATGTGGTTACAAACACTCCCAAGAAATTTAATCCAAATAAAGGAATTCAAATTATGGAAAATAATGGAGATAGATCTAACTTGAATCAAGCCCAAAATCTCAAGCTAATAGATGATGAGGGCTTTATGGAAGTAAGGAATAAGAATATCTAGTAGAAAGCTTTATCTAAAGCCCAGTTTTAGAAAGAAAAACTCCATGTCCAAACTACCAAACTTTTCTCCTCAAATAAACTGGATAATTTGCTTAAGGAAGTTGCCAAGGAACATATCCTGCCAAAAGCGTTGTATGGAAGAAGCCTAAATGAATCAATGGGTACTTTTTCTAACCCTTTTGACAATTTGTTGGAAATTTTAAACATTTATTTGACAATTAGAAATGAAAATCAGCAAGAATTTAACAATATTCATAACTTTATCCAGGAATTTGTCTCTACTCAAACAAATTTTCTCTTTGAATTGAAAAAATCAGAGAAGGGGGACCCCAAACAAAATTAAAATGAGATATCTTTGAAAAATCCTTCCATCAAAGGGGAGACATCTAAGGTGACACCAAAAGAGAAAAAAACTAGTTCTGGGTGACCCTTCAAGCAGGTTACAAGGAAGAAATAGAGTAAAAAATATATTGATGATTGGACTCAATCTAAACTTGATCTTAGGAGCTTTAGAAGAACTAAGAACCAAGTGGTTAAATGAATATTATATCATGGAATGTTAGAGGGTTGAATAACCCTTTTGAATGGAGGATGATAAAATATATGGAGCCGAGATACAATTTTGACATTTTGGCTTTGCAGGAATCCAAGATGGGGGAGGGACCTTTCTTGGAAGCTAATTACAGGTATTGCAAAAAAATTACTAGTTTTTCTATTAGTTCGATTGGAACTGCTGGTGGAATGACAGTTATCTGGAATGAGGAAATACTCAAAGGTATGAAGCTTCTTAGTAGAAATAACCATATGGCTTTGTTATTTCAAGATAATAAGTCTAAGGAATTTTGGATCTTATCTAATATTTACGCCCCTAATAACAAAGGTGAAAGGAAAAATATCTGGGCTGATCTTTCTAAATTTCAAAATATTATTATAGGGACTGAATGGGTGATTCTTGGTGATTTCAACACCCCTTTGAGTCTTGGGGAAAATAAGGGGGGTAATATTGATTTAACTGAGAGCATGGAAGAACTTTAGGATTTTATTTCTCTCAAAAATCTCATGGATATTGAGATGCGTGGTATTAGATTTAATTGGTATAATATAAGAAAAGGAGATCAGTTGATTCAAGTAAAATTTTATAGAGCTTTGACTTCATGGGGATGGTTGAATAAAAAATATGGTCTTTTCTCCCTTCCCTGCATTGGGTCTGACCACAACCTTATCCTCTTTTAGATCAAGGACAAAGAGAGGAGAAGGATCCCTTTCAGATTTGAGAAGATGTGGCTTCAATATGAGGAAATTTTTGATTTAGTTAAGAGTTGGTGGAATGTGAAAATCAAAGGAACATCATTGTTCAAGATTGCTAAAAAGCTAGCTCATGTGAAGAAAAATATGAAAGGATGGAATAAAATAAGTTTGGTAATATTTTTGAGAAAAAACAATCTCTGGCTAATGATATATCATCCATCTAAGGTAATATGGAATATTTTGACGATGAAAATCTCTTGCTTGAATAAAAAAAAGAGAATGAATCATTAGCTGACTATCATAACATTCTTTTGAAGGAGGAAATTTTTTGGAAACATAAATCTAGGGTTCTATGGCTCAAATAAGGTGACAAGAACAAGAAGTTCTTTCATATCTCAACTTTAAAAAGGATCTCGAATAGGATTATTTGTATTAAGGATGATGAGGGAGTGATGATCAATGACATTAAACAAATCCAACAAGCTGTTAGTTATTTTTTCAGTAGGCTTTTGTCTTCTACTAGCGCTTCTAACAACATTAAGGAAGAACACTTCCTGGACTATATTCCTCTTTTGAGTAATGAAGATGAAAATAACATGCTTACCAAAATCCTTTCTATGGAAGAAATTGAATTTATGCTGAAATCCCTAAATCCAAACAAATCTTGGTGATCGGATGGGTTTTCGGCTCTCTTTTTTCAAACTTTCTAGGAGATTGTTAAGGAAAATACTTGCAATTTTATTCAAGAATTCTTTAAGAATAAAAGATGCTTCAAGAGTTAAACAACACTTTTCTAGCCTTAATCCCTAAGAATCATGATGCTACGGATTTTAGGAATTTTAGACCTATTGTCCTATGTAATTGTGTTTATAAAATGTGCTCCAAAATCCTTTCTTTAAGAATTCAGCTCGTCTTTCCTTCAATCATCTTTGACTAGTAGGGAGGTTTTTGTTATGGGAAGACAAATCCAAGATGTTATAGTCACTATTCAAGAGAACCTTTATACAGTTAAGTAGAATAAAAAGGAATCCATGTTTATTAAAATTGATATGGAGAAATCCTATGATATAGACTCTTAGCCTTTCCTTCTGAAGGTTCTAACTAGGTTTGGTTTTGGTGAATACTTTAGGCTGATGATTCTTTCATTTATTTCCATAGCTAAGTTCTCAATCTTGATTAATGGGACCCCTTGTGGATTTTTTAACAGCACGTGTGGATTAAGACAAGGTGACCCTATTTCTCCCTTTCTTTTCATAATCATGGCCGATACCCTCAACAGAGCTCTTCATAAGTCTTCCTTGGAAGGTAGAATAAGAGGTATATCTCCTATTGTTAACTGTAACAGTGTTTCTCACCAACATTTTGTGGATGAAACTATGTTGGTGGGTGAGGCATCAGTCCTAGAGGCTATGGAATTAAAATAGATAATGATCAATTATGAGGAGGCGTCATACCAATTGATCAATTATGGGAAAAGATCGGTTTACTTTATCAACACTCTGAAAAGAAGATGCAATAAAATAGTTGGAATTATTCATTGTGTTACTAAAACCTTCCCAAATAGGTATCTAGGTATGCTTATTAGAGTGGAAAAACCTAAGAATGCTGAATGGAATTTCTTAATTGATATGTTTTTGAAGAAACTCGAAGGCTGGAAAGGTTCTCTATTATCCCAAGCTGGTAAGGAAATCCTCCTCAAATTCTCGATTCAGAATTTACATGTTTATTCGATGTCTATCTATAGGTTACCCTCCTCGATTTCTAGTAAGTTGAAGAGTATTCAAATAATATTTCTATGGAGTGGCTCAGAACCAAAAGATAGAATTCCTCTTATTACATGGGAAAAGGTTTTCTCCCCCCCAAAAAATTCGAGGTCTATGTATCAGAGACTAGACCAGAATGAATAAAGCAATGCTGTCTAAAATGAGCTGGAGGATGGTCACGAAAGATAGTGAATAGACATCTATTATCAGGGGAAAATATTTGCCAAATCTATCAACCAATCAATAGTGCTTATTGTTTCTGGAAATCGATAAACTGGGAAAAACACATTGTCTCTGAGGGTAGAAAATGGATAGTTGGCGATGGGAGAATGATTAATTTTTAGGAGGACAAATGATTAGGGGACCTTCCTCTTAATATCATTTACCCCATAGTCTACATATATTATGTAGCCAAATATGGGACTAAGGTTAGAGATTATTTCGACTTTGATGAGCCCCTTGGCCAAAGGAAAACTATAGAACTGGATGGTTCTAACAACATTGAGATTTATTCTATTAACAAAAAATTAAGAGGAATTGTTGTTAATAAGGAGAGCTTAAAAGATGAAAATATTTACTGGTCAAAGGAGGATAGTGGAATCTTCTCATTTTGAAGTGTCTATAATTCTTTCTTTTTTGATGTGGCAGAAAATGAAAACTTTAATCGGGGAAGTGTTTGGGTTAAAGAGTTAATTCCTAAGATTAATATGTTTTGGTGGCTAGTTATCCATGATAATATTTTAACTGTTAGCAACCTAAACAAGATAATTTTCCATATGGTTAACATTTTTGTTCAGTGTGAAAGTGAGTGTGAAGACTCATCACACCTTTTTCTCAGTTGTTCCTATCTAGTCTCGGTTAGAAAGATTATTATTAATCTTTTTGAAGTCCATTGGGTTTTCCCAGATTCCATTAAACAAATGTGGTATTAATGGTCTAGTCCTTTTAAGAGCCAAGGATTAAAATATTTATGGACCTTTTCTATTATGCATTTAGCATGGGAGATTTGGAAGGAGAGAAATAGAATATTTTTCAAATGTAAGAAGGAATTGATCAAGAATGTTGGATTCCATTGTGTTAATACTATTCAAGCTAATTTCTCTAATCTGGACCCTCAAAAGAAGACTATCCTTCAGAATGAAGCCAAATTTTCCTTAAAGTGGGGTTTGGGATCCTCATCAACTAGTACCCCTACTCTTAACCCTAGACTTAAAGGTTAGGTAAAACCTAGAAAGGAGTGTATAAAGTTGAAATTTGATGGCACTTCCAAAGGAAATGCTGGTAGAGTTGGCTGCGGCGGGGTGTTCCGTGATTCTGAAGGAAGATTTATTCTTGGGTACCATCACAATCTTGGCACTCAAACAAACCATGTTGCTAAAGCAAAGAGGTTTTTTTGGGGGGTGTCTATAGCTATCCAATATAATTTTGTTAAATTGGAGGTGGAAGGAGACTCTATGAACATAATTAACAACGTTATTGGGAAAGGATCCACTTCAATTTCCATCAAAAACCCTATAAAGAGTATAAAGGAAATGTCAAATTGTTTTGAAATTATTACCTTCAAGCATGTTTATAGGGAGGCTAACTTTATTGCAGATTGTTTTGCTAATATGGGGGTTAATTGTGATGAGTTGACACTTATTAATGAAGTTGAAAATCTTGATCCCAAGGTGTGAGCACACTTACATAATGACTTAAATGGACACATCACAAAATAATGTTAGTTCATGGCATGTCAAAGTCATCATGGTCATATGCCATAGGAATAGTGGGCATTTATTACTAAATGATATGAAGATCTTGGAGAGGATCCGCTCGTGTTTCTTGAAAGTTTTTTTTGCCTCCCGTGCCTAGAGAAGTAATATTTTTGGGCCTGCGTGTAATCCTCTGGCTACCTAGAATTCTGGCTCTTTTGTGAATGGTTTATCCTATAACCAAATGGGAGGAGACCTTGTTAGAACTAAACCTATAGATATCAAAGGGGTGATGCCTAAAGCCATGACTGTGTTTAAAAGTAAGGGTTTTTCACCCTTCCTCAAAATTTTTGAAGGCCATTTTGAAAATCTTAGTAAAGATTTTTCTAGTGCTTGGAATACTACAAAAAAAGGTGCGGTTATTGAAATGAAAGGGATTAGCATTGATATTTTTGTGGATTAAGTCACTAAAGTGATGGGTCTTCCCACTATTAGGAGGAAGGTCTATAAATCCAAACAAGAAGCCTCTGACCAGTTGGACATGTTTCTCAAAGGTAACAAAAAATATCACTCCCCACTTTTTTGGTTATCTCCGTCTGTCTTTAGCTAAAACATTTTATGATGTGGCTCTCACCCTTATCCAATTTCTCACTCTTGAGGGCCATCACAAATGCATTTACCTCTATCACCTACCTATGCTTAATCATTTCAGGCGTGGCCATGCTTTTAGCTTCCCCTACCTTCTTTTTCACTCCCTAAGTGCTTCTATCTCTTAGTTTAAAAGTAAAAGGGTCTTTGTCCCACTTCATCAAGGATTTATTCTTGCTCTTGTCAAAAGAGAATCTCTGGATATTGACAAGTCTAGTTCCCTAACTAAAGCCTTGGAAGCTTATGCGGATGGGGTCGAATTCGACTCAGAGGAAGAAGACTCGAGTGAAAATTCTGATTCTCAGGAAGGTGAATTAGAGGAGGATAAAGATGGTATTGAAATCACATCATCCCATAATCTTAGGGAGATGAAATCCAAGTATTTTACTAGTGTTTCATTAAATACCAAAAGGGAGTCTAGTAAACAAGAATCTTTGGCTCATGTCAATGTTCAATTGGAACATTAGTTCAAGGCTATGGGGTAAGTTGGACCTGTGAAAGGGGAGAACCATCTGGCTAAGATGATGGTGGACATTGAAGAACTTAAGGGAGATATGGGACTCACCAAGAGCTTTGTGTAGTTTTTGTTCAATGATTGGCATAAGATGAAAGCAAAGATTGAGGAAGTGGTTAATAAAGGGCATGGAAGAGAGATTGGAGTTTTAAAATACAACTATGTTTTCATAACCAATGAGTTGGAGAATTTTTGTAATATTCTCCATAGCTACATGGAGTGGAGTGTTGTCATGGTTAAATAAATTCTGCAACATCTCTAGACTCTGGGTCAGCTCGCTAATTCTTATAGTGTTGTGAATAGTCAGGGAAGGAAAAGAAAGGTGAATCCTGAAGGTCTCGAATTTGTGTCTTTGGATGGTAACATATATGCTCTAGATAAGGTATGGGAAAAGGTGCTGAAGGGGCTTGAAAAATCCTATAAATGATTTGGGGAGGGGTGTTTTTTTATTTACTGTCTCTGTATCTTTTTGGCTATTAGTTTCTACGATGTTGTTAGTTCCTCTGTGTTTTTTCTACTGCTATTATTTAGCTAATCTTTTCTATTGCTCCTGGGGAGCCTGTTTATTATGGAATTTTATATTATCATTTTTGATGGGTATGTAATGTTTTAATCTACTCTCCTGGAGTTGTGAATTTGTTCGGGGTAGGGTGCCCTCAACCCTTTTTTACCTCTTATAAAAAATACACAAACCATTTAACTTCCTCATTCTAACAAGATTCATACTATATTTCAATCAGATGAGTTATCATAAGGTTATCTAATACAAATAACAAGAATCATTGGTACCCAACAAGAATGCCAATTATCATATCCCACAGCTTCTTATCTCACAAAAATTGAATCAGACTTACAACAACCAAAGAGACTTTGAATCACCAATAGTTATCATACATTATCAATACTACACAATTAGGGGTCAATCTACCAAACCAATATAATAGAGTGACAATAATTGATGACTTGAGTATTACTTACTCTTCAATCTTACATACTAAAAAACACTTCTATTAGCTCACCAACGTAGACTACCAAGCCTAAATCTTGGCTCGTACTGGGTGCAAGGCTAAGGGAATGAGTCCCTCATCCAGCTAACTCATGGGTTTCCCCTAGGTGAGTTGAGTCATCCTACCCCCAAAAAATTAAACACAACTTGCAAACTTGTTGGCGAGAAAATTTTTCAGGGACAAATTTGTTGGTTTCTTACCAACGCTTTGGGAATATAAGTCCCTCTACTTAAATAATGTAGATTACGTATATACATGTGATAGTAAGGTGAGTTTTATCTAGGTTTGCCTTGTAGTCGAGGATCCAACAGTGGCACTTCAATGACCTAGCAGAAAAAATCTTGTAGATATCTGCAAGAGAGGAATTTTCTAGGAGAGCGGGAAATGGAGTTGGAATGTTAGATAAGAGAAACTAATGCTGCAAGTAGAAATTCAGAGTCTTGCAAACACCAGTTAGATGTTTCATCATATGCATTGAAATTAGGAAGAAATAATACTGCAAATAGTAACAAGACCAATTAGAATTTAATGAGCCCGAACTATCAATAAATCCCTTAGTAAAAAAAGGCTAGAAACTCCTAGTATTGATGCTCAAGAAAAAATTGTACATAGTATGAGAATGGAAGACATTTGAGAATATGGGAGAATGGAATAAATATACTAACTCTTTTCTCCTTTGACAAGGATATATCTCTCATGAATTCACAAAAAGTAGCTCAGAACTAAGAAGTCTAAGAAGACCCTCGAATGAGGAGCTCATTACAATTTATAGAAGAGAATCAACTCTTCATCTTCTCGATGAATTTTCATATGTCACATTTTGACTTTAGGTTGTTCATGTTACTATCAAATATTAAGTCCTTTTTATTAAAAAAAGGAAAATTAAACTTTACATCATGTTTATAAAGTCACTTAAAGACATATCAAAAAGTGCAAACCCCAATGTGAAATAAGAAAATTACAGAGAGAGAATGTTGTGAGCGAAGAGGAGAGAGAGAGAGAGAGAGAGAGAGAGAGAGAGAAGAGGAGATGTCATTCCTAATGAAGTCCGCTGGTCCTCATTGATGGAAAGATCCAAATTTAGTGAAACTTTGAATCTTCAAACTCCTTGCACCTTGAGAAACTCTTTCAAATTGGCCCACATATGCTTATGATCGAGTGTTAAGAAAAATTATTGAATGTTTTTTCCAATGATCACAACTTTCACCATGTGTTTGATATATCTGTGACCCAAACCATGTAATGAGCATCGAAAGACACTATGAGGGTCTCTTAAGATGAGTTCTGAAAGATCCATGAGAGATGCCAAATATGCTTATTGTGAAAATGTTACGACCCACTGACAAAGATAGTATATTGAGGAGACATGCATGGAATCTTGGTGAAGGAAATATTCTGTGGAAATGCCTATTCTATAAACTTGAGTCTTGTCATCTCTTGACACTTACTATTTTTGGAAAAATAAACTTACTATTTTTAGTAAGTGTGAAAATTCTTCTCTGAACTCTAACTGTAGCTACTAATTTGAATATTCAACTATTAGAATGCTCCCTTTTATGAAATTCACCCTTTGGAATGACTTACTCATTTAAGTAAGTTCCCAGGAGATAACTTACTATTCTTAGTAAGGGTGAAAATTTGACTCTTTCAAACCTTGAATAAGTGTGGAAATTCAAATTATTTCTTCTCCCTGTGTTCCCCATACCTTATGGACAATTTTTATATTTTTAGCAAGTTCTCGTGAGACCACTTACTATTTTTAGTAAGTGTCAATTCTGGACCAAGAAGACCATTTTGATGATTTTTTCCTACAATACCTCTTTTATGTTCACCACCTTCCTCACAATTTCCTTAGTTGGTGGCTTACCTGAAATAACAGTCTCCCATGTAGAATACTTGCTATTTTTAGAAAGTGAGCTTCTGGTCGTTAGATTACAGTGGGACAAAGTTTTTTGATATGGGGTTTTTCCCAATATCACTCCTCTAAAATATTAGGTTTACCCAATCAATGGTTTGTGAGATTTTAAAATTTCAAAATTTCTACCTAGTGGCAATGTTATCCAAAATGTGCCCCTGCTCATTTTTGTGGCTAACTCCTTGTGTTCCTACCTCTCTTGTGCCTCAGTCTTCATTTTTTGATTTTTAGGCACTAAAATCTTTCTGGAAATGGCACCATCAGATAGAGCTCTCTCTCAGCTTTCCAGAAAGGTAAAGTTTTCCTCCTAACTCCTTGTATTTTTCAAGTTATGGCTCGGCGGAGTTTTTGTGGGAAATTTTCCCATTGGAGGCCCGCAGCCAATAGGAAGCTGCCACGTGGCAAGAAATTTCGGAGGTCGGAGGTGAACTTGGAAAATTTTCCAAGTTTGGGTCGAAGGTTCAAATGGAAAATTTTTCCCTTGGGGCCCGCGGACCAACCACAGTGTGACACGTGTCACAAGGGGAGGCATAGTGAAAAAAATTGGCTAAGTGTTTAAGCAAGAAAAATTTGAATTTTGGCCCGTGGCCAATAGGAACTCGCCACGTGGCCAAGGAGGGTCGCGGGAGTCAGGGTTAAAATTGAAAATTTTGCTAAGTTTTGGTAAAAGTTTCAAATTCAACATTTGTCTCGTGTAGCCCGCGCCCAATGAAAATGGGCCACGTGTTAAATGGAGCCTGAACTGACGGAGGAGAAAATGAAAAATGCTAAGGGTTTTGCCGAGTTTTCAAAGGCAAATTTTGGAAGGATTTACCCGCAGCCAATAGGGGCATGACAGGTGCCACAAGTGGCGGGGAGTTCACGACGTGGGGGGAGAAAGGAAAAAATTTGCTAAGTGGTCAGTAAAAGTTTCAAAGGGGAAAATGGAACAAAGGGCCTGAGCCAATAGACACAGGACACGTGTCCTAAGGGGAAGGGGAGTTTGGAGCTCGGGGAGGACTTAGGGAAATTTGGAAAAAATTTTGGTCAAAAATTCAAAGGCAAAGGACGAGCCCGCACCCTTGTCGACCAACCAAATCATGCCACGTGTCCACAAGTGGTGGGGTGCGGGGGAAAATTGGGAATTTTTCCCAAAGTATAAAAAGGTAAAATTTTCAAAGGAAAACCCGTGGAGGAAGAAGGAGAGAGAATTCCAGTGGAAAATCAGAAGTTGACACATGGCATCTGACCAGCGGAGTGCGGAATTTTTTCGAAATTTTTTCCAAAGACAAAAAAAGGTAAAATTCGAAATTTTTTCCCGCCGATCAGTTTTTGGCCCGTTTTTGCCCTAAATCTTCAAACGAGCATAACTTTCGATCCAGAGCTCAGATTTGCACGTTATTTATATCAACGGAAAGATTATGAAATTATCTACATGATTCCATGGTCAATATTGAATTTTGGTTTATTTTAGAGAGATAAAATTCAAAAACACTTCTGGTACGTGTCCATGGCCAGAAATGACATTTCAACAACCAAATTTAATACAAAATGGGTCGCATTCTTCTCCAGTATGGTCAAAAATGTCAGAGCATGGGTTTGTAAGGACCTCCATGCTATTTTAATGTAGTTTCATTCAATGAGGGATGGCTCCCATGCATTTTTCATGTTTTCTCTCTCTTGGGCTCGACCCATGTACTGTAAAAGCTAGATTTGGCTCATTTCTTCATGGTTGAACACTTTTTGGCATAAAAAACTTCTTCTTTCACCTCCAACAAGTGATTATTGCAAGAATCAGACCTTTTTCAAGTATTGTAGCAGGTTTATACCTCTTTGATGGTGGAATGCAAGAAATTTTACATGGAAATGACAGTGCAAACTCTGTGAATGCTTTCAGTCCTCTGTTTGTATTGTTTTACTTCATTTTAAGACCCCTAATTGCATCTATCAGCTTGTGTATGTTTTCCCTTGTTTCATTTCATGAATTTGTGTCTATTTACATGGCAAAAAATGTTTCACCACTCCTTTGGTGCATCACCATCATTAGTTAGTTTCAATTTTTGCATTTCTATCCCTGTCCCCTTGCAATTTAGAGTAGGATTAGGATCTGAACCTCTGTAGTTGTGCAAAATATAGATCTAAATCAGAGGAGTTTGAGGAACCAACCTCTAATCTAGATATTCCTCTCTCATTTTCACAAGTCCCACACTTGGAGAGAGGTTTCCATGTTGTGAAATCACACTGGATGCCTAAAACATCAATTCAGAACCTTGATTTGCATCCAGGGGTGCTGCTGATTTGCAACAACAGTTTTGGCATGCCCGGTGGGACCTTAGAGGTCTCATTTTTATTGCAGCAAAGTTGATGTGCATCTGCTGCAATTTTCTTGCTTGAAAAGAGCTATAATTTGCATATCTGGTGACTCCAAGGGGAAGAAGCAACTGGTTTCAGCAGTGCAGGCCTGAAAACTCATGAGAAGAATCACCACAAGGTCAAGAGTTGGAGAAGAAGAAGTGTTGTTTGAATGCCTACAGTTATCTCCAAGAAGAAGGCAAAGAGGAAGAAGGATTCAAAGGTCTCCATCTCCACCAAACAGAACTCTCTCAACTCCTCCACCTAGTAGGCCTTTCATTCAGTCAACAAGGGTTTTAAGACCAATTAGAATGGCACAAAACAACCCCTATGTCAACTTCATAGGCAGCAGCCCACTTGCCCTCAATGCACAACATCCAATTCTAATTGCAGCCTTGAATAACATTCCCTACTTCACTGGAGAAAATCAGACTACTCCAGGTGATTATGTTAAAGACATTGCCAATCTTTGTGCAATTCATGAAATCAATGAGATGCAAGCGGCTGTCAAATTGCTGGCATCTTCATTCAAGGGGAAAGCATTGCAATGGTTTAGAAGCCTTGGAGCTGGTTCTATCACAAATTGGAATCAGCTATGTATAGCACTTCATGAGCAATTTGGAGAGAAGGGAGACAACTTGTCTCTTTTGGAGCAGCTGACAACCATCAAGAGAGCTCCCAATGAGCAACTGACTGATTTCAACTTCAGATTTCAAAAGACTTTGGAGAGAATTCCAGTGGCAGTCAGCAGAAGGTGCTTTTCTCTACTATCTCAAAGCTCTAAATTCTGATATTTCTATGTTGATTCAGTCCATGGGAGGCATAACTATCCCTATGGCTTATAGCATTTCCATTAGGGCTGAAAATTGTTTGATCCAAGCTGGCAAACTAGCCCCTAGACCTCCCATGCCATTGTTTCCAAGTTTAGAGAGTCTAAACACCAATCAAGCACCTAATTTGGCTCCTTCTCCCACTCCTAGAAATTAGAGTTCAAATGAAGCTTCTACTTCATCTCCAAGTGCCCCAAATGAGCTTCAAGAAGTCATGAAGCAATTGCAAAACCTAGGCAATGAGCTAGTCACTCTCAAGAGGCAGCAAGCCCAAGGTTTTAGACCTTCTTACCAGCCCCAAGCTCAGCCCAACAGGCAGCCATACCAACCACAAAGACCTCCTAATCCAGCTGCAAATATAAATCAAACAAGGCCTCCTGCCAATAGACCATTTCAGCCCTATAATCCAAATGCCATATCTGCCTCTAAGGCATTAGTGCCAACACAAAACTACATTGTTTAGGAGTATGATTGGTGCTTTCCATGCAATGAACCTCATAACCAATCCATGTGCTTCAATGGTGCTTTGAATCAAGCATTAATGGTGACAACTACTGGTGTGGAGGGTGAGGGTAGTCAAGGAAACAACCAACAACAAGAAACATTCCAACAACAATCAGCTCCAAATGACACCACGTTGGTAAATTGGCAAGTAGAGGATTTTTGTGGCATGAATCAAACGGTCTCTCAAGGTGTGGCAGCCAACACAAGGTCAAAAAGAAGGAATTTGGGTGAAGAACAACCATTAGCTCCAACTAATCTCCAACCCTCTATGGCTCCACAAATGGTTGGCAAACAAAATCCAGTTGTAAATGCACAAGGACAGCCAAGAACAACTCCTAGGCCAACTCAAATACCAGTTGTTGCTGCCCACGTGCAAGGAGTGAATGTGCAAACAAAGGGACAACAAAGAGATCCTTCATCACCATTCAGTATCATTGATCAGATGAAGAAGACAAATGTTAATATATCAATGTGGGAATCCCTGTCTATCCCAGGCCAAAGAGATTTGCTACAAGCTTCCATGAAGGACTGACCAACTTCGAATCAACAAGTTCAGATGCAAGACAAAGTGCTTACAAATGCTACCCAGCCTGAGGGGAATTATGGAGGACAGCAAGGTAAAATGTTGAAGCCCTCTCCCTTCTATGTTTCATTAATCATTGGAAATCAGCTAGTGCACAATTACATGATAGACTCCGGGGCAAGTAGCTCAGTGATGCCTAAACAAATAGCTGATCAGCTAGGGCTCCAGTATGAAACAATATCCAAAGGGGTAGTGTAGCTAGATGGGACAGTAGTAGCAACAGTTGGAGTGATTAAAAACTTGATTCTTACCTTGCATGCATGTCCAAATGTTGTTGTTTTACAAGATGTATCAGTCATAGACCTTCCACCACTCTTTGCCCTTTGCTTGTCAAGGGACTTCACAACCAAGATTGGAGGATATTTGTCTGCTATTTGGTCACACATGCTGTTCAGAATGAGGTATGGAACCAAAGCTACAGTCAGGTCTGAACCTATTGCAAACTTCCACATTGAGCCTTACACTCCAAGTCAGATTAATGCCAATTGCTCAGCATTTGATCAAGAAGATCACCCAAGCACTAATGAAGCTGACACCAAGGTTGGGAGCATCCCGGATCTAACTCTTGATGAATGGGCAAACAAGGTACATGCTTTTGATCCTTATCAAGAAGTAGAAGAATCTGAGCTAGGGGTCTATTGTATACATGAAGAAAATCAGCCTATTCCTAGCATCACCAAGCCAAACCGCAAGGATGAAAATGAGGTATGGCAGCTATTTTTTGATGGATCAAGGAGTAGACAAGGTGCAGGAGGTGGAGCTATGCTTGTTTCACCTCAAGGAGTAAAGTACTATTCAACTTTTAGATTTCAGTTTGCATGCTCCAATAACACTGCTGAATATGAAGCCTTGGTGCAAGGGATGCATTGGGCAATCAAGAAGAAAATAAAGAACTTGCAAGTCTTTGGTGATAGTGAATTGATTGTAAATCAGGTCAAGGGACAGCATGCTGCCAAGAATGATCTACTCAAGTGCTACAAGAACAGGGTATGGGACCTCATGGAAGATTTTGAGGGTTTTGGCATCAAATCCATTCCTAGGAAAGAGAATCAAGCTGCTGACAGGCTTGCAGCAGTAGGGGCAGCCTTTGACATTGTGGAAAGCATTCAAAAAGACAAGGTACAGCCAAACATCCACATGATTGTGAGGCCTTCAGTGCCGGATAACAATGTCAGTTGGCAAGTATTTGAGAATGACCAGCAAATCATCCATTTCTTGCAAGAAGAAGCTGAGTTCTCAGCTAAGAATCAAGAAAAACTGGAACAACAGTATGGTGACCAAGTGGTACAGCTGAGAACTAACAAGCTGCCCAAGGGACTTATCACTTTGGAGTCCATTTTTAATCCCAATGATCAGTTTAGGAAAGAGAAAGCAAACATTCAGGTCAAGAGAGAAGATTCAGTATCCATCTTGGTGGAAGAGAACAAACCATTGCAAATTGGAAAGATGACAACTGAACAAGAAAGGTATGAGTTCATACAGCTGTGTCAAGAGTTCCCTGATGTGTTTGCTTGGAGCTATGAAGACTTGAAAGGTTTCAATCCCAACTTAGCTCAGCATACCATTGAATTGGATCCAAATACTAAGCCTGTCAGGAAGAAACAAAGACCAGTCAATCCACATATGGAGCCTCTCATGAGGAAAGAATTGCACAAGCTGATTGAGTCAAGGATCATATTCCCAATCAAGCATTCTAGTTGGGTTTCCAACTTGGTTCCAGTCAGAAAGAAGAGTGGAGAGATCAGATTGTGTGTTGACTTTAGAGACTTGAATAGAGCATCTCTCAAGGACCATTACCCACTCCCTTCCATGGAGCAAATCTTGCAAGTTGTGGCTGGCTCCAAGAGGTTTTCACTACTTGATGGCTACTCAGGCTACAATCAGATTATGGTGAAGGAAGAAGACCAGTTCAAGACAGCCTTCACAACCAAATGGGGAACTTATGCATACAGGAAAATGCCATTTGGGCTGTCCAACGCTGGTGCTACTTTCCAAAGAGCAATGGACATGGCATTCAAAGGTTTGATTAACAACGTGGTGCTGATTTACCTTGATGATATCACTATTTTTTCCAAGAATGTAGCAGACCACCTCTCTCATTTGAGACAAGTCTTCACGAGGTGCAGGAGATTTGGAGTGTCTTTGAATCCTAAGAAGTGTATCTTTCTTACACATGAAGGAAAGCTCCTTGGCCATATTGTCTCCAAAGAAGGATTAGCAATTGATCCAGAGAGGGTTGAAGCCATAAGAGCACTACCATTGCCAAGCCACAAGAAGGCCCTTCAGAGTTTCTTGGGGAGAATAAACTTTGTCCGGAGGTTTGTCCCAGATTTTGTAGCCCTTGTCAAGCCCATCACCAAAATGTTAAAGAAGAGCATGGCTTTCAAGTGGACAGCAGAAGGCAAGGAGAGTTTTGAAGCAATCAAAGAAGCTATCTCTCAAGCACCAACTCTCATCAACCCAGATTTCTCCAAGGATTTCATCCTCTATGCATTTGGAGGTAATGATACTATTTCTGCCATTTTGGTACAGCAGAACAAGGACAACAATGAGCAGCCAATTGCTTTCTTCAGCCAGAGCCTAGATGACTATGAGGTGAGGTATTCTTTTATTGAGAAGCATGTGCTTGCAGTAATCAGAAGCTTGAAGAAATTCAAGCATTTAGTCTCAAACAACAAGGTCCAGTTGCTGGTCTCACATGCTGGGGTTAAGGACTTCCTCCTCAACAAAGATTTGAATGAGAAAAGGGTAGGTTGGATCACCCATGTCATGGAGTATGACATTGAGATCAAAATCACCAAGCTGGTAAGAGGAAAAGGATTGTGTGAGCAGCTAGTTTTGGGGAAGCAAAAAGAAGCATGCAATGAAGGAGAGGCTGTTTTGACAGTTCAAGACAGCCATGAGCCATGTGGCACTCAAGAAGAAAACAATGCTGCCCCCACTCCTTGCTGGACCCAAGGTATAATGCACTTCCTAAGCACAGGCCTATGCCCTCCGGAGATGAACAAGACCCAAAGAAGACACTTCAGATTGCAGGCTATCCCATATGCCATTGTTGATGGAGTTTTGTTCAAGAAAGATGTGAATGGAGTGCTGCTGAGATGCATTAGCACAAATCAGATTCATAGGGTGTTGGAAGAGTTCCATGGTGGATCAGCTGGTGGTCATTTTGCACTGAGAGTGACAGCTCTAAAAATCATGAAGGCTGGTTATTATTGGCCTAAAATTTTCAGTGATTGCTATGCATGGATCAAGAGGTGTAAGAATTGTGCATTCTTCACAGGAAAAGAGAGACTTGCTGCCCTTCCATTGCATCCAATCTCAGTTGACCAGCCATTCATGCAATGGGGTTTGGACTTCATTGGAGTCATTAATCCCAATTCAAGTCAAGGGCACAAATGGATTTTGACAGCCACGGACTACTTCACCAAGTGGACTGAAGCAGTAGCACTCAAAGAAGCAAATGAGTCCAGCATCTTAGACTTTTATGAGGGGATAGCAACCAGATTTGGTATACCTACTACAATAATCTCAGATAATGCATTGGCATTCATTGGATCCAAGGTGACTGAGTGGGCTGTCAAGAATGGGATCTACCTAAGCACTTCATCAAACTATTACCCTCAAGGTAATGGCCAGGCCGAGTCTACAAACAAGAACTTGTTGAGGATCATTAGGAGGACTCTTGATGAGAATCAGAGGTCTTGGCATACCAAACTGAAATCAGCCTTATGGGCTGATAGGATAACTCCCAAGAGATCCACAGGTATCTTTCCATTCAAGCTTGTTTATGGAAGAGAGGCAATCTTTCCCATGTCACTTGAGTTGCCAACATTAGAACCCATGAAACAGTTAGAGTTACTAGAGTTTGGGCCCATGGAAGTGAGATATGCAGAGTTGATGGAGCTACAAGAGATTAGAAATGAGGCATCCCAAGCAATGGAGAAGAATCAAGCTTTGATCAAGAAGACCTTTGATAGGAAGGCCAAGGATAAATATTTTCAAGTTGGAGATCTAGTGTTGAAATGGGATGTGGATAGAGCAAAACTGGGAAGGCATTCAAAATTTGATGCCATTTGGAGTGGCCCATACATGGTCATGAAGTGCAAGAACAACAATGCTTTCCAATTGGCCTCATTGGATGGTGAAGAACTACAGATTCCAGTCAATGGAATCTATCTCAAGCATTGATTCTAGAGGGAAATTCTCCACCTTGTAAATATTAGATTATATTTTCATTCCTCCAAGTGCTTTGCGCATTTTTTTGCTATAGGTTAGTTTTGTTTCCCCTAAGTGCTTTGGCACAGCTTGCTGTCCATGGAGATGTTTTATAGTCCTTGCTTCCATCAGGTGATATTCCATCTTCCTCCTTGCAACATTCTAAGTCAGGTTGGGGTTCTAAACAGAAAATTTGATGACTCCATGCCCAATGGACTGCTTCAGGCAACTGGTACTTTCATCTAGTAGGCAGATGACCCCTCTGAGTCGCCAAAATTGTTATCCAAAATGTGCCCCTGCTCATTTTTGTGGCTAACTCCTTGTGTTCCTACCTCTCTTGTGCCTCAGTCTTCATTTTTTGATTTTCAAGCACTCAAATCTTTCTGGAGATGGCACCATCAGATAGAGCTCTCTCTCAGCTTTCCAGAAAGGTAAAGTTTGCCTCCTAACTCCTTGTATTTTTCAAGTTATGGCTCGGTGGAGTTTTTGTGGGAAATTTTCCCATTGGAGGCCCGTAGCCAATAGGAAGCTGCCACGTGGCAAGAAAGTTCGGAGGTCGGAGGTGAACTTGGAAAATTTTCCAAGTTTGGGTCGAAGGTTCAAATGGAAAATTTTTCCCGCGGGGCCCGCGGACCAATCACAGTGTGACACGTGTCACAAGGGGAGGCATAGTGAAAAAATTGGCTAAGTGTTTGAGCAGGAAAAATTTTGAATTTTGGCCCGTGGCCAATAGGAACTCGCCACGTGGCCAAGGAGGGTCGCGGGCGTCGGGGTTAAAATTGAAATTTTTGCTAAGTTTTGGTAAAAGTTTCAAATGCAACATTTGTCCCGCGTAGCCTGCGCCCAATGAAAATGGGCCACATGTCCAATGGAACCTGAACCGGTGGAGGAGGAAATGAAAAATGCTAAGGGTTTTGCCGAGTTTTCAAAGGAAAATTTTGGAAGGATTTTCCCACAGCCAATAGGGGCATGACAGGTGGCATAAGTGACGGGTAGCTCGCGGTGTGGGGGGAGAAAGGAAAAAAGTTGCTAAGTGGTCGGTAAAAGTTTCAAAGGGGAAAATGGAACAGAGGGCCCGAGCCAATAGACACAAGACACGTGTCCTAAGGGGAAGGGGAGTTTGGAGCTCGGGGAGGACTTAGGGAAATTTGTAAAAAGTTTCGGTCAAAAATTCAAAGGCAAAGGATGAGCCGCGCCCCTGTTGACCAACCAAATCATGCCACGTGTCCACAAGTGGCGGGGCGCGGGGGAAAATCGGGAAATTTTCCCAAAGTATAAAAAGGTAAAATTTTCAAAGGAAAACCCGCGGAGGAAGAAGGAGAGAGAATTCCAGTGGTGAATCAGAAGCTGACATGTGGCATCCGACCAGTGGAGCGTGGGATTTTTTCGAAATATTTTCCAAAGACAAAAAAAAGGTAAAATTCAAATTTTTTTCCCGCCGATCCGTTTTTGGCCCGTTTTTGCCCTAAATCTTCAAACGAGCATAACTTTCGATCCAGAGCTCGGATTTTCACGTTCTTTATATCAACAAAAGATCTTATGAAATTCTCTACATGATTCCATGGTCAATTTTAAATTTTGGTTCAGGTTGGAAAGATAAAATTCAAAAACACTTCTGGTACGTGTCCATGGCCAGAAATGACATTTCAACAACCAAATTTAATACAAAATGGGTCGCATTCTTCTCCAGTATGGTCAAAAATGTCAGAGCATGGGTTTGTAAGGACCTCCATGCTATTTTAATGTAGTTTCATTCAATGAGGGATGGCTCCCATGCATTTTTCATGTTTTCTCTCTCCTGGGCTCGACCCATGTACTGTAAAAGCCAGATTTGGCTCATTTCTTCATGGTTGAACACTTTTTGGCATAAAAAACTTCTTCTTTCACCTCCAGCAAGTGATTGTTGCAAGAATCAGACCTTTTTAAAGTATTGTAGTAGGTTTATACCTCTTTGAGGGTGGAATGCAAGAGATTTTACATGGAAATGACAGTGCAAACTCTGTGAATGCTTTCAGTCCTCTGTTTGTATTGTTTTACTTCATTTTAAGACCCCTAATTACATCTATCAGCTTGTGTATGTTTTCCCTTGTTGCATTTCATGAATTTGTGTCTATTTACATGGAAAAATATGTTTCACCACTCCTTTGGTGCATCACCATCATTAGTTAGTTTCATTTTTTGCATTTCTATCCCTGTCCCCTTGCAATTTAGAGTAGGATTAGGATCTGAACCTCTGTAGTTGTGAAAAATATAGATCTAAATCAGAGGAGTTTGAGGAACCAACCTCTAATCTGGAGATTCCTCTCTCATTTTCACAAGTCCCACACTTGGAGAGAGGTTTCCATGTTGTGCAATCACACTGGATGCCTAAAACATCAATTCAGAACCTTGATTTGCATCTAGGGGTGCTGCTGATTTGCAATAATAGGCAAATTTAGACACGACAACCATTAACGGAGCTTGAAAATTGCAGGTTTAGTTTTCTTCTCTGTTTGTGACAAAAATCATATTTTTGATATTTTTTTCTTCTCGTTCCACCAGTGAATGTTTTCTTCAAACCAATTGTTGGTTTGATGGGAAATCTAAATTTTGTCTTCTTTGGGCCAAGATGGGGATTTATTCACTACGAATAATTTATGCTATGGAAAGGAGATATATTTATGAGGTTTTATGGCCTCTGAAAATGAAGAATGCAGAAAAAAATGGTTCTTCATTTCGCACACTGGTTTGCAAGATATCTTCAAATCTTTGTCAAACGACAATGGGGTTTTCAGATGGATTTCTTCATTTTTCTACTTTGTTCTTCATTTCTCTAACTCTTTCGATAAATAATTTTTTTGGAAACCTATGTATTTTCATTGAGTAGAGGGTTTGGCAGCCATGACAAAGCTGGTTCGGAGTAGAAATGGTGGACTAGGTGTTCTCTGCAACTTTCTTCTAGTAATGGAGAAACAATAAGAAATAATAAGAAGCGGCAAAGAAGATAGAAATTCTATCACAAATTGGAAGTTGGGGTTATGTGATATTTTGTGTCACCGATGTCCCTGAAGAATTAAGGGATGAGAAGGGAGATCAACTTGTCTCTTTGCGGAGCAGCTGACAACCATCAAGAGAGCTCCCAATGAGCAACTGACTGATTTCAACTTCAGATTTCAAAAGACTTGTGGAGATACTCTAGTTGGTCAGTGGAGAAACAGAGGCAGCAGAAGGTGATTTTCTCTACTATCTCAAAGCTCTAAATTCTGATATTTCTCTATTGATTCAGTCCATGGGAGGCATAACTATATGGCTTAACTATCACTATCGCGCTTACAGCATCTGCCATTAGGGGCATGAAAATTGTTTGATCCAAGCTGGCAAACTAGCCCCTAGACCTCCCATGCCATTGTTTCCAAGTTTAGAGAGTCACAAACACCAATCAAGGGGACCTAATTTGGCTCCTTCTCCCACTCCTAGAAATTAGAGTTCAAATGAAGCTTCTACTTCATCTCCAAGTGCCCCAAATGAGCTTCAAGAAGTCATGAAGCAATTGCAAAACCTAGGCAATGAGCTAGTCACTCTTAAGAGGGAAATAGCAAGCCCAAGGTTTTAGACCTTCTTACCAGCCCCAAGGATCAGCCCAATAGGCAGCCATACCAACCACAAAGACCTCCTAATCCAAGGGATGACAAATATAAATCAAACAAGGCCTCCTGGACCAATAGACCATTTCAGTCCCTATAATCCAAATGCCATATCTGCCTCTAAGGCATTAGTGCCAACACAAAACAACATTGTTCTCAGGAGTATGATTTGGTGTTATTCCATGCAATGAACCTCATAACCAATCCATGTGCTTCAATGGTGCTTTGAATCAAGCATTAATGGTGACAACTACTGGATATGGAGGGTGAGGAAAGTCAAGGAAACAACTAACAACAAGAAACATTCCAACAAAAATCAGCTCCAAATGACACCACATTGGTAAATTGGCAAGCCCTTTCTAGAGGATTTTTGTGGCATGAATCAAATGGTCTCTCAAGGTGTGGCAGCTAACACAAGGTCAAAAAGAAGGAATTTGGGTGAAGAACCTAGGCCATTATCTCCAACTAATCTCCAACCCTCTATGGCTCCACAAATGGTTGGCAAACAAAATCCAGTTGTAAATGCACAAGGACAGCCAAAAACAACTCCTAGGCCAACTCAAATACCAGTTGTTGCTGCCCATGTGTCTCCAGGAAGTGAATGTGCAAACAAAGGGATGAGAAAAGATATCCTTCATTACCATTCAGTATCATTGATCAGATGATTCAAGAAAGAAAAATGTTAATATATCAATGTGGGAATCCCTGTCTATCCCAGGCCAAAGAGATTTGCTACAAGCTTCCATGAAGGACTGACCAACTTTGAATCAACAAGTTCAGATGCAAGACAAAGTGCTTACAAATGCTACCCAGCCTGAGGGGAATTATGGAGGACAACAAGGTAAAATGTTGAAGCCCTCTCCCTTCTATGTTTCATTAATCATTGGAAATCAGCTAGTGCACAATTACATGATAGACTCCGGGGCAAGTAGCTCAGTGATGCCTAAACAAATAGCTGATCAGCTAGGGCTCCAGTATGAAACAATATCCAAAGGGGTAGTGTAGCTAGATAGGACAGTAGTAGCAACAGTTGGAGTGATTAAAAACTTGATTCTTACCTTGCATGCATGTCCAAATTTTGTTGTTTTTCAAGATGTATCAGTCATAGACCTTCCACCACTCTTTTCCCTTTGCTTGTCAAGGGACCTCACAACCAAGATTGGAGGATATTTGTCTACTATTTGGTCACACATGCTGTTCAGAATGAGGTATAGAACCAAAGCTACAGTTAGGTCTGAACCTATTACAAACTTCCACATTGAGCCTTACACTCCAAGTCAGATTAATGCCAATTACTCAGCATTTGATCAAGAAGATCACCCAAGCACTAATGAAGCTGACACCAAGGTTGGGAGCATCCCGGATCTAACTCTTGATGAATGGGAAAACAAGGTACATGCTTTTGATCCTTATCAAGAAGTAGAAGAATCTGAGCTAGGGGTCTATTGTATACATGAAGAAAATCAGCCTATTCCTAGCATCACCAAGCCAAACCGCAAGGATGAAAATGAGGTATGGCAGCTATTTTTTGATGGATCAAGGAGTAGACAAGGTGCAGGAGGTGGAGCTATGCTTGTTTCACCTCAAGGAGTAAAGTACTATTCAACTTTTAGATTTCAGTTTGCATGCTCCAATAACACTGCTGAATATGAAGCCTTGGTGCAAGGGATGCATTGGGCAATCAAGAAGAAAATAAAGAACTTGCAAGTCTTTGGTGATAGTGAATTGATTGTAAATCAGGTCAAGGGATAGCATGCTGCCAAGAATGATCTACTCAAGTGTTACAAGAACAGGGTATGGGACCTCATGGAAGATTTTGAGGGTTTTGGCATCAAATCCATTCCTAGGAAAGAGAATCAAGCTGCTGATAGGCTTGCAGCAGTAGGGGCAGCCTTTGACATTGTGGAAAGCATTCAAAAAGATAAGGTACAGCCAAACATCCACATGATTGTGAGGCCTTCAGTGCCGGATAACAATGTCAGTTGGCAAGTATTTGAGAATGACCAACAAATCATCCATTTCTTGCAAGAAGAAGCTGAGTTCTCAGCTAAGAATCAAGAAAAACTGGAACAACAGTATGGTGACCAAGTGGTACAACTGAGAACTAACAAGCTTCCCAAGGGACTTATCACTTTGGAGTCCATTTTTAATCCCAATGATCAGTTTAGGAAAGAGAAAGCAAACATTCAGGTCAAGAGAGAAGATTCAGTATCCATCTTGGTGGAAGAGAACAAACCATTGCAAATTGGAAAGATGACAACTGAACAAGAAAGGTATGAGTTCATACAGCTGTGTCAAGAGTTCCCTGATGTGTTTGCTTGGAGCTATGAAGACTTGAAAGGTTTCAATCCCAACTTAGCTTAGCATACCATTGAATTGGATCCAAATACTAAGCATGTAAGGAAGAAACAAAGACCAGTCAATCCACATATGGAGCCTCTCATGAGGAAAGAATTGCACAAGTTGATTGAGTCAAGGATCATATTCCCAATCAAGCATTCTAGTTGGGTTTCCAACTTGGTTCCAATTAGAAAGAAGAGTGGAGAGATCAGATTGTGTGTTGACTTTAGAGACTTGAATAGAGCATCTCTCAAGGACCATTACCCACTCCCTTCCATGGAGCAAATCTTGCAAGTTGTGGCTGGCTCCAAGAGGTTTTCACTACTTGATGGCTACTCAGGCTACAATCAGATTACGGTGAAGGAAGAAGACCAGTTCAAGACAGCCTTCACAACCAAATGGGGAACTTATGCATACAGGAAAATGCCATATGGGCTGTCCAACGCTAGTGCTACTTTCCAAATAGCAATGGACATGGCATTCAAAGGTTTGATTAACAACGTGGTGCTGATTTACCTTGATGATATCACTATTTTTTCCAAGAATGTAGCAGACCACCTCTCTCATTTGAGACAAGTCTTCACGAGGTGCAGGAGATTTGGAGTGTCTTTGAATCCTAAGAAGTGTATCTTTCTTACACATGAAGGAAAGCTCCTTGGCCATATTGTCTCCAAATAAGGATTAGAAATTGATCCAGAGAGGGTTGAAGCCATAAGAGAACTACCATTGCCAAGCCACAAGAAGGCCCTTCAGATTATCTTGGGGAGAATAAACTTTGTCCGGAGGTTTGTCCTAGATTTTGTAGCCCTTTTCAAGCCCATCACCAAAATGTTAAAGAAGAGCATGGCTTTCAAGTGGACAGCAGAAGGCAAGGAGAGTTTTGAAGAAATCAAAGAAGCAATCTCTCAATCACCAACTCTCATCAACCCAGATTTCTCCAAATATTTCATCCTCTATGCATTTGGAGGTAATGATACTATTTCTGCCATTTTGGTACAACAGAACAAGGACAACAATGAGCAGCCAATTGCTTTCTTCAGCTAGAGCCTAGATGACTATGAGGTGAGGTATTCTTTTATTGAGAAGCATGTGCTAGCAGCAATCAGAAGCTTGAAGAAATTCAAGCATTTAGTCTCAAACAACAAGGTCCAGTTACTGGTCTCACATGCTGGGGTTAAGGACTTCCTCCTCAACAAAGATTTGAAAGAGAAAATGGTAGGTTAGATCACCCATGTCATGAAGTATGACATTGAGATCAAAATCACCAAGCTGGTAAGAGGAAAAGGATTGTGTGAGCAGCTGGTTTTGGGGAAGCAAAAAGAAGCATGCAATAAAGGAGAGGCTGTTTTGATAGTTCAAGACAGCCATGAGCCATGTGGCACTCAAGAAGAAAACAATGCTGCCCCCACTCCTTGCTGGACCCAAGGTATAATGCACTTCCTAAGTATAGGCCTATGCCCTCCAGAGATGAACAAGACCCAAAGAAGACACTTCAGATTGCAGGCTATCCCATATGCCATTGTTGATGGAGTTTTGTTCAAGAAAGATGTGAATGGAGTGCTGCTGAGATGCATTAGCACAAATCAGATTCATAGGGTGTTGGAAGAGTTCCATGGTGGATCAGCTGGTGGTCATTTTGCACTGAGAGTGACAGCTTTAAAAATCATGAAGGCTGGTTATTATTGGCCTAAATTTTTCAGTGATTGCTATGCATGGATCAAGAGGTGTAAGAATTGTGCATTCTTCACAGGAAAAGAGAGACTTGCTGCCCTTCCATTGCATCCAATCTCAGTTGACCAGCCATTCATGCAATGGGGTTTGGACTTCATTGGAGTCATTAATCCCAATTCAAGTCAAGGGCACAAATGGATTTTGACAGCCACAGACTACTTCACCGAGTGGACTGAAGCAGTAGCACTCAAAGAAGTAAACGAGTCCAGCATCTTAGACTTTTATGAGGGGATAGCAACCAGATTTGGTATACCTACTACAATAATCTCAGATAATGCATTGGCACTCATTGGATCCAAGGTGACTGAGTGGGCTGTCAAGAATGGGATCTACCTAAGCACTTCATCAAACTATTACCCTCAAGGTAATGGCTAGGCCGAGTCTACAAACAAGAACTTGTTGAGGATCATTAGGAGGACTCTTGATGAGAATCAGAGGTCTTGGCATACCAAACTGAAATCAGCCTTATGGGCTGATAGGATAACTCCCAAGAGATCCACAGGTAACTCTCCATTCAAGCTTGTTTATGGAAGAGAGGCAATCTTGCCCATGTCACTTGAGTTACCAACATTGGAAATCATGAAGCATTTAGAGTTACTAGAGTTATGGCCCATGGAAGTGAGATATGCAGAGTTGATGGAGCTACAAGAGATTAGAAATGAGGCATCCCAAGCAACGGAGAAGAATCAAGCTTTGATCAAGAAGACCTTTGATAGGAAGGCCAAGGATAAATATTTTCAAGTTGGAGATCTAGTGTTGAAATGGGATGTGGATAGAGCAAAACTGGGAAGGCATTCAAAATTTGATGCCATTTGGAGTGGCCCATACATGGTTATGAAGTGCAAGAACAACAATGCTTTCCAATTGGCCTCATTGGATGGTGAAGAACTACAGATTCCAGTCAATGGAATCTATCTCAAGCATTGATTCTAGAGGGAAATTCTCCACCTTGTAAATATTAGATTATATTTTCATTCCTCCAAGTGCTTTGCGCATTTTTTTGCTATAGGTTAGTTTTGTTTCCCCTAAGTGCTTTGGCACAGCTTGCTGTCCATGGAGATGTTTTATAGTCCTTGCTTCCATCAGGTGATATTCCATCTTCCTCCTTGTAACATTCTAAGTCAGGTTGGGGTTCTAAACAGAAAATTTGATGACTCCATGCCCAATGGACTACTTCAAGCAATTGGTACTTTCATTTAGTAGGCAGATGACCCCTCTGAGTCGCCAAAATTGTTATCCAAAATGTGCCCCTGCTCATTTTTGTGGCTAACTCCTTGTGTTCCTACCTCTCTTGTGCCTCAGTCTTCATTTTTTGATTTTCAAGCACTTAAATATTTTTGGAGATGGCACCATCAGATAGAGCTCTCTCTCAGCTTTCTAGAAAGGTAAAGTTTGCCTCCTAACTCCTTGTATTTTTCAAGTTATGGCTCGGTGGAGTTTTTGTGGGAAATTTTCCCATTGGAGGCCCGTAGCCAATAGGAAGCTGCCACATGGCAAGAAAGTTTGGAGGTCGGAGGTGAACTTGGAAAATTTTCCAAGTTTGGGTCGAAGGTTCAAATGGAAAAATTTTCCCGCGGGGCCCGCGGACCAATCACTGTGTGACACGTGTCACAAGGGGAGGCATAGTGAAAAAATTGGCTAAGTGTTTGAGCAGGAAAAATTTTGAATTTTGGCCCGTGGCCAATAGGAACTCGCCACGTGGCCAAGGAGGGTCATGGGCGTCGGGGTTAAAATTGAAATTTTTGCTAAGTTTTAGTAAAAGTTTCAAATGCAACATTTGTCCCGTGTAGCCTGCGCCCAATGAAAATGGGCCACATGTCCAATGGAACCTGAACCGGTGGAGGAGGAAATGAAAAATGCTAAGGGTTTTGCCGAGTTTTCAAAGGAAAATTTTGGAAGGATTTTCCCACAGCCAATAGGGGCATGACAGGTGCCATAAGTGACGGGTAGTTCGCGGTGTGGGGGGAGAAAGGAAAAAAGTTGCTAAGTGGTCGGTAAAAGTTTCACAGGGGAAAATGGAACAGAGGGCCCGAGCCAATAGACACAAGACACGTGTCCTAAGGGGAAGGGGAGTTTGGAGCTCGGGGAGGACTTAGGGAAATTTGTAAAAAGTTTCGGTCAAAAATTCAAAGGCAAAGGATGAGCCGCGCCCCTGTTGACCAACCAAATCATGCCACGTGTCCACAAGTGGCGGGGCGCGGGGGAAAATCGGGAAATTTTCCCAAAGTATAAAAAGGTAAAATTTTCAAAGGAAAACCCGCGGAGGAAGAAGGAGAGAGAATTCCAGTGGTGAATCAGAAGCTGACATGTGGCATCCGACCAGTGGAGCGTGGGATTTTTTCGAAATATTTTCCAAAGACAAAAAAAAGGTAAAATTCAAATTTTTTTCCCGCCAATCCGTTTTTGGCCCGTTTTTGCCCTAAATCTTCAAACGAGCATAACTTTCGATCCAGAGCTTGGATTTGCACGTTCTTTATATCAACAAAAATCTTATGAAATTATCTACATGATTCCATGGTCAATTTTGAATTTTGGTTCAGGTTGGAAAGATAAAATTCAAAAATGCTTCTGGTACGTGTCCATGGCCAGAAATGACATTTCAACAACCAAATTTAATACAAAATGGGTCGCATTCTTCTCCAGTAAGGTCAAAAATGTCAGAGCATGGGTTTGTAAGGACCTCCATGCTATTTTAATGTAGTTTCATTCAATGAGGGATGGCTCCCATGCATTTTTCATGTTTTCTCTCTCCTGGGCTCGACCCATGTACTGTAAAAGCCAGATTTGGCTCATTTCTTCATGGTTGAACACTTTTTGGCATAAAAAACTTCTTCTTTCACCTCCAGCAAGTGATTGTTGCAAGAATCAGACCTTTTTAAAGTATTGTAGTAGGTTTATACCTCTTTGAGGGTGGAATGCAAGAGATTTTACATGGAAATGACAGTGCAAACTCTGTGAATGCTTTCAGTCCTCTGTTTGTATTGTTTTACTTCATTTTAAGACCCCTAATTACATCTATCAGCTTGTGTATGTTTTCCCTTGTTGCATTTCATGAATTTGTGTCTATTTACATGGAAAAATATGTTTCACCACTCCTTTGGTGCATCACCATCATTAGTTAGTTTCATTTTTTGCATTTCTATCCCTATCCCCTTGCAATTTAGAGTAGGATTAGGATCTGAACCTCTGTAGTTGTGAAAAATATAGATCTAAATCAAAGGATTTTGAGGAACCAACCTCTAATCTGGAGATTCCTCTCTCATTTTCATAAGTCCCACACTTGGAGAGAGGTTTCCATGTTGTGCAATCACACTGGATGCCTAAAACATTAATTCAGAACCTTGATTTGCATCTAGGGGTGCTGCTGATTTGCAATAATAGGCAAATTTAGACACGACAACCATTAACGGAGCTTGAAAATTGCAGGTTTAGTTTTCTTCTCTGTTTGTGACAAAAATCATATTTTTGATATTTTTTTCTTCTCGTTCCACCAGTGAATGTTTTCTTCAAACTAATTGTTGGTTTGATGGGAAATCTAAATTTTGTCTTCTTTGGGCCAAGATGGGGATTTATTCACTACGAATAATTTATGCTATGGAAAGGAGATATATTTATGAGGTTTTATGGCCTCTGAAAATGAAGAATGCAGAAAAAAATGGTTCTTCATTTCGCACACTGGTTTGCAAGATATCTTCAAATCTTTGTCAAACGACAATGGGGTTTTCAGATGGATTTCTTCATTTTTCTACTTTGTTCTTCATTTCTCTAACTCTTTCGATAAATAATTTTTTTGGAAACCTATGTATTTTCATTGAGTAGAGGGTTTGGCAGCCATGACAAAGCTGGTTCGGAGTAGAAATGGTGGACTAGGTGTTCTCTGCAACTTTCTTCTAGTAATGGAGAAACAATAAGAAATAATAAGAAGCGGCAAAGAAGATAGAAATTTTCAAATTTTGAAGTTGGGGTTGGGTGATATTTTGTGTCCCCGATGTCCCTTAAGAATTAAGGGATGAAAGGGACATCAAATTCCACATTGCGCCTCCATGCAACACTTGGTAGAAATCTAACGGTTGAGCATTAGGGCTAAAAAGCTTGAGAAAAGCACCTGGGGGATACAAGTTGGTCATATGGAGAAACATGAGGCATACTTAAGGTTAGGTGCATTTTCCTATGCCCTATGTCCCTCAAGAATTAAGGAATGAAAGGGAAATAAAATTTCACATCGCGCTTGGATCTGACACTTGGCGGGCATCCAAAGGTTGTGCATTTGGCTCCAACTAGCTCCCGAGGGCTAGAAATTTGCATTATAGATGGTCACATGGATGAACCAAGGGATTCAAGGGGATGGGCATATTTTCATGTCCCTGATGTCCCTTTGGAAAAGAGTAAAAAATGGACATTAGTTTTCACATCGCGCCTCCATGCGACACTTATCACGATTTGAGCGAGTGAAGGGATAGGCTTTGACAAGCACCTGAGAGTTGAAATAGCAATCCAGAAGGTTCTATGTGTGACCAAATGGATTATTGGGGCTGGGAACATTTTACTATCCCCTACCCTTATCTTAAGGGATGAAAGGGACATCAAATTACGTCAGGCTCCTGGAGCTGACACGTGTCCTCATCAAAATTTGACTAACTCTCGAACTCTTACGTTGAGGACAACTTTAAATGACAATAACTTGATCTCCTGATGTACTTTTTTGGAATAATTATATATATTTGACTAAAAATTTCCTTCTAAATCCAATTTTGGGGTCACATCTCTTGATTCCTCCATTTAAGCCTTGAAAAATAAGAGTTTTGATATGGATCCCTAGCTAAGCATGGAAAAAACTAGATATAAAAATATTTCTCTAAAGTGTTGTGAAAAATATGATTTCATCATTTTTTAGATATTTGAATTCCCTTTCTAATGATGTATTTTTTATCTCCTAAATCCATCCATAGCTCTCGGAATCACTTCCCGAAGCTCAGTAGCTCTTTTTGGCCCCGTGCACTACCTAGGCCTGTGAACCTTATTTTTGATGAAACTGCCCCAACTCCTCTAAATATATCCTGAATCTTCCTAAATAAATTACATGATGTTGTTAGACCTTCCATTCATCTCAATTTTGTATTTTGGCTCCTATGTTCCTCTCCAGGGGGGTGAACCAGTCCTGAGAAGGCCAATGGTAGCCCTTCCCACAGCTACACAAAAAAAAATCCTTCAAGAACTCCTAAAATCACCTAGGGAACTAAGTTAACATCCATTGGGAGGTCATTGGACTGACTGGGTAAGGCTAGTGCTAAGGATGGGTAGACCTGGGGTGTCTTGGAAAGGTAAAACTTGAAATTTTTGACACTGGGGTATCGTTGTCATGCTCGAAAATTGTAAATTCTCTTGTTGCACATTCACTTGAAAAAAAAAAACCATAGCCATATATTTCTTAGTAATATTCTCAACTAGGTTGGCTAAGCCATAACTTGATTGCCATAGTAATAAGTAATCTCAACTTGATAAGGCCTTATTTTATGTAGAATAAGAAACACACATCCATACATATATGAAAAAATTCCGAACATCAAACCCTTAATTGATTATGCCCTTTTTAATTTACATAATATGATTTATAATTGTAATAATAATTACCTAGTAAGCCTAATTGAATTATATCGATTTTGAGATCAATATTTAACCCACACAAACATCTACACACAACTTAAGCGCTGTTATTTTTTGTTTTATCATATACTAAATAGTTTGCATACTTAGAAACCATTCATCGAAAAGGGATTTTAAGTTTACAATAACCATATTGAGTTTTTATTTCTAGTAGATTTATTTATGTAATGGAGGATTCCAAAATCAAAAGAGCTCAAACACCTACAGAAATATCCATAAAGCATTCAAGAGAAAATGTAATAGATGTTCAACTTAACATGAAATATATAAACCATGTCAAGGAGAGTAAATCCATACTTGCAAATTTAGTAGACCTCAGTGACTTCCTTCACAAATTTACACTTGAATTCACCCACAAAAATCAATAAATCCAACACCGAAACCCCCAAACCTTCTCCTTCACTTTATATAGATTTAATCATGCAATCATTCCTCAAAATTTGGAAGATTTCTTTATTAAATCCTCCCTCTTATTCTCATGTAGAGATATTCTAAAATTAGCTCACCATTGAATCACATGCAAAGATCGAATTGATTTCAGTAATAATGGAAACAAAATTATTAGGGTTTACACAATAGAAAATGGTGGTCATCCTCCCAAGGTCCATGAATGGTGGTAATAAATGTAATTTAATACATGCAACTACCACGTGGAGGCCCCTTTTTAAAAAAAATTTAGCATTAACTTCACTCTCGCATGACGGTAATGGTGGTGACTTAAAAACCATCTAAATGTTTACCCACCTTTTAATAATAGTAGTGCATTTCAAATTTAACCCGAATCAAATATCATCCTTTTATTTGATTCATATAGCATAGGTCGAATAACCACTAGTGAGAATGACTTACAATATTGCATAAGACCAAGGTTATACTCTCTCAAATTAAACATGCAAGGCCTCAACAATTATCATTCAAATGCCCAATAATACTTGAATTCCATTATATTGTAATACATAATTTTACTTATGTTAGCAAGTCTCATATGGTCTATGACCCCCTTTAAGCTACCAATGTCCTATACATAGTGGGGTTGGTTCTATTGCTTTACAATAATTTCATAACTAAATGAACAATCCCCAACACCCTATTAGGGTTACCTACATTATCTTAACAAACACTATTTAAAAAAATGAGTAGTCAAAGCTATATAATTTTAAAAAAATTAGAATACCCTTGGACATGATATTATTCCTTTTCATCAAAGTAGAGTGCAACAATTGTTCAACAATGTGACACAATAAAATTTGACTAATGTTGAAATAATGCTATCATGATCATGTACATTTCACTTTTATCATGAAATCATCTTTCTTAATAAGGTACACTTCAGTTCTCATTAAATCGATATAAATCAAATAGTACAAAATATACTGTAACCAAATATACTGCAAGGTAAGTACATACAATTGCCAAAGAAAAAAAATATCTCGCAAATGATGGATACATTACGAGAGTTGAATGTTAAGCACTGTTGCACGGTTGTACATGAAACTACACGTAAGTGTGTATATTCCTCTTGGGATATGCACATGCATATGTGGCAACATATATAGGCAAGTAATGAAGCTTACCCTCCAGCTCTTATAGCCTACCCATCATTTTACAACTTCTTCCTTTCACAAAATAGTCCAAAATTTTGGGGTGTTACATCCTAATACATCCTTTCCCAAATATACAACATGTGACATGGCCCAAATCTTGAGCCAAATAAAGATCAACGTCCCAACTGTAGAATTACTCATAATTCCCAAGCACAAAAAATGGCATTTGAATATTTGGGAATAAAGGAGAATAATATTGTTAATGCAAGGGAAGTAAGCAATGTGGTTATTCCTCCTACCATAGCTGAAATTGAAGTAACAAAGGAGTGGAAAGGTATGGAGGAGCCCCCAAAAGTATATCAGGGTACTTCCTTAGTTGAATCACAGCTAGATGTAGACCCGTTCTTTACTACTTTGATTTTCAATGAACTAATTCTCCACAATTGTATGTTTAATTCAAGAGCTTCATGTAATATCATGCCTTTAGAGGTCATGAATGAATTAAACATCAAGATAACAACAACCTTTGGGAGATGTTATGCCACGGATTCAAGATAAGTGCTTGTTATTGGGTATGTGAAAGGATTAATAATATAACTTTCTACTTATCTTGGAAATTATTTAACTATGAATGTTGTTATAGTTGATTTCCCTACTAAATGAGGTATGTTACTATCAAGGAAGTGGGTTGTTAGTGTGGGAGGTAGTGTTCATATGGATATGTCTTATTCCACTATACCATTGGAAGGTAAACTGGTCAAATTACATGGAGAAAAGAAAATGTTACATCTTATTAAGGATCCCATAAATGCCTATTATGAGGTGTTATTCGTTGATAATGATGTGGGAAAATTTTTTAGGCTATGAAGATTACGAGGATCATTACATGGTTAATAATACACACCTTGAAAATTTTAATGCCCCCTGGATCAGGATGTTTGATGGAGGATGTTCCAAATTTGATAATGGATCTAGAGTGGTTATGAATTCTCCAAATTAGGTTCATCCTAATTTTCTTTCAAACCAAATTTTGAATGCACTAACAACATTGTTGAATATGAAACAATACTACTTGGTCTAAGAGTTACATGGAAATACAACATTATTGATATTGTTGTCAAATAATATTTTGAATTAAAAAAGTTAGAAAATTATATGTAACTAAGAACCAGAAGTTGAAGCAATACACATAAATAGCTTGAGATCTTATTTAAATGTTTATTTATTTTAATATTATTTATCATGAGAGAGCTCAAAATACATCAGCTCACAAGTTGGTTGTCCTTGCATCCCAATATGACAATGATATAGTATCTCCTTATTACAACTATGAAGTAACGGTATTGATTAGACAATCAGTTCCTGATAACATCCACCATTGGCAGGTCTTTAAAGATGATGCTCAAATACAAAGGTTTCTAAAATAAAAAGGTGATTTCACCAACCAACTTATTTGAGCCAATGGTTGTATTATGTGATGGAAAGGAAACCCTCTTTGCGAAGGATATAATATAATTGGAAAAAAAGACCATCCCAAGAGGACTGGTTAGTCTTGAGTCAAATTTTGACAATGTTGACAGGGTCATAAATAAACCTATCTTTACATCTAGGGAGGTTAAAGAATGTAACTTAGAAACTCATCAAAATCCCAGAAAATTTTGGCTGGGATGTAGCTCGAGAAAAGAAGAAAAACAGGCTTATACCAAGTTGCTAAAAAAGTATCAATATTGTCTGGCATGGTATTACTCTAAATTAAAGGCCTCTCGAGAGGATTTGTTCCAACATGAGATACCTATAGAGCCTAATACTAAGTATTTCAAGAAAAATAAGAGGAAAATCAATCACATCCTAGCAAGTAAGATGCAGGAAAAATTAAAAAAAAACTAAGCAATGGTGGGATAATATAACCTACCAAATGCTCTTCATGGGTGGCCAACCTTGTGCCATACATAAAGAAGAATGGAGACATAATGATTTGTGTAGATTTCAGAAATATGAAGAAAGCATCAATTAAAGATAATTACTCATTACCTAATATGGACAATATGTTGCAAAAGGTAACAGGATCAAAACTACTATCTACATTAGATGATTTCTTCGGATATGACCAAGTGGTGGTGAAACAACCTGAACAGTTTAAAACTTCTCTTACAACACCATGGGGAACATATGTCTATGTTAGGATTCCTTTTAGACTAATTAATGTTGGAGAAAATTTTTATAGAGCTATGGATGTGGAGTTCTTTGGCCTTCTCAATGACTTTATTATAATATATCAAGATGATATAACTATTTTCTCTAAGAAAAGGGGTGATCATTTGGGGCACCTTGAAAAAATGTTTCTTAGATGTAGAGAATATGGTATTTCATTAAATTGTGAGAAATGTCATTTCAGAGTACAAAAGGAAAAGCTACTAGGGAAAATAGTGTCACATAAAGGATTCATGATAGATCATGAAAGGGTAGAAGTAATTGGTAAGGTTCCCATTACCATGTCTAAGAAAGACATTCAGTATTTATTTGGGTAGATAAAATTTATTATAAGATTCATTTCCAATTTTTTTTAGATTACTATCCCTATCACCAGTATGCTAAAAAAGGAATAGGTCATTAAGTGGGGAGAAGATGTTATCCAAGATTTTGAAGGAATAAAGGAGGCACTTAAGACTGCCCCTGTATTGAATAGCCCTGCTTACAAACAAGGATTCCAGATGTTCTCATTTTCCTCTAAAAATACAATTGCTTCTATGTTGCTACATAAAAATGAAGAGGGACATGAAAATACCATTGCCTTCTTTAATAAGGCCTTACACAGATCTGAGTTGAAATATTCCATCATGGAGAAACAAGATTTCACCTTGGTGAAAGCCACTAAAATATTTAGACCTTATATTCCGAGTTTCAAAATCATAGCCTATGTGCCTCACACAATGGTGAAGGACATCCTATCATAAATGAAGATGTCAAGAAAAATATGTAGATGGGTGAATAAATTGCAAGAATATGACATGGATATTCAGAAAACAAAATTAGTTCAAGGATTGGGCTTGGAAAGATTGATGGTAGAGAGAAATTTGTAGGTGGTAGAAATACATAATGTTGAAGAAGATGGGTCACATCCTCATGAAAAGGTGAGAAATTTAGCATGGTATTAAGATATAATGTATTACTTGTTGAACATGAATTATCCTATGCACTTAGAAAAAAATCAAACAAGGACACTCAAGTTGGTTTCCCAAAAAGATATCTTGATTGATCATGGGTTAGCTTGGAAGAACCCATAAGGAGTTTTTTTGAGATGTATCACTAAAGAGGAGGCCCCTAAAATAATTACATAATTTCATGGGGGAGTGTGTGGAGGCCATTTTTCTAGAAGAGTGACTACTCACATGATTCTAAGGGTAGGATATAGCTGACCTTCATTATTTAAAGATGCTACCTTGTTGGTTTGAAGATGTGAAAGTTTTCAACGGTTTTTTGGAAGATTGAAAGCTTATGGGGCCTTACCCCTACAACTAGTGTCTATAGAAGCCCCCTTCAAACAATGGGGAATGGATTTTATTGGTGAGATATCATAGTATTCTAGCATTGGTTATAAGTGGATATTAACATCCACTAATTAATTTATCAAATGTTTGAGGCTATTCCCACTAGTAAAAAAACCCATCAAGTATCCATGGAATTTATATCCTAAACAACATAATTTATAGAATTGGTGTTCCTACCAAGATAATTACTGAAAATTCCATGAGCTTCAGAGATAAACCATTAGTAGCTATGTACAAAGAGTATGGTATAAATTATTCCTATGCATCAAATTACAACCCTCATAGTAATGTCCAACTAGAATCAATTAATAAGAATCTACTTAAGATCCTTAGAAGGAAACAAAATACTAACAAGAAGAATTGGGGTGAACAACTCAAATTTATATTATGGGCAGACAAAGTTACCACTAAGAGGTATACTGGAAAAAGTTCTTGTAATCTAGTTTATGGAGTACAAGGCCTTTTTCCCTTGCACTTAAACTTTCCTCTTATCATTTATGGTACAATTTGAAGATAAAGGAGAAGTCCATATGAGGTCAGAGTAAATAAAATCATGGAACTAGATGAAGAAAGAAGAGATTCCCACTAAAAAACATCTAATGTTTAGAGAAAGACTAAAGAATATATTTGACAAGAAGGTAACTCCAAGAGCCTTCAGTGTTAGAGAATTAGTCTTTCTGTGGGAAAATATAAATGAGGATAAGGGAAAACGTGGAAATTTTTATGCCATGTGGATGGTACCATATTATATTGATATCAGAATTGGTAAACATACATTATTTTTTAAAATTTTGGAAGGACATCTACTGAAGTTTCCTGTCAATGACAAGAACCTAAAAAATTTCTTAGATTAAGCCAAGGGCTAGGTATGATTTTGTATAATGTACAGTTTTGATGTTGTTTTTGTTTGTTGTTGTTGTTTTCCTTTTTGTGTTCTGGTCTACAGTGACCAGTTTTCACGATGTGCCAGTATTGTGCTATGTATCTTCTTAAGAAACCATGTACATTTTCCCCTCATGACTCATTTCCCAATGGATTAAGCACTTGGTCTATATTTTGAAGTATTTTATGGTCCTGGCACCTACAGGGGCTGCCCATCCCTGAGTCAGAGCTGATGTTAGTGCTCATTTTGAGCTCATACTTTGACTTATAAATGCTCCCCTCGAATTTTCCATCGTGCTTGTCAAAACCCCATTTTTAAAAAATTACAATTCCATGAGAATGTACATAAAACCATTTCCCCATGAGACTAATCGAACCCATGCTAAGAAGTGATATATTTGTGTAAAAAAATATCATCTAAGGATTTCTCGACTTATGGGGCAACCATGAGTGTATTGGTTTGAGTTAAACATTTCTTAAACTCAAATGAACCAATTACAAATGTATGTAGATCTATCGCCAAATATTTCCTACTTTCATTACGTGTTCTACCCATGTGTAAAATGCAAATTATTCCCTACCACCTGATGACATGGCACTCTCTGTAGGAATTTGTTATGGTGGAACATATGTGCTTGTTTGAAATATTATGTGAAAATGTAAAAATAAGTCTGGGACCAAGGAAAATTTTAGTGGCAAATATTCCTTAATTTATGAATATTTCAGTCTTTGAAATTTGAAATTGGAAAATATTTAGGGTATAAGCTAGGACCAGTTCACCAAATTTTTCTAGGTACAAGTTAATTTTAGGGGTCAATTCGTCATTCCGACAAAATAAAAATTCAAAAAATTCTCCTAAATATAGTTAGTCGGTAGCATAATTTTATGCTATCAGCTAATAACATATAGTATGTTGTCAGACGATAGCATTTTTTATGCTATCGGCCAATATCATACTATATGGTTTCGGCCAGTAGCATAAGAGTATGCTATCGATTGGTAGCATATAAAAAAGCTACCATCTGGTGACATTTAATACCGATTTCATGATGTCTTGATATTATCCATTTATGTGAAAGCTAATTTTACCAGTTTCTCCAAATGTTTTATAAGGATTTTTTCAGAGAGACCCTTAAATTTTTCCCTTTTTAGGACCCGACATGGGAATATTCTAGAGAATATTCTTAGGGTAGTTATACAAAAGTGCACTTTTACAATATGCATGTAAAAATGTAAAGAGAAATCTAAACCCTTCCCCACGAAAGGAACACATGTCATCATGAAAAATATTTGTAGTACCAGGTATTGTTAGGAAATAAGGGAAAAAATATGTGGAATAATCCCTCACAGAATCGCAACAGTAGAAACTAATATGCAGAAAATATTACAGATCTCAAATAAAAATGCAGAATAAAATAACATAACATAAAGAGACAATATTTAACATGTTTCACCTAATTTTGGCTACGTCCACCAAGAATAACTTGCTCAAATTTTATTACAAGCCATCACTCTCTCAATACAATACCCATATCTGTTTGGAGCTATACTCAACAAACTCTACATAATTCACACCTGAATTAAAAACACGTCTGCAATGTTACTATGTTACTACCATATGCACAAAACCATATAAGTAGACAACTGCTTAAGTAGTTTTAAAAAACCATGGGCAAAAACCGTCCCATAAACTTATGGGACAAAATCTCGCCCATATGAGAAAAACCCATTTCCCGGTATATCGGGCATGTTTTAAGGCCAATTTTTTTTCCCAAACCCTGACGAGGATACATGAAAAGTGTATAGTACTCTTAGTGTACAGTCTTCAACACTTTCACACATGAAAACATGCTCCACAACCTAACAATCTCCCACTTGGAGACTAGTTTTCCTCTGAGCAAGCTTCTCAACCCTTCACTAGTTTCTATGAAGACCAACTAAAGCTGAGCATAGCTTCAGTTTTTCCCTTGTGACCACCTTGGTCATCATATTTGTAGGATTTTGACTGGTATGAATCTTCTCCAGCTTGAACTTCTCTTCCTCCAAAGCTGTCCTAATGAAATGGTACCTAACTGTATATGCTTTGTCCTAGACTGGAAAGTAAAGTTTTTAGCTAGGTGTATAACACTCTAACTATCACTATGTAACTTTCCTTCCTCCTGCTTATGCCCCAAATCCTCAAGAAATTTCTGTAACCAAATAATTTCTTTGCTTGCCTTTGTGGTAGCAACATACTCAGTCTCTGTGGTTGACAAAGCCACTAGCTTTTGTAGTCGTGAAATCCAGCTCACTGTTGTCCCACCTATAGTGTAAACATAACCTGTCATGCTCCTCCTGATGTCTACATCTCTAGCCATATCTGAATCTACATAACCACACAAAGTGGTGTCTAATCCACTGTAGCATAAAACTATCCCCATGGTCCCTCTCAAATATCGAAGGATCCCTTTACTACCTGCCAGTGATCTCTGCATGGATCACTCATAAATCTACTCACCTCTCCCACTGCATGGGAAATATCAGGCTTGGTACATGCCATGGCATATATTAAATTGGCAACTACTGATGAGTAAGGTACCTTGGACATTTGGTTTCTCTCCTACTCTGTCTTGGCGCATTACTCCTTTGATAACTTAAAATGCCCTGCCAAAGGAGTCCCAATCAGTTTAGCATCCTACATATTAAACCTCTCCAATACTTTCTTAATGTACTCTTCCTAAGATAAAGTTAGCTTCCATTCCTTCCTATCCCGAGATATCCTCATACCAAGGATTTGTTTGGCTGCCCCCAAATCATTCATAACAAAGGATTCACTTAGCTGCTTCTTGAGTACTTTTATTTCCTGCATGTTTTTACCTACAACCAACATGTCATCCACATACAGACATAGGATAATATAACCGCCATCCTTAAATTTATTTATATACATGTAATGGTCAGAATGAAATCTAATATAACCTTACTCCATCATAAAGCTATCAAATTTCTTATACCATTGACATGGAGCTTGTTTCAAGCCATACAAGCTCTTATTTAGTTTGCACACCATCTCCTCTTTACCTTTGACCTCATAGCCCTCTAGTTGCTACACATATAGTTCCTCCTCCAAATCACCATGGAGAAATGTAGTTTTTACATCAAGCTGCTCTAAGTGTAAGTCTTCTACTATAACTATTCCAAGAATAGTTCTAATAGAAGTCATTTTTACTATAGGAGAAAAAATCTCATCAAAATCTATACCTTTTTTCTGTGCAAACCCCTTGACCACCAACTGGGCCTTGTATCTTTTCTTTCCTCCTCCTTCCTCTTTGAATATGAACACCCACTTGTTCTGTAATGCTCTTTTACCTTTGGGTAGCTTCACAAAATCCCATGTCTGGTTCTCCATGAGAGCCTGATGCTCCTCATCCATGGCTTGCTCCCACTTCTTCCTAACATCTACCTATATTGCTTCATCAAAGCTCTTTGTCTCTCCACTATCAGAGAGTAATAAATAATAAAGAGAAGGAGGAAAACATTCAGGTTCTATTCTTACCCTAGAAGACCTCCTCAATATAGGATTTTGGGGTTCTTGTTGAGGAGGTTCCTGAACTAATTTATGTGTCACTTTTCCATCTGGAAGATCCTCTACTACTGCATATTCTTTCTTGGATTCTTCCCTGTTTTCCTGCAAATGCTACTTATACATGACTTTCTCATTAAAGACCACATCCCTAGATCGAATGATTTTCTTATCCTTAATACTCCAACATTTATATCCAAAGTCATCACCACCATAACCAATGAAAGTACATTTTTCTGACTTAGCCTCTAGCTTGGTCCTATCATCCTTGTCTATTTGAACAAACACCTCACATCCAAAGACTCTAAGAAATGAATAATCTACTTTCTTGCCATACCAAGCCTCCTTAGGTATGCCTCCATCCAAGGAACTTGAGGGTCCTCTGTTTATCAAGTACACAACTGTGCTCACTGCTTCTGCCTAAAAAGAAAGAGGTAGTCCTACATGTAACCTCATGATCCTAGCATGTTCCATTATTGTTTTGTTCATCCTTTCTGATACCCCATTCTGCTACGGAGTTCCTGGAACCATATTTTTCCAGCGGATTCCATTCTTAGATAGTAATCATCAAATTCATTGCCACAATACTCCCCTCCATTATCTGACCTGAGACATTTTAGCTTAAGACCCGTTTCATTCTCTACCAAGGATTTCCATTTAACAAAAGTGTCAAATATATCAGATTTACTTCTAATCCAATAAACCCAAAATTTCCTTGTTGCATCATCAATAAAAGTAACATAATAACTTGAACCCCCAAGAGATGATACCTAAACTGGCCCCCGCACATCAAAATGTACCAACTCTAACTTACTCTCTTTCTTTGTAGGTCCAACCTTGAGAAACCTAACTCACTTTTGTTTCCCATAAATGCATTCCTCATAGAACTCCAAACATATTTCTGTATATGCAGGAAAATCCTTCTTTATGATCTCTATGCCCTTATGGCTCATATGATCAAGCCTATAGTGCCACAATGTTGTATCTACTTATGAAGCCACAAGATTACAAACATTAGTTTTATAAGTGGTTAAATATAAAGTTCCAACCTTCTTACCTCTTTCCACCACAAGAGCACCCTTGGTAACCTTCTAAGAGTCTGCTATAAATATCACAGTACAACTATCACTTCTTAACTGCCCTACCGATATCAAATTTCATCTTAATGTAGGCACATGTCTGACATCCTTCAATAGCCAAGTATTCCCATTCTACATCTTAACCTGAACATAACCTTTTCTAACTATGTTGCAAGGCTCATCATCACCAAGAAAAATAAGCCCAAAATATCCTTGAACATAATCAACAAAATAATGCCTGTGGAGAAGCATGGAAAGAAGCCCCCAAATCTAAAACCCAAGATTCAGTAATATTGTGCAAGGAAAGAATCAAAGCATCCTAACATACATTACCTGTTGCCACATTTGCCTCCTTGTTATATTCCTGTTGTTTCTTCTTGTCCCGAAGCTCCCAACATTCCTTCTTTGCATGCCTAGACTTTCCACAGTACCAACATACTATCTTGCTTTTCGATTTTGACCTTGCCTGATCCTTTGATTTTCCATGGTTTCCTCTATTCTTTTGTCTCCCTCTAGTTTCCACTGTCAAAGCATTCCCTAAAGTAGAATATTCACCAGAGATTTTTCTTCACATTTCCTCGCTTAGAATCATCCCTACAACATCCTCAAACTTCAACTTTGAGTTAGCAGGAACCAAGTTGCTTACTGCCATTACCAGGCTATTCCAACTCTTAGGTAAAGAGCACAGAACTAATAAATCCCTAACTTCTTCATCAAATTCTATTGTAACCGAAGCTAGCATATTTACAAACGTATTAAAATCATTTAGATAAATGCTACTGAACCATTCTCATACATCTTAATATTAAACAACTTTTTCATTAAAAATATCTTATTAGAGGCAGAGTGTTTTTTATACAACTTCCCTAATGCATCCATCAGTTCTTTTGTAGTCTTTTCCTTCGAAACATTAAATAATACCAAAGATGCAAGACACAACCGGATTGTCCCAAGTGCTTTTCTATCAAGTAAATCCAATTTCGTATCTATCATGCTCAAGGGTTTGTTCACCTTCTCAGACATCGGAGTATAAAGATCCTTCTGATAAAGGTAATCTTCCATCTACATCTTCCAAAGACTAAAATTCTACCTGTTGAATTTATCAACCCTAGATCTTCCATCATCTGCCATAGCTCCCACTCAAGATTAAACTTTCCCTATAATTCAACACTTCAGAAAACCAAACTAGGCTCTGATACCAATTGTTAGTAAATAAGGGATAAAATATGCGGAATAATCCCTCAAAAAATTGCAACAGTAGAAACTAATATGCAAAAAATATTATAGATCTCAAATAAAAGTGCAAAATAAAATAACATAACACAAAGAGATAGTATTTAACATGGTTCACCCAATTTGGGCTACATCCACCAAGAATCACTTGCTCAGATTTTATTACAAGCTACCACTCTCTCAATACAATACCCATATCTGTTTGGAGCTATGTTCAACAAACTCTACAGAATTCACACACAAATTCAAAACATATTTGTAATGTTACTATGTTACTACCATATGCATAAAACCATATAAGTAGACAACTGCTTAAGCATTTTTACAAAATTGTGGGTATTAAAACCATGGGCAAAAATCATCCCATAAACCTATGGGACAAAATCTCGCCCATATTAGAAAAACAAATTTCCCGGTATATCGGACACGTTTTAAGGCCAAATTTTTTTCCCCGAACCCCCAATGAGGATACATAAAAAGTGTACAGTAATATTAGTGTACAGTCTTCAACACTTTCACACATGAAAATAGGCTCCACAACCTAACAATCTCTCACTTAGAGACTAGTTTTCCTCTGAGTAAGCTTCTCAACCCTTCACTAGTTTCTGTAAAGACCAACAAAATTTGAACATAGCTTATGTTTTTCACTTGTGACCACCTTGGTCATCATATTTACAGGATTTTGACTGGTATGAATATTCTCTAGCTTGAACTTCTCTTCCTCCAAAGCTGTCCTGATGAAATGGTACTGTACACCAGAAAAGCGACAAGCGAGCGTGGGAATCTACAAGTAACTCTTCCGTGTACCTGACCTCCCGAGGTTGTGCCGAGATAGCCGATGGGGATGGAATATGTGTGGGATGCAGAAAAACTAGTTAGGAAATCTAATGTCTTCAATACGCACTAGTGGAATTTGTGAATCTAAGGCAAAGAAGGACCTTCTAACTTGAAATGGTGTGATAGATCGATCGGCAAGGATGACTGCTTGAAGGCTCCAATCAATATCGAGCTCTGGTGTGATTCAATCTATGGGTTGTGGAATACGTGGAAAATGACCTGGGATAGTTTCGTGTATGTCTCCAGATAAGGTCATATGGTGGATGGTGAATACAATTGATTCTACGGATGATTCTCTGGCCTAGTCCAGAACTCTCTAGCTTTGTTAGCCACTATATCTAGTAAGGATAACTGTTCGACGATGGTAGGTGGAAGTGGGGTAGATCTGAATACTAATATATGTAGGCCAGTGTCTATGTCTGATTGACTTATGGATTTGTTAGGTTTCGGGATTTGTGGATCACAACCGTAGACTCTTGGTTGTTGCAGTCTTACTATGGTCATGTACGAAATCAAGTCCTAATCCCTAGTATCCAATAATCATATGCTTTCTCAGCTTCTATATTTAGGATCAATAACTGCGCAATCTTCTCAGAGTACCTCACAGGTGTTCTTGCAACCTGGATTCTTAGGCTGGTATCTATATCTAGAAGAGTGTCTCCTACATCTGGCTGTGGGACCAAAGGATCACAACCAAAGGTTTGTTCTCTTTCGAACCCTTCTACAGTCATATGTATGTTTTCCTAGGGTAATCTGTAGTTCGGTTGATTTGACCAAAACGTGTGTGCTTGGTCATCTTCTAAATTTAATCCCGTCAACTAAGAGCTGATTTGTCGTAAATCTATTGTTGTTTGGAAGATTTGTATTCTAAGGTTTTGATCTATGTCAACTATTTCCGTGACGAGATTGGGTTGAGGCACAATTGGCTCAAATACGTATTCTCTGGGCTCCCTCGGTCCCGTGATTGTCATACAAAATGATAATATAAATCTAACTGCAACAAAGTAAATTTTAACTACATGGAATAAACCTAAAACATATATAAATTCTATTTTTCTGAGAAACTTTTAAGAATTTAAGAAAAGCAGCTATTTAAACGTATCTAGAATTTAGCAACTAAGATAAAACTTAAAACAAACAAAATAACTGAGTGTAGTTATTTGTCTCTGCAATTTGTAGATCTATTCTAAATAATGAAATAACTTGCTTAATCTATTTGCCAGACTCTCGATCTTACCTCAGAAGTGAGGAATGAATCATAGTTTCTCAGAAACTATCAATCTCCACAGCTTCCCTGGTAATATCAAAAGTAAACTTAACTGAAAAGAAGTGATTATCTACTCTATTTGATATATTTATAATTTTAGAACTTTGAAAGATAGAACCTGGATTCTACAGAATAGTGGCGAATCCAATGGCGTGTATGATCTTGTACCCTCAGTGTGATTTCCTTGTTCCTTCATGTTCACGTGAATCCAGAAAAGTGTGTAATGCTAGCATCAGTAGAAGTAGATTTTGGGACAAAGGTAGCTCAGAATGTAGACTGAATATAATGTGAGTAGGAGAGGGATAGCGCAAGAGTATAGAGCTTGGCTTATGCAATTCCTAGTGGGATTTATTGCGGGTCATGCAACATAAAGCGTCCAGAACCTGAAACTATCCTGTTTTGAGGAGCAAAACCTGTAACTTTAATGGCTTCTTAAGCTATTTTACTCCAATGGATTGGGTGAAATAACAGTACTGCCTACACAAGATGGGTATGTGGCTTACCAACAGCTGAACAATGCTAACTAAACATGTAAAGGATTGAAACTATGGCTTCTAAGAAAAATAATAAACTGAACTATTGAAAATGAGAGTATGAGAAGTGAATGAGGGGCCAGATCATTTTTTTATGCACAAACCATTTATTTATAGCTTTTCATTCACCCAAAGATCAAAACCAAACTGAACTCTAAAACTATAAACAATGGCCAAACACTATTCCAGGGGACCAAAAACATAAATGCAAGCCTAAGTCGGCAACAAAAGCTGGTGAATCATTGATTTTTACGTGAGTCGTGTTAAAAAACGCTTTATGGAAAATGCGTAAAGGACCGCCGCTCTGAGCAGAGCGGCAGTTACAGGACCACCACCCTAATCAGGGCGGCGGTCACAAGATCGCAGCCCATGCATGGCGGCAGTTTCGTCACTGAAGAGCAAAAGGCCAAGAAAAGAGGGAAAGAGATAAAAACAAAGGACACAGGGGCTAAGCGGGGCATGTGGGATGTTAACACACACTTGGATATCTTTTCTAGATTCTGAACACCTTTCGAGGGGACCTGTATCATCATTGGGGCACTTGTCACGTTGTTCCGGCAGTACAGTACCTTACAATTTTGGGTACGTACATATTGCCCCCTCAGAGAAGCGTTTTAGCCATGGAGAGGCGTAAAACGGTGGGTCCAAGTATGGCAGTCCCAAAATGGGAAGTTAGAAGTTATACCTGACACGTCCGTGTGTTGAAATGATGCCATCCAAAATTTCCGCTACCTGCAAAATGAAAGGAGAACTCAAGTGCAGATAGAAACAATAGTTTGAAAATAAATGCTAAGATAACAGGGAATGAGAACGTACCATTTGTGTGAGGATAGGAACTTACCTCCATCAGTGCTCCAAACCTGTGAAAAGTCATTTTAAAATAAAACAGAGTGCTATATGTATGAAAGTGGGCCCATTTTCCTATTCATTTGCTCGAGTCGATTTGGTTGATTTTGAGCTCTGGGACCCACGGTGACGGTTTCTTGCGTGAGTAGAGTCAAAACATCCACAGCGAGATAGTGATCATGCCTCCACATGCGGAACATCAACCTCAGCGATCACAAGTTAGTTTTCTTTAGTTTATTGTTTTTCCCACCTTAATTTTGAAATGCTAAATGCTCTGCAATGGGGAGGTCATTTTTGAAAATGCTAGTCATAAAAGGTCCACCTAGGGGGGGTGCCTACTGGGTAGGCTCTGTTTTTAGGTTAAATGGCCGTTTTTAACATTTTTTAGGATTTTTGGGTTTAAAAACCCGCGTGGATTTTCGGACCACGACCGCCGCCCTACCCAGGGTGGCGGTTACATGACCGCCGTCTTGATCAGGGTGGCGGTTACAAAACCGCCTCCCTGCTCAGGGCGGCGGTTTTACAGAGAATGCAAAAGGAACCTGTTTTTGAGATTGTGTTTGTATTTTTAGCATTTCTACATGTTTTCATGATTTTCTCAGTATTGCCTGGATGCTTACTTTGTTTTGTGTTTTTTTGGGTGTATGCAGGCGAGAGAGGAGTACATCTGATGGAGTAGAGAGAGGGAGTGTGATTGGTTCCCAGGGGTACTAGATGCCCTCTCACAGGACGAGGAGGACACACGTCAGAGGGCCGACATATTGTGCATATCGCGTGTGCCCCATGTTACACCATCTAGTCACATCCTTTGTGACTTGTTTTCATACCGAGATGCGGACCGGAACACCTTTCGATTTCCAGGGGTTCGTGGCGAGTGGACCATTACATTGGAGGACGTCTACCGCATTCTGGGGGTCCCGATCATCGGGAGGCGACTCACTTTAGAGATAGCAGGCTCACGGGCACAGATTACACAGTGGGCGACATATATGGGAGATGCAGCCATCTCCATGGGGTCGAAGAAGGGGGTGAGAGTTCGATCTATTCCTTCTTTGCCTATCCCCATATTTCGATAGGCCATCATGGGGATCCTTGCCTCGAGATTGATCGGGGACAAGGGAGGGGACACATTATTATACTACTGGGCCCCCATTATTGCACAGATAGAGGGACACGGTCAGATATACACCTGGGGAGAAGACATTCTTGGGACCACCTATCATGATCTATACAGGGTGGTCCATTTACAGGGGCAGTCATTGAGCCACCCAACTCTAGTCATGAGTTGGGTTTATGAGCATTTCATCCCTTATGGCAGGGGTGTGGAGGTGGAAGATCCTGGAGCTGTTAGGGCAGCCAGATGGACAAACATGTCAGTGCTTAGAACACCTCATCAGCCAGAGTCCTCCCTGACTACTGCTGACATGGAGGTGACACCGTATCAGACTATGGCGGGTATATGGGGCGAGGAGACTCTTACCTTGATCTCCTGCTCCACCACAGGGCAGCTCATTGATAGAGTGGGACAAGTGGAGGTGCACCCCTTTGGCCGAGTTCCTCAGCAGTTTGGCCTACCATATACGGGTATGCTTCCCCCAGTGGCGCCGGTCTACAGATCAGTCCGTGAGGCCAGAGGGGGGCCTAGATGCCGAGGTTAGACAGTGGTTAGTCCTGGCATTCCCATTGTAGCCAGGAGGATAATACGTGCTAGAGGGAGAGCCAGTGCACCTTGGGAACCTTTGCTTCAGATTGCTGCGGGTCCTGGTCATAGCAACGATGACCCTATTGACATTGACTCTGAGTCTGAGGAGTTCACAGAGGGAGGAATAGAAGAGGAGACTGATGATAGCGATCTTGAGTGGCATGACACTTAGGATATCATGCAAGTAGAGAGGGCTGAACAGAGCACAGAGAGGGATACTCTAGTTTTAGAGGAGCCACTCTCCCAGGGCCATGGTGGAGAGGATGAGTCCATTGCGGGGCGACACGTTGCTCCTGCCACAGGAGTAGCCCCTCAGTTGGTAGCGGCATCCGCGGCAGGTGTCGGCCCCAACGACCCATCTTGGAGGCCTGGTGATCCGAGTAAGTTACCCTTTCTCCCTTTTAATGTTTATTTGTAGGCTCTCCTTAGTTGCAATCTTGTATTCCTAATTTCTTGTTTGGTTTCTAACTTGTTTTCTCCTTTGTTTGTAGAGACTGTTGATGAGTGGCGGGATTTGATCCGTAGGGTATGTACTGATTCCTTGATGATCCCCATGGATAGGACGCATGCAGAGTTGTCCGTAGACACTGGGGAGCCTTCAGCATCTGATAGGCATACCGACGTCTTTTCTCCAGTCTGGCATGTGGCCAGGATGGTATCGAACCTTCACACCGAGCTAGCGGGGTACGGGACGGCTGAGCATCTTATGAGGAGCCGTTCTCGTGGTGAGATTACGACTACTCCTTGGGATCCTGAGCCCTCCATACATTCAGAGTGCCGGCGTAACCGGAGTCCTAGGCGTGGATGTGCACCTTCAGAGGGGTCGCGTAGGGACTGAGAGGCCACTTGGCTCTCGTAGATTTTGTTTTATATATTCTTTTGTATATCACGGTATCTTTGAGCATTTTGACCATGCTTAGTGCATGATGGCATTGTATATAAACATTGACTATTTATATATATGCATTCGTTCTGGATCAAAACCTTGGCACTTATGGTTTCCTTTCTATTTCCAGTTTCCCTATGTATACTACGATGCATGTTTATATGCTTTTCAGAATGTATGCAGTGGAGAACAAATGATGCAAATGTTTGTTTCCTTTTGTGTATTTCATGATGTTGATATATGTAGATATAATGTGATTTTGAATCTTAGCTTCTGTAAGCAATTTGGATACCTCATGTTTTTTTTGCAGAGTGATGAATACAAACTAGTACAATGAACAGATAAACTTGCCCCACTTCTAACTCCACGCAACTAGTAAGATGCGAGGGCTCATCACTGAGAGCTAGAAAGGGCACAAGTTGTGAGGTGTAGCTGAAATGATAGTGATGAAAGACAGACAAATCTTTGGTGGAACCAAATTGGAAGCTACAAGCTTACTCTACCCGAGTGACTTCATAGTTTAGAATGCAACTTACTTTGCGGTTTATCTAGACTTAGATCCGTAGATGGCCACATAGTAGACAAAATCTGGGTTTTTAGGATTTTAACTCTCTTGGAATTTTGAACATCTGATTCATTTATTTTTGACTCAAAGTTTCAAAGTTTGAATTATTTGTGTATGACCATTTGCATTTATTTGTCAAGAGGACTCCCTACACTTTGCCCCATGCTACTAGTAAGAAGCGTGGGTTTAACACCGTGCACAAAGCATAGGCGAGTAAGGGAATTTCCATCCTTTCCCAACCCTACGTCACTAGTAAGAGATGCAAGCTCATCACCGAAGGTTGGTGGGGCAAGGAAATGTGTAAAATTAAAATTTTCTGTTTGATCAACGTTTGACTTGTTTTCCTGAGAAAAACGTCAGTGTGTGCTTATTTCCAAAGAGATATACATATGGGATAGATGTGACACCATGAAGCTTCTAGAACAGACCATAGGTAAGACACCTGCCATAATAAGAAATCAAAGTGAGAATAAACTTGCAGATCTTGGTATGGTTACCGTTAAGACTTTGTCATATCTAGCTTTATTTGATAAAATGATTCCGAGATAATTTGATGACATCATGAAAATGGTGAGGTATGATTAAAGAGTTTATGCCAACAACATCATGAGTTTGTAATGAATTTCTTTGAGAATAGATTCCTTGATCACCATTTATGTAAGAAACAAGTGGACAAAATGATCTTAATCTATATGAAGATGCAGTGTAAATATATATAAGTAGTGCTAGCTGCTTATGCGTAGAACCGCTTGAGGTGTAGGGAATTGACTATTTCACCAAATTCTTCACCTTCTAGTGTACATAAGAGGTATGCACCATTTCCGTAGTCCTTCATGACTCGGTATGGGCCCAACCATTTGGGTCGGAATTTCCTTCCTTCGCCAGTCTTCTTGTCGATCCAGCTGTCTAGTCTTAGAACTAGATCCCCTTCATATATGTCACGTTCATAGACCTTCTTGTTGTACTACCAGCACATCTGGTTAGCATAAACTCTATGTCGTTGTTCAGCATCTAACCTAGTTTCATCTAGGCTTTCTAGTTGGGAAAGACGTGCTTCTCTATAGCGTCTTCATCCAGAATCCCTTGTAATGAAATGCGGAGACTAGGTATCTCAACCTCGAGTGGGAGAACCACCTCTGCTCCGAACACTAGTGAGAAAGGAGTTGCTCCTGTTGGTGTTTTTATTGAGGTTTGGTGGGCCCACAAGGCCAGATATAACTTCAAATGCCAATCTCGTTTGTTTTCTTTCACAGTTTTAAGGAGAATGGCTTTTGGTGTCTTGTTCGTTGCTTTAACCTGTCCGTTGGCTTGAGGGTAATATAAGGAAGCCGTATGATGGCTTATCTTAAATTTATTTCAGAGCTCGCAAACCTCTTCATTTTTAAAATAAGTTCCATTATCGGAGATAATGATTTATGGGATACTGTATCTGCAAATGATTTGGTTCAAAATGAACTTGGCGATTACAGAACCTGGTACAGTAGTAAGAGGCATAGCCTCTACCCACTTGGTGAAATATTCGGTGGCCGTGATTATAAAATTATGGCCATCTGTAGACGAGGGAGAGAATTTCCCTATCAAATCTAGGCCCCATGTAGAAAATGGCCATGGAGTAGCGATTGGTTGCAGAGCTTGTGTCGGAACGTGGATCTCATGGGAGAATTCTTGGCACTTATGACACCTGCGTACAAACTCTACTACATCGTGTTCTAGAGTGGGCCAGAAATAGCCCATTCGATGTATTTTTCGAGCTGTGGCATGGCCACCGAAGTGGCCTCCACATATTTCACTGTGGGATTCATGGATAATCTTCTTGGATTCTTCTATGTCGACACATCTTAGGAGCATTCCATCGAATGCTTTTCGATAGAGCACTTGCTTTATAATCACGTATTTAGCTACGATAATACGTAACCAAATTCTTTGTTGCGGTGTAGCTCCTTCTGGGTATGTATGGTCCATGATATAATTAATGATATCAGTGTACCAAGGACACTCAGAGATAGAGGGCCAGGTTTCGATGTAGTATACGCACTCATATGGAAATTCTAAATCTACTAAATCGCCTCCATCTAATGGGTTATTAGCTAACCAATCTGCGATGATTTGTCCTTTAACCGACTTCTGATTTACAAATGTTAATTCGAATTCCCCCATTAAGGTTATAAAACACCCAGCCTTTTTAGACAAGGATCCTTGTGTGAGGAAAGTTCGTAAATGGTCCATTTTTACCATGACCCTTGTTTCTTGATTCAACATATAGTGTCTTAAGCATTTAGTAGCAAAGACTATAGCAAGGCATTCTCATTCTGCCTATGTATAACGTGTTTCATAGTCAAGTAATGTTTGACTAATGAAATAAATCGTGCATTCCTTTTTGTCATTGTCTTCTTGGGCCAACATATAGGCCAGTGAGACATCAGTAGCTCGTGAATAAAAAATTAATGGGCGGTCTAGCTTGGGTGGCATTAGCGTAGGTGGTGATAACAGGAAACGCTTAACTGCATCAAAGACTTCATTGCAGTCTTCGGTCCAATCAATGCTATAATCCTTCTTGAGTAAATTGTTGATTGGATGAATGGCAAAGCTTAAGTCTGGGATAAATCTCTGGATCGCACCTAGTTTTCCGAGAAATGACCTAATTCTAGATTCATTTGAAGGTGGGACCATTTTGAGGATAGCCCGAATTTTGGTTGGATCAACATCTATCCCTTGCGACGATATGATGTAACCTAGGAGCTTTCCACCTGTTACACCAAAGACGCATTTCTCTGGATTTAGTATGACTCCATGTTCTATTAGGCATGAAAGAATGATGCGGAGTACTTCTGGATGGTGATAATGCTTTTTGGCCTTAGCCAACAAGTCATCTACGTAGGATTCCATGATTTTAAGAATTAAATCATGGAATATATATGTCATAGCTTGCTGGTACGTAGCACCAGCTTTCTTGAGGCCAAATGACATAACAACATAACAACAGGTTCCCCAAGGAGTTATAAACGTGGTTTTGGCTTGGTCTTGTTTAGATATTCTGATTTGATTGTATCCCGAGAATCCATCCATGAGGGACAAGAGTTCAAATCCAACTGTTGCATCAACAATGACATCTATGGATGGTAACGAGAATTCATCCTTAGGACATGCTTTGTTAATGTCTCAGAAATCTATGCAGATGCGTATCTTCCCATTCTTTTTGAGAATGGGAACAATATTAGATACCCATTGAGAGTAATCGACTGGTTTGATGAACCCTACTTGTAGGAGTTTTATTATTTCATCTTTCACCATGAGAGCCACCTTGGGTTTCATGGGTCTTGATTTTTGTTTAACTGGTTTTGCATCAAGTTTAGTGACGAGGTTGTGCACTGCAATGTGTGGTGCAACGCCTGTCATTTCCTTGTAATTAAATGCAAAAGCTTTATGATGTTCCTTGAGGATCTGAGTGTGTATTTTTACTTCTTCTGGGGTTAACGAGGACCCTAATTTCAATATTTTTGGTTCATCCTTCGTTCCAATGTTAACATCAATTATTTCTTCGATTAAAGAGGCATTAACTTCTTCAAAATCAGGTGGGGCTGGAGGTAAATCCAAATCGTCCCCACTTTCTACCGTGTATACGCTAGGTTCCATTATGGGATTTCCGCAATAAGAAGATGAATGTGGGATTAAGGAAAAATCTATCGTATGATAGGAGAGATGTAGTGCCGCATAGGCGTTTAAGTAATCTAAAGTGACCATATCACTATCAATATGGTCTAGGATAGTAGATTCATTTTTGTTTAAAAGAGAATTTGTCGTTGTCTTTATCAATGGTTCATCACGAAGGGATACTATGAAACGGGTATCCTCTAACTTATTGCTTGGAGTAAAACGTGATGTGGAAGTTGCTATTGAATCAGCGAGAAGATTTTCTTCTCGCGGGATTGTTTCAATTGATATGAAGTCAAATTCCTTGCTTAAATCTAATACATCTTTTTTGTAAAGCTGCAAATGCTCGGCTTTGGTTTCATATATCTCAGAGACTTGGTTTACTACCAATTTTGAGTCTCCTAATACTCTGATGTTATTAATACCGATCCTCTTGGCTAAAATGAGGCCAAGGAGGAGGGCTTCGTATTCAACGCCGTTGTTTGTACATTCGAAATTGAGTTTGAAGGCGAATGGTAGGACCTTTCCTTCAGGGGAAGTAAAGATTACACCAGCCCCTACTCGATAACGATATTTAGCTCCATCAAAATGAAGAGTCCAATATTTAGCTGGGAATATGGATGCTGGGATATTTATTGTGTTTGCGCATTCTACTTCCACCATACAGAGATCCTCAGCTGGAAGAGAACCAACACCTAGGGAATTTCTCATGCCCACAGAATCAAATGGTAGAAACACTGGTAGATCTTTTTCTAGTAATTCAACGATTTTTGCAGTAGTTCCTAATGATACCGTTTCTACAATGTTAGCCTCACCTTTTGAGGTTGGGATTGTCTTGACTAGATTCATAGTCTCAAGATCCGTTGTAGGTACCAACTTCTCCTCTGGTTTTGCGTCAGTGGGTTTATTAAGTTGGTTTGTTGGAAGTTCAAATTCTGAGTGCACACCTGGCCTTTTCCTTAAGTCAGCTAGGTGTATATCGAAAGGTTTTGGATCACCTTTGGCTATAAACACCTTTCCTAGATGCAAGAATCTTACTTCTTGGAATAACGTAGAAGGGATTGCCTTCATTCAGTGTATCCATGGTCGGCCTAGGATCATATTATAATTAGTTTCCTGATCTATAATATAAAACTTAGTCAGGATTGTTTTGGGTCCTAAGGTGACCGGTAGTATTATAGTTCCAATCAAAGTGGCTTTAAGGCTATCATAGCCTCTCAATGTATTTCGAGTGGTGGAACAGTTTGTTTCCCCATATCCTAACTTTTGAAGGAAAGAGAAGGGGACTATGTTAACTGCAGCCCCATCATCAACCATTGCTTGTTTTATGTAGTTATTATAAACCCATACTTGTAAGTGTAATGCTGGATCACCTCGGCATGCAATCTCAGCATCTGTAGGAATTTTACTTATTTCGAATATGAATTCGACATCCTTGTCCGGCTGTCCCGGAGGATGGATATCAAAATCTACATGATTTACCCGTGTTTTAGGAGGTAGAGTGATGTCAATTAAATGACCTAAACCTAATGCTTGTAAAAGAGCAGCCCTGTGAGCAGGAGAGTTTTTTAGTAAATCTAAAAATGAAATGTGCGAGAAGGTTTTTGTTAGGTCGTTAATTAAATCATAGGCACCCACGGGTTTTTCTACTATTTGTTGACTCTTATCTGTTTCTGGCAGGTGACTTGGGCTTGGTTGAGAGAAATATTCTCGTGTTCTTGTTATAGCTTTGATAGGTAGTTCAACGTCTAGTTCTACTAAATTGACTATCTTGGGTCTTGGCTGATTTCCTAATTGTGGCGCAACTGATGGATTTAGTGAAGTCAAGGCTTCATGATCATTGTTTCCCATCATTGCACCCTTGTTCATCCCAGTTGGATTTAGTCTATTATTATCATGATTTGGGAGTGGATCATTAAAGATCTTGAGGGGAGCATTCTGAGGGGAAACTACCCTTGCGTGCATGCTTTGTGGTGGTGACATGGGATCTGCCAAAAACAAATATGTGAAGAACTGTCTTTGTTCTTCTGGCAAACGTTGCATGAATTTATTGTAGTCACAGAATGTTCTAGTATCATGACCTCGAATTTTGTGGAAACCACAATATGAATTGGGATTGTAATTCCTGGTTTGTTGGTTTGGTGTATATTGTGGCCTAAAACTCTGATTAAATTGTTGCCTATTAGGATTAAAGTTTTGCATTTGTTGTTTCTGGATTTGATTTTGGTTTTGATAACCAAATGAGTTTTGGCTTGGCCCTTGTATGGGATTTCTCCGTTGTTATTGTTGTGGATGGTTAAAATCCAATGTATTGATTGTTGGGGTAAATTTGTTGTTTCGTTGGTTGTTTTTTTGTGATGGAGTATTGACAACATTTACCTTCTTGGGCTGATCAGTTACTCCATCTGTTATTACACCCCAATTTTTGTTAAGGATTTTGCATCCTTGGTTGATGTTTGCGATGGTGGGGTAATTTGTAGTGTTATGACTGGGGGTGATTAACCTCCTATTTGCTCCATATGTTTTGCGACCACTATCAATTGCTGCTTGATCTATTCGAAGAGCACTCTCTAGTACTTCATCGTAAGTTCGTAATGGGAACTTCTGGACTTCTTCCTTCACTTCTCTACTTAGCGAATGAAGGAATAAATCACATAGTTCCATTTGATCCATGTTTGGTGCACTTGCCAAGTAATAAAGGACTGTACGCCACCTTTGGATGAAATGGGTGACAGATTCGTTGTGTTCTTGTTTGATGTGTAAGAACTCCCTAATTCATGTCCTTAATAATTTGTTCATGTCAAATGCCTTAATGAACTCTGATAGGAGTTGTTTAAATGAATGGATGGAAGCCTCAGGTATTCTATAATACCAATCAAGAGCGATGCCTTCCAAATTTTTGGGGAATATTTTAGCAACAACCCCATCCCAAGGGAGTAGTTCTCGTATGGCTGTAGCGTAAGCTTTGATATGTGCGTTTGGATCTCCCTCACCTTTGTACTTGGGTAAATCAGGAAGGGGTATTGGAAGCATGGTGCTTCGTATGGAAAATTCTAAGGGCTCTTTTAAATATTCTGACTAAGTTCCTATGGCATAGGTTTCAACCATTGATGGTGGTTGCTGAGGGAGTGGTGGTGGAATGGGTTGTTGATATGGTGTAGCATATGCGTTAGTAGGGGCATAAGGAAACACCTGTGTTTGAGCAAGCATGTCGGGAGAGGAGAACATATCTCCTTGTGGTGATTTGGAGTACATGTTTAAGTATGACGGGGTATTGTCCAGGAATGGATTGTTTGATACTAGACTGGGAGGAATGGTGTTAGAGATGATGGGCCTAGTTAGTGTTTGTTGTGGATACTGAGGAGGCATACCTAACGTGCCTACTCCTGTGAGAAGATCTACTTGGCTAGGATGGCGTGGAGGATTGGAACCCCCTGTTTGCATGAATTTCAAATTTTGACTTGCTTGGGCAAGTTCTAACCCTCTCACTTTTTCTACTAACGTTGAAATGACTTCATTTGGTGAAGTCATGATATTCTGCCTTGGTGGTGTTTGTTGTATACCATGGTTTTGTATAGGCATGTGATATCCTGCTATGAACTGATCACTATCTTACCAAGTTTCTTCGAGAGTATTTCCTATATGCAATGTTATAGAGGTATTTTCTTGAAAAGAGATCTCGGGTTGCGTTTGTAAACCTCTTACAGGTGGGTATATACCCTGAGAGCGCTGTTCACTCCTAGGATAACGTATTGACTATTCATCATCTAAGAACAGGTATGGGTCTGATTGTCTACTAATTTATGGTCTAAATAGTGTCTGAGGAGATGATCCAGATTCTCTGGTGAACGTCATATTATTCGAGCCTGAAAGCTCTGTTTGTTGTTTTTGAGGGGGTTGATCTAACTCCTCAGTTTGAAAAGATGAATTATATCTAACTCTTAGAGTTTGTGTTGACAACTGATTAGTTGAGTAGTTGTCACCCCATACTGAGAGTGATGGTGATGATTTCCTATTCTGTTGGGCGTAGTAAGCCTCAAGACCCAAGAGGGGTCTGCCATATGCATCGAATCCTGACATATTCGGGGGGTATATGAATACCCGCAGAATAATGGGAAGGAGCAAAGGTGGATGAGATAAGATGAAACTTCTCAAAGAGAAGGTGAAATAGTTGTTAGTTTCACGTTGGGTTCACCAATTTTGTACGCCGAAAAACTGACAAGCGAGCATGGGAATCTACAGGTAACTCTTCCATGTACCCGACCTCCCGAGGTCATGCCAAGACAGCTGGTGGGGATGGAATATGCATGGGATGCAGACAAACTAGTTAGGCAATCTAATTTCTTCAATACGCACTAGTGGAATTTGTGAATCTAAGGCAAAGAAGGCCCTTCTAACCTAAACTAGTGTGATAGATCGATCAGAAAGGATGACTGCTTGAAGGCTCCAATCAATATCGAGCTCTGGCGTGATTCTATCTATGGGTTGTGGAATACGTGGAAAATGACCCGGGATAGTTTTGTGTATGTCTCCAGATAAGGTCATATGGTGGATGGTGAATACAATCGATTCTACGGATGATTCTTTGGCCTAGTCCAAAACTCTCTAGCTTTGTTAGCTACTATATCTAGTAAGGATAATTGTTTGAAGATGGTAGGTGGAAGTGGGGTAGATCTGAATACTAATATACGTAGGCCAGTGTCTATGTCTGATTGACTTATGGATTCGTTAGGTTGCGGGATTTGTGGATCACAACCGTAGACTCTTGGTTGTTGCGGTCCTGCTATGGTCATGTATGAAATCAAGTCCTAATCCCTAGTATCTAATAATCATATGCTTTCTCAGCTTCTATATTTAGGATCAATAACTGCGTGATCTTCTCAGAGTACCTCACAAGTGTTCTTGCAACCTGGATTCTTAGGCTGGTATCTATATCTAGAAGAGTGTCTCCTGCATCTGGCTGTGGGACCAAAGGATCACAACCAAAGGTTTGTTCTCTTTCGAACCCTTCTACAGTCATATGTATCTTTGCCTAGGGTAATCTATAGTTTGGTTGATTTGACCAAAACATGTGTGCTTGGTCGTCTTCTATATTTAATCCCCTCAACTGAGAGCTGATTTGTCATAAATCTGTTGTTGTTTGGAAGATTTGTATTCTAAGGTTTTGATCTATGTCAACTATTGCCATGACGAGATTGGGTTGAGGCACAATTGGCTCAAATACGTATTCCCTGGGCTCCCTGGGTCCTGTGATTGTCATACAAAACGATAATATAAATCTAACTGCAACAAAGTAAATTTTAACTACGTGGAATAAACCTAAAACATATATAACTTCTATTTTTCTGAGAAACTTTTAAGAATTTAAGAAAAGCATCTATTTAAACGTATCTAGAATTTATCAACTAAGATAAAACTTAAAACAAACAAAATAACCGAGTGTAGTTATTTGTCTCTGCAATTTGTAGATCTATTCTAAATAATGAAATAACTTGCTTAATCTATTTGCCAGACTCTTGATCCTACCTCAAAAGTGAGGAATGAATCATAGTTTCTCAGAAACTATCAATCCCCACAGCTTCCCTGGCAATATTGAAAGTAAACTTAACTGAAAAGAAGTGATTATCTACTCTATTTGATATATATATATATAATTTTAGAACTTTGAAAGCTAGAACCTGGATTCTACAGAACAGTGGCGAATCCAATGGCGTGTATGATCTTGTCCCCTCAGTGTGATTTCCTCGTTCCTTCATGTTCACATGAATCCAAAAAAGCGTGTAATGCTAGCATCAACAGAAGTAGATTTTGGGACAAAGGTAGCTCAGAATGCAGACTGAATATAATGCGAGTAGGAGAGGGATAGCGCAAGAGTACAGAGCTTGGCTTATATAATTCCTAGCGGGATTTATTGTGGGTCATGTAACATAAAGCATCCAGAACCTGAAACTATCCTGTTTTGAGGATCAAAACCTGCAACTTTAATGGCTTCCTAAGCTATTTTACTCCAATGGATTGGGTGAAATAACAGTACTGCCTGCACAAGATGGGTATGTGGCTTACCAATAGCTGAACAATGCTAACTAAACATGCAAAGGATTGAAACTATGGCTTCTAAGCAAAATAATAAACTGAACTATTGAAAATGAGAGTATGAGAAGTGAATGAGGGGCCAGATCATTTGTTTGTGCACAAACCATTTATTTATAGCTTTTCATTCACCCAAAGATCAAAACCAAACTGAACTCTAAAACTATAAACAATGGCCAAACACTATTCCAGGGGACCAAAAACATAAATGCAAGCCTAAGTCGGCAACAAAAGCTGGTGAATCATTGATTTTTACGTGAGTCGCGTTAAAATGCTTTCTAGAAAACGCGTAAAGGACCGCTGCTCTGAGCAGGGCGGTGGTTATAGGACTGCCACCCTAATCAGGGCGGCGGTCACAAGATCGCAGCCCATGCATGGCGGCAGTTTCATCACTGAAGAGCAAAAGGCCAAGAAAAGAGGGAAAGAGATAAAAACAAATGATGTAGGGGCTAAGCGGGGCATGTGGGATGTTAATGCACACTTGAAGATCTTTTCCAGATTCCGAACACCTTGCGAGGAGACCTGTATCATCATTTGGGCACTTGTCACGTTGTTCCGGCAGTACAGTACCTTACAATTTTGGGTACTTAACTGTATATGCTTTGTCCTAGAGTGGAAAGCAGAGTTCTTAACTAGGTGTATAACACTCTAACTATCACTATGTAACTTTCCTTCCTCCTGCTTATGCCCCAACTCCACAAGTAATTGTTGTAACCAAATCATTTCTTTTCTTACGTTTGTGGCAGCAACATACTCAGCCTATATGGTTGACAAAGCCACTAGCTTCTGTAGTCGTGAAATCTAGTTTACTGCTGTCCCACCTACAGTGTAAACATAACCTGTTATGCTCCTCATGCTGTCTACATTTCCAGCCATATCTGAATCTACATAACCACACAAAGTGGTGTCTGATCCACTGTAGCACAAAACTATCCCCATGGTCCCTTTCAAATACCCCGGCGAGGATACATGAAAAGTGTACAATACTCTTAGTGTACAATCTTCAACACTTTAACACATGAAAACAGGATCCACAACCTAACAGGTATATCACCAACGATTACATTTTGTAGTTTATAAACTAAAAAAAAAGAAAATTGCGGTAAAACCTCCTGGCCCCAACACATGACATGTGTTGTTATGCCAAAGCAAGTTAGTATTGGGAAAAAATGGTCAACATTTTTAGTTTTACATTCCTATAGTTACAAGAGAAAATATAAAAATTCTCCCGAGTCTCGACTCCCACCAATGGAATACACGTGGATGGTTCTCATTCAAAAGGAGGAAAAGGTGGATCGAATTGTGGAGATTAAATACATTTATGGCTTCTGCCATTAATGCAAATCACATGAATGAAGTAAAGGTTCAAAATTCTATTGAATGTTTTGACATCCACAACTTTCAAATGGATATTTTAAGCTTTCTAAAGCCCTAAGGTCACAAATTTGCACTGTGAGAAGGCAAGAATTGACTGCAGAGATTATTGTTGAGGGAATTAAAGGATTTTAGCATGCTTGTGCAATCCAAATGCTGAATAAAATCAAAAGTGCGGGTAAGGATTCTTGAATATTGAATTGTTTCTTGAATTTTGAGGGTTTTTCTGTGGTTTTTGTTCTTGTTCTTATGCCTAGATATTTCTGCAATCCTTGTAATATTAGAAAAAATTAATTACAAGTAGTTTTTTAAGACAAAATGAGGATAATGGAGGTTGGAACCTATGTCACTTCAAATATCACAAATAACCCGAATAAAATGACAGACAAAAATCTAATGAACTTTAACCTAGCTGACTTCTTACAAAGACTACATCCCCCTAAAATAAGTGATTACATGATGACAATTGATTCCGACAGCATTGTCTTGGCTACAACTTTACCACCTTTAGTACATTACCCAGAATTAGTATGGGTTTGTGCCAAAAATTATAACCCAGAGACAAAATAATTTTTGGATGGGAGTGGTCATAGGCTTCTCTCCTTAACTCATGGGGCATTTTAGTTGATATTAGGGTTACTCCATATCTAAAATACGGTGAACATTTACAAACATAAAGAAGTAAACCTCTACAATGTTGAGTGTGAGGAATATGCCAAGATCATGAATACCCATTAGTTTTTGACTAACAGAGGATCCTCTTCTAGAATCCCAAAGAGGCTGGTTAGATCACACTTTGTGGAAAAAGTAGAAGAGCTCATAACTTTACTAAGTAGGATTGCAGGCTTAAAGATAACCTATGGTTTCCAAGAATGTATGTGCAACTACATATGGATTATTTTGGATAGGAAGGTGGATTTTTTTTGGGCAACTTTCATATCCACAATAATTTATGAATTATCCTTGAAATGGCTATGAAGATTAGAGACGCTATCATTTTCAGTTGGGAATTTTATATGATGTCATATCTGATCTACAATATTGCATGCCACAAAAGCTTTCTCGTTATTCCAATAATTAAAGACTCCACTACTCATAGGGTATATGTTGTTTACCCTTAATTAAATTTAGATAATTGGAAGGGAAATGATGCCTTCTTTGCACCAATCATATGCCTCTTTAGGCTAGAATGGTAATAATACAAAATATTTGTAGATCCCACAAGAATGATAAAGTAATATAGATGTTACTTCATCCAATTCAAATTCTTCACCTACATAAGGGTAAGTGGTTATGAAGGATGACCACTCATGTTGCCCAAATACTTATATGAGAAGTGGGAACTCCTAGAGATCTCAATGTAGTTAGCAGAAGTGCAAAAATTGATAGAAGGAAAGAAAAAAACTAACACCAAGTTTCCTATTAAAGTAGGAAGATATAATTTCCCAACTGTTTCAAAGGCTAAGCTTTTAGAGGAAGAAATGGAAAGACTAGGAATGGAAAATTTTCAACCTAGACCAAAGTATGATATCAGATGGGTTGTAAGTTCAATCCCAGGGAGCTCACATGAGCATGAGTCCCGCTATGAAGATTATAGGATGGAATACAAATATGATGAAGAGGTCAGGTTGAGAGATTATTCCACAACAAACCTTAGATAAATAATTGACTACAAGATTGTAGTTGTGCCACAAGGTTTGGATGATGAAAAACATGTAGTAAATCAATATAATCATGATATGAAACTAGCATCATAGCTAATTACACCACTAAATTAGAATGAGAAAGAGTCAGTTAGTCTACACACCAAAAAAACACATGTGATGAGAAGAACACTATCATGGCTAATAGTGAAAGGGTTAGATTTTTCCTTACAAAAGACTAAGATATTAAAAGAGTACAGGGATACTAGAATCTTAGAGGAAGATCTCTCTTCTTTGAGGGAAGGATATAACTAAATCGACCCACTAGAAGGAAAGGACCCTCAACTAACATCCAAGAGGCCACTAATGGGATTATAGAAGGATGGATTGTAGATACAAGAAAAAAATAAACTCCCATGTCTATCTTGACTGAGAAAGCAGAAGAAATGTTGATGAAAACCATAAAAGGATGCCCCTATTACTCTAGCAGTCCCACTGCAAGGTAAGGGGGTAGACACATCAAATCATAGAACTCCAACAATGACTTTTCTCAGGTCATCAAGTATAAGAAGAAGGATGAGGGGAATTTTTCCAAATATTGAACCACAACCAAAGGCACAAAGTGCTAAGGAGAAAGTAAAAATTGATTAAAAATATTCTGAGAGTGCTAAAAGGGCCAAGGTTATACCTCCTTTTGTAAGAGATACAAAAACCTTAGGGACCAAGACTTTCCCAATCACAAAAGAGCACAATCAAAGGAGTAAAGAACCTGAGATTATTAACCCATTCCCTTTAAGTGAGACTCAACAGGATCTCATTGCAGCATTGGAAAAACATATAGTCATGTCACAACATGAGGTGGGTGATCCCATCACATCATCTGTAGTACAAGAAGACATTATTGTAGCATCAGATCCTACAAATTTAGTGCCAAATATAGCCATAGAAAAGTACATTTATGTTACTCTAATGAACAATCATTCCATGGAAATTTTAGGAGAAAATTAACAAGAAGGATTCAAGATGATTCAATCAGTTTCACAAATAGAAGGGTAGGAAGCAACTATGGATACTGCACATCAAGAAAAATAAATTACATCAGTTGAAGCAATAAGTGAAGATGAAGGAGAAGAAACCCATGCACTAGAGTTTACTGATTTATTTCTTGGGTTGGTTGTAGTACAAAAATAAGGTGTTGCCTCAATGGAAGCCCCATTTCCAAGGACTCAAAAATTTCAAGATGATGAGACAAGTGTAGTAATCCAAGATGTGCAAGTTGGAATTACAGTGCCAATAGTTGAGAATGAGTCATTAAGTCAAGGAATTGCAGAAAAGTTATCAGAAGAAATGATTCTTCCCACAGAGAAACAACCTCAAGTGATGACAAGAATTACATTGATAGAAAAACCAGGTGAAACTATAAGCCTTGAAAAATAAGTATTAAATGAGGTTATTAAGGAAGTTATAAGTCTAGAAGAGGCTAAGGGAAAGGAAGAGACACTAGTTAGTGATAAGGCCCAAGAATTAGCCACTAAAATAAAGGTAACCAAGGGACTTGAAGTAGAAGAGTAGGTATAAAAAAGTTCTTTGCATGTTGAAAAAAAGAAAAAACAATGAGAATTGAAGTCTCACCTATAATAGTACCAGTTCCACAAATACCCCAAGCTACTTCCAAAGAAATAGTAGTGTTCTCAGGTGCATCACAACTTACATCAAAAGAATCAAGTGGGGTAAATTTACCCATAATAGGGTGGTTGGGAACACTCCTTCCAAGAAAATAAAAGGAGGTAATTCAACTGGAAACTATTGACATTGAGATTATTGTGCTTTTAAAAACCATAAGAGATCCCAAAAGCCATAAAATATTATCAAAGACTCATCTTGATCATCATCATTTTTGAACACTAGAATTATTTTTCCCATAGGGAAACAATTTGAAGACTAATTTTACCATGGGTGACTACCAAGTCACACACATTCAACTAGGGAAGCCAACTATTGAAAACTTGAAGCAAGATACTATAATGGATCTTACAGGGATTATTCAAAAAATTGAAAAAGATAAGGAAGCAAAGAAATAATTGAGGGAACATATTGAAGTGTTTTCAACTTACGTACAAAAATGGATACAAACCTCTATATAAGGACATGACATTTCTATTGAAATTACACCAGAATACTTGAATGCAGTTGATAGGTCAATGGAAAAAATTGGTGTTGTGGATAGATGGAAAGAAGAATTTTTGGAGAAAAGATACAAGGTCATAAAGGACACTGTAAAAATATACAACCAATTATCTAAATGAGTTAGTGCTGCAACGGATCAAAAGGAAAAATGTGAGGATGAATTGCACTATTGGTAAGGAATCCTTCCGAAAGTTGAAGCATTAACTCAATTGGATGATTAATTGGTGGAGAAAGAAAGGATTAGCCCCTTGAATACATATGAATACAACATACTTGTGAGGGATCCATCAAGATGTGAATGAAAAATCTAAATAAGGTTATTGAGAGGCTCATCTTAGAAAGAGATAAAATAACATAGTGCATTGATAATCTTGAAAATAGGCTTGGTAAAATAGTACCAATACAAGACATGATAACTTATGGGGATATGGGTGAAAATATCTTAATGCAATCCTTTGTTCAATGCATTAATGGAGAACCCAATATTGCTGCTCCAATTTTCAATTATGATACCCTCCAAAAATTTGTTAGCTTGGAACAAGAAATATCCAAATTGTCAAAGAAGGTGAAAAATAATAAGGGTGCAATGCATGAGTTCAATAAAATTTTAAAAGAATAGATATTGATATTCATGTTTTATTCCGGACCTGATGAAGAATACATTGTCTAGATATTCCATAGATATGATGCATACAGAAAAAGGTTATCTGAAGAAAAATAAGATGATTTCACTGATCTTGAAGTTGATGTCATTGGACCTAATCAAATTTAGGTTTGTTCCCTAAACTTTCTTTTCTTCATGGGATTTCTTATTATCTTTTGTATTTTCCAAATTTGTACTTTCCAAAGTTTGCAATTTCCAAATTTTGTATTCTCCAAAGAATGAAATGTTAGAATGTTAATCCAAAAGAAATGGATAGTGAACTGGTTAAATTAAAAGTTGCATATGGAACACATTGACAGATATTTAATGTTTGTATTTACAAAAGGGACAAAATGGGGATTTTATAGGCCCCCCTGACCTTGGAAGATTATGTTCTTACATAGGTATACATATGATAAAAAGAGTTAAAATTTATCATATGATTAGTCAATAATTGTGACTTCCTCACTGATTGGAGGAATGCAAGATAATAGTCCCATTTTCCTAGAATCGAATACTATATGACTTTGAGCTTCAAATACATATTGAATATGTTTGGGAAACTCATAAGACATGCCCTTATTTAGAAGTTCTTCCATGCTTGTTTGTGGATTCTCTAATATAATAATTAACTTTTTCTTCCTTGTGTAAGAAGATACCCACTCCAATAGGTCAAGACCTCAAGATGTAGATGGTTGGGAGAAGTTGATTGGTTTTTTCAGAAGTACGATGAGAAGACCTTCCAAAAGCTATTTCAAGACCATTATTATTCATTCTATTTCAGCCAATTTGTTGGAAATCGATGGTGCACCCTCTAATGACTCGGAAATAGATGATACTGAAATGATGATCATAATTTAGTTTTTTGTCAAATCATTAATCAAGAAAGTTGAATAAAAACGTGTATTTTCAGAATTAATAGTTGTTCTGTAACAGAGCCAAAATCTATTCAACTTGTCGACATCTTCATCATCTTCAGGATGGTAGAAGTGAGAGAACATAATATGGAATGATGAGAAAAAGAAGTGCATTTTTTTCCAACTTTCTCATCAAGGATACTTTGATAATTCTGGGAGTCATCGGTCTTTCGGAATCCTCCTACTCTTCTATGGAGAACAACATCCTAAAATTTTTCTTATCTGGACCTGAGAGTGTGAAAATAGAATAAAGCACTTCGGAAGGCAAATTATGCAAATCTCAATCAAATTCCATCTTAGCCATTTCTCAAGACACAAAAAGATTGTTATTTCTACAAGAAATCTCATAAGTAATTTTGAAGAAGGAATGCAAATTCATGGTTTTGGGTGAAGTATTTATGGAGAGGAAAACTCCAGAGTAGTTTCTGTGAGCCATCAAAGATGAAGTTTATTTCAGGATTTATTTGGATGTATCACACAAATTGAGTAAAGGGAAATCAAAATAAAATCTGGAGAAGGGGCACTCCATTAAATCTGATTAAAGGAATGACACAAGTTGAAGCATTAATTTAAAAAAAAATTGTCAAAAAATTTACTCATTTCCAAAATTTATGACTTTCACAAATGGAGAAATCAAATTAATATAAAAAGTGACGTCAAGCGGTGGGAAAAGGTGAGGGGATGCCTCAAAAACAATGAAAAGATAGAGGTGATAAAATCACATCTAGAAAAATGATTTGCACACGTGGTAGTAAATAAATGGAACAAATCCCAAAGATTCTAACGAAAAATGTGATATTTTGAGTTAAGACAACAAAAATTTCTTCTCCAATCAATTTTTTTCCTTCGCAACCATAAGAATATTCTTTTACCAGTTTTGGGGGAAAATTTGAAACATAAGAATTCACCAAAATTTTATAAGTCTGAGGGCATGTCCTCATACAAGGGGGGTTAATTTTTCTATTGTTTGGAAAAAGTTGAGAGATCTTATTGTGATATTGCAAAATTTCCTTTGATGAAATACAATATAAGTTTTCAATTTTCAAGTTCTTGTGTTAAGATGGTTACAATGTACAACCATTAACATACATTGAGATCATTTGTTTTATGTTCCCTTGTCAAGAGTTTGGAAGATATTAATGAAATATGTCTTCTTATGAAATTATCTTAGGTGTTCGGGGTTCTTTCTATTGAGAATTTAATTAATGAAATATATTTTCTGTTACAATTTTGTGTTTAATAGTTATCTGAATTACACTAGATATTCCCTTAATGGTTGAGCTTTGGTAATTTATTCAATATTATGTTGTGAGAATTTACTTTGCAATATTGGGTGCAATTATAAAATTCTTACTAACCATTTTTTTGATGGATTTCCATAAGCCTTTGAGTGAATCTTAGGCGTATGAGATCAAAAACAATAAACACTTTACTAGAATACTTTCATGAGCATTTGTGTTGGGTATTTTAGATATTGTGTGGAACATTTGCACTTGTTTAAGTATCAATGAATGTAAATCTTCCTTGGATGAAACTATGAATACTTAATAAATTGTTCTTTATTTTTTCAGAATCTAGGTGAGTGTTGAATGATGTGTTACAAGAAGATATGTTGTCATATAAGCGCCCATCTTTATAAATACAAACATATTATAAGTCTCATCCCACCATATTAGTATTTATTTGTTACTTTGTTGCTTTTTCTACAAATACCAGTAAAGGGAACCTTTAACTTTTCCTCCCTCATCATAAATATACCATAGTAATGGAATTATATTGTCTATAGTAACCCATGTCTACTAAAATAAGCATATACATCACTTTGTGTGATAATTCATGAGAGTAAAGTGTTGTTTCCATGGCCATGATTATCCAAAATTGATCCATCATTTGAAGAAATTTAGGAACAAAGACTCTATCTCCCCATTTACATTCAAGTTACCTCGTGGGTCCTCTCACCCTAGCCAAAGGTAGGACCAAAATTAGCAGGAAAAGGCCATCCCCTTTGTACATGTCACTAAATTACACAAAATATTGGTCTTAAAGAGTTTGTTAGATATATCCCCAGTTGCAAACGAATCATACCACAAATTCTATCATCCTCAAAGCATCCCGACTCCTTGATAATACTGATAGGCCCTAAGGGGGTGTAAGATTAAGAACTAAAAAAACCTATAAGAGTCTTGGAAATCCACAAGTTTTAGCTAAGAAATTATGAAGTTTTACAATGCAAGGTCCAACAGGACCAATACTCTAAAGAAAGTGCAACTTGGGAAAATATAGAATACTTACATACTGTATTTCCTTTTCTATTTAATTAAGTTTGAAAGAGAAAAATACTTTGAAAACTGTTATCTGATTTTAAGTTATTGTACTAATGACCATCTGAGTCATGAATAATTATTAAGTTTTTAATTATTGATAATCCAAAAAATATTAGAGTTTAAATAAATGTTGTAGGTGAATATTTTCTATAACATAATTAACATTTCTGGAAATGGTGATTGTTGTAATGGTTTAATAATATTTTTTAAATGTTTGAATATGTCATCGAGATGATGACTCTTTTAAGAAGGGAATTATTTAACATCCTACTCTTTTTAGTCCTAAAATTTATTATCTGATTAGAGGTCAATAAACCATCTTCATATTTATATATAGTCATTAACCGAGAGTCTTCGCTTACACTAGATTTTTGTTAGATATATGATATCATTTGCTGAGTAAGGATAACAAATTATATTGACCATTTCCATGATCGTTGGTTTGTAATAAGTGTTTTATAAAATTTTGTATTACATATATATTTATATATACTATTCTCAGATACATTGAAAGCATGAATAATGTTTGGTCAAGGGAACACCTAATCTTGTACATGGATTGCACTTTGAAGCTCCATGTATATAAATGTAGTGGCATGAAGATTGAGGAATGTATACTTTTTTTAGATAAGGTAAAAAATATTTAGTTTTAAAGGGACCAAAAAACGCTGCACAAAAGGAGAAGCCAAGAAAAAGGCAAGCCCATAAAGTAAAATATAGGGGTCCAGGTCAAACATAATTGACCAAGAGGACACCCCAAAGAAAATCCAAATCCACACAAGGTATACAAAACTAATTTTTTTTGACGATAATACATTATAAAAATCCATGGATCCAAGATGTAACCCACAAAACCCCTAGACATAAGTGTATCCAAATTGTCACAATCAAGTAACTTTACTAGAATATTCATTTCTTCTGGTCCTAGATCTAGGTCCTCTATCCACAACTCCTCCTTGATCATCTTTCTAGGAAATGATAACCTTTTTACTAAAAAACTTGGCAGGAACCTTACCTTAAGATTTAATGTGCTCTTCATCCTAACAACTAGTCAATTCAAGTCACATCTTTTTCTTAACAACAAAAGGATCATTCTTGGCAATTTTATCTTGGAGAATAGATATTTTCTTATCCTGCATCACTATTTTAACATTGATCCCACCAATTCTCTTGTTATACACATCAATTTTTCTTTGGAACTCCACAATCTATTGGAAAAGGTTCTTATTAACAAGAAGAATCATATCAATAGTGGACTCAACCCTTGAAACCATGGCTTCCCATTCCACTATATACCTATCCTTTTCCTTGCTAGAAGTTCTCTCCTCTATAGCTTTATCTACATGTTCAAGGTTACAGAGAATTTTCACAACCAAGCCATCACTTTTATTATGAGGCCTAACCTTTTTAATGTGATTCAATTTATCGGATAGGGTTTCATCATCTGAATCTGTAACCATTTGGGAAGGGGGATGGGCCAGTACCATGGGATTTCCATTCAAGTATAGAAGAAAAATAAAGTCATGGTGAAGCGGGGTGTCCACTCTCTCATTTTGAAAATCAATGATGGAAGTAGTAAGAGATATTAGAAGAAAACTGGGGAGGCTCATAGCTTGGTTCCTACATAGACAATCAAGGATGGACATATAATATGAGAAAATATTTGTAAATTTTCCTTCTAGAGTAAATTATTTCATAACCACCATACACACATCAACCCAATGCTTAGGGAGACAAATTCTACTTATGCCATCATCAAACATAAGAATGATTTCCTTCGGCCTAAAGAAAGTAGTAATTTCATGCCTTTTCCTAGTTTTTTACTTAAAAAGTTTTAGGTCATCCAAGGAAAAACCCGTGGCCTCAGAAATAGTTTCTTTAGTAACAATAATCTCCATACCCCGCATATTGAGGATTGCATATGAATGATAAATAAGGTAACAATATTAAGTTGAGGCATAAGTTAACATTATTGAATGAAGGTATAGGCATATAGATATCTATGGATGTTGTTAGTTAGTGTTATTTAGTGTGTGTGTGTGTATGTATATATATATATATATATATAAGTGTGTGTGTATATATATGTATGTATGTATGTATGTATGTATGTATATATATATATGTATGTATGTATGTATGTATGTATGTATGTATGTGTGTGTGTGTGTATATATGTGTGTGTGTATATATGTGTGTGTGTGTATACACACACACACAAACACACACACACACACATAGATACACATACATACATACATACATACATACATACATACATATATATAATGTTTGAAGTGGAGGAATAAATTTTAAATGTTAAAGTTATGTGGACTTTGTGAATATTAATCTAAATCTAGGTAGGCACTATGCCAGCCAGGCTTGAGAAATATTAACTAGAAAAGTTTCTAAGATTTGAAGTATGGTTTATATGGCAAAGGATGTGAAGGAAGTAAGGAAATACATAGCAAGGAAAGTAAGGTGGCATGTTTTGAGTTTATGGGAATCAATTGATCCAGACTTCTAGAGAATGGTTAGCTTCCTTGAGAAGCCAACCTAATTAGGTTGTATCTCTCATTTTGATCATGGTTTTGTTTGGAAAAGCTCTTATATTTTTTAGGATCATGGAAGTAATGGGTTTTCTTCTCCATTTCCCCTATTTTTTGACCATGTGAATGATTAGTTTGGATATGGTGCATCCTATTTGCAAAGAGAAATGTCTCATTGTTATTATAGTTATTTTGATTCTATAAGAAGGCTATAAGAGGAAGAAAGAAAAGTGTAGTCAAGGCATGCAAACACCAGGAATGAGCTTCTTCTATTATTCTCTATAACATGATAGTTATATTTCAATAATTTTAACTAAGTGTTCTTTGGTGTGTTGCATGAAAATATGGATTTACAGTTATGATATTCATTGTATAAAGGTATATTTATTTGTATGTTAAAAATTAAATTGGGTATGGAATTTTCTGTGTTCGTGAAGATAACTAAAGACTGGGTTTAGATTTGTTTTCATCTAGACAAGGAAATACGATCTGGGTATTGTTGTTTTGTTGATTGTGAAAGATATAAAAAATGGGTATGGTTTTTTTTTAATGTGATTTAATAACGAATTGGGTAATGTTATTTTCAAGTCTATAAAATGAATGTGAGTTGGTTATAGTTATTTTTAATAATTTTGAGTCACTATACAATTCAATATGTATTATTTTTTATTTTTGATGGTTGTATAAATATCACTTGCATGTGGATTGTGAACATATTTTTTATTGGAAATTTAAATGGAAAATGGGTAGTTGTGATTTATGTTATTTGACCTATTTATGTGTATGAAGGAACTATATAGTGAACATGGGTATGAATATTTGAGAAAAACTCACAACTAAGTTGTATTTAGATTGGTTGATTTGTAAATAAGATGGTTACAAAGGCACAAGAAGATTTGTTATGGTCTGTATAGATATTTGGAATGTAAAAAGAAAACTTACCCCTTTTATTGACTACATTTTGATAGGTGTATTGATTGTTTATTGGATTTATACTCTTGTCAGGTAATAATTTTTTTGACTAAAAGTTAAAACTAGGTCTGTGACATTGCGGTTTTAGAAATACCTAAAAGGGTCTAAGTGATAAAGGACACTGGAGTTATGATATAGAGTTGAATGTGTTTATCCTTCATAAACCGTGTGAGGAAATAAATGAGGGGGAGTCGTTATTCCCTTCATTTTATCAACTCATGGTTGATGTCATATTAAAACCAGGGGCATGTCTAAAGCTATATGCAACAAATGAAGTCTCATGTGAACTAGTAATTGATTGTAGTTACTACTATTTTTTTATTCTTCCTCGGGGGGTTTTTATAGTGTTTTAAGATCTTTTGGCCAAAGACTTATTGAAGCTAAACTATAAGAAACTTACTAAAGGAAAAACACATTACTGAAATGAACACACCTTGCAGAATTGACCACACTATTGAAATAAACACACTTTACAGAATTGAACACACTGCTGAAATAAACACACCTTGTAAATATTGTTTAAAATGCCTTTAAGGAGATAAAATGTAAACTACAACACCTTTAGGGACAATAGATAACTCACATAACACAACTTACTTGTTGAATCAAAAGTACTATGGAATTTCCAAATAATAGAATTATACAAATTACTTGAAAGGAAAAAAATACCAACGAAAGAAAAGATCATTTTCCTTGGAGGAGTGGGCCAATGCTCCACCTTGAATAAGGAGTTAACACAATATGTTTCTCTCAAAATTAGATGGCTATTCTTATTATTGAAAATATTAAGTCTTACAAAACTAACTGAGATCCTTTATATCTACCTTTAGTTCTTTATATATCCTTTTCCCATCCAAAGATGCATTTACAATAATGAGTGATCAACAACTATCCTTATGCCTACAAATCCTAGTAAACCGAATAGTTCCCAAAGTAGCTATGAAATTGAGAAAACTAGTTGGATATACAGTTGTTGGTCTTATACATGTATATTTGGAGTGTGAAGAACTGGAAAATTGTTGGTCTATGTTCACTTGGAAGGCCCATTCTTTGCTCCATGATAAAATTTTGATATATTTAGGAGGATCCCATTAATTTCGTAACTTTGGAGAAGTTCTGGAACCAAAGGGAAATCTTTCAGAACTAATTTCTAGAGTTCTGAAGCTAAGCCATATTTAGCCAACTTTCTCAAAAAGATGTTGGTCACTCCACAATTCACTTATCCTGACCAAGTATGACCTGCTTATTCCAAAACTAAATTTCCACACCATTTGTTAGGAATTATAGAGTTTTTAGACATTTGAACTAAATCAAACAAAATATGGACAATTACATCCTAAACTTATATTAGATCAAACAAAAGTTTTGAAATGAAATGCAGCAAAACTTGATTAAAAAGGTAGCAAAATGAGAGTATTCATTACAAATTGATGAGGCATATTTTAGCCTCATCATCTCCCCCACACTTACTTGTTTGTAAGTCCTCTTAAAAAATTTACTCTCCAAAAATGGGATCATAAACTCTGGACTCCAACTCACTGCTAAGATCAAATGGTTGAAATTGAATGTGTCAGGTCTTCTTATCAAGAACTGTTGTATCCCGATCCTTCCTCCATCTTTTGCTACCAATTATAAAAAAAAAGTGGAATCTTAAGGCTCCTAATTCTATCATGGAGACATGGGTGTAAGAAGGAGAGGAGGCCTTGTTCTCATAGCTATCCACCTACCTTTGTGTGCCTCAACAAATTTGAGGAATGACTGTACATAAATTGTTGGCACTTTCTAGGATCCATATCAGATTTGTGGGAGAGATAACTTCCCTTATTTTCAATGGCACAGTAAGGAGTTCCCATCTTATTTTTCATGCATCATAAACTTCCTCAAAATATTCCTCTTCATATGAGGTGAATGCAGCAATATCCCTTTACAGGTTGACAATGTAATGTTCCTTAATTCAGGGGTTAAAGGCATGCGCTCTGGAATCTATAACAAATGTAGGTGGTTTTACGTACTGAGCTCTCATACATTGGCCAAATGAACCAGCCTTTGTCAAGTGTTCAATATTCATTTCCTTCTAGGCTATCTGATTCTGGAGCATAGAAACAAATGCCTTAAGTTGGCTTTCCCCCACATATAAATTAATCATAAAGTTTGTGTTCTTTTCTAACATGAAATTGCAGAGATAAAATTCATAAAGAATATTTTTCTGCTCTAGAGTGGCTAAAGAATATGCAGCCATGAATTCTTTCTTCATCCTTCAATTCATGTGGAAGGCCACATGAAATCCTTAGTAGCTGCTAATGGATGAATTTTTCTTCTAAGAAGACACTGTATGTAGGAAAAGGCCTTCTACATGCTAGTAATTTTTCACTCATCATACAAACCATTTGTATTCTTGCCAAACATTTATGTGTTTCTTCCTCACTCTTATAGAACTTTTCTTCCCATTCTTCCCTTTATTTTTTCTCTTCTTCCATTTAGATCTTTTTCTCTTGATTTGATATTTTTAAATCATTCAACTTCCTGTAGGTATCGTCCCATAATTGTTTGAGTGGTAGGTAGGATAACTTTTTTTATACCATTTGATTCACTAAATCTGCTTTTGTCACAGTCTCTTTGCTAGTGCTTTGTTTAGTAGCCAATTGTAACTCTTTTTCTTTTTCAGAAATTTTTTGTTTTACCAATACCAATTCGTAATTATTTCTTGCTCGCTAATTTTCCAATTATTCTATAAGAATTTATTTTTTCTCCACTTTATGTTTGAGGAAGTTCAATTCCTCATCTTTTTCCCTAATTATAATTTCTACTCTAGACAAGAAAAAAGCCTACCCCAACTGTTGTTTTTCTTATTTTGCTGGAGGTTCCTTAGGGAATGACCATTATTCCTCCACCAAGGGAAATTTTCCTTTTAACATCCAAGATGCCAATTGTCCATCTTAATTTGATGGTACTTCCAAGTCATGTGTTTCCTGAAAAGTCTTTCCTTTCAAATATTTCACCTCTTTCTCCAACTCCTCAGTTTGAACTTGTAGAGGAGGAAGACTGGACATGCTGCCAAGAATATAAACAACTTCCTTCTCCAAATTCTCCTGAACTTCAATATTTTTTGGCTGAGTTTCCCTAGGTTTTTTATGAATTATTTTCCTCCTAGGAGTTTCAACATCTTCTGAAGTAGGCTTTTTCCTTGAACTTCTTCTGATTTTTATTCCAGATTCCATCCTAGGTGAACTATCACTATCAGTAACAGTTATTGGTTCTTCTAGGATTATCCTCTCAGACTTCCTCCTTTTTGGTATTTTAACCCCACTTGTTTCTTCCCTCTTCTCATCAGAAGAATTAATTCCTAAGTCACTTTTAGGAGTAAAAGGGGTTGGTGTTCCCCTTCTAATAATATCAGGAGTTTTTTTGAATTTGTGGAGGAATTTCTCCCGTGCTTCTTCCCCATTTTTCTTAGAGAGAAAATGATGTTGATAGACCAAATGAATTAACCCATGGTGCCTAATTGTTCCTACTCCCCAAGGATATCTCTGAGCCATGGTATGGATGGAATCAAAGAGGAAACTAGGAAGGTTTACCATATAATCCTGCTTTGCTTGCCCCATACCTAAGATATATTAATATTTTAAGGACTTCCCTTCCAACAGTCCCATATTGGCCATCACATGTCAGGTATTTTACCACCGAAAATTATACTCCATCAAAGGGTTTGGGTAGGATAGCTCTTTTGACCCCTTTTATGAACTTCCTTGTGGTATAAATGTACTGGGGTTTCAGGTTCTCCTTCTTACCTTAAGGTATCTACCAATTATTTCAGAATTCCCCTTACAGGGTTTGGTACATTCACAATTGATACACCAGATACATTGCTTATTATTTTAATAGTAAAGGGAACTATGATTCCCTTAACCTTAGTTCTAAGTTATTCTAAATTCACAAAAAATTATCTTACTAGATCATCATTGTATTTGGAGAGTTTCTTCAAAAACTCCAGCCAACCTTCCCGCTCAAAAATAGTCATAAATTCTCTATCTGCAAGGAGTTGTGTGTTGTCCTCTAGTTCTGATTTCTTCTTGATACCCATGGCCAAGTGGAAAATTCAAATTATTTTCCCCTTTTTCAAACCCTCACTATGTTAGGAGATAACTGCGGAACTACCGAACTTAGCTACGGAACTCCAAGTACCTTTCCTATCACCTTCTCAAGTTTCTCTACAAATATTTCAAATTTTTGTTTCTTTTGATTCCACCCAAATGAAAATTTATCATTAATACGTGCCTCCACCTTCATTTATTTTAACTAGAGTCTCTGACATGATTGTTTTCCCTTTCTTTATAATCATTATGTGCAATTAATAACTCATTATGCCTCCGATTTAAACCAAATCTAATCACACATGAATTTTTTTAATTTAACATTTAATAAGATCAATAAATAATTATGATTCTTGCTGATATAATCCCATCACCTTGCTGACTCGTCATCCCTAAAAAGTGAAAAAAATAGTTAGAAAAGATAGCTGGAATTCCAAAGATTTCTTTTATTTGAATTAGCCAATTATTGATGAGACCAACCGCCATTTCTTGTTTTCAATTGGCCTTTTGAGAGTTTTTTTTTGTTCATTTCATTTTTTCTTCTTTTATTTTTATTTTTTTGGGGAAGAGAACACCATTTACTAGTTTTCATTCCCTTCCCTTTATTTATATCCTTGTATCTACTTATTTGATCATTTTAGAAGAAATAAGTTCTTCCATATGATCAAATTCCTTGTCCACTTCCATTTGCTTAAGGAATTCATCCATGGTAGGAGGTATTCTATAGAGTTTTATCCTGTTCCCATTGAAAAAAAGTTACCTTCTTTTACCATCAATGGGAAGTAGTTGAACAGAGCCATTATCATATATCTGCTCAATTTGATAAGGTCCTAGCCACCTGGTTCCTCAACTTGCCTTTGATTACTGGTACTTGGAATAAAATAGTAATGTCCAATCTCCTATCTTGAATTTCCTTTCCTTGATATGTGTATCATGCCACTACTTCCTTTGATCTTGGATTATCTCTATTTGTTGAAGTGCTTCCAGTCTCAGCTCATCTAATTCATTGAGTTGTAGAATTCTTTCCTTTTGTGTTGTATCCAATTCAATACCCAATTTAGTTGTTGTCCTCAATGTTTGTAGTTTAAATTCAATGGGTAACAAGGGATTCTTCCCATAGACTAACTCATATGGTGAGAACCTTGTTGTAGTCTTCCAAGTTGTGTTATAATCCCAAAAAGCCTCAAGTAGCCTTTTCACCCAATCTCTTCTACTTGCTTCAACTATTTTGGTGAGAATGTTTTCCAATTCCCTATTTGTCACTTCTGCTTGTCCATTGGATTGTGGGTGATAAGGAGATGAATTCCTATGATTGATCTGATAGTACATTGTAAAGACTTGGATCATGTTAGAAATGAACTGTGGGCCTTGATCTGAAACTATACTTCTTGGTGCACCAAACTTCATCATGATTTTGTGCCAAAGGAAATCAGAAACTACATCTTCATTAGAATTTGTTAAAGCTTACACCTCTGCCCAGTGTTTTACATAGTCAATACATACAAGAATGTGATCCTTTCCCTCTAAAGGAGGACTGAAAGGACCAATGAAATCTAGGCCCCACCTTTCAAATGGTTCAATCACCACTTGAGGTTATAGAGGCATTTCACTAGTAAAAGTTGGTTGTCCCATCCTTTGAAGGGATCACACTGCTTGATGTATTTCTTCACATATTTGTACATAGATATGGCCAATAATAACCAATGCCAAGTATTTTGTGGGTTGTCCTTTTCACTGAAACGTTTCCTCCACTTGGTTCATCATGACATTCTCCAAGTATGTCAAAAATTTCATTCTCTCTAACACACCTACGTAAAGCCAAATCAGGGCCACATTTAAATAAAATTTCATTTAACCATTTAATTATGAACTGGTTTTAATTAATATTTTCATTTCTTTTTTAGTAAAATCAGGATGAAACTTTCCTATTGCAGGATAAATTTCCATGTTAGAAAACCATGGTATCAATTGAAATAACAAATAATTGTTCATCTGGAAAGTTGTCCTTAACTAGATCTTGTTCCCCTGTAGTGGTTAACCTTGACAAGAAATTGGATACCACATTAGATTTTCCTGGATTATCCACAATAGTAATATCAAATTCTTGTAAAAGTAATAACCATCTGATTATCCTACCTCCAACCACTAGTTTATTCATTAAGTATCTAATTACTGCATGATCTATATGTACAAATATTTTGTACCCTGTAATATAGTGTTTGAACTTGTTAATTGAATAGATCACAACAAGAAATTCTTTTTCAGTGGTGGTGTAATTTCTTTTAGTCGGAGTAATATTTTTACTAAGGTAATAGATAGAAAACATCTTTCCTTATTCATCTTTTTGTCCCAAAACTACACCAATTGAGTTATTTGAAGCATTTGTTTGGATGTGAAAAGGTTCCTCCAAATTAAGTCCTCTTGATATTGGGGAAATGATTAGTTTTTCCTTAATCTCTTCAAAAGCATGTTGACATTTTTCATCCCAAAGAAATTCACTATCCTTGGTAAGCAAACAAAACATGGGGGCAAAATTTTACTAAAATATTTAATAAAACACCTATAATACCTAGCATGTCCTAAGAATGAATTGATATCCATGGGGGTTTGAGGAATAGGCAAGTACAAAATAATCTTGATTTTGTCTTGGTCAACTTGAATTCCTCTTTTTGAAATGTGGTGTCCTAGTACAATCCCCTCATCAACCATCATCAAACATTTCTCATGGCTAAGAGACAAATGGTGTTGCTCACACCTTGTTAACACTCTATCCAAAATTTTCAAGGCATCATCAAATGTGTCTCCATGCACAATAAAATTTTCCATGTATACCTCTACATAATCATTAGTTAGATCTACAAAAATTTCTAGTACAACCCTTTAGAAGGTTGCTGGAGCATTACATAGTCCAAATGGCAGTACCCTATAGGAAAAGGTACCCCATAGACAAGTAAAGGTAGTTTTATCCTGGTCTCAATAGCCACCCTAATTTAGTTATATCCACTAAAGCCATCTAGGAAGGAAAAATATTGTTTTCCTGAGAGGTTGTCCAGAACTTGATCTATGAATGGTAAGGAAAATAATCTCTAAGTGTATCTTTGTTCAATTCCCCATAATCAACACAAATTCTCCATTTTCCATTCTTTTTAGGCACAATTACAAGAGGATACACCCACTGACTATCCAAGATAGGGTAGATAAAACCTACTTGTAATATATTTTAAATTTCCTTATTAACTATGTCCCTTAAGAATGGATTGATCCTTCTTTGAGGTTGTCTAACTGGTTTAACATTTTGAGTATAAATGTGACGGGTGAAAATAATTGGATGGATTCCTTTCATGTCTTTATAGTCCCAAGAAAAGGCTCTAGTATGACACTTCAAAACATCAAATAATTTAGCTTCTTGATCATTTTCCAACCAATGTTAATGTTCAAAATCCTTCCTGGTTGAATCTCAATTTGTTTGGTTCCAGAGTGTACTGAACTGATTTATTGAAAAGGATCCATTAGAGTGTTTAGTGGAAATGAATGAGGTAACAAAATATGATATGTTTTAATGTCTCTAAAGTTCCCTTGATGAATAATACTAGATAAAGGATAGTAAGAAGAGATATGATAATTATATTGATGTTAGTCAAGCTCCTCATCATCGAAATTTTACCAAGATTCCTTACTACTTCTTGATATCCCTGAGGCTAATGCTACTAATTCCGTAGCTATTTCCTCCCCTTCCAAAGAGAATTCACGTTCCTCTAGAGAAAATTAATTTACATCTTCATCAAATTGTGATGGTTTTGGAGACAAATTTGAATGTTTCGGAGATAAATCTGAAGGTTCTGGAACTATCTTTAATTGTTCCAAAGAAAATTGGTGACCATTCAATGGGTGATTAATACTATTCTCCACCTCCCTTACATGATCATGCAATGTTATCATAGCCAAAGAAGACAAGTTTTGTTTATTAGTATCAAGATCATCAACCCATAATTGTTCTTGATTATCAATGAAAGGTCTTGCAGAAGTATATAGGGAAATTTGTTTAGAACTCTTACCATTAGAGATGGTCATATAACTTGATCTACAATCAATTAAGGCAACAACTGTAGCTAACCATGGTCTGCCCAAAATGATGGGATAAACAAGTGTTTTACCTTTTGGCCATAATATAAGGAAGTCCACTAGATACTCCCATGACTCCACCATAACTACTACATCTTCAATGATCCCTTCTGGTTTAGCTACTGACTGATCTGTCATCTGTAATATGGTGCTAGTAGGTTGTATGCCTGTCAATGGTAATGTTTTCAAAGTTTCTAATGTCATAACATTTATAGTTGCTCCCAAATCAACCAAAACATTATGTATATGTTTTTTTCCTATGGTAATAGAAATAACAGGGCTTCCAAGATCCCCATATTTGGGAAGTAAGAGTTTACCTGCTAATAAATAATAAGTTTCCCATCTATCTTAATAGTCCTAGGGTACTGCTTCTTCCTTCTAGGTCTTTTCAAGCATAACATTTTGATTAATTTGTTTAATTCAGGAATGTCCTTGATTGCTTGTAATAATGGTATTTCAATATTTAATTTCCTTAACTCCTACACTAGTTCAAATTCCTTGGTCTCAATAAATTCTTTGAGTCTTTCTAGAAAAGGGGTTTATGAAGAATTTTTATCTAGTTATTTCTCTTTTTATTTTTCATCAACCTTAGGGATGACTGAACTAGGTGTTTCAGTTTCATCTGACATCTTAGTAATTATAACAGGTGGACTATTAATTATTTTTCCAGATCTAGTTTGAATATCTTTACAGTCCATGGCATTAAGATCAACCGATTTTTCTTTCTCCGCTCCATAAACAGGGGTTGTTTGTTTTTTTTGGGATTAGCCTTTGGTTATGCTGGTATTTGTGTTTGAACCACATTTTCTATCTATCAACCTTGTGCTGGGGAACCTATTATGGCTTTTTGTTGCTGGTTGGGATATGTCCTCCCTTGGGCATAGTTATTGGGGTTCCACCTAGGTTGTGACCAAGCATAAGGGTTACCTTGACCAGACCAGGGTTGTTGGTGTCCTTGAGCATACCAAGCTTGTCCTACCTAATCCTGGGGATTCCATGTTGGTTGAGGAGCCCAAGGGGGTTGTACCCAATTTTTTGGTACCGTCTGACCTTCCCATGGCATCATCTAAGGATTAGGAACAGATCTTGATATGAACTACCCCTGGCTTTGTGCAGCTTGTCTTTGGACAAAGTTTACTTCTTCTACAGTGGATGAAGTGTTGGTTTGTTTAAGCTGATTTTTTATGAATGGAAGAAGAGAAAAAGCATTAACTTCATGTTCCCTAGATTCAAAAATGAGACATATTTCTGTTTTATCCAGAGGACAATCTCTTATTGCATGCTTCTTTCTACATCTAGGGAAATACATAGCTAACGGTTCAGTATTAACATTTTCTTTGGCTTGCAATCCATCCATGGTAGAAGTTAATTGAACTAGGATATCCGTTTTGAAGTTTTCTAGTTCATCCATAAGTTTGTTCATGTCTGGGCTCCTATCTTTCACAATTTTTCCTTTCCTAGGTCCACCCCTCATTCTTGAATAATTTATACAGAGGTATTTAATCTCATCCATTCCCAATTGATTGATGTCTCCACCTCCCATTAAATTAAGGGCTTCCCTAGATTCCATCCAGACCTTTAAGAAAAATGGTTTTGCATAGATCCTCTTGAAGTACAAATCCACACCTTTTACCTATGAAGAGGAATCTATCTAAATAATCTTCCATTTTCATCCTCTTCTTGTTTGATCCCACAAAATTTTTCCTTCATGTTTATCCCTCTATAATAGTCCTGATATTTATCTAAGAAGGTAAGTTTCCATTTGTTGCTAAGAGGTAATGGAATTGGATGCTAATCCCATGAACCATCTCATTGCTGCATCTTTCAGAGTAGATGGGAATAACTTGAATTTTTATTATCCATTTTGTAGTCATAGGTTTGACACAATACTTTAAATTCAAACAAGAATTGGTCAGGGTCCTCAAATGATATTCCTCTAAATGTGGGAAAGTGTGTAGGTGAAATATTCTTCATAGGTGTTTTCATCATCCTCCAACTAGATTGGATAAGTGAAAGTCCTATCAGGTTCTCTCTCTGGTTCCTAGCCATATCTGTAATATATCATAAATCTTTTTCCCAATCAACCTGATATGTTATCTGCTTTGGTAGAGATGAGAAGTTAGGTGTAGGAGGTTGACTACTATACTGAGAATCAAAAATTTCTCTTAACAGATCTTGTGATATAACCATTCTTCAATAGGTTCCACCCCCTTCTGGTGATTGATCCAAAAATTCCAAAGGCGGAGTTCTGCTTCCTGTCTAACAGGGGACAATGGTGTTTCTAATTCTTGCTCAACTTCCCTGGTTGGACTAGAGGATGCTGATAATTCCTGTTGAGATATTTTTGGGAGAAATATAACCCTTTGAGTCTCTTGGTCTACTCATAAATTTTATGATAACATGGGGGAGATTTTTCAATTACTAGATGTGTGATTTTTTTTTCTTGTTGACACCTAATTGGACAATTCCAACTAGTTGTCCCCAGCAATGGCGCCAAAAATGATGGAAGTTGTTATTCCCTTCATTTGATCAACTCATGGTTGATGTCATATTAAAACTAGAGGGGTGTGTCTAAAGCTATGCAATAAGTGAAGTCTCAGGTGAACTAGTAATTGATTGTAGTTACTACTATTTTTTTTTTTCTCTCGAGGGTTTTATAGTGTTTTAAGATCTTTTGGCCAAATCCTTATTGAAGCTAAACTATAAGAAACTTACTGAAGGAAACACACATTAATAAAATGAACACACCTTGCAGAATTGAACACACTGTTGAAATAAACACATACAGAATTGAACACACTGTTGAAATAAACACATCTTGTAAATATTGTTTAAAATGATTTTAAGGAGATAAAATGTAAACTACAACACCTGCAGGGATAATAGATATACTCACATAATAAAACTTACTTGCTGAATCAAAAGTACTATAAAATTTCCAAATAACAAAATTATACAAATTAATTGAAAGGAAAAATACCAATGAAATAAAATATCCTTTTCCTTGGAGGAGTGGGCCCTTTTCTCCACCTTGAATCGGGAGTTAACAACAATATGTTTCTCTCAAAATTAGATGACTATTCTTATTATTGAAAATATTAAGTCTTACAGAACTAACTGAGATCATTTATATCTACCTTCAGTTATCTATATATCCTTTCCCATCCAAAGATGCATTCACAATAATGAGTGATCAACAGTATCCTTACGTCTACAAATCCTAGTAAATCGAATAATGCCCAAAGTAGCTATGAAATTCAGAAAACTATTTGGATATTCAGATGTTGGTCTTATACATGTATATTTGGAGTGTGAAGAACCGGAAAATTGTTGGTCTATCTTTTCTTGGAAGGCCCATTCTTTTCTCCGTAATCAAATTTTGACAGATTTAGCTAGGATCCCATTGATTCTGAAACTTTGGAGAAGTTCTGGAACCAAAGGTGAAATATCTTCTGGAACTAATTTCTAGAGTTCCAGAGCTAAGCCATATTTAGCCAACTTTCTCAAAAAGATGTTGGTCACTCCACAATTCACTTATCCTGACCAAGTATGACCTGCTTATTCCAAAACTAAATTTCCACACCATTTGTTAGGAATTATAGAGTTTTTAGACATTTGAAATAAATCAAACAAAAGATATAGACAATTACATCCTAAACTTATATTAGATCAAACAAAATTTATGAAATGCAGTCAAACTTTATTAAAAAGGCAACAAGATGAGAGTATTAATTGCACATTGCTGAGGCATATTTTAGCCTCATCAGATTATGAGTATTTAAGTTATAATACAAGATCATCATGATATGTTGACCGGAAGGGTGAATATAGATGATAAAAAAGAGAAGAAGGGTGATGTTGTGATTAATGCATATACATTAAAATAGATTGTAGGCCTGAATATAGTAATATGAATTCAACAGGTTAACACTTTTCTACTATTTTTGTTTATAATAGTTATAAGGTAGAAGATAATGAGTTCTCACATGTCCGTTCTTATTGAACAACAGATGTATATTTTATCTTTAATGACTGTCCAAGTAAATAAGGAAGCCAAAAAGTGATTACTGGGTCGATTTAATAACTTACGAAGATTTGATCATTTGGATATATGTATAATAAAATCCTTTTTAATATAAATTTCTACGTGTATGTCGATTTCATGAAGAAATAGGAATGAAAAAGGGCCTCGTAAGAACTTGATGTAAAAGTATAATATGAGATTTACAATGAGAAGTTTTTTTATCATTTAAAAATTTTTGGTAGTTAAATAATTATTTGACGATCTATTAGTTATCTGTGTATGGTGGAAATTGCTAGTCTATATTAAAGGCTTATAATTGGTATGATATGTTCTGTTAGTAAATGATTAAATGGTCACACGACCCCTTATAGTGACATAATAAGTTATTACTTATTTATGAGTGGATTTTATTTAAATTAAATTACATGGATTGAACCAATAGGGTAATATAGATTATTACTATATGGTTGTTAATATGTTTATGAAACAAGAATATTTATGAAAATGCTAAGGATATATTCATTTTTCCATATTAGAAAGATCGTTGACTATGCCACCACAATATAATAGGAGTTAGAGTAAGAAGTTGAATATTGCAAAAACAATATCAGAGTTATTATTCCTTAGGGAATACTAATTAATCCTTATGAGGAAGGTGTTAGCATCTCTAAATAAGAATCAATTGAAATAAACTTAGACATTAAATACTTAGTAATTTATAACTTAATAGTGAGTTTTTTCATGTGACAACCAATGTACTGAATCTATAAACAAAATTAACATTACAAAGTATGGAAAACATAAATGATTGCATTAATAATATGTTAGTACATATTGTATGACCAAGACCTAATCAAATACTATTATCCAAGAAGAAATGCAGAAATTAATTGCAAGATGTAAAGTAGTCTGTGGTAGTAAATATTAAGTACGAGTAGATAAATATAATATTTTGTCAAAAAATTTATACCTTTGACATAGTACTAACTAGGGGTGTGATGGAAATAGAAAGATGACTAATGATAAATAATTCCATTACGTGTGGTTCTCTCCCTTTTCCGTAAGAATCACCAAGTAAATCCTGGATTATTTTTGTTGAGAAGAGGGGTCCTGTAAGAACACTCCATTTCTTCTTAACAGATTCACCTTCATAATAAAAATCGAGATAAATGTTTGGTGACGGAAGACTATTATATAGAGGGCTTTATGCGGTCGAATATAGAAAGATATGTTATTTTTGCCAACACAAAGAAAACGTGCCAAAGTTAATTGCAATGGCTGATTGCCAGTCTATTCACCATTATCCTTAATGTGTGGTGTGTGTGTGTGTGTGTGTGTGTGTGTGTGTGTGTGGTGTAGGGGGTGGTGTGTGTGGGTGTGTCGTGTGGTGTGTGGGTGTGTGTGTGTGTGTGTGTGTGTGGTGTTGTGATACCAAAATACGAAGATTGGACTTTCATGGTAAACAATTACTCAACCTTAAAAAAGGTAATGAAATAACTAAAGATTGTATGATTGTCTAATGAGTGGACTGAAGGGAGAAAAAAGAATAACCCTTCTAGTTCACAAAGTTATACTTAGGAAGAGTAGTAAAATGGATCCAAACTAAACTAATAAAACTAGTAATCAAGTTTGATAATTGATTTGCTCTAAATAATATGTTAGTTCACTTATGTGATTCTATATGAAGATTTTACTGTTTTACACATTTCTGCAATTTTGGAAAATTAAATTGAGGGGTTACACTTCAGCATGTACAGTTAGTTTCGCGGGTTAAATTTGGGGTTAGGGTTTAGGTTTAATGTGTAGAGTGTTGATAAAGAGTTTTTTTATTTACAGTGAGTGATTAGGTTTTTAGGTGTCTTCACATGATTATTTGAGTTGTCACATTAGTTGTTAGGGTCCTAATTATGATATTTTAGGGTGTTTTATTAGTTGTATAGGGTTGTCCATTATGCAATGATATCTGGGTGTTGGTATTTTTTAATTTATCATGACTCACTTTAATTTTTAAGGTGTCTTGATTGTGTTATTTATGCTACATTAGTATTTAGAGGTATATAAGTGTTTATATATTGTACTATTGTATAAGGTGTTGATGAGTATTTAGGGTTGTCTATTAGTTACGACGGGTGTTGTATAGTTTTTGGAGTCATATTAGTGTGTTATCTGTAGGTGATCCGGTTATTATGGTTACCCATATGTTTTTATGATGTGTAGGTTGTATGATTTGTTTAGGTGTCCACTTTAGGATACGGTGGTCACATTTGTATATGGGTGTTGCTGAGTCGAGTGTCTAGGTGTACATTAATGTATAAGTGTCAGATTGGTGTTTAGGGTGTCATTAGTGTTTTTAAAGGTAATACTAAGGTTGGAAGTAGGGACCTCACCCAAGGATCCCTGCCAAAATTAATAAATTAATGCTAGAATAATAATTATCAACTTTATAAATATATATGAAAAAATAATTTAAAATAGAGATATATCTAGATTCGAAATAATGTTACAAATATTTGACAGCACTCATTTGTTACAATAATTATAGCCTTATTTATAAAATTAGACTCCACTTCTTGTTATAATTAAATTCATTTAATGGACACAAATTTATGATACAATCCTTATTTGATGATTATTAAATCCATTCGGTCCCTTAAACATTCAAATAAATATCAATAAGGGTAAAACGTACTAGTAGTCATTATTCTTAAGTTTTTGGGGTCCACACACCAAAATAGGAATGTAAAAGTAGAAGTCATTGAAATTTTTAACAATTTTTAATTTATAGTCTTTTGGAGGTTGCAATGGAGGGACAGTTCACATGTGAATTAATTTGAAATATTTTTTTGAAAGCATGTAAAAAAAAAAACCCATTTATTTCTCAATAGTTCAAATGGGGTATTGATATATACATGGATGTAGTAATGATAAATGGGTGACATGTCATCATGGGATTTGGTTTTGGATTGTGATGGTAAAATTTGGACAATAGATATATTACTATGATAAGTATTGGTGAATTCAAAATCACATTATTAAACATTTCTAAGATAAGATTTTTGATAACTATTAGTCTTCATTAACTAGTGGATCTCTCCCGTTATTATAGAAAGAACACATTTAGGATTGACATTGGTTTGGGTGGTAATTTTATTTAAATGGCCACCTAGAAGATCACCAACATATGATTTGAAATGAGGATAGACTTAAAACTAGTTAAGACTAAAATTATAACCAGTGGCAAAGAATGCTTATTTTTAACATTTTTTAGCTCCTTTTCACAATACATGTTTCCATTTAAATCCCAATTACACACTTCTACCTTAATCTATTTTTATTGTCTAATCACACCTATCTCTTTATCCTTTGGGCCTATGACTAGGTTGCATACTTGGAAAAGAATACAATTGAGGAAGACCTCCCGATATTCACCCTAAATATGGAGCAACCCCCGGTGGGTGACCAAAAAACACATCAAATTTTTTATTAGTATTTTAAGTAGAATTTAAAATCACCCTACACACAACCGTGGATAGAAATTGATTCCCTCTTGATTTCTTAGTCATATGATTAATAAATAAAAACACATGCAATAATCAATACGATAGTAATACAAGTAATCATAGTATTATCTAACGTAGTATATTAAGTTGTGTCATTACGTTTAAATCATTTAATTATATTCCTTGAAAATTTAGAAAATTAATTAACAAATTTTTTATCGAGCTATTTCTCTTTTATTTTGGTTCATCAACCTTAGGGATGACTGGACTAGGTGTTTCAGTTTCATCTGACATGAGTAATTATAACATTTTCGACTATTCATTATTTTTCCAATCTAGTTTGAATATCCTTTAACAGTCCATGGCATTAAAATCCCCCTGGTGGTCTTTATCTCTGCTCCAAAATAGGGGTGGTGTTGGTTTTGTTTTTTGGGATTAACCCCCTAGTTTTGTTTGTATTTGTGTTTGAACCACATTTTCAGTTTGTGAATCTTGTACTGGGGAACCCATTATGGCTTGTTATTGCTGGTTGGGATATGTCCTCCCTTGAGCATAGTTATTGGGGTTCCACCTAGGTTATTACCAAGCATAAGGGTTACCTTGACCAGACCAGGGTTGTTGGTGTCCTTGAGCATACCAAACTTGTTCTACCCAGTCCTAGGGATTCCATGTTGGTTGAAGAACCCAAGGGGGTTGTACCCAATTTTGTGCTATCATTTGAGCTTCCCATGGCATCATCATAGGATTAGGAGAAGATCTTGGTATGAATTTCCCCTGGCTCTGTGTAACTTGACTTTCGATAAATTTTACTTCTTGTGCAGTGGATGAAGTGCTAGTTTGTTTAAGATGATTTTTTATGAATGGAAGAAGAGAAAAAACATTAACTTCATGTTCCCTAGATTCATAAATGAGACATATTTCTATTTTATCCAAAGTACAGTATCTTATTGCATGCTTCTTTCTACATCTAGGACAATACATAGGTAATGGTTCACTATTAACATTTTCTTTGGCTTATAATCCATCCATGGTAGAAGTTAATTGAACAAGGATATCCATTTTGAAGTTTTCTAGTTCATCCATAAATTTTTCATGTCTGGGCTCATATCTTTCATAATTTTTCCTTTTCTAGGTCCTCCCCTCATACTTGAATAATTTCTAAAAAGGTATTTAATCTTGTCCATTCCCAATTTATTGAGGTATCCACCTCCCATTAAATTAAGGTTTTCCCTAGATTTACCATCCAGACCTTTAAGAAAAATTATTTTTCATAGATTCTCTTAAAGTACAAATCCACACCTTTTACCTATGAAGAGGAATCTATATAACTAATCCTCCAATTTTTCATCCTCTTTTTTTTTTTTTTTCCTAAAAAATCTTCCTTCATATTTCTCCCTCTACAGTAGTCTTGGTACTTATATAAGAAGGCAATTTCAATTTGAAGCCAAGAGGTAATGGAATTAGATGCTAATCCCATGAATCATCCCATTGTTGCATCTTTCAGAGTAGATGGAAATAACTTGAGTTTTTGATTATCTATTTTGTATTCATAAGTTTGACACAATACTTTGAATTCAAACAAGAATTGGTCAGGATCCTTAGATGACATCCCTCTAAATATGAGAAAATGTGTAGATGAAATATTCTTCATAGGTGTTTCATCATCCTCCAACTAGATTGGGTAAATGAAAGTCCTATCAGGTTCTCTATCTAGTCCCCTAGCCATATCTATAATATATCCTAAATCTTTTTCACAATCAGCCTGATATGTTATCTGTTTTGGTAGAGGTGAGAAGACAGGTGTAGGAGGTTGACTGCTATACTGAGAATCAAAAATTTCTCTTAATAGATATTTTTATATAACCATTCTTCTAAAAGTTCCACCCCCTTCTGGTGATTGATCCAAAAATTCCAAAGGTGGGAGTTCTGCATCCTGTCTAACAGGGGAAAATGGTGCTTCTAATTCTTTCTCAACTTCCCTAGTTGGACTAGCGGATGTTGATGATTCTTGTTGAGATATTTTTAGGAGAAATAAACCCTTTAAGTCTCTTGGTCTACTCATAAATTTTATGATAACCCAGGGGAGATTTTTCAATTACTATATGTATGATTTTTTTGTTCTTGTTGAAACCTAATTGGACAATTCCAACTATTTTTCCTCAGAAATGACACCAAAAATTATGGGAGTCATTATTCCATTCATTTGATCAACTCGTGGTTGATGTCATATTAAAACTAGGGGTGTGCCTAAAGCTATATGCAACAAGTAAAGTCTCAGGTGAACTAGTAATTGATTGTAGTTACTACTATTTTTTTATTCTTCCTCGAGAGGTTCTATAGTGTTTTGAGATCTTTTGGCCAAAGCCTTATTGAATTTAAGCTGTAAGAAACTTACTGAAGGAAAAAAACATTACTAAATGAACACACCTTGTAGAATTGAACATTTCTGAAATAAACATTCTTTAAAGAATTGAACACACTGCTAAAATAAACACACCTTTTAAATATTGTTTAAAATGATTTTAAGGAGATAGAAATGTAAACTACAACACCTACAGGGACAATAAATACCTCAAATAATATAACTTACTTGCTGAATCAAAAGTACTAAAGAATTTCCAATTAACAAAATTACACAAAATTCTTGAAAGGAAAAAAATACCAATGAAATAAAATATCATTTTCCTTGGAGGGGTGGGCCCTTACTCCACATTGAATCAAGAATTAGCATAGCATGTTTCTCTCAAAATCAGGTGGCTATTCTTATTATTGAAAATATATCAAGTTATACAGAACTAACTAATATTTTTTTTATATCTACCTTCAGTTTTCTATATATCCTTTCCTCATCCAAAGATGCATTTATAATAATGAGTGATCAATAGCTATCCTTACACATATAAATCCTAGTAAACCGAATAGTGCCCAAAGTAGCTATGAAATTGAGAAAACTAGTTGGATATACTGATATTGGTCTTATACATGTATATTTGGAGTGTGAAGAACTGGAACATTGTTGGTCTATGTTCACTTGGAAGGACCATTCTTTTCTCCATGATCGAATTTTGATAGATTTATGAGGATCCCATTGATTTCGGAACTTTGGAGAAGTTCCGGAACCAAAGGAAAATCTTCCGGAACTAATTTCTAGAGTTCCAGAGCTAAGCCATATTTAGCCAACTTTCTCAAAAAGACGTTGGTCGTTCCGCAATTTGCTTATCATGACCAAGTATGACCTGTTTATACCAAAACTAAATTTCCACACCATTTATTAGGAATTATAGAGTTTTTATACATTTAAACTAAATCAAACAAAAGATAGAAAATTACATCCTAAACTTATATTAGATCAAACAAAAGTTATGAAATGTAGTCAAACTTGATTTAAAAGGTAGAAAAATGAGAGTATTCATTGCACATCGATGAGGCATATTTTAGCCTCATCAGATATGAGTATTTAAGTTATAATACAAGATCATCATGATATGTTGACCGGAACTTGTTAATATAGATTGATAAAAAAGAGAAGGTGATGTTTTGATTAATGCATAAAATAGATTGTAGGTTGAATATAGTAATATGAATTAAAAGGTTAACACTTTTCTACTATTTTTGTTTTATAATAGTTATAATGTAGAAGATAATGAGGTTCTCTCATGTCAGTTCTTATGAACTAACAGATGTATATTTTATCTTTTATTGACTGTACAAGTAAATAAGGAAGCCAAAAAGTGATTACCTGGGTTGATTATAATACTTACGAAGATTTTGGATCATTTGGATATATGTATAATAAATCCCTTTTTAATATAAATTTCTACTTGTAATGTCGATTTCATGAAGAAATAGTAAATGAAAAAGGGCTTAAGAACTTGATGTAAAGTATAATTATGAGATTCTACAATGAGAAGTTTTTTTATAATCTTCTAAAATTTTTGGTATTAAATAATTTATGACGATCTATTTATGTTACTATGTGTATTGGTGGAAATTGTCTACGTCTATATTAAAGGCTTATAATTGGTATGATATGTTCTTTTAGTAAATTATTAAATGGTCACAAGACCCTTATAGTGACATAATAAGTTATTACTTATTATGAGTGGATTTAAATTAATATTAACATGGATTGAACCAAATAGGGTAATATAGATTACTATATGGTATGTTAATATGTTTATGAAATAAATGAATATTTAATGAAAATGATAATGATATCATCATTATTCCATATTAGAAAGATAGTATGACTATGCACACACAATATAATATTAGTTAAGAGTAAGAAGTATGAATATTGCAAAAAAATATTCAAGAGTTATTATTCCCTTAGGAATTACTAATTAATCCTTATGAGGAAGGATGTTAGCATCTCTAAATAAGATATCAATTTAATAAACTTAGACAATTAAACTACTTAGTAATTTATAACCCTAATAAGATGATTTTTCATGTGACAACAATTTACTGAATCTATAAAAAAATTAAATTACAAAGTTATGGAAAACATAAATGATTGAATTAATACTATGTTATTAATATTGTATGACCAAGACCTAATCAAATAATATTATCCAAGAAATGAAGAAATAATTGCAAGATGTAAAGTAGTTGTGGTAGTAAATATTAAGTACGATGTAGATTAAATATAATATTTTGTCAAAAAATTTATACCTTGACATAGTACTAACTAGGGGTAGTTATGGAAATAGAAAGATGACCTAATGAAAATAATTCCATTACGTGGTCTCTCCCTTTTCCGTAAGAATCACAAGTAAATCATGGATATTTTTGTTTATGAAGATGGTCCTGTAAAGAACACTCCCTTCTTCTTAACAGATTCACCTTCATAAATAAAAATCGAGATAAATGTTTGGTGACGGAAGACTATATCTCTAGGCTTTATGCGGTCTGAAGATAGAAGATATGTTATTTTTGCACAACAAGAAAACTTTGGCCAAAGTAATGCAAATGGCTGATTGCATGTCTATTCACCATATCCTTAATGTGTGTGTGTGTGTGTGTGTGTGTGTGTGTGTGTGTGTGTGTGTGTGTGTGTGTGTGTGTGTGTGTGTGTGTGTGTGTGTGTGATACCAAAATACGAAGATTGACTTTCATGGTAAACATATACTCAACCTTAAAAAAGGTAAACTTGAACATACTAAAGATTGTATGATTTTTCTTAATGAGTGGACTGAAGGGAGAAAATAATAACCCTTCTTAGTTTCACAAAGTTTATACTTAGAAGAGTTATTAAATGGATCAAACTAAACTAATAACTAGTAATCAAGTTTGATAATTGATTTCTCTAAATAATATTTATTTCACTTATGTGATTCTATATGAAGATTACTGTTGTTAAAACAATTTCTTCAATTTTTGGAAAATTAAATTGAGGTGTTACAATTTCAGCATGTCACATTAGTTTCTAGGGTTTAAATTTGTGTTTAGGGTTTAGGTTTTAATGTTTAGAGTGTTGTATAAGAGTTTTTTTTATTTACAGTGATGCATTAGTGTTTAGGGTATCACATGATTATTTGAGTTGTCACATTAGTTGTTAGGTGTCCTAATTATGATATTTAGGGTGTTTTATTAGTGTATAGGGTGTCCCATTATGCAATGATATCTTGGGTGTTGTATTTTTTTAATTTATCATGACTCACTTTAATTTTTAAGGTGTCTTGATTGTGTTATTTATGGCTACCCATTAGTATTTAGAGTGTCATATAAGTGTTTATATTATTGTACTATTGTATAAGGTGTTGCATGAGTATTTAGGGTGTCATATTAGTACTAAGGGTGTTGTATTAGTTTTTAGGATGTCATATTAGTGTTTACTATGTAGGTGATCATGTTATTTATGGTTACCCATTATTTTTTATGATGTTGTATGTTGTATGATTTTTTAGGGTGTCACACTAGTGTATACGGTGTCACATTTGTATATAGGGTGTTGCTTGAGTCTGAGTGTCTAGAGTGTTACATTAATGTATAAGTGTCATATTGGTGTTTAGGGTGTCACATTAGTGTTTTTTAAAGGTAATACTAAGGTTTGGATTAGGGACCTCACCCAAGATCCCTGCCAAAATTTAATAAAATTATATGCTAGAATAAATAATTTATCAACTTTATATAAATATATATGAAAAATAATTTAAAATAGAGCATACTATCTAGATTCTAAAGTAATTGTTATAAAATATTTTGACTACACCTCATGTACAATAATTATAGCCTTTATTTATAAAATTTAGACTCCACTTCTTGTAATTAAATTCATTTAATGGACACAAATTTATGTATACAATTCATTATTTGATGATTATTATCCATTCGCGTCCCTTAAACATTCAAATAAATATCAATATAGGGTAAACGTACTAGTAGTCATTATCCTTAAGTTTTTGGGTTCACACACCAACATAGGAATGTAAAAAGTAAGTCATTTGAAATTTTAACAATTTTTTAATTTATATTCTTTTGGGATGTTGAAATGGAGGGAAAGTCACAATTTGAATTAATTTGAAATATTTTTTTTGAAATGCATGTAAACCATTTATTTCTCAATAGTTCAATATGGTGTATTGATATTATACATTGATGTAGTAATTGATAAATGGGTGACATGTCATCATGTGATTGGTTTTTGTGATGTAAAATTTGGACAATAGTATATATTACTATGATAAGTATTGGTGAATTCAAAATCACATTCTAAACATTTCTAAGATAAGATTTTTGATAACTATTAGTCTTCATTTAACTAGTGGCTCTCTCCCCTTAATTATAGAACACATTTAGGATTTGACATTGGTTTGGGTGGGTTAATTTTTATTTAATGGCCACCTAGATGATCACACATATGATTTGAAATGAGATAGTAAAACTAGTAAGACTAAAATTTATAACAAAGTTGGCAAAGACATGCTTATTTTTTAACATTTTTAGCTCCTTTCACAATACATGTTTCCATTTAAATCCCAATTACACACTTCTACCTTAATCTATTTTTATTGTCTAATCACACCTATCTCTTTATCCTTTGGGCCTATGACTAGGTTGCATACTTGGAAAAGAATACAATTGAGGAAGACCTCCCGATATTCACCCTAAATATGGAGCAACCCCCGGTGGGTGACCAAAAAACACATCAAATTTTTTATTAGTATTTTAAGTAGAATTTAAAATCACCCTACACACAACCGTGGATAGAAATTGATTCCCTCTTGATTTCTTAGTCATATGATTAATAAATAAAACACATGCAATAATCAATACGATAGTAATACAAGTAATCATAGTATTATCTAACGTAGTATATTAAGTTGTGTCATTACGTTTAAATCATTTAATTATATTCCATTGAAATTTAGAAATTAATTAACAATTTTTATAACATCTAGTATAACTACCTAGATGGTTTCATATATAAGAGTTCATCCAATTTAGACTAGGGCAATTGCAATTAATCCATTAACACGCAAATTATATTCTAATAATTATTAATACTAAATGACAAGAATTTTTTCCATCCAGTGATTCATTTCATTCCTTAGTTTCTATTACATCCAAAATTCCTTTACAAGTTACTTCATGAATTATAAATAAATAAATAGGTTTACAATGATAGATAGGTTTTACAACATTTCAATTATCCATGTGGTTCAATATACATAAGCTTCTATCCCATAAATCATGTTACAAATAATTGTAACTTGATAGATGTTTTAATTTACAATAGGTTCCCATATAAAATGTTTGCAATCTATCTATCTCAATAAATATAATATAATGAATACAATATATCGCATCTACATTATGAAAACACTTGTCTTTTTCTAGAGACCTATCCTAATGTTGAAGTTGCATAATGAGAGAAAGAGTATCATCAAAGTGATTTATCTCTATCCAAGATCCTTACAGATCCCAAAAAAACCTATCACAAAATGAGAGTGGCCCTTCATGAAAAAAATATGTGATTAATCAATAAGGTAAGAGATAGAATAATGTGTAGTACAGTCACCAAAACTGGTAGACTTATGAACTAGGTAGGAAGATAACATCCTAAAATAGTAGTAATGAATATTTTTAAGGCCAAAATACTTAGGGAAAAACTATGTACATATTCCTAATGAAATCCAAAAATTTACTAGGGCATAAAATAATCCTAACTCACTATACATGAGGGTAGAATTTGATTCTATATGCAGCCAACCCTTAGCCCCTAACATTTTCCATATGTGAAAAATACATTAGATAAACAAACCCTTCTATATATCACCCATAGTCCATATACACATATCTTAGAACATTATCTTTCCCATATACAACTCACAAACAATAAATCTCTATCTTTTGCAACATTCAAAACAATTATAACCTTCATGAATGTATCATACCACCTGATCACATCATCATCATAAGTACCCTAATCCTAATTATTTGTTTCAAAACAAGATAAGGCTACACGTGAATAGGAATTAAGAAATGAAAACACTCTTGAATGTCTGGTACCATCCAAGAAAATTTCTATTATGGGAATCCTAACTATAATTTCTTATACAACAAGGGAGTTATAAATTCCTCATAATAGGTTTCGAGTATATAATTGAAGTTTTATGTGTTTCAAATTCAATAAGGCTATCCATTTGATCCTTATCATATTTTTAAACATAGTTTCATTCATAACATGCATCATATGTTTCCATAAATGTTTTATAGTGTACAATATTTTACAATATATTTTCCTTAGTTTACATCAATATCCATTTCACCCATTTGATTAATCAATTCCAATATGATGAATATCGTTATATAACATATGGTTTTAAAGGAGTGAGTGTCATAAAAATATTAAGTGGGTTAAATTTTATATCCTTATTGTTGTGATGCTTGAAAATAAACCTCTCAAAAAATTCTCTTCCTTTAGAATAAGTCTTATAGCTTAATTTCAAGGGATTAAATTCTTATTATTAAATTAAAGCTTCCCTTTTAAATAATATTTGAGAAATTATTTAATTTATAGTTAGGGGTATCTATTTTTACATCCTAACCCCTAATTTTTTCATATACCATGACTTATGTATAGACATCCCCTTTTATTCAAAATACTAATTACATTAAAAGGTGTTTCAAATGAATTCAATCAATACAGTTTTATAACCCCCTAGTTTAACATTAAAATTTTGGGAAAATTCTAATTTGAATTTTTTTATAAAAGAAATTATGGAATCTTTATAAAATAAACTATAATTCCCATATCAATACTTTACATATTAAAAGGAGTAAAATGGGAGCGCACAAGTCAAACCCACAACCCCCTACTTTCTAACTATTTCCCTTTATCATTGAACCATACCATTTATATTGATATGAAATTGTACTTTTTTTCCCACATCTTGAGTTTTTGATATTTAAGTTTTGGAAAAATAATTTCGGGGTGAATGATCCATAAACTACCCAACTTAAGTAATTCATAGACCACTATGCTCATGAATATGAATGAAACATAAAGATTTCTTAATTAACCAGTTATTATGCTATTATTAATCACAAATAAGCTACAAATGTAAAGGAAATAGACAAGCATGAGACAAGATTTATCTTGGATAAACTCGGCGTGGGAAAAAATCTGGTGCGTGATAAAATTAGCTCCCCTTCCACTATGTAATTGCAATTGATATAATTCAGTGCCAATAAGCCTTCAAGGAAGATAAAAAAACTCCTCCTAATTGCATCTAATTGCTCATAATCCCTCAACACAAGAACTATTCAACATGAACAACAAGAAAATAATTCAACTCCTCAACTTGCTCAAGAATTTTATTTCATCCAAACTCACTTGGCTAAACACTTCATAATGCTTGTATTTATAGTTTTTCAGCCCATGGATGTGTGGAAAGTAAAAAAAACCACTTGTAATCCCAAACATTTTCAACTGTGGAGTTCCCTGCGTTTCTGGACCATCAGTTATAGGACCCCTGATCTGTACAGATTAGTGAACACGTAACCACCAATTTTTGCAAACTGGTGGTTGCGTAACTTCCATTATACACTAAGGGGTGGTTATGTCATCATAAAAATTCCACTACCTTCTAGAGGTCATAACGTTTGCATACAAACTCAAAATCGGGTGTCATTTTTTTGAACATAAATGATTTTTTGTTAGGAATACAAATATGCAATCAAATTTGGATTTTGATGAAATACTCATGGTGTTTAATCCTTTTCACCGAAGACTACCTTCTTTGAGGTCTCATGTTTTCATAATATATGGCCCAAAATGTCATTCAGACATGTTCATATAACCCCTAACTAACTAGACCATCTTGTGAAGATATAAAGGTGTCGAGAACCTATAGAGAAAGTAAAATATATGGATATTACATATAATTGGGCTATTCCTGATCCATTTTTGGATCATACCTCCCAAATTTGAAGATTTTAAGTCCCTAAAAGCTTCAAGGACTGATGGGGTGAGGAAATTTATTCCCCACATCCTCTTTGGAATTGTTAGGAAATAAGGGATAAAATATGCGGAACAATTTCTCACAAAATCGCAACAATAGAAACTAATATGCAGAAAATATTACAGATCTGAAATAAAAGTGCAAAATAAAAATAACACAACACAAAAATATAGTATTTAACGTGGTTCACCCAATTTGGGCTACGTCCACCAAGAATCACTTTCTTAGATTTTATTACAAGCCATCGCTCTCTCGATACAATACCCAAATCTATTTGGAGCTATGCTAAAAAAACTCTACAAAAGTCACACCCAAATTCATACACATATGTAATGTTACATAATACCCACCATATGCATAAAACCACATAAGTAGACAACTGATTTAGCATTTTTATAAAACCGTGGGTATAAAAAAGAATGGTCCAAAACCATCCTAGAAACCTATGGGTAAAAAATATCACCCATATGACAAAAGCACAATTTTAGAGGCCAAAAGAAGTTTTCTCGGGGGCTGTGCCCCCAAACCCCCACTCGGGGCCGAGTCTAGTCCCGAACCCGGTGAGACAACTGTGGAAAGTGTATAGTAATCTTAGTGTATAGTCTTTAAAATTTTCACACCTGAAAATAGTTTCCACAACTTAATAATCTCCCAATTAGAGAATATTTTTCTTCTGAGCAAGCTTCTCAACCCTTCACTATTTTTCGTGAAGACCAACCAAAGCTAACCACAACTTCAATTTTCCCTTGTGACCACCTTGGTCATCATCTCTGTAGGATTATAACTAGTATGAATCTTCTCCAGCTTCAACTTCTCTTCCTCCAAAGTTGTCCTGATGAAATGGTACCTTAACTATATATGCTTCGTCCTAGAGTGGAAAGTAGAGTTCTTAGCTAGGTGTATAACACTCTGACTATCACTATGTAGCTTTCCTTCCTCCTGCTTATGCCCCAACTCCTTAAGAAATTTCTATAACCAAATCATTTCTTTGTTTTCCTCTGTGGCAACAACATACTCAGCCTTCATGGTTGACAAAGCCACTGGCTTTTGTAGTCATGAAATCCAAGCTCATTGTTGTCCCACCTATAGTGTAAACATAAGCTTTCATGCTCCTCCTACTGTCTACATATCTAGCCATATTTGAATCTACATAACTAAACAAAGTGGTGTTTAGTCCACTGTAGCAAAAAATTGTCCCCATGGTCCCTTTCAAATATCGAAGGATCCACTTTACTGCCTGTCAGTGATTTCTACCTAGATCACTCATAAATCTACTCACCACTTCCACTGCATGGGAAATATCAGGCCTAGTGTACACCATGGCGTACATCAAACTACCAACCACTTATGAGTAAGGTACCTTGGACATCTGGTTTCTCTCCTATTCTGTCTTGGGAGACTTCTTCTTTGATAACTTGAAATGACTTGCCAAAGGAGTCCCAACCAGTTTAGCATCCTACATATTAAACCTCTCCAAGAAATTCTTAATGTACTCTTCCTGAGATAAATTTATCTTATGTTCCTTCCTATCTCGAGATATCCCCATACCAAAGATTTGTTTGGCTTCCCCCAAGTCCTTAATATAAAAGGATTCACTTAGCTTCTTCTTGAGTACTTTTATTCCCCGCATGTTTTTACCAGCAACCAACATGTCATCCACATACAAACACAGGATAATATAACTTCCATCCTCAAATTTCTTTGTATACATGCAATGGTCATAATGGCATCTAATATAACCTTGATCCATCATGAATCTATATAATTTCTTATACCATTGACATGGATTTTGTTTCAAGCCATACAAGATCTTCTTCAGTTTGCACACCATCTCCTCTTTACCTTTGACCTCATAGCCATCTGGTTCATGCATATATAGATCCTCCTCTAAATCAACATGGAGAAATGTAGTCTTTATAGCAAGATGCTCTAAGTGCAAGTTTTCTGCTGCAACTATTCCAAGAATAGTTCTAATAGAAGTCATTTTTACTATAGGAGAAAAAATCTCATCAAAATCTATACCTTTTTTCTGTGTAAATCCCTTGACCACCAACCGGGCCTTATATCTTTTCTTGCCTCCTCCTTCCTCTTTGACTATGTATACCCACTTGTTTAGTAATGTTCTTTTTCCTTTGGGTAGCTTCACCAAATCCCATGTTTGGTTCTCCATTAGAGCCTGATGCTCCTCATCCATGGCTTGCTCCCACTTATTCCTGACATCTACCTGCATTGCTTCATCAAATATCTCTAGCTCTCCATTGTCAGTGAGTAATAAATAATAAAGAGAAGGAGAAAAATGTTCAGGTTCTCTTCTTACCCTAGAAGACCTCCTCAATATAGGAGTTTGGGGTTCCTATTGAGGAGGTTCCTGAACTGATTCATGTGTCACTTTTCCTTCTAGAAGATCCTCTACCACTGCATATTCTTTCTTGGATTCTTCCCTATTTTCCTACAACTGATGCTTATACCTGAATTTCTCATTAAAGACCACATCCCTATATTGAATTATTTTCTTTTCCTTAATACTCCAAGATTTATATTCAAATTCATCACCACCATAGCCAATGAAAGTACATTTTTTTGATTTAGCCTCTAGCTTGGTCCTATCATCCTTGTCTATATGAAAAAACAACTCACATCCAAAGACTCTAAGAAATGAATAATCAACTTTCTTACTATACCAAGCCTCCTCAGGTATGCCTCCATCCAAGGAGCTCGAGGGTCCTCTGTTTATCAAGTACATAACTGTGCTCACCACTTCTACCCAAAAAGAAAGAGGCAGTCCTGCATGTAACCTCATGCTCCTAGCACATTCCATTATTGTTTTGTTCATCCTTTCTGACACCCCATTCTATTGCGCGTTCCTGAAACCATATGTTTCATGAAAATTCCATTCTTAGAATAGTAATCATCAAATTCATTACTGCAATACTCCCCTCCATTATCTGATCTGAGAAATTTTAACCTAAGACTTGTTTAATTGTCAACCAAGGATTTCCATTTAACAAAAGATTCAAATACATCATATTTTTTTCTAATACAATAAACCCAAACTTTCCTTGTTGCATCATCAATAAAAGTAACATAATAACTTGAACCCCCAAGAGATGATACCTGAGCTAGCCCCCACACATCAGAATGCACCAGCTCTAACTTACTCTCTTTCTTTGTAGGTCCAACCTTGAGAAACCTTACTCACTTCTGTTTCCCATATATGTAGTTCTCACAGAACTCCAAACATGTTTTTGTATATCTGGGAAAATCCTTCTTTATGATCTCCATGCCCTTATGGCTCATATGACCGAGCCTATAGTGCCACAATGTTGTATCTACTTCTGAAGCCACAAGATTACAAAAATTAGTGCTATAAGTGGTTAAATACAAGGTTCTAACCTTCTTACCTCTTGCCACCACAAGAGCACCCTTGGTAACCTTCCAAGAGTCTACTGTAAATATCACAGTACAACCATAACTTCCCAACTATCCTACCAATATCAAATTTTGTTTTAAAGTAGGCACATGTTTGACATCCTTCAATAGCCATGTACTCCCATTCTACATCTTAACCCGAAAAGAACATTTTATAACTATACTACAAGGATCATCATCACCAAGAAAAACATGCCCAAAATCCCCTTGAACATAATCAACAAAATAATTCCTATGTGGAGTAGCATGGAAAGAAGCCCCTGAATCTAAAACCCAAGATTTAACAATATTGTGCAAAGAAAGAATCAAAGCATCCTGACATACATTACCCATTGCCACATTTTCCTCCTTTTTTTCTTCATGTTGTTTCTTATTCTCCCGAATCTCCCAACAATACTTCTTTGCATGCCCAGACTTTCCATAGTGCCAGCATACTATCTTGCTTTTGGATTTTGACCTTGCATGATCTTTTAATTTTCCAAGGCTTCCTCTATTTTTCTGTCTCCCTCTAGTTTCCACTGTCAAAGCATTCCCTAAAGTAGAAGATTCCCCAGATATTTTTCTTTGCATTTCATCTCTTAGAATCATGCCTACAACATCCTAAAACTTCAACTTTTAGTTAGCTGGAACCGAGTTGCTTACGTCCATTACCAAGCTATTCTAACTCTCAGGTAAAGAGCAAAAAAATAATAAATCCCTAACTTCTTCATAATATTCTATTGTAACTAAAGCTAGCCTATTCAAAACCATATTAAAATCATTTAAATGATATGCTACTGAACCATTCTTAGAAATCTTCATATTAAAATACTTTTTCATTAAAAATATCTTATTAGAGGAAAAAGGTTTTTCATACAACTTTCCTAATGCATCCATCAGTTCTTTTGTAGTATTTTCCTTTGAAACATTAAATAATACTGAAGATGCAAGACACAAACATATTGTACCAAGTGCCTTCCTATCCAATAAATCTCATTCCACATCTGCCATGCTTGAGGTTTTGTTCACCTTTTTAGAGAATTTAATATAAATATCCTTCTGATAAAGGTAATATTCCATTTGCATCTTCCAAAGACTTAAATTCTGCTTGTTAAATTTATCAACCCTTGATCTTCCATCTTCCATAGCCCACTCAATCTAAAACTTTCCCTGTGATAAAAAACTTCAGCAAACCAAACTAGGATCTGATACCAATTTTTAGGAAATAAGGGATAAAATATGTGGAATAATCTCTCACAGAACCGCAACAGTAGAAACTAATATGTAGAAAATATTACAGATCTGAAATAATAGTGTAAAATAAAAATAACACAACACAAAGAGACATTATTTAACGTGGTTCACCCAATTTTGGCTATGTCCACCAAGAATCACTTGCTCAGATTTTATTACAAGCCACCACTCTCTCAATACAATACACAGATCTGTTTGGAGCTATGCTCAACAAACTCTACAGAATTCACACCCGAATTCATACACCTATACAATGTTACATAATACCTACCATATGCACAAAACCACATAAGTAGACAACTGCTTTATTAGTTTTACAAAACTGTGGGTATCAAAAACCATGGGCCAAAACTATCCCATAAAACTATGGGTCAAATATCCCACCCATATAAGAAAAGCACAATTTTTGAGGCCAATTTTTTTTTCTAGGGAGTTGAGCCCCCAGACCCCTGCTCGAGGCCCGACCCAACCCCGAACCCCGAAAAGAAAACTGTGGAAATTTTACATTACTCTTAGTATACAATCTTCAACATTTTCACACATGAGAACATGCTCCACAACCTAACATGAATACCACTCTTGCACCTGGAGGTGTATTTGTTGAATTGTCCCAAAGGATATATCTTCTTTGTGGAATTCTAGTCCCACTTTTCCATTGTCTCTATATGGTAATCGGGAAACAAAATCAACTGCAATCCTAGGAAAACAACCATAACATGTCTCAAAACCCCTGACAATATTAACAACTTCTATCTGTGTGTTCAACCAAAACTTATGCCTGTATAAGTTCTTAATAGTCTCTGTTACACCAGAGTGACTAGCCACCCTTGAAGTGTGTGATTTCTCAAAAAAATAGTGTAATGGTTATTTCTCTTCATAGGTATACTACATAGACTTCTTGTGGAATCCCAAGTCATGAAGTGAACCATCAGGTAATAACTGTATAACATGCTCAATTGGCCTATTTAGGGGAAGCCCCATAGGCTCTTCCCTGAACTACTGAATAAACTCTCCCATCTTCTTCTGCTCTTTGTTAGTAATCATGTTATGAGTGGTTTCTGTGACAACTTCCTCAACTTTTCTATCCATTAGAAGAAGTAAATAAAATCTTCCACTAACATTAAGTTTCCATATTTCAGTGGAACTTACCAAGAAAATCTTCGAGTCTCTTGCAAAGGCTTAAATAATGTAGCTCTTACCATCCTTCACCAAATGGCACTGATTGACTTTTCTTGTGAAGATGGCATCTCTGATATACAAATACAAACTTCCAAACACCATGCCACACACATCAAGGGGAATAACATCCATAATGACTTCATCAATACCAACATTAATCTTACAATGTTTAGTAAGCTTGACATCTATACCTTTCTTTATCCAACCAAATGATTAAGGATTTAGATGATTGTAAGTTTCCAACATCATTATATCAACTATCTCTTTACTAACCAAATCAGCTTGCGAACAAGAATAAAAAAGAGCATCTATTTTGGTCTTCTTCAACTAAATTTTTATGGTAAAGAGATTAGTAAGTTCATTATCTTGAGTATTACTACTATTACCCAAGAATACCTCTCTGTGGATGGAGGCACAAAATATGGTCTCATCCACCTCTTTGATGCAAAACATTTCCTCTCCCTCGAGGGCAGCCATAACCTTATTCTTATTTTTCTTATTCTTGAAGGGATGTAATTCCACGTGGATCTTAAAACATTTTCCCTCAAAATGAGTGTCAACATCACAATGCCCATAGTGAATTTTAATATCCTTAATAGAAGTAACTTTCTTCTTATCTTTCATTTTTTCCTTCCCTTTTAGCTTGATGTCATCTTCTTAGTGTGAAGGTAGACTGAGAGGTAGATGAACTCTTCTTCTTGTCCATATCTAAGTAGTGAGCTTTCGTACAAGCCTCATCTACATCTGTAGGTTTGGCCAGAAGAACAGGTCTCTTTAAATGGCTATAGAGTCCACCAATGTATTTCATCAATAGGTCCTGGTCTGCCACATCCTTTCCCATCTAAATAGCTTTCTTTCGAAACTCATTGGTATAATCCTACATAGTCTGGCCTTGTTTATGCCTAAGATACTGCCAATACATGGACCTCTCCTCCTAATAATAGATAGGATAAAAGTTCTTTTGTATTAGCTTCTTAAAAACATCCCATTTGGAAACTGGAGGAAGCTTCTTAACAGCCATGGTATGAACATAACTCTCAAACCAAGTTAAAGCATGTTTGGTTAATTTTAATTGAGTAAAGGAAATCTTCTAACTTTCATTAATGTAATGAAAACTGAAATATACCTCTAGTTGAGCTAGCCAATGGTCTAGCTGTTATCTATTTTTACCCCTTGGTAAAATAGACAAATTGGGAGGATGGATTTGAGCACTGGAAAGTGATACATGGAGCGATCTGGAATGATATAACTGATATTTCAAGTTTGGGAAGAATTTCAAGTGATTCAGGGAAGTTTCATAGGTCTTGGAGCCATCCATCAGAAGTAGGCTTTTGGGCCTTAAGGAGTGTGGAAAGTGAAAGAGGACTTGAGCTTCAACAAAAGATTCTAATAGCCATGTGACGAATTATAAGTCCAAAAAAGTGCCTATTGAATTCATTTTCCATACCCTACATGATGGAAAAGATGAGACATCCTAAAGCATCATACACTTCCTAAGGTAGTTCATTCTTCTGGTGTACAACCAGAAATCCCAAGAAATGAGTCATTTTGAGGTGATAAAGTCAACATTGGATCTTGAGACCACCACCATTAGATTCATTGGGTTTTTTTATTTCACCCCAAAACTCATCTGGGAGCTCGATATATCTCCTTTGGAAGTTATTCTCTCAGGGTTGGTTGACTGGGTTGGATGCCTGGGTTGGTTGGGTAGGTTGGTCGGGTTAAATTTTTCAACACGTATAGAGAATTTTATATGCCCATCGCACCCCTCACATTTGTACAACACACAAGCTGGTCAGATTGCAAGGTTGGTCTTCCTAGTAGTTGTACGGACATCAAGTTGGATGGGTCACCAAGTTAGACATGTACCAAGGTTGGTTGTCCCAACAGTCGCATCGACATCATGCTAAATGGGTCACCAAGTTGAACCGGTACCAAGGTTGGTCGGCCCAAAAAATGGACAACCATCAGGTTGGTTATGTAGCTCATTGTACGAACAGAATTAGACGGCCATACAACCCCCTCGAGTTGGACGACCCACAATATAGAGATGGAGACGGGGGTTGGTCAATGACCACAGTAATGTTTGACCCACATAGTTAGATGGCATCCAACCCCCCATGGTTAGATGGTAAAATTTAGGTGATGCATGAATGGATGGGTCACATGGTTGGGCAGCTCACGAGTCCCAAACAAGGTGCAATTAGGTGAATGAATGACATCTAAAAATCGGTATTAATGCGGTATGGTGCCCATGTCTTTTTCTGACAAAATTACCCTCGAGAAGTGAAATTATATGGGTTCCCATGCCTCTTTAATGAGGGTGGGTGAAAATTGGCTATAAAAAGAAATCGAACCCCTCATTTTTGGGGAGACATTCCTGGAGCTGTGGAAACTCTTGCAAAAATGTTCCTCAACTTAATTTGAGCTTGTAGCCTTCTCCTACACCTGGAAAGCATATTTATGCCTTTGAGCATCAATGTAATGGTTTGTGCACCTTATAGAGAAATAAAATGACAATTTTTGATTTTTTTCAACCCTTTCTCATGATTTGTTGTTTCCTTGCACCTCTCCATTTTTTGTTTGTTTTCTGTGCATGTATTCTGCATTTCTAGGTGTAAGATGTTGTGTTTAATTGAGTGCAGATGGCAGATTAGGATTTGGGTCTATTTCACATTTGTTTGGCCTCCCTCAGCCCCCTTTTTCCCTGTTTCATCCTCCCTCAACATAGTATCTCACCCCTTTTTATGGTTCTATCACCCCTTTAGTATATGATTTCCATCTTCATGCACTCTCTCTCTCTCTCTCTCTCTCTCTCTCTCTCTCTCTCTCTCTCTCTCTCTCTCTCTCTCCCTCCTTGGCATTGTTAGGATAGATGTAGTTAGGTGTATTTTTTGCATTAGGATTAGTTTAACATTAAGATTGGGTAGAGGAAGCCAACCTTATCCAGAGGTCCATCTCAGGTTCGTAAGTCCCACAACTTGAGATATGGGCCCATGTTTTGCAGGTTACACCAAATGCCCCATTCACACCTAGACCATTCAAGGGGTGATGTTATTTTTCATTAACAATAACTTCTCAATGTTCATGTCTCCATCATAAGGCTCAATCTAGATCTTGGCCCTTAATTTGAATGGAGGAGGTACGTGAATGGTATGGGATGGTTCTTCTTCACAAACCTCTTCTTCATGGTCTTCTGATGTCTCCTTTGAAACACCAAGCTTCTCCATGAGTAGTCCCATGATGGACTCCAATTTTCCAGAGGATACTAAAATGCTATCCACATCTTTGGAAAGATTTTCCACATTATCCTCCATCTTGTAGATGCATTCTTCACCGTTATCATCTGCATCATCTCTTTGATCCATCTCATGAATTCCTTATTTCCACTTTCTTGTATAAATATTTGCTTCAAACTGAATTAGAATACCTTCACCACTTTCTTTTCCCTTTCGGGTAAGGGGCATCTAACTGCAATCTTAACACAAGTTAAATAATACAAAAGACTGAAATATTAACTACTCTGATACCAATCTAATCCATAAATTACCCAACTTAAGTAATTCATAGACCATTATTCTCGTGAATATGAATGAAACATAAAGAGTTCTTAATTAACTAGTTATTATGCAATTATTAATCACAAATAAGCTGCAAATGGAAAGGAAATAGAAAAATATGAGACAGGATTTTTTCCTAGAGAAACCTGGTGTAGGAAAAACTTTAATGGGTGAGAAATTAGCTCCCCTTCCACTATGTAATCAAAATTTATACAATTCACTACCAATTTTCCTTCAAGGAAAATTAAAAACTCCTCCTAATTACATCTACTTGCTCATAATCCCTCAACACAAGAATTCTTCAACATGAACAACAAGAAAATAATTCAACTCCTTAACTTGCTCAAGACTTTTCTTTCACCCAAACTCACTTTCCTAAAAAATTCACAATGCTTTTATTTATAGTTTTCTAGCCCAAGGATGCATGAAAAGGTGAAATGAACCACTTGGAAGCCCAAACATTTTCAACTGTTGACTTCCCTGCATTTCTGGACCGTTAGTTACAGGACCGCCACTTTATGCAAACCCGAGTTTGCATAACCACCTCTTTTTTACATATCAGTGGTTACGTAAGTGCCACTTTTTGTAGACTGAAATTTGTGTAATCACCACTCTTCACTGATGGTTGGTTATGTCACCATACAAATTCCACTACCTTCTAGAGGTCATAACTTTTTCATACGAAATTGAAATTGGGTGCTATTTTTTTGAAATTGCATGATTTTTCAAGAGGAACAAAAAATTACAATCAAATTTGGATTTTGATGACATTTTCATGGTGTTTAATAATTTGCACCAAATAATACCTTCTTTTAGGTCTCACGTTTTCACAATATATGGCCCAAAATGTCATTCAGAGGTGTCTGAATCACCCCTAGCCTGACTAGACCATCTTGTGAAGATATAAAGGTGCCGAGAACCTATAGAGAAATTACAATATATGGAGATTACATAGAATTGGGCTATTCCTGATCCATTTTTGGATCAGTGCATGGGTTTGAACTCATGACCCTAGACTTGCAAGTCTCAAGTTTTACCAATGAGCCATGCCATTGATTAGTGTTATCATTACACCATACTTGGTTTTGTATGCAATTTATGGGTGCGAGACCCTTAAAGAGATGATAATAAGGTATATGATAGAACCTAAGACCTTGTGGAAATAAGCTACATGGATTAGTCATTACACTACACCTATGCAGGTGGTAGTAAAGTAAAATATAAGTTTTTAATAGGTTAAAAAGGAACCTATTTCGGATTGTTTTTTCCTCCTTTGATCTTTGTTTCTTCTCCACATAAAATTTAGTGTGTCTTTATATCTCTCTACCTCCATTTTGCACTTTTTTCCAATAACTTTGTGTATATATTAAGAACTATTGCTTCTTACTTTATACATAATTTCCTTCTTCATGTAATGATACGAATCTCCCTTTTCTATTATTTATGTTTCTCCAATTTCCTATTTTTGGCTTGAACTCCTATTAAAGGATCTAGACCACCATTCAATATTTTAATATTTACATGCACATTTTAAATTAAAATATATGCCATTCATTTCTTAAACTTTCCATGAAATATACTATGGTTTTTTAAATATTGTAATTTTTTGGTTTCAATGGGTCTTTAAATCCTTTTAATCTTCCATGCACATTTCAATGGACCTAAATACTCCCTCTACACAACACATGCACAATCCACATGTTTGAGTTTATAGGTGGTGATTTAGATAGCTCAATGAGATCGATGATGATTTAAACACATAACTCAGTCACGAGTTATTTCAATTCCTAGTGTGGTCATGTAACACCAGTATTCAAATTTTTGTGAGTCCCAAGCCTTAGGTGTTATTTTCATTGGACATATTTTTACCACATGTATCACATGAGGAATATTTCAAGAGTATAAATTTAAAAGTGTTTCATAACTTATACAGGATTAGGGAAAATTTTGTAAATAATGTTAGTGGTTGGTGAGCTACGAAAATATTTGGAATATTAATTCTTATATGGTGGTAAGGTTTGTGTGAGTTAGTTTTAATGAGATCAACATGATCGAGTTTATACCCACATTCATGGCCTTTTTCCTTGGCATTGAAACAATTATATATAACTTACACAACATTTACACCACTATAGTGATTCTCAATGGATTATTCTATATAAAATGAGGTGAGGTTAATGTGAGAAAATAAGGAGGAGAGATAAGGATACATACTTCCTTATTTCCTCACCATAACCTTATAGAATGCACACACAAGAAAAATTAGGGAATAAGGGCCCTTAACCCAACAATAAGGGGAAAATAATACATAGAATGCACAAGAAAAATTAGGGCCCTTAAACCAACTTTAAGGGGAAAATAAGACAGTGAATGAACCAAGAGTATAAGGGAAAAATTATACACAGAATGCACAAGGAAACTGTTAAGCCAACTATAGTGTTTTTCAACAAACTATTTTTTTGTTAAACAATACTATTAATTTTTATTTCTTAAAACATAATTATTATTCTTTTTTTCCTCAGCAATATAATTTTATTTCAATCATCATTCTATGTGCAATTATGCAAAACATAGACATGCAAACCCAAAATAATGTCAACATAATGATAAGTATATTATTGTCATAAATGATAATGTGTCATGTAACAAGTGATGATAAATGTCATTGTTCTTCTTGCCACAATGAGAGTGCACAATACCATATCATCTTTTTAATATGATTAAATGAACTCATTTCCTTGTACAAGGTGGCACTCTTAAATAAACTAATAAATAAAGGGAAACAAAGTAAGTAATACTTATAGTTTTCACCCTTTTCCATGCACTAAAACACACATAGTAATATCTCTATCTATACCCATTTCAATAATTTTTTACCTCTCTTTGATGATATCATTCCTCATGCCAAATAAAATCTACACACAAAAAAGAAACATCGACTACATTATCCATTTCACATAGCAAACTTGATTGAAATTAAGTACAATCAACATATCAACATTAGTAAAAAACTGAAATGCAAATCATGAACATCATCTACTACTAAATCAAATCAATTGATAACAAATATTTCACTCCCAAAACATGTACTACTAACAATAAAATCAATCAAAACAAAATTAAATGTTGTATCACCACCTAATCATTTTTATGTCTCTAAAATAATAAATGTATGAATATGAGAGGTGATAGGTAACCAATGCTTCATTTCCAATCCATTCTCATTGTATCTAATTATTTCAATCATCCATCACTTGTTGTTGAGGTCTTATAAAAGAGAGTAAATTCATTTTTTGGCTAAGTCCCTCACATATAGAGGTTGACCAAATAAGTGTTTCTATAGGAACCAAAAAAGGAGAGGCTCCTATAAAATAGGTTAACATCATTTCCATAAGGGAGGATTAGAGGTGAAGGAATGAATATAAATAGAATAAAATAGGGAGCTTTTAGATAAATTATTGGTTTCTTATAAGTTATTCAGCTCTAACCTCTTAGACCTGGTAAATTCCTTTAATTTTTCAAGTAATATTATCTTCACTCATAATGTTAAGGGATATTTTTTAGGAGTTTATAAGTAGAAAGGAAAAAATTCTTCTTCATTTTTCTAATGCTATTATTAAAAAGTTGACTATGAGCCGCTCCTTAAATCAGTAGAATGGGTAATTCAAGAGGAGAGGCTGAAAAAACAACAAGAGAAGTTGGAAATAAATGCAATCCCAAGTATCAGGCAAAGCTACTAGAAGTGGAACCTCCTCTTCCCTACATTAGAAAGTATGTGTTTGTTGTAATTATGTTATGTAATCTTGAGTGATTTTTTAGTTTACTATAGTTTTCTAAGGGCTGACCACCTTCCAAGGAGGGTTTATGTATATAATATATGTCAATCATATTTTTGACCTACATGGGAGAGGGCCTCAATAAAACCCTCATTATTACCAATAAAAAATACCATTAGTAGTTTAAATAAATTTAATTAAATTGAATACATGTCACTTTTACAACTAAAATTTTAATTAAAAATAACCAATAAATTAAGTCACACCAATTCATTGAATCACATCAACAAATTAGCAAATCAATGTAGATAGTCAAATTCAATGATTTGAACTTTGAAAACCATTGATTTGACTATGCACTCTTTCTATGATAAGTACAAATTTTCAATTCCTAATTAGCACTTTTTAAGGTCCATTATATATCTTGTTTATCATTGTGCACCGACATGTCAAAAAAATATGAGAATATAATGCAAAAAATACAAATACAAACATCAATTGAAATGCTCCAAATGTCATTGTATATGTTTTCTGCACCTAGTCAGGGCCATACAGTTTTGTTAGGAATTTATATATGATATTGACCCTTATGTATGGCTTTGGACCGACATGTCTTCTAATCATACTTTTAAATTGACATCTTTCATTAGGTTTTATATTCCATCTAGGTCAACCTTTCTTAGCTAAATCATCTACAAAAATCTATATAAGCAAGTAAACACTACCTCATTTTTTAACCTAGAAATCCAAAGGAAATTCATTATAGTACCCACTTCATAAACTTGTAAAAAGTAGCCATATCTCCCAAATTATCATAATTACACATTTATAGACACTAAGGAAACACCCACATCAGGTTTGAAGCTATAAAACAGGTCAAGGTAGCCATATATCTCATCTAAAAGCATCCAAACATCCTCTCTCCAAGTATTTTAGCAATATCCAAATCAAATTAAGCATGATCGAAGTAAATGCCAAATTTAATTGATCTATCTAGATATCACATGATAGGTGGAGAATGATGTGTGGTGTGAGGCCTCTTTATAGTAATAACAAGCTTGGTGGTGCATGCGGGTACCCACAACTATTCCAATGTTTTATTTTTAGGAATCTTCATCTATGGAAAGGGTTTGAGATGATGATCATTTCATATAAATATCCTCACTGCATGTGAGACAACTAGGGTTTGACAACAACAAAAAAATCTATGAAGGAGAGCAACCCAAAAATTTCCAGGAGTAGAATCAAAATAGGTCCAAAACTATATAAAAGGGGCTAAATTGTATAGTATGGTCATAATCTGATGGTACGGTCATAACCCATGGGTATTTATCATTATAGTTACAGTTGTGAAGGTTATACAAGTTAAAATCTCCTAGTTTCACTATTGCACAATCTAAAATATTTAAAGAAATCATAAAAAATCAGCTAAGTTCCTTCATACATATGTTTTATGCTTTTAATCACATATTAGGTTGATTGGTGTATGCAAATTATTTCTATTTGATCTGAGTTACAAATCAGAGTTAGTATTTATATTGTAACATACTTATAAGACATGTAATCAACTCTAATCTATTCTACACCTAATTAAATTGACCTAAAATTTAATTACAGATTAAACATTTTGGTGAACCAAATTTTGATCGAACCCTTCACCTAATCTACCATACATTCCTTGTGTATTAGGCTAGTTGATCTCTAAACCCTAGTTTATTTAGGGTTTCTTGATATATGATCATTATCATTAGTTTATGATTTCTTTTTCTCATCTTCATGTCTTCTTCTTTTACTCCATCTATCACTCTCAGTGAATATATCAAGTGTTATCCTATTTTCTAAAATATCTTCTTGAACATTGGAAATATCTTCCTTCCTGACACATCTCTTGACTAAATCATTGCTATGACGCTTGGAATTTTCTCCTTCCAATATGAGCCCACATATTTCACCATAGATGGGTTGTCTCCTCAAGATATCATTGATAGTGGTCTCTCATTTTATGTGAAATTTATCATCTATAATACTTTGATCAAAAATGTTCTTATTGATAATGGTTATGGCCTCAAAATTTGTAATATTTCATTTTTACATTATTTGGGCATTCTTACCAAGGATTTATATTCTTCTATTGATATTTGTGGATTTTAAAATGTATCGTGTTAGCCCCTTGAAAAAATCACATTACACGTCACTTTAGGATCCCGCACCCTCCCAACCCATATGACATGTTATGCCCAATGATATCATTTATAATTCTCTCTTAGGACATCCTTGGATTCATGTTATGCATGCAGTACATTCTACACTTCATAATTGTCTCAAGTTTTCTTACCAAAGCACCATTTTTTACCATCAAGGTTGATCATTCTTGTTTTAAATTTTCTTCCACTATAAACCCCAATGAGATCACTATCCCTCAAATTCATATCCACATTTCCCTTATTATCAAACTTATGGAAAAGGATACTGATTTTTATTACAACATGGCTTCACTGGACATGACCTTGGTTTTCATGGTCAAGGAATTTAGGAGCCTCTTCACATAAAATAAAAATATTCTAAAGAGGGCATTAGTTTCATAGTTCCTACCAATATCACATCACATATTACTTAAAGTATTTACTGTACAATCGACGTCACCCTTGCAATTTATTCACCTGGAGCTTATTTATGCTAATGCATCACTATATATCCTATCCCTAGATGCCTTTTTAATGAACAATCCATCCTCAAATATGCCAATGTATATGAGAATCTCCCTCCCTTCTATTATAATAATATTTTTCCTCATAGTATATCACCTCAGGTGTATTTTGGGGATGGGTTTTTTTATGACACAATACTTGATACACAGGATACCATTCACTCTAAACCATATATTAAATATTTATCTACCTCATAAAATGAAGAGACAATTTATTTTAACTTTAGCACTAATGATGAACCTCACCATGTCCTCTTAGCTTTCACCCTTAGTACCACTGAATAGGCCAATATCCAATTAGTTTTGCAAGATTTCACTAACCTCTTTTCTTGGACCTATCATGACATTCCCAAAATTGAACCCTTTATTTCCATGCATAATATTTTATTACACTACACTAATATGGTTAAAAATTTTTTTTCATAAAATGCACCTTAACATGGATTTAATGGTCAAAAAATAAATTCAGCGACTCCTGGATGCCAACTTTATCCACACCATTGATGACCCCCAATGTGTTTCTAATATAGTACCTATCACCAAGCTCAATGGAAAGATTCATTGCTCCAAAATATTTCATGGAATTAATAAGGTTTTCCCTAAGGAAAATTTCCCACTTCGCCATATTGATATGATTGTGGACTTAATCATAGGGTATGACATGTTATCTTTCATGGATGGGTTTGATAGATATAACCAAATTAAAATTAACCCCAAAAATCAATAAAAAAACATCTTCCACAACCTCTAGGGTATATTTTTCCACACCGTTATTCCTTTTAGGTTAAAGAATGATGGTGCTACTTACCAAAATGTAATGACTCACATATTTCATGACTATGTACACAATATTATCAAAGACTATGTTGATGACTTATTGGTAAAATCCACCAATCGTCACAATCACGACCAATATCTATGCCTCATTTTTTAATGATTATGATTGTATAATGTTCTCTTAAACCCACATAATTGTGTCTTTGGGGTTACCATGGGTAAGTTACTATGATAAATTATATCTAGTAGAGGAATAGAGATTTACCCTACAAATATTCAAGCTATTATTACATTCCACCATCACAAAATTGTGGCATGTCAATTAATCTGGGATTTAGATGAATTAGTCTGGAGGAACACGTACTCTTAGGAGTAGGAGGTTAAATCCATCTACCTAATAAATTTTGAGAAAAAAAACCAAATAGCTACTGGAGGAAGATATGGAGCAAGAACCTTATACCTGAAATCAATTTTTTCTTTTGGGAGGTTGTTAAAAAAATTCTTATTGTAGATAGGTTAAGGAAGAGAGGCATGATCATTACAAAAAGATGCAACTTGTGTAAAATGCAAGAAGAGATGATCTAACATATATTTTTGGAATGCGTCTTTTCCTTTAAAGTTTTCTCTGCTATCTTGGGGTTCTTTAGGATATATATTATTTTTCCTGGGGATGTTTCCTTTCTCTTGAAATAATGGAGTTTTAATATCCAACATGAAATGACAAGAGAGACATGGAAATTGGCTCTGTTGCACATCTCATGGGGAATATGGATTGAGATAAATAATGAGATCTTCAGGAATAAATCTTCAATTATGAATAAGGTCACTAAAAGAGTGGGAAATGTACTTAAAGACAATGCCCAGATTATTAAGATCAAATCATCCAAGTCCTTTCTAGGTTGGGAAAGAAGCATTCTTAACAACATGAATCTCATTCTCATAATCCCTATGACTATTAGGGACACTCAAAAAAATATATTTAGGTGTTCTAGACCTCCCAAAGGTTGTTTCAAACTCAATTTTGATGGTTCAGATAAGAAGTGGATGCCATAACTATGTTGTGGGGAAAAAATCAGTGCATTTCCTTGAATATAAAATCCCTCATCATTGAGGGTGATTCGCTATGTGTCATCAATGCCATAAAAAATTAGAGCAAATGCGGGTGGAGACTTAATAAATTAATCAGGGAGGCCAAGATGATGATGGAATCATTTGATAGAGTGGAAATACAACATACCTATAGGTTTGGAAATAAACCTGCCAATGGGATTGCTTATCATGGTAACAACATGACTGATTTGATGACGTGACTAGGGGAACTCATACCTTGGCAGAATATCTTAAAGTTGATAAATGATGATAATATGTTAGAGGGAGTACAATGATGGCACCCAAGTTTCTCATGCTTGGTATTGATATAAGTATTTTCATTTTTTAGGAAAGGATTATCACCATGTTATTTTTCTTTTAAAATTTCAGTCTGGTTCGAGGGGCTCCATTTTAGTTGTTTATAAAGGAAGACAAGGTTTTTTTCTTAGGATGGGAGGTGACATGGATAGATCCAATCCATCATCCTACCTTCACCTAAAAAATAAATCTTCCCTTTGGAAAATATTTTGCAGAGGAGGGCTCACCAAGTCCATCTAACGATTAAAAGGTAATGATCCTCAACTCTTTATGGGTTTAAAAATGGAGGGCCTCAAAATTTTCAAAGATAAAACTGGAAGAAACATGAATTTTCTATTTTTTTGTCCTGGTAAATATATTGTGTCGTATGATGATGACATTCCATGCACTTGTCTTCCTAAACTTTGGGCATATGTTTTCCTTATGGTGATGAAGTATTTGACCTTGGAAGGAAAATTCATGAAGATATTCTCTTATCACCTCTCTATCGTGAATTACCTTTGAAGGGATCAAAAAGTGATTCCATATTTATTCCTTTTTAGGTCTCTAACTTACACTATAACAAAATTTAAGAAAAAAATTAATATTCCTCTTCATCAAGGTATGATTCTTTTACTTGTTCCGAATGGTAAACCTATTATTCATTCCCAAGCGGAGGTTGCTAGGGATAATGATTCAGATAATGAAACTTTGGATTCTGCCATGAAATGAATCAATAAAGAAAGTGGGAAAGACAATTTGGAAGAGATAACCAATGTCCTCTATAACTTGAAAAAATGGGAACATGAAAGGCGTGAGGGTTCTAGTAGAAATAAGAGAGAGAGAGGGATTTAGTGGACTGGGAAGCAAGGTTAATGCATGTTGAGTCAACTGCCGACACTATCCTTATTGTTAACAATAATTTGGTTCAAGAGGTTAGAGATTGTCACCATAAAATTGATGTCTGAAGTAAGAGAATTGAGGGTATGCAAATTTAGTTTTTTATGCAAGAGCAAAGGATATCTATCCTACAGGATCAAGTGGCCAAGGAAGAGAGCAACAAGATGAATATGGATCTCATTCTAAGAATATCTGATAGTAAATATTACACAGACATTGAGATCAAGGACATAGCTGAAAAAATTCCTAAGAGGGTTATCATAAAGGTTGTAGGGTCGAAGGATAGTGGGACAAGTGCCACAACTCAAAACAAGGCTAAGGAAAACTAATGACATACCTTTAGATGAATTTTTAGATGCTTTATGTTCTTTTCTAGTGTGTTTTTTTAAATAGAGATAGAAGAGGACTGTTGGTAGTCTGGCTTTGATTGGGGGTAACCCTCCTGTCAAGCTTTTTTGAATTTCTTTGTTGGCTCTTTTGTTTCTTTTTTGGTTGTTTAGGATGATCTAGCTTCCTTTTTTGAGAAGGTTTTTTTAGTCCATTCAAAGCCAATTTTTTTACCTTATCTAAAAAAACCATCATAAAATTATAAGTAATTAGGGTCTCTTCAAGGAAACATTTATGCAATTCAATGTTTTGTGGCCCAATTGGATGAAAAAACACAAGATTTTACATGAATCTTAAATAAAGATAAAACATTTACTTGTGATTCTTATTTCCAACAATAATTTGAAGACATTAAAAACTATCTACTCAATACCCTAGTGTTATTCCTACCTATACCCAAAAAAATATTCTTACTTTGCATTTCTATTGTTGGAGCTCAAAATTGTAACTTGCCCTAAATCAAGAAGATTCAATATTTTGAGGGAACATGAGATTGTCTCCAAGTGTGGGATGTGCTGCTTGAGATAGACCTTCGAAGAAGGATAGATTCCATATTATGTGGGTCTTATAAAACATGTATAACATAACCTACTTCTAACACTAAAACTTCTCGTATAGATAATCCTACACTAAAACTTCCAAGGGACTAGGGAGAGAGAGATGTAAGACAGGGAAATGCTAAGCTAGTAGGGGTGGTGATAGCACCAAAAGAAAGGCTAATCACTCTCCATAAGGGGACAAAAAAGGAGAGAAGGAAGAAGGAGGAAAGTATAGATAAACATGCCACATTCCAAACCCATATAGACTCACCCTTCCCACCATTGACAACACATGAAGAATGGAGAAACATGTAAGAAAAATATGCACACAACCATGCCAAAGAAGGAAACAAAGAGAAATAACACAAAAAACACGAGAATAAAGTAGAGAATAGCCACAATACTTAGTTTTATTTCTCAAATTATGCAAAATCATTTAAAATAATGGTAAAAGGTGCAAGAATGTATTATAGGGACCAAGTTCAAAATCTATAATTTGTGGGAAGTTGGCAACTATTTTGGTGTGGTTCCATTACAACAAAAGAGGATCCATTTTTTCAATGCATGAGTTCCATATTTATAGAGAAAATGAGAAGAAGAAGAAGAGAGAAGGATAGAGAGGTGCTAAAATAGGAATTCAACCACCAAGGACCAAACACCCTTGACACCCACAGGAAGGTATGGGAACCTGACATGGCTTCTATCGCACACCATCAGATTTTGTATTTCATAGAGAATGACTTCTATACCTAATTAAATTTTGTCGGTGGAGTGGTTAAACATCATATGTATAAAAAAATAGGCACAATTTTGAAGACACATATAAATTTTCTTCATCTTATGGCTTTACAGTGTCCCATAGCCTCTGACTTCATTCCATAGCTATTATTTGTTGTGATGATTTATATATTTAACATACTTTTATATGAAAATGTTGCGGGGAACCTTTTCCTTGTTCTCAGAAATTTTGTATGGCTGTGTTCCATCGTTTCATGGTTCCTAGAAAAATCATGCAACACTTTAATTGGGAAACCCACATAACACTAGGATGTTATTTATTATCTTCCAAGCTTAGTTTCCTTTTAATTCTATTTCCTTTTCCACATAGCGCCTTGTAGCACTGTCTCTTCACATCACAGCTTCTACTTGGAATATTTTCAACCTTTTCACAGGCATAAAAAACCCATGGTGCTCTAACTTTATTTTGACCTATGAGAAATAGGGAAAATTTTAGTGGTGAATATTCGTAATATGGTGAATATTCCATTTTTGAAAATTTTGAAAAGGCAAATTTTTTGGCACGGGCCAGTGACCTGTTCACCTAAAAATTACACTTTAATTTTTTTTAGGGGTCGAATTCACCTACCCTTGAAAAATATCCCCTATATAAACCTAGATTATTCACCAGGTAGAAAACTTCTACTTCACATTTTTCAACAATATGATATATCCCATATTATAGACGCACGACAAGGGGGTAAGTTATTGATGCGTGACAAGGAGGGTTTACAGACAAGGAGATACTGTAGATATTGATGCATAGTAGACGCATGACAAAGATTTTTTTGACGAGCAACATGGATTTTTTTTCGATGAGCAAGAAGAGGGCAGAGGTTGCAGACGTGCGATAGGATATTTGTTGTCACGCGTCAAAAAAATGTAGTGACGCGCGTCAATAGGCCTTAGTGACGCACGTCAACAAACCTTAGTGACATGCGTCACTAAAGTCTGTTGACGCGCGTCACTAAGGCCTGTTGATGCATGTCACTAAGGCCTGTTGACGCTTAGTGATTCGTGTCAACAGGCCTTAGTGACGCGCGTCAACAGACCCTAGTGACGTGCATCAATAGGTCTGTTGACGCATGTCACTAAGGTCTGTTGGTGCGCGTCACTAAGGTCTTTTGACATGCGTCACTACATTTTTTTTGATGCGCAACAGCAAAATCTCCCATCGTGCGTCTGTAGCCTTCTGTCATAGTGCTTGATAATCAGGTGAAATTTTTTCATACAACCCCCAAAAAATTCGCCTTCCCATGAAACCGGTTCCGGGGATATTCACCAAGTATTCTCCACCTCTAATTTCCAGGAGGTCTCTTAAAATGAACCCTGATGAGAAACTAATTTGATACTATGAAGGTCCAAGACCATAGGAATTTTTCCTTAATTCTCCTACTTTATTCTATTATTCCACAGGTTAGGAGAATCTGTGGAATAATAAGTTTCACCAAAATATTCCCAAGTCCAAATGATGTTCCCCTATGTTCCAGGGGTTAGGAGAACTCGTGAGACACTTAGTTCTTATATTCCATTGTAAAATAAACTAGTCTTTTGTGAATTTTCTTGAGAAAAAATGTGTAAGTCTATTTTTTTAATGATTTTTTCAAATTATAAGGAGTGTAATTTTGGACATCTATTTCTAAACATTCCCTCGGGGATTTTCTAGCATGATGACGACAATCATGAGGAAACTATATTTTATATTAGTCACATGTTAATTCCATATGATCTCAATTATACCCCCATTGAGAAGCTTTGTCTCACCTTATTCTCTATTACAACCAAGTATTGCCATCATATTCTTAATACTGAAGTACAAGCTATTACCAAGGTGGATCCTTTACATTATTTACTTACACACGCATGCGCACACATACACCTAGTTGGTCATATTACACATTGGGTAACACTATTAACTAAATTTAGCCTCAAATTTATGACTCAAAAGTAAATTAAAGGGAAATTACTCATAGATCAGCTCACTACTGTTATGATTTTTAACTCTTCCCCCATCAATGAATAATTTTGAGATGAGTTTACTTCTTATAACATTGATTCTAAAGTTTGGACCATGTATTTTAATGGATCCCAATGTGATATTGGGGCTGATGTTGGCATCATATTTATTAATCCACGGGGAGGGAATCTCCCCTTTTCCTATCAATTAGAGTTTTATTACACTAATAACATTTCTAAATATGAAGCATTAATCCTAGGATTGTTTACTACTCATACATTAAATATATAACATATAATTTTGTTTGGATATTCACAACTTATTATCCATTAAGTACATGATATTTACAATACCAAATAGGCATGTTTGATTCCATAGAACACACTTGTCAAGATTTTTCTCACAACCTTGAAATAATATTCCATTACTACCATACCCCTAAAAGATAATAGACATATTGATGCTATGAATAATGCTTCTTCCTTGGTCCCTTTAGACAGTACTAATTATTGCACCACCTTTACTATTCAAAAAATACATTAGGCATATGTTTCTCCTACCACTAGTGATGCTCTCCATTTTTTAGTCACCATACATAGTATAGATAATCCCAAATGGTTTATTGAAATCTATAACTACCTCTATCAACAATAACTCCTAGACAATGCTTCACCTCAAAAATTTCAATGTTTACGTTGTGAAACCACTTGTTATAACCTTATAAGAGGCTATTTTTTCAAACACTATTTTGATGGATTCTTATTGAATTATTTATAGACTCATGACGTGTTGGGCCCTTAGAATATTGACTAAGTCCCAAAGGGCACATGCGCACATGGGACCAGTGAAGAATATGGGCACACGGTGAAAATTGTGCAGGAAAAGTGTTTTAGAAGGGTTTAATAGAAACCACAATACATGTGCAAGGAAGAGAAAAGGATTTCAAGACTTAGTCATATTTAGCTTTCGAAGAGGCACTTGAGGAAAAATGTGACCTGATTAGGCATGTTGAATGGATACGGTGACAGTTTGGAAACTTGGTGGAAAATAAGAGAATATTCCATGCATGGGACATTCCCAAAGACATCATTCTAGAGAGTGGGCAGATCAGATCAGAATAATCATGCTTCATTAGAAGACCACCTTGACACTTAGCAACCGATCTTCTACTTCAGGAAGGCATGGCAGTGGGTGTTAAACCTATTTATAGAGATGCTCAGGTAGAAGAAATGTATGTAGAGAGGGGAGATGAGGGCCGTGGTGCGATGAACCATACTAGAGTAGGTGAAGCCCTGTAGAAATGAGTAGAATATTCTAGGGGTTGGGGTTCTCATTAGAGGACTATAGGAATGTTAACATATGTAGGGGAATGGATCTACTAAATTTTTGTAATAGGGAATGACAGCCAGGGTTTTTGATGCATGAGTCATGATATAATGGTATGATATGACCCTTTTGGATGTAATATGGTTACTAAACTATGATTGATATAAATAAATGGTTATGTTCTAAATATATTGTTCATGGGTGTAAACCTCAGTTCCTTTTTCTTTATGTTATGGATCAATTATACTATCTATATGATGTTTCTTTTATGGGTATGTTGGTGTAATGATTCATCATATGCTTTCAGAATATATGCATGATCATTTACTCTTTTGCACTTAATCCATCATCAATGACAACATCTTCTCACAATGATCACATAAAGGAGGGGCTCGACACACACGCATGCCTCAGGTGAGCACTCAGTGCCCGCTGAGTGATAGGTTGATGCGCATGGGGTTAGAAGGTTATTCAATGGGCATAAAAATGACTACATCTTGGTTCTATTTTCGGGACCTCTTTTCAAAGTTGTTGTGAAATATGACTACATCTTGGTTCCTCTGACATGTGATGGCAGAGCGCTTAACCCTAGAAAGTGTTGAAGTATGGTTTAAACACATGGAGGATGAGTTTTCTCAAAGATTTAGTACTTGACCTAAGTTTAATGCATGTATATGAGTAGAAGAACACCTATATCATGAGTTATATGAGACCTACTTTTGTTTTTTCCAATATAACTATATGAATGGTTTTCAGCATATGCATCTAGATCAAGATGGTACTATAGATCACATGTATGGATCTAAGATGATTACTAAAGGCTGCAGAATGTGGATCTGAGTTGGACACATGTTTTTGATCACTGGTGGAAAAGAGTGCTAACCAGTTATACCCTGGAATACACCATCTCTACATATTCTTGTCTAGAGGTTGTTGATTTTGAGTTCCTAAGGGAACCTAGAGGATCATTTTTGTGAGTTATCCCATTGGCTATGAATATCTTGATCATTATGCTAAGTTTGGAGGCATTCCCCAAGACCGGCTAAGCTTCTCTAAGTGCTGGGAGAGGAAGCTAGGGTGGAGGAAGATGATAGACATTACGGAAGAAAAGGATAGGGAAGAGAGGAAACTTAAGTATAGTGAAGTGTGTGAAAGGGAGTTTTCTAGACAACACGAGGTTACTTGAGTGATGGATCAATGAAGGAAGATATTACGAGAAAGAATTTAGGTTCATGCAGAGGACATGGAACTTGAGTAGTATGTGCTACCCCATCTTGGAAAGCACGAGAGAGAAAACCCTTCAGCTTCTAATGAGAGTTTGTCACATGGAGAAAGGAGATTCATTGACATGCATCTAAACCCAATTGGTGACCGACCCCTGGTGCTTAGTTTTCCAAATCAAGAGATAGGTATTGCTAACCCAGTTGGTATCAGTGGAAGTGACTGATCTGCACCTCAAAGGTATAACTTATCGTTTGGGACATATATGGCTGCATAAACAATTCCCATGTTTGGAGGGATTTTTGGGAAAATTACAAGTACACAAAGTTTGGGTATTGCATTTGGGAGTGATGTGGGATACACATATGGTAACAGAGTAGTATCACAAACTGTCGGTGCATAATTCAGTGGGATGTTAGGAACACTAGGTATGACCGCTTCAAGCCAGTTGCCAGCTACATTAGGAGGACCTGGTGGATTTAGCAGATCTGGAGGTGGATCTGGTGGATCAGGAGGTATAGGACCTGGTTGATCAAGTGGGTCTGGTGGTGGAGGAAACACCAAAGGTAATCTACTAGATTAGGTAGAAAAGGGCCTCAACCACCTCCGAATTTTTTTTTGAGATGTATTTTACATCTACCAGATTACAGAGGTGTTGAGGATGCTACAGAGCATGTGCAAAAGTGTGAATTTCTATGGAACGTGAAGGTATCACTACCCAAAAGTGAAAGATAAGTCATTTTGCAAAAACATTACAGGGGCACGTGCATATTTGGTACTGAAAGTATGACCCCCATCAAACGGTGGTAGATTACACTGTGCTACGAAATGCCTTCTTAGCTGAATTCCATATCCCTGAATTTTAGTAGAAGAGCATTAGCGCTCTGAAAGAGATCCAACAAGGAATGGCAGAGAGTGTACTGGGATATGACGCACATTTCAAAACTATCTTGTCAAATTTTTCTTATGATAATCATCTTTCTCAGCATGCTCAGTGGTTTGTTAGAGGATTGATAACACCATTCAGAAGAGAACTTTCACACAAGAAATTCATGGACCCACGTGAGGCCTTGGAGGTTACTCCGTGTATTGAGACTATTGGAAGTGTAGATACTAGGTGTTATCCCTTTTTCTTGAGGCTCAAATTTCTGCAATGGTGAAGTAGCTGGAGAATATATCTGTGACCTTAGCACATGAGACTCACAGTGGTCTATGGTCCATGGAGTGTGAGGTAGAGGGGCATACAAAGGATATTTTTCCTCAAAGGTTGGTACGTTCCATGACAATAGACTATGAGATTTCCATGGGGATCATGATGTAAGTAGATGCCCACTATTGCAGCACGTGATCCGTAAGAATGTGTCTTGCTATTACAAGATTTGTACCTCTACGACCCATGACACCAAAGATTGTAGGCTAATTGACCATATACATGATTCCATTGATTTTGGTGTGCGCTAGACCAGCCTTATAGATAGTTCCAAGGATGATGGTTGTCGTTATGAAGGGTGTGTAGAAGAAAGATCACATGGAAGAGGTTTTTGTAGAGGATTTTGTGGTCGTAGCAACCATGGAGGAAGAGGTGAATTTCCATGAGGAACCTGTTATAACTGTGGGTCTACAAAGAATTATAAGCGTAACTTTCCTAATCTCTATCAATGCTTGTGGTGTGAAAAGAAACATAAGTATGAAGAGTGCCCTGAACTATTTGAGTACATGCACCAATAGCACCAGAAAGATAAGGGCACTGGGATGGTAAGCATAAATAATTATGACTCATAATGAATGCCAAGAGTGGCGCGTGAGTCAGGACTAGAATCTGTACTGGCGGCGATGCGAGCAAAGGCCACACGTGTTAGGGAGGTACCAAGAGAAATAACACTAGTTACAGGAGAAGAAGTAGTACATGGGAAGTATTTGGACCCTACTTATCAAAAAGAGGTGTATCAAGAGACTATGGATGTGATTTGGAGTCTACATGGAGAGATCTAATGTCTAAAAGAGAAATCAAGGTAGTAAGAGAAAAGGAAGAATGTTGAGGCCCTGAAGAAGAATCTGGATGAGGTTAGGGAAGTATGCAAGATGTTAAGGCAAGATAATATCATTTCCTTGCTAGGAGAATGGTTACGAGAGAAAGTATCACAAACTAGAAGAGCACATGAGAGGCAAGTTCTACATGCTAACCTTCCTCCCCACAACCTTGACTACGACAAAGAGATCACTTTAAATTTTGTTGTAGATGGATGGCTTTTGAGCAATATTATGATCGATATGAGTACGGAAGTCAATGTTCTCACCTTGGATGCATGACATCAAATTGGAAGGCCCGCATTACAGCCATCTTCGAATGTGTTTTATATGGCAAACAAGATGAAGGAAATTCCCATTGGTGTCTTGAGGGATGTGGTTATCACTATTCAAGGTGCCAAGTTCACTGGAGACTTCGAAATCTTGGCACTATTTGAGGCAGATAACTTTCCATCATTGATTGGGTGCCCCTGGTGTTACAAAATCAATATTGACCTTCGATTTAACAAGGGGTATATCAATTTTGAGAAAAATGAGGAACGGGTCATCATCCCCTTGACAGATGGGAAGTTAGCATCCTATACTAAGCCCTTGGGAGAACAAGTCCTTGACAGAATCTATGTGTGATCAATTAGAGACCCTGAGGTAATTCATCCTATAGAAGGAATTATCTAGTTTGAAGATGATTAGTCTATGAGTGATACAACCAACATAGCATGTGATAATTGGGTTCATGGGACTTATAAATTAATTGGGTCATAGTTGAGAGGATTGGTGACAAGGGTAATAAAAGCACACTCGCTCAAGTGCCTAGGAGGGAAGAAGTTACCAAGTTACTTTGAGGGAGCTAACCCTAATGATTTCTTATGAGAAATGGAGGCTCCGTGGAAAAATGATAATGAAAGAAGAGGTGTGCTTAGTTATAACCTTCTCGGGACCACAACATGTCGGTGGGTGAAACATCATGAAAGCCTTCTATAATGGTGTGAGGTGAGAATTGTGTTGTCTGTTAGGTTTTCCAGAAGCAATGCATCCACTTTCATACAAGAATACCATGGCAAATAACCCAACTCATGTCATATCCAAGCATGTGAGAAGGCATAGAAGCTTTGCCACTTTTTCTATGGGTTCATAAGTTGTATTCCACGTTACAAGGTTGTGCGCATGCATGGTACATTCACTCAGAGATGTGCCGTTAGGTAGGTAATTAGCTGGAGTTACCAGCTGATCTCATTCAAGCTTTTGAGTATCTGAGTACAAATCCATCAGTGGATAAGGCATTGTAAGTGGTCAAGCACCTTATAATGGGAGATAGTGCTATAGAAGAAGATAGGATAATTGAGCTATTAGGTGAACTTGGTTTGGAGGCATATTTTTATGAGGAAGAATCATAAGAGATACAACTTGAGCGTGTGTGCACGGAAAAGGAAAAATGAAAAATGGTCTATGTGATAGATAGTGAAGAAATGGAGAGCCTAGATGTTAACCATTCTGAAGTACGTGTGAAGTTAGGGATAGCACTGATAAGTGAGCGCATTCCTACAATGAGCCCTTGAAAACAAAGAAGGTTAACATTGGTTCAAAGGCAGAACCTAAGGAAGATATCATTGGAAATTATTGGTCAGAGATAGAGGTTTATAAGATTATTGACCTTTTACGCGAGTTTCTAGATTTGTTCTCACGTAGATACCATGAGCTCAAAGGCATTTACCACTCCTTAGGGGAAATGAGGATCAAGTTAAAGGAAGGTGCATGCCTGATTTGGAAGAGACTGTATCAGATGAATCTAAAGTTGCACGTATGGGTCAAGGAGGAGATAGACAAGATGATAACATCAGGCATCATTGAGGCTATGGAGGAATCAGAATGGGTGAGTCCAATGGTCATAAGCATTAATAAGGATGGAAGGATAAGGATTTGTGTTGATTACAGGGACTTGAATGCAATATGTGTCATTAACCCTTTTCCAATCCCCTTCACTGAAGAAATTATGGAAGGAGTAGCTAGGCGTGAGGTCTATTCTTTCACAGATGGGTTCTCAGGGTACCACCAAGTTAGAATTGCAAAGGAAGACCAAGAGAATAAAAAATTTACCACTAAATGGGGAATTTTTCCTACACGGTCATGCCTTTTGGGCTGAAAAATGTGCATGTTGTGTTCTCGCGCATCATGGTACAAGCCTTCCAGGACTTCATCCATAAATTTCTTTAGGTCTACCTAGATGACTAGAATTTGTATGGGCTAGTAAAAGACCGTTGTGAAAATTTGAGGCTAATGTTTGAGAGATGTTGATGGTTGAGGATATCCCTTAACATTAAGAAATTTTTCTTTTCTACTCCATTTGGAACCCTCTTGGGGAATATTATATGTAAGGAGGGATTGCCAGTGGATCCCACCAACGTTACAGTTATTGTGGTATTGTGGGAGCTACCAGTTAGAGTGTTGTGCCCAGATTCCTTGGGCATATAAAGTACTATACGAAATTTATTAAGGGATATGCCAAGATCACCACACCCTTGGAGGAATTTCTTAAACACAAGAGTTCCTTTCATTGGGGAGAGGCACAACAGAAGGCGTTTGACACATTGAAAGATAGGCTTGTCACTGCACCCATATTATGCTTTCCTTCTTGGGATAAGCCCTTCCATGTGCATGTTGATGCCTCAGGAACAACCATTGGAGTAGTACTAGCACAACCTAGTGAGGGGATTTTTGATCACCCCTTGTGTTTTTCTAGTAGGAAGTTGACACCAGTAGAACAAAATTACACAACTATTGAGCGTGAGGCACTGTCAATGATCTACGTGTTGCATAAATTCAGGTAGTATCTACTAGAAACACCATTCATATTCTACATGGACCACATGGCACTGAAGTACTTGGTAAATGATCCCGTTCTACAAGGGTGCATATGTCGTTGGGTCTTATTATTTCAAGAATTTAAGTTTTTAGTTGTGGTAAAAATAGGAAATAGTAATTCAAGACTTGATCATCTATCAAGAATTGACTCAGGGGAGGACTTGTAAAGCATTGAGGATACCACGTCAGATGCGCAATTGTTTAGGTTGTGGTGTGTGCCCTCTAAATTAGAGGATATTACATTATTTCTTAAAACAGGTGTGGTGCTAGAAGTAATTAAGGATTTGGAGAGAAACCATTTGGCTATACGTGTCATGCCTTACATGTTGATTAGTGGAGATTTGTACAAGTTAGGTCATGATGAGGTTCTGCGCCGATGTGTACTAGCACATGAGTGAAAATCATGGAGGAAGTGCATGGTGGGATTGCAAGAGTACACTACACAAGAAATGAAACCACATGGAAAATTCTACTTGCAATGCTTTGGTGGGAGAGTATCTACTAGGATTGTATTAATTTTTGCAAGGCCTGTGACCATTTCCAGTGCCTTGGCAAACCTGGAAGGAGGGATGAAATGCCCTTGCGACCGATAGCCAGCACTGAACCATTTTAAAAATGGGAAATTGACTTTGTAGGACCAATTTCACCTGCCACGTGAAGGACTAGCTCACGTTACATCATCACTTGCACTAATTACTTAACAAGATGGGCAGAGGAAACACCTACAAAGGATTGCACAATAACGACAACAACTAGATTCTTATGGGAGAACATAATAAGCTAGTATGTATGTCCTTTGAGCTTGACCAATGACAGGGGTACACATTTTTTGAATGAGACCGTCATGATTTTGTTGGTAGAGTTTATGGTGGCCCATCACAAGATGACCCCTTATCACCCACAAGTGAATGGGACTGCTGAAGTATTTAACAAGATACTAAGTCACACATTAAATAATATTTGTGACGTTGGCAAAAAAAATTGGGATGAAAAGGTGTCAGTTGTTCTATGGGAATATAGAATAACCTACAAGAGATTGAACAAGGCCACACTATTTCAATTGGTGTTTGGCACAGAGGCTTTTTTCCTGGTTGAATTTATGCTACCATCACTGTGTATAACACACATAAGAGGATTGGATGATGAACAAGTGCTCAAATAAAGAATTGATAAGTTAATGCAACTAGACAAAAGGTGACCACTTGCTAGATGGATTCAAAAGAAAGAGAAGGCAAGACAAAAAGCATGACATGATCGTCATATTAAAAAATAATAATTTGAGGTTGGCTAGATTATTTTGTTATATGACTCTAAATTTGTGTGCCATCCTAGGAAGTTGAAATTCCATTGGTTGGGACCATACATCATCACATACATCCTTGATTTAGACACTTGCCAGTTAAACGTGCTGGATGGGACGAGACTACTAGGCCATTTCAATGGAAGTAGGCTAAAGCCCTACTATAAATAAGTCTTCCTTGTGTTTGTAAATAAGGTAGTTTTCCAGGTAGCCTAGGATTTCCCTTAATGCATTTTCTTTTTCTTGTGTTTCCCCTTCTCATTGCTTGTTCCTTTCTGTTGTGTTGTTTTACACACCTTGTGCACCGGTAACCACATTACTTTCTAAGGTTGTGTATGCGCAGAGGACCGCACATCTATTTTAGTGTGGGGTGGAGTAGAATGAAGAGAGAAAGAAGCTGGTAGTAGTTGTGATGGCCCAGATTGAAAGATAAAAAAAACATAAGGTAGGAGAGTGCATGGGGAAACGGTGGAAAAAAAAAATTACTGTCAAGAAGGCTTTAACAAAAACCACTTACAAAGGATAAGAAGCACAAGAAAAAAATGAGGTAAGTGAGGGCAAAACTTAGGTCGAAAGAAGAAGTGCCTTCGGTGCTGCAAATGCACACGTAAGAGTCTTTAGTTAGTAAGGATTTTGTTTGTGCACCAGAAGGTTGTATAGGGTTTTTTGCGTAGGAATTAGTGCATGGGTAAAGGTGCTTAAGATCGGCTTTAGTGGAAAAACCTACATTTAATACTAAAGTACTTTTGTAGATGGCATAATATTTATTATGAGAGATAGGTAAAAAGCTATAAGTAAAGGATTATGCACATCATTATTTACTTTGTGGGCTGCATTACGCAGATAAAGAGCTCTTCTCCAATTTAGGGCATCTACGTAGGGAAAAATTTGTTAGAGTGAAAATCTTAAGTGCATGACTAGGGTGATCCATTGAACCAGAGTGGAAGGAGTATGACTGGGCATAGGGAAGAAGGTTTCTTGGAATACGTCATCTTATGGAAGATGTTTTCTAGGTTAGGGTTTTATAGGAGGGCCACACGAATAGTAAGGATTATTTCATGAATGAGCCATAGAGGTGAACAAAATAAAAGGAGAGCAAGGAGTTTAATTATTTTAACCTGACAAGAAGATGACCACTAAAGAAGGTGATTGTTTCACCTAAAAAAGGAAAGGGCAAAGAGAATAGACTGCCACCACTAGTTTCAATGAAGAATGTTATGGCAGATGTTACAGTACTCACCATGGGGTGTTACTTGGGAAAGAATTGGTAGTGCCCATGTTAGGAAGATGGGAGAGCCAACTATAGATCATCACACAAGTACCATAAATAAAGGAAATGGTGCTAGATCTAAGTTTGTCCAATGGAGAAGAGGACAAGCTAGAATGTGCGATGCCAATTTACAGTGATGAAGTGAAAATAAAATAAATGGAGAAGGTGGGTTCATTGTCTATTTGATTTCTGCTATTTTGGCAAGCCTGAGTCTGTTATACCAATGGTTGATGTCGCATGGTGCATGATTACCACTTCTACTTTAGTAGGCCACAGAATGTGCATTATTCCCCAAGCTCATCTCCAAGTTTACCAACCTTATCTGTGAAGGGGATTTAAAAGACTAAGGTTGATGACCTTAACGAGGTATACCAAGACCACCTCTATTTTTAAAGGAAGATCGTGGAGAAGTATGACTAAAGAAGTGTTCACTTATGTGGATAAGTATGGGTATATCCCATGAAGTGTGCATGACAATGTGCCTTGACGTTGCTAATTAAGTGGAATGGCCACAAAGTGGAGACAATATACTTGCACATTAGGTTGAATGTATGAAAAATTTCAGAAGGGACTTACTTGGATCTAAGTATGTCTCCATCCCTAGAAGGATCCTTAGCACTAGTAGGGAGAGAAGAAAGTAGTTCACACAATGCGTGAATAAGAGTGAAAGGAAAGAGACCCTAGAGAAAGAACATTTCTCCATACCAGAAAATGCAAAGATATACAAGTGTAATAGACAATGGTCAAATAAGGGAAACATATGGAATATAGAATCATTAAAGTTGGGCCAAGCCAATGGAAAACATAGCAGTAGGAAGTAAAAAGAAGTTTTTTGCTCATTAGGATAAGGAAAAGATCTACTTTGGTACCAGAGGATAGAAGGTTGTCAAGAACAAGCCAAGATTCACCTACAAGGGAATCACAAAATTGCTGAGGAAAAGGACCAACTAGGAAGCTTTATAAAAGGATTTTAGCGAGAAGGCATACCCCCTCGGAGGAGAAACGAGAATTTAGAGCATGGTCTACAAGGGCGAGAGAGACGACGATGAGGATGAAAGGTAAGTTCAAAATCATCCCATATAATGTACGCGATTCAAAGGGAGAAAGAAGTAGGGGAAGGGTGGAGAAGAAGAAGGCACCAGGTAAGGAAAAGAGGTTAGTCTTCCATGATGTGAAGAAGTAAATACCTGAAGGATTACGAGGACCCCCCGCTCTTACCAAGGGTAGTCTAGATAGAAAAGAAAAGTAGTGGGCACCTATGAAGTGCAAGAATAATGAGATACTCGAATGCATCGAAGCTGCAGTGAGCCGAAGTAATGGATGAACAAAGAGTTGAGAAGAAATGCGATATAAAGGCAGCTGAGGGATGTTCTATACTCGATGATGTCATCTTGTGGAAGATTTTCACAGTGTTAGGAAATATTTTCTGTCATTTAGTGAGCTCTCACTCTGTCAGCTACGGGCAGATAATAATTACATGTGTAATTATTTTATGAAAATAAAGTAGTGAAAGTCATTTACTTTGTAAATGTAAATAGCAAATGTAAAATGTGGCTTAGTATGTGGTAAGTTAGTAAGTTTTCAGAATAATAGTGTCCCGCGTGTACCTTTCAATTAGTATTGTTTTAATTATCTATATTGGTGAGTTTTCTATGAACCATATGGGTATACTGGTTGCGACATGATGTAGACAAATTTGTTGTAGGATTTTATTTTAGGAATCTCCTATAGAATGGAGTGTAATGAAATAGTGAATATATGATGGCCAAATATAATATCGGTAGTACGTCCTCACTTGTCCCAACTGTAAATGGACACTTCAATTATTCCATCCTGTACAGATGGACCGATTGTCGCCAAGAAGATCCGTATGTTAGTCCCGAAGGTTTTGTATTTGATCAACTTGGAATTTTCATTTTGGTTTGGAGCAGGTTTTCACAATCTGTCCCGAACCCTACTATCTTTCGAAGTTGCCGATTTTCTGTTTGGCCCCAACCCCGAGGTAGTTTCAAAACCAATTCCCTAACTCGTTGGTTTGTGGTGTCAATCAGTTAAGACAAGAAGCTACAGTTTATGGTCAACCATTTTGCAGCAAAACCCAGTTCGATTTTGATTTACCTAGAGGATAAAGAGGCTATTAAGAATTTACTATACAAGATTGATTATAAGCTGTTTTTTTCTCAGATATCAGAGACTACAGTAATGAGGTAATGGCAACATCTACTTGGTTCAATTTAAATTGGATAATTAGATTCACACAAATGGATAACCATTATAGGCATGGTTTAATGTATGCTGAAAATTCCATACATGGATAGAGTAAAACCATCTATAATTGTCTGTTACATTGTATAAGAGATTCTTTGAGGCATAGAAGATGAGAAGATAATGTTTGGAAATGTTCTTCTCACCATTGTCTTCTCAGACTTTCTAAAATTGGAGTGATCGATGGACCAGAGAAGTTCATATGGGAGTATCCAGATGAAGATCACTCCCCTACGAAGAGGTTTTAGAAATACACATGCGATACCATGACGACCGCCCACAAAGCGTGCCTAGAGAAATGGTATAATCGAATGCACGATGCATTCAAGACTAAGTGGAGGATACCAAAACGGTTGTCAAATCTAGTAAATGGAGAAGCTAAGTCTTATTTCTATCAACATTTCTACATTGGTAGGTTAACTCTGTCAGATGGGACCAAGAGCCCATGGTGTAAATTATCCTTCTCCTTCACCACGCAATATTTCCAAGCAGGGGTAAATCGCTTCAAGGAAGCTAAAAGACTAAGGTTTGGTACCTTAATGAGGTGGACCAGAACCACCACAATTTTCATGTTAGGAAGCTGGTATATCCAAAGAAGTGTGCTTATGTGGAGAAGTATAATCTCCCATGAAGTGTGCATGACAAAACCCTTGACACTTGCCAATTTTTGGAAGGGTTTACACCGCAACAAGAATATACTTTGCATGCATTAGGCCCAAGTATGAAAAGGGTGCTTACTTGGAGAATGATGTCTCCATCCCAAGGATCCCATTGGTAGGAAGAAGGCCATTAAAGAAGAGGAAAGGGAAGAGACCTAGGAGAAAAGGTGCCAGAGAAGAAAGCACCAAGTGTGTAGATAACACAGATCTATGAGGGTGCAAGTATAAGGTCAGGTTTTCACCATGCCAAGCACATGGGGGAATGTAGGAAGAAGTATCCCATCAAGGAGAAGGAAAAGACACTTGAGGAAGAGGTGAAGAATAAGAAGAGTCACCTAGAAAGGAATCACCTGCTTAGGAAGAGGAAAGAATCCCCACTAGGAAGAAATAGAAGGTAGTAAAGGTAGACTCAGAGGAGATGGAGAGCTTGGAGTCCTACAGGGGTAGAGAGATGAGATGAGGATGAAGAAGTTCAGAATCATCCCATTGTACGATTACATGATGGTCAGAGGAATGAAAGAAGTGATGGGGAAGACAAATGGTTGTAAGATTGGAGAAGAAGAAGGCAGCTCAAGGAAAAGGGGAGAGTGAAGAAGTAAATACTAAGGATCATAGGACCCCCAGCCACACCAAGGAGTAGATAGAAGAGGCCATAGAGAGAGAAGTTGTAATAGAGAATTAGTGGAGCAAGAAGTGGAGGGGAGCGTAGATGATGGATACTTTGTAGGAGATAGAAGAAGAGAGTGTAGGGAAGGAGTATGGAAGCATGGGTGGAGATCCCAACTTAGCGGTAAGATTTCCAAAGGCTGCGCGCATAGGAGGGAAGAACGTGGTAGTAGCACAAGGGCAGGGAATGGGCTATATCCATGATCCAAAAAAAGTGCTACGTGCATGCTTCCAGAGCACTGTGCTGAAAAACCAACTCTTGGAAATGTCTTCATTTGAGGAAGAAGGTACATACCCATGAACCAGGAAGATGTTATCTTGGTCTTTTGAGTCCCATGTCAATGAACCTAAGTTTAAAGTTAACCAATGGGAGCTAATGAAATTACCAGAGACCAAAGGTATAAACCCACTGGTGAATGCTCAACAGTTATCTAATAATCAAGTCTGTAATGCACTCAACAAGGTTACAGTTGAATTTGAGGCAATAATTTTTGGAAGGAATGACAGAGTGAGATTCCTAGAAGGGGAATTGGAAAAGAAAAAAAAGGAGCTCGTTGAAAAGAGAAAACATCTAAAGCAAGAGGAACTAATTAGCGCACAGTTAAGGCATGAGATGAAGGAGGAAATGACTAGGGTGCGTGAGGTATATAAAAAGGTAGAAATGATTACAAATGCTATTGTCTTAAAGCATCTAGACCTAGCACCACCTGAGAAGAAGTATGAGTCAACCTTGCAATGCTTGGAAGACCTAACTTGCATCCTCACCATGGAGAGACAACCTCTTGCTTTGGAATCAACAGAAGAATTGTTAGCATGCCAGGAGAAAGAGGAGAAGCTGAAGGTGGTGGAGATAGTCACTCGGTACACTAAGATCCTTGCCAATGTAAAGGCCACTGCACAGATAGCTGAAGCTACTTATGACAATTGCGTGGACAGAGATAGAGTGGAAAGCATTCTAGTTGTTCCACCCATGAGGCAGACCTCAAGGAGTTTCAGGAGAAGAATAAAGGAAATAAGGTAGAGTGGGATAATATCCTGGCCGAGGTAGAGAAGAATTCTGAATCCATCAGACCCTAAGAGGCTAGATCAAAAATCTACTGAAGGAATTATACCTTTAGATCACCCGCAGGATGGATGCGCTGGACGACCTCAACAAGCAATTGGAAAACATTGTTGATATGCTGAATGCTAAGGGTGATGAACTAGGCTTTGAAGAGGTGAGCACCTTAGTAGGTGACCTCTGTCAATAGGCGCAGGGCAAGGTGGATGCCTGGGAGAAGATTGAGGCAGATATAAGGAAGGATTTCCCACTCATTCTTCAACAATAAACAAATTCTTCTTCATTCCTCCATTCTTTATTTCTTCCATTTCTCATTCTTCATTATTCATTCTTCATTCTTTAGTCCCGCCATTATTTATTCTTTGGAGAGGATGTTTCCAAGGATAGAGAACAAGCTTAGTGTGGGGTGATGTTGGGCCTCAGAATATTGACTAAGTCCTAAAGGGCGCGTGCACACACAGGACCCGTGAAGAAGATGGGCGCGTGGAGAAAAGCATGCAGGACAAGAGTTTTAGAAGGGTTTAATAGAAACCATGACATGCACGTAAGGCAGAGCAAAGGATTTAAGTACTTAGTCATATTCAGCTTTCCAAGAGGCACTTGAGGAAAAATGTAACCCGACTAGGCGTGCTTAGTGGAAAAGGTGATAGCTTAGAAACTTGGTGGTCAAGAAAAGAATATTCCATGCATGGAACATTCCCAAAGACATCATTGCAGAAAGTGGGGAGCTCAGATCAGAAGAAGCATGCTCCATTGGAGGACCACCTTGACACTTGGCAACCGATTTGCTACTTCAGGAAGGCATGGCAGTGGGTGTTAAACCTATTTATAGAGATGCTCAGGTAGAAGAAAAGTAAGAGGGGAGAGAGGATGTAAGGATCAGAGGAAGAGAAGAAGAGGACCATGGTGCGATGAACCATACCAGAGTAGGCGAAGCTCTGTAGAAATGAGCAGAAGATTCTAGGGGTTGGGGTTCTCATTAGAGGACTATAGGAATGTTAACATATCTAGGGGAATGGGTCTACTAAATTTTTGTAATAGGGAAGAATAGCTAGAGCTTATGATGTGTGAGTCATGATATATCAGTCTGATATGACCCTTTTGGATGTAATATGGTTACTGAACTATGATCAACATAAATATATGGTTCTGTTCTAAATATATTGTTCATGGGTGTAAACCCTAGTGCCTTTTTCTTTATGTTATGGATTAGATCTACTATCTATATGATGTTTCTTTTATGGGCATGTTAGTGTAATGATTCATAATATGCCTTCAAAATATATGCATGATCATTTACTTTTCTGTACTTAATCCATCATCAATGACAACATCTTCTCACAATGATCACATAAAGGAGAGGCACGATGCCCACACGTTCCTCGAGTGAGCCCTCAGTGCCTGTTGAGTGATAGGCCGATTTGTATGGGGTTAGAAGGTTATTCTATGGGCATAAAAATGACTACATGATGCCTAAATTGATTTATCCCAATTGCATGATAGTGAATGTGGTGGCCACTTTAGTGGTAATATTATGTCTCAAAATAATTACAAGGATATTACTAGCACGCTACGGAACAATATTTTCATTAATATACTAAACATTTTGATCAATGTAAATGACATAGAAACCTCCATCATGTCCCATCTCATACATTGCAACTTACTTTACCCCTATGACCATTCTCCATATGGGGTTTTGATTTGTTTGGAAAGGTTAACCTCAAATTTGCACATGGACACAAATTTATCATCACAACCACATAATATTTTACTAAATGGGTATAAGTTATACCCATAGAGTCCACTACTATAAATGATATATATTATTTTATATTGAATCACATCATCACATTTTTTGGTCTCCCTTATGCTATTGTTACAGAAAACAAACCTTTTTTAAAAAATTGTACTGTCAAAGTTTTGTGTGAAGTTTTGAATCAAGAATAATTTTTATACTCCTTAATACCCATAGGGAAATGGATAGGACGAGGCCACTAACAAGAACCATTTTGAATATTATCCTCAAAATCATTGATAAATATGGATATGACTACAATAACCAGATCATCTATGCCCTATGGGCTTAGTATTTGTACACTTACCAATGTTGCCCCATTTTCCCTCATTTATGGGATCAAGGATATTTTTCCAATGGAATTAGAGATCCCTTCAATTCATGTATCTCTAAAGGATATCATCAAAGAAAATGAATGTCAAGAGAAACATTTCATGGTTTAGAAATTCTTGAATCTAAGTGAGTGCAAATGTTATAACACTTGCTTATGTATCAAGAACACATCAAGCGTATATACAACAAAAAAGTACATGCCCATGTGTTTCAAGTAGATGATTTGGTACTTAAACAAAATAAAAATTAAAACAAATGGTAAGACAATATTAAAAGGAAAATTCAAACCCAAATGGATATTCCCATGCATGTCTAGACACTAAATCATGCACTTTGGGTATATTTCTAGGTCCTAATCACGTACCACTATTCATATAATTTATAAGTGAGAAAATTACTAATTAACGAATTTCTTTGGCCTCTTTGATTGCTTTCTATTTTCCTTCTTGTTCTTACACTCCTTCTTTCCCAATATATTTCTTTGGATACTTCAACATTTTTGACTGTGGACACCAGCACCCATCCAGGATGCCAGTGACCAGGAACCCCCAACCTCTTTGTATCTTGTTCACATATTTTGGGTCTCTTCTAGCCATTTGGGCATATTATTTCTTACTAGTCGGCCTTTTAGTGGTTAATTATAAAATTTAAACAAAGGAATTATATGGATACAAAGATATGTGATCATAATAAAGGACCAAACACTAAGAATTATCTATCACCACCTAAGGTTGCATCTAAGAGAATTTAAACATTCATCTAGCTCTATAAAAGGGACAATGTACTACATTATTCTACATAGACTTCATAGGAGGGGAAGTTCATTTTTCCATGCACACATCTATCTACATTTTCTACATCTAGCTATTGTTTTATATCAAGTGTGACTCACACAAGAGCTACATAGAGTTAGGAAATATGGGATAAAATATGTGGAACAATCCCACACATAATTGAAATAGTAGAAACTAATATGAAGAATAATATCATAGATCTGAAATAAAAGCGTAGAATATAAAAGAACACAACAAAGAGATGATATTTAATTTGGTTCACCCAATTTGGGCTACCTCCACCAAGAATCACTTTCTTAAATTTTATTACAAGCCACCTCATTCTCTCAATATAATACCCATATCTGTTCTGGAGCTATGCTCAACAAACTCTCTTGGAGTCACAAACATCTACAATGTTCTACATCCCCTACCATGCACAAAAGCACATAAATAAACAATTCTTAAGTAGTTTTATAATATCGCGAGTATCAAAACCATGGGCCAAATTTGCCACACAAACCTATGGGTCAAAATCTCACCCATATAAGAAGATCACCCTCATTCGAGGCCTGGCCAGACCCCGAACCCCAGTGAGAAAACTATGGATGGTGTACAATACTTTTAGTGTACAGTATTCACAATTCCACACATGCAAATAGGCTCCACAACATAAAAATCTCCCGCTTTGAGACTAGTTTTCATCTGAGAAAGCTTCTTAACCCTTCACTGTCATCTGTAAAGACCAACCAAAGTTGAACACAACTTTAGTTTCTCCCTTGTGACTACCTTGGTCATCATGTCTTCAAGATTATGATTTGTATGAATTTTTTCCAGCTTTAAACTTTTATTCCTCCAAAGTTGTCCGAATGAAATGGTACCTTAACTGTATATGCTTCATCCTAGAGTGGAAAGCAGAGTTCTTAGCTAGGTGTATAACACTCTGATTCTCACTACACAACTTCCCTTTCTCCTGCTTATGCCGGAACTCCTCAAATAATTTTTGTAACCAAATCATCTCTTTGTTTTCCCATGTGGCAACAACATACTCAGCCTCTGTGGTTGACAAAGCCACAAGCTTCTATATTCATGAAATCCAACTTAATGTTGTCCTACCTATAGTGAAAATATAGCTTGTAGTGCTCATTCTATTGTCTACATCTCCAACCATTTCTAAATCTACATAGCCACAAAAAGTGGTGTTTGATCCACTGTAACAAATAATTATCCCCACGGTCCCTCTCAAGTACCGAAGGATCCACTTTATTGCATGTCAGTGATCTTTAACTAGATCAATCATAAATCTACTCACTGCTCCCACTGCATGGGTAATATCAAGCCTAGTGCATACCATGGCATACATCAAAATACCAACTATTGATGAGTAAGGTACTTTGGATATATAGTTTATTTCTTGTTCTATCTTAGGAAAAAACTCCTTTGATAACTTGAAATGACCTACCAAATGAGTCCCAACCGGTTTAACATCCTACATATTAAACATCTCCAAAACCTTATTGATGTACTCTTCTTTAGATAAATTCAGCTTTCATTCCTTCCTATCCTGAGATATCCTCATACCAAGGATTTGTTTGACTACCCCCAAATCCTTCATAGCAAAGGAGTCACTTGCTTCTTCTTGAGTAATTATATTTTTTGCATGTTTTTTCCTGTAACCAACATGCCATCTACATACAAACACATGATAATATAACTGTCCATCTTGAAATTTCTTTATATGCACGCAATGGTCAGGATGGCATCTAATATAACCTTTCTCCATTATGAAGCTATCAAATTTATTATACCATTGATGTGGAGCTTGTTTTAGGCCATTTAAGCTCTTCTTCAATTTTCACACCATCTCTTCTTTACCTTTGACCTCATATCCCTCTGGCTGCTGCATATATAGATCCTCCTCCAAATCACCATGAAGAAATGTAGTCTTTACATCTAGCTTCTCTAAGTGCAAGTCTTATGTTGTACCACTATTCTAATAACAGTTCTAATAGAAGTCATTTTTACTACAGGAGAAAAAAATTTCATTGAAATCTATACCTTCTTTTTGTGTAAACCCCTTAACCACGAATCTGGACCTTGTATCTTTTGTTTCCTCCTTCTTCCTCTTTAACTGTGTACACCCACTTTTTTTGAAATTATCTTTTTCCTTCGAGTAGCTTCACCAAATCTCAAGTCTAGTTCTCCATGAGAGACTGATGCTCCTCATCCATGGCTCGCTCTCACTTCTTCCTAGCATCTACCTACATTGCTTCATCAAAGCTCTCTAGCTCTCCACTATCAATGAGTAATAAATAATTAAGAGAAGGTGAAAAACATTCAGGTGCTCTTCTTACCCTAGAAGACCTCAATATATGAGTTTGGGGTTCCTTAAAGGTATGGTTCATGTGTCACTTTCCCATTCAGAAGATCCTCTACCATTACATATTCTTTTTTGGATTCTTCCCTATTTTTCTACAATTGTTGCTTATACATAACTTTATCATTAAAGACCACATCCCTAAATCGAATGATTTTCTTGTCCTTAATACTCCAACATTTATATCCAAAATCATCATCATCATAACAAATGAAAGTGTATTTTTCTGATTTAGCCTCTAGCTTAGTTCTATCATACTTATCAATATGAACAAACACCTCACATCCAAAGACTTTAAGAAATGAGTAATCAACATTCTTACCAGACCAAGTCCTCAGGTATGCCTCGATCTAAGGCACTTAAGGGTCCTCTGTTTATCAAGTACATAGCTATGCTCACTACTTTCTGCCCAAAAAGAAAGAGGTAGTCCCTCATATAGCCTCATGCTCCTAGAACATTCCATTATTGTCTTGTTCATCCTTTTGGACACCCCATTTTGGTGGAGAGTTCTTGGAACCATATTTTTCCTATGGATTCCTTTCTTAGAATAATAATCATCAAAACCATTGATGCAATACTCCCCTCCATTATCTAAATTAAGAAATTTACCTTAATATTTGTTTCATTCTCTACCAAGTATTTAACATCAAATATTTTTATTTCTAATACAGTATACCCAAAATTTTCTTGTTGCATCATCAATAAAAGTAATGTAATAGTTTGAACCCCCAAGAGATGATACATGAGCAAGTCCTCACACATCATAATGTACCAGCTCTAACTTACTCTCTTTCTTCATAGGTCCAACCTTAAGAAACTTTACTCGCTTCTTTTTCCCATATACGTAGTTCTCATAGAAATCCAAACCTATTTCTGTATAACTAGGCTAATTCTTTTTTATGATCTGCATGCCCTTATGGCTCATATGACTGATCCTATAGTGTTGCAGCATTGTGTGTGCATCTAAAGCCACAAGATTAGAATTAGTACTACTAGTGGTTAAATACAAGGTTCCAACCTCCTTAACTCTTTCCACCAAAAGAGCACCCTTGGTAACCTTCCAAGATGTCTGCTATAAATATCACAGTATAACCATCATTTCCTAACTATCCCCACTGATATCAAGTTTCGTCTTAATGTAGGCACATGTATGACATCCTTCAATAGCCATGTATTCACATTCTGCATCTTAACATGAATAGAACCTTTTCCAACTATGTTACAAGGATCATCATCACCAAGATACACATGCCCGAAATTCCCTTCAACATAATCAACAAAATAATGCCTATATGGGGTAACATGGAAAGAAGCCCCCAAATCTAAAACCCAAGATTTAATGATATTATGCAAAGAAAGAATGAAAGGATCTTGACAAACATTACCCGTTGTCACATTTGCCTCCTTGTTTTATTTCTATTGTTTCTTCTTATCTCAAAGCTCCCAACAATCCTTCTTTGCATGCCTAGGATTTCCACAGTGCCAACATACCATCTTTCTTTTGGACTTTGACCTGGCCCAATATTTCAATTTTCCATGACTTCCTCTATTCTTCTGTCTCCCTCTGGTTTCCACTTTCAAAGCATTCCCTGAAGTAGAAGATTCCCTGGATATTTTTCTTCGCATTTCCTTGCTTAGAATCACCTCTACAACATCCTCAAACTTCAAATTTGAGTTAGATGGAACCAAGTTGCTTACTGCCATTACCAGCCTATTCCAACTCTTAGGTAAGGAACACAAAATTAATAAAGCCCTAACTTCTTCATCAAATTCTATTGTAACCGAATCTAGCATATTCATAACCATATTAAAATCATTCAAATGATCTTCTACTAAAACATTCTCAGACATCTTCATATTAAACAAAAATTTCATTAAAATATCTTGTTAAAGGCATAGGGTTTTTCATACAACTTCCCTAATACATAAATAAGTTCTTTTGTAGTATTTTCCTTCGAAACATTAAATAATATTGAATATGCAAAACATAGATAGATTGTCCCAAGTGACTTCCTATCCAGCAAATCCCATTCTGCATCCGTCATGCTTGAGGGTCTGGTCCCTTTTCTAGACAATGGAATATAAAGATCCTTTTCAAAAATATAATCTTCCATCTGTATCTTTTAAAGACTAAAATTTTTCCCGATGAATTTATCAATCGTTGATCTTACAGCATTTGCCATAGCTCCCACTCAAGCTAAAACTTTCCCTACGATTCAACACTTTAACAAACCAAACTAATCTCTAATACCAATTTTTAGGAAATTAGGGATAAAATTTGCGGAATAATCCCACACAGAATCACAATAGTAAAAACGAATATGTAGAAAATATTATAGATCTAAAATAAAAGCGCAGAAAATAAAAGAACACAACACAGAGACAATATTTAACGTGGTTCACCCAATTTGGGCTACGTACACCAAGAATAACTTGCTCATATTTTATTACAAGACACCTCTTTCTCTCAATGCAATACCCAAATATGTTTAGAGCTATGCTCAACAAACTCTCTTGAATTCACACTTAAACTCACAAACATCTACAATGTTATGACTATCCCATACCATATGCACAAAATCACATAAACAAGCAAATACTTAATTAGTATTTACAACACCATGGGTATCAAAACCATGTGGCCAAAATTTTCACACAAACCTATGGGTCAAAAATCCTTCCCATATGAGAAGAGCACCCCCGTTTCCCGAGGCCTATTACCCATGTCCCCAAACCCTGACAAGAAAAATGTGGATAGTGTACAATAATTTTAGTGTACATTATTCAACACTTCCACACATGAAAACACGCTCCACAACATAACACCTAGGGCATGATTCTACACACACACTTAAAACTACATGGATTATGAAATATACTGCATCTCCTGGATCGTAAGTTTACTTAGTTGGGTAACCAACGGGGTCAGTCTGAATCCCCATTTACATCTTTTTTTAGGATTTAATTTGTTTTGGGGTTTTACAGGTGTTCTTTCTTCTTGTAATCTTTAGGAAAACAATAATGAAGTACAACAAAATGTAGGTGATTAAAGGTGACATCCAATGAACATCTCACGACCCTCAAAAATTAGTTTTCTAAGGTTTTGAGCAATCACAAGCACCTAGAGGAGGTCTGCAGTGCCCTACGTACCCCTGACCCTGTCTAGGCACCTCAATCTAGATAGATCCTACAATCACATAATTTTAAGATCTCAGGTGCAATAATTCCCTCCTCTGATTCATCAGTTTGTCATCTCAACCTAGTCCAAGATTATTTGTGAGCTAGCTAAGTATTTTATCCCTTAATTTGCAACTAGGGTTTCAAATTTAAATTGCTTATTTTCTTAAATCAAATATGTACTTAATTTTTTATATCATTTCACTAGTACATATTTTATATTTAGCTTCTATTTATTTCAATATTTGCTTAATAATTTGGTGAACCCTCCGTTTGATCCCACCTTTGCTTCGAGGAGTATTTTTTTATTTTCATCATGGTCATCCCCTTTACTGATGATGATCTTCATGACCTCAATGCTCATATTGTTGAGCATCCATAGGATATATACCTAATTTTATTCACTTCTCATGAGGAAACCACAAAAATTGTAGAGCTTAATGTGCTTTCATCCATCCTTGCTTCTATGACTATCGCTACTCAACCAACTGCTTCCACTCTCTTGCCTACCTCTACTGTTCCTGTTTCTGTTCCCACTTCCACCAACTATTTCATCCCACCTCTTGTTTCTCATACATGGAAATTATCCTACTAGAACTCAATACTTAGCCTCTCTTTATGAATATCTTCAAGTTCAAATATTTCAATTGCAATAGTCTACTTCTCACGCATCTCCATATTTGGATTCCACTTTGTTACTGTATACTCCTTCCGCACCCACCATTTCTACTGATGTGCTTACTCTTAATTTAGTTACTCCCAAGCTCCCCATTTTTAATGCTCATGGTGAACCTCAAGAGAATCTTTGAAAATTTCATGTGGCATGTCTATATTTTTTAGATGATCATATTATGTTAGCTAAGCTCTTTCCTAGAAGTCTCCATGATTATGCAATGCATTGATTCTATGATCTACCTATCCACTCAGTAACATATTTTATGCATTTAGACGATGATTTTCTCTATGATTTATCTATTAATATCATATCTAAGATATCCTATACTTAACTTGCACAACTCAATCAAAGATCCAATAAACATCTAGCGGATTATGTCTTGTGACATAAGAACCACTTAGCTAAGATGTCTAATGTGCTTTCAAAATCTGAAATTCAATATTTATTTATCTAAAGTCTATTACCACCTCTCCAAGAGAGGTTTATCTTATAGATATCTTGATCATTTGATCATTTGTGTCATACTCTTAAGCTACATAAAACTAAAATCTTATCTATATGTAATCTTAATTATCATGAGAAAGCTTTATCCTCGACATGTTTTCAAATAAAAGTAACTTTCAAGCCATGTAGAACACCTACTAAAGCTAAAGCTACTGGAAATGTTGTATCTAATCCCAAATATATTTAATGGAAACTACCTAAGCATACATTTACTAAACTTCATGTTGCTCCACACCTTCTATTGCCACAACTCATTGAGAGAAATACTTTTACACTTCCTCCTCCACTCAATTTGGACTCATCTCATCCTAAAGGTCGTAATTACAACACAAATTTCAGATGCGACTATCATCAATGTATCGAGAATTCTATAGATAGATGTTTTAAAATTTGTAATATCATTCAAGATCTCATCGATTAAAATGCAATTGAGCTTCCTAAGCCTATAGATTTTGCACCCATCAATGAAAATAACAATCTTAATATCTTCAAAAATCCTCTTCCTAAGCATGACAAACAAGCAGATGTCTCTTCAACCAATCATACATATCCCACAGTGCCTCCTCTTGTATCGGAGGCTCTTGATTTTCTAGTTTCTCATGCTGAGAAATATCCACTGATAATTTCTTTATACGATCATGACTACCACACTACATTTTATTTTGGTCACTTAAACATCAATTCTTCTATTATATCTATTACTATTAATAAAAATATAGTTAATCCATCATTTGATGTAAGTATATGTTCGGTTGCACTTCTTGTCACTATTGGTTATCCACTCTCACAAATTTCATATCCAGTTCCTAAATCATATGGTTATGTTGAGATTCTAGTTACCGTAGACCCTTTTACCATAATTGTACCTTTTCTTGTGGCACCTTCAGTCAAAGGGTAAGACATGATCTTAGGTATTCCTTGGATCCATGCAACTCAGATTATTATCTCCATAAATCACCTGTGTCTGAATTTCATTCAAAACAGCCAAGACATTTCTACCAATGGTGATTCATCATCTACTGTATGGACCTAACCTCCTATTGAGGTTTTCATTGCACTCACTAGAGCATCCAGGTCCCCTTGACCTATTGAATCTAAAGCATAATCTTCTCCCAGCTTGTGTGTTCTCCCATGGACTACTCATACTCACAAGTCCATCTTATCAAACTAGGTCCACCACTCAGACATCTTCTTCACAAAGGCATATATCACCACCTTGTTTTACTTCACTTAGGTATTCATCACCTCATCATTCTACTTCACATATATGTTCATCACCTTCATGTTCTACTTCGTGCTTTGATTCATATAGGATTTCATTTCCTCTGCACTCTCCTTCACATAGGTTTCCATCACCTCATAGGTCTTTTTGGTTCCTGAAATCACACCCTAGGGAATAGAGCAGTTAATCAGAATAGGTTAGCCTTGATGAAGTGATGAGATGGAAAGTTATTTGTCGTTGATAGTCAAGGTTTTTTTCAACACTCAATCTTTTGTCTCAATTTTGAGGGGTGATCAGGAAACACCTTAACTAAGAGGATGACTTAACCCTTATACTTTTGGCTCTTCCTGGGAAAAGGTGAGAGGACCTATTTAGAATATCTGAATAAAAGAAAAACTATCCTGGATCAATCTCCTTTATAACCAGTGTAGATCAATTTAAGGTAAATGCAACCATAGGTACAATACTCACTCATAAGAGTTGTCACTTGATTATTATACGCACTTGATACATCAAATACATATCAAAATAGACAAATAATGAACAGTTTCAGATATTACTTTTGCATAATAGTATTAAAAAAGAGTGTTTTAGATGGTAATGAATCACAAACTTGGTGGGTTTCAAAAAAGTGTGATGGTAATGAGTAGGTTTTATGAAAAATTAAGCATATATATGGTTGACAAATTTAATATGCTTGATAAATGTGAAAACAAGATATCTTAGTGAGAATGCAGGGCAGAGGGTAACTTCTCTTGTGATTGTGGCTTGTTAATGCTTCCATGGAATGAATCCATCCTCAACAACAATGCCTGAAAGAATAATCAACTTGATACAATATATGAAACAACATTTTCATTCATTGATACTCAATTCATACAAATGTTATAAAAAAATTAACTAAATCCTAACTACAAATCCTTGAGTTAGAAATTAGATTGGGAACTAGTTATATTTGCTTCATATACTCAAAACACCATTAAGGGATACCAATAGCCTTTCAAGAATAATGTTTCCTTTAGCTTTAATAATTTACAACTAGACTAAATTATTTTTGAGTATATACTACTCTACAGTATTCTCATAATGACCAGAAATAAGCAACAATTGAAGAAATATCCTTACACAGTTAACAAAGTAAATCTAGTACAAGATTGTAACAAAAATTATGTTGCCTCATTCATAATTTTAAAACATAATAAATAAGAAAAAATAGTTTGATAAAAAATAGAAAATCCATTCATGTAAGTTTTGGTAAGGATACATAAATAGATGCCTTCAAAACCTATTGATGGTTATACAACGTAATCACCTTAGCATTTCCTTACAAAGCTGGACACTATCAAAATGTTCTACAAAAAAATAGAAACTGGAAATACAAGTAGACCTTACTAAAAAAATCTACAATTACCCACCCTTAGAATGAGGACAATACCCCCATTCTTATAATTTTTTTGCCAAAATATCTACTCAATTTTCCCCCCAAAACTATCCCTAGTGATCCTTTAAACTTTTCTTCGTTTAATACAAAATTCTTCCAAAATGATGGAAATATATTCTTATTGAAAATATTCCCTCCTTTTGATTGGGCTAGGTGAATAGGAAACAACACAGTGACACATAGAAGGAAGGAAAAATGATAGTCCTCTATTCCTCAACAAACATTTTTTCCTCTAGCAAACTACATTCTGTTTGAAGAAATATTCATACCATAATCTATTACCATGAGGAAAATTTTATTCTAATTTCCTTCTTTCCTCCTTAGTTTTACGGGTCTACATCAATGGACTTATTTACCAAATTTCCCCTCACCCTGTCCCTATAGGCATCAAACTTTCTAAACATCTGTATGAGAATCTCCTCATCGGGCCTTGAATGGCAATGGAAAAGTATTTCCTTCTTTACACTTGTGTCACTAAGTTCCAAAAAAATAATTCTTCCCTTCTTTATTCTCTTTGATGGTTTATCAATTTTCAACTCTATCTGTGCCCATCGTTGCATGATAGATAAACTAAAAGTCCTCGATTCTTTAGGATTGCCAAGAGCATGATCTATGAAGAGTCTAACAAAATTTTCTATATTGTCCATTCTGATTCTTTATCCATTGTTTTTCCTAATCGAATTTTCTATCATAAAATGGATACTACTAATGCAATAAATTGTTTTATCTCTTGCCTCAATAATAATTTTAATGGATTTTATCAAAGTCTATGCCCTTACCTTTTAATCTTCATAGTATTCATGTTTATTTCCCGCAGACTCGGGAGACACAATTCCCTCTTTAAAAACCAATTCATCATTTAAGTCCTTAATGGATTTATTTTTTGTAACATATCAGTCCACATTATTTTTTCAACTTCACACTTGTCTATTAGTGCCTTGGTTGTTTCTTCTTTATCAAAAATATGGGAATAATGCTTCACAAATTCCTTGATTAGTTCTTCACCTCTAGCAACCAAATCATTTTCCCACTAAATGGTAGCTTCCCATCTTTTTCCCATATCACCTACTCTTATAATATCATCATTGGTAATCTCAGGGATTTTAACCTACCCTTCCATGTGGGTCCTAATCAATTTTTTAACCAAGTTAGACAATGCTTCATTCTTGGCCTTCAAATCCTTCTTGGTTTCTTTGAATTCATCAATATTTTGGAAAACTCCCTCCATTGGCATAGAGAAATCATGTTTCATTTCCTTAGTGTAATCCTTACCTAATGGGGTCCTGGAAAATTGAAAATTAGAAGGAGACGCTTCCCCCTAGAGCACATCAGCCTTGGGAGTTACAACTTCTATGAATCTTTCCCATTCCTATTCAGAACTTCCCTGGAAATAACATTTTCTCTCTTAGGATGCATAGCGGGATTGAGGAGGGAAAAAATTTGTAAATCATCATCATCCCATTGTATCTCTACATTTTTCTTCCTTAGGAGAGCATTTTATATGCAATCCCCTATGGGAGACCCATGTTCATTGAGTGATTATAATACTAGAGCTATAGGAAGAACTGCAAAGGATTTGGAAGATGAAAGAGGTGTAGAGATACCTTCTGTGATTAAACACATTGGTTCCTCTTGAGCACATTTCTCCACAATTCTACTTTAACCCTCTACTTTATCAATAGATTCATATTGATCCTTTAGTTCTTCACCTCTTGGGGACTTTTGGTCACCAAATTCTCCTTTTTTTGTACCAAGCCCTTATCCATTTTCTCACTGGGGACAAGGATTATCTCATAAGGTTCCTAGGAGATAACATTGGTCATTGGGATTTGGGCTTCGAGAAATTATAAACCACTTCAGTGTCCTAAGGTGTTGTAGCATATGTGACACCCAATTTTTCTCTATTTTCTACTTCTACCGTAATCCCTTATGTGTGAGGTTGTACCTTAATGTCCTTAACCATCCTGTTAGTATCTTGCACTTCATGTTTAGTGTCTCACTCTTCTCCTGTCACCATACTACATGGAACCTGCTTCGGGTTGATCTCAAATCCTACCCCAATTTCAGATGCCTCGGTTTCCTCTAGACGTTTTCCTATTATTGGAGTCTTAGTGATCTACTATGGACTAGGTGGGACATTAGGCATAGGATAATCCATAATGGTTTATACCTTAGTGGGTGAAACAACCTGAGAATTCATAATAGTTTATAAGTATTGATTTCTTAATAAGCAGAGTTACTAGAGACTCAGTAATGGTGTGTGAAGGGACATAGACATCAGAAACTATTGATTTCCTGACTATCTATACGTCCTCTAAATCAATCCATTCAGATGCCTTAGTCCTCTTTCTCCTCCAAAGATGGACTTGTTCCTCCTCCTCTTCTGAGTCTTGCAGACCCATCTCTGGAGTTTATACTTCACGAGGTGTTTCATATAAACTCCCTTCCTTAGGCTCCCTTGGATTATATTCCATTACTTTTTTCTTTCTCTTTGACCCAGAAATAGATGCTGGAACAACCTGTAAAGGAGTAGCATGAACAATAGGGGCCCTAACCATACTTCCATGAAGTACCTCTTTAGTTATTTTTGGTAATTTACTAAGGGAATTATTTTTATTTCTAATATGGGTACTCACATCATCCCTTACTGAACCAAACATAAATTTCCTAAATGAGATCTTAATCCTTTTCCTCCCTAAAGCATTCCTAGTAGCATAGATCTTTCAGTATGGGGGAAAGACATCATCAAGAATATTATTGGCCATGTACTCTCTTAACACTGGGGTATTCTGGTAACTTACATCCACACCATTCGATAACAACCACTTTAAAGAGATTCTGATGATATTTGCAGTCCTTTCCTGGTTATTTCTTCTTCCACTAGCCTCCCAATTAATTAGTGACAAAGGATGAGAAGCAATATTATCTTTGATGTAATCTTAAATTATTTTATTACTATCATCAGTGAATTGAAGATAGATTCATGGATTTAAATTCCTTATTTCCCAAGGAAGATAATACAATTATTTAGGGATCTTCTTAGCTAGTTACATAACCAGATGTTATACTTGGACTAGTCGTACCCAATCAATACAGAAGTCATGGCTAGGGTTATGGGATTATGGGTGACAGGATGTTCATCCATCACAAGAAAGAATATTGAGATGAAAGATAAAACTTTCGTGATGTGGGTCATATAGATAAAGAGAGGAGTATGCATCATAGATATATTAAATCATACCCTTAGGTACGCCACCAAAGCTATATGCTTGAAAATTTATCATACCAATTGAGAAGATGGAACTCATGGGCTTAGTGCAAAAATTACCCTAGATATGGTGAATTCCCATTTACAGTAAAATTTAGCTGAATTATTGAATATTGAATTCCATGAAAATACTAAAAAAAAGGAAGGGAAACATACATTTTATTATGGGTCGGTCTTATTATGCTTGGCTATGTATTTCACAAAAACCATACTCCACAAATCTGAATTGGTTGAATGGCGGACCAATACACCTATGGTTGAGATTATTTGGCAACATATGAACACGTCGGATGGGGTTACCCAAATAACTCTTTATTAGGGTGGAAAATTAGAATAAGACAGATAGTTGCAAACAAGGCCTAGGTATCAGAACATATTGTAGCAAACTACGAAAAGGAGGTAATTTTCATTGCAGACATATATTATACTTTCCTCAGACGTGTAATTCCACACACATCACATATACCACCATTTCCATATGAGGATTTGGATGAATTAGTGACTACTTCTGTTTAAGTAATTATGAATTACCATGTGAATCCTAGAAAGCCAACACCACTAAATTGTGATAAGATAATTGAAGAAACTTGGGAAGAGTACATAAATAAATACCCAACACAATATGGCAAGGAAGAACAAAGTAAAGCATGCCCAAAAACATACAAAAGAAGGATAGAAAAAGGTCCCAGGGCCTTAGAACATGTTACCAAACACCAGAAATCCCTGACATTAAGAGAAAAACTAAAATAAGTCGTGGTTAGAGAAAAATAAGAAGATTCATCACAAGTTATAGAAATCATTTATGATTCTAAATAAGAACAAACTTCCTCTGCCTCACTATCACCGCAAGATAAATTAGGGCCCCAATTTTTAGAAGAAGCGGAACCTTGGGTGGAAACACACCTAAATAAGCTAGCATATGGATACTACAAGAAATGTCTATATCTAGGTGGTATTTCCTAGGTAGCCCAAGAATATGAATCTAGTATAGGAAGGGAACAAATGGCTATAAGAGAATCTCTAATTTACTACATGGAAAATTTTGGGTTGGTAATAGGGGATATTATTCACTCGCTTCCATCTAAATTAGAAAAGGAAATCCAAGAGAAAATAGAGGTGGAAGAGACAAGCTTCCTAAAATCCCTTCCAAAAGAACACACAAATCTCAAACAAAAGAAGAAGAAGACCACTGAGGACCAAGACCACATCAAAGAGGTGGATATTTAATTGGGATTCTTATAAAAACAAGAAAAGAGAGAGAAGAAGAAGCCAAGAAATATACAAGTCAAAAAATAGAAGGCACTAAGGAGGACTTAGAAGAAAAGAAAAGCAAAAGAATAGAAGACAACCACGGAAGCAACTAAACAAAAGAAGAATAAGGAAATGAAAGAAGAGAAAGAAAAAAAAGAAAAATAGAAGGAGGTCGAGGAAGAAAAAAGAATGGCTTAAGAAGAACGGAAGAAAAAGGAGATGGAAGAAACAGAAAAGAAAAAAAAGGAAGAAGAGAAAAATAAATAAGTAGAAAAGAAGAAAAATTAACAAGAAGAGAGAGAGAGAGAGAGAGAGAGAGAGAGAGAGAGAGAGAGAGAGAGAGAAGAAAAAAGAAGAAAAATAAGAAAAGAAAAAAGAAGAAGAGGAAAAGAAAGAAACAAGAAGAAGAACAAGAGAAACAGAAGAAGGTAGAAGAAGAAAGAAAAGAGAAAGAAAAGAAGGAACATGAGGGAAAAGGAAGAAAGAGAAGGAAGAAAAATAAAATAAAAGGAAAAAGAAGAAAGAAAGAGAAAGGAAAAAGAAGAGGAAAAGAAAATTGAAGAAATAAAGAAACAAGAAGAGGCAAAAAACACAAAAGATCAGCAGTAAAATGAACAAGAACAAGGAATATATGGGAAAAATCCCACACAGTTGATACCATCAGCAGACACTTCTACAAATACGGTATATGTGCAAACACCTAAGGATTCACTAGTATAGATTAAAAAAAACACTACAACAAAGGAAAAAAGATCAATTTATACAACTGTAATAAGGGGTGGTAGAACAAACCACTGAAGGATTAAAAGTACATTTGGATAAACTCTCCCCCTACAAAAAACTACTTGCAGCCAAGTGTTGGAGAAAAGTACCAAACAAAATTGGATGCAGCAGTGTGTTGAGATAGAAGAGACAATGTATAAAATACTATCTTCTATTCAGGTAGAAAATCCGTGTATCATTATAGACTCCAATATTCAAATAGATGTGGTAATAGAAAAGGTTGTGAATAAGATACTGAAAGAAGATAAAATCAACCTAGAAGTGGAGAAGAAGAAAATTCGTGAGGAAGCTGTGAAGGAATATAAACAATAAATCCAATAGCCACAGACTTTGGAGAACCAAAAATGAAGGAAATGCAAGTTGTGATGAGTAAACTAGAGACAAAGTTGAATAATGTTGTGGCATATTATACATACACCATAGGATGGCCTGGCAAGAGCCAACAAGAAAAATAAGAGCTCGAAAAATTAGAATAACAAATACCGGTCGCATCTACAAAATATGATATCATCACAGATAAAGATGGATCTCACAGAAGAAAGTTTGTTGAATTCACAGAGAAATATCAAACCAAGCAAAGGGCGTGGACTGATAAAATCACAAAGATGCGATAATTCAATACCATGATGGATAGATCACTAATCAGAATGCAAAAAGAGTTCACAATTTCTTAACAAAGACTAGGTCAAATTCAAGAAAAAAAACCACCCTATGAGATTCATCCCTTGATCCAAGAAAATACACAACATCAAGAATGGGTGAAATAGATTGAAATCCATTTATAGTTATGGTACATTTTTGAAAAGAGCATTACTCCACATCTTACTAATTACATCCCCCAAGCTCCACCATAAAAAAGAATAAGAGGCATGGCGTCCCATAAACCCAGTCAAGTGAGTCGAGCGAAGGAACTCTTCCTTACGCCCAGGGAAAATTTTTAGACCTCCCAAAAACATCGTATAAATTCATTGGCTAATCTAGGAAAATTAGATTTCATGGTAACGGAGAATCTAGGAATATTGACTTTCACACTAATATGATATAGGCCGGTAGCATTTTTTATACTACTGGCCGACAATATATATTATGTTGTCGGCTGATAGTATATAATGTTGGCCAAAAATATATGTAATTTTTTAAAAAATCATTTTTTGACAATAACAGTTAAAATGACTTGCTTGACGAGAAATCTGTCCTCACAAAATATAGTGCAAATAAAAAAAATTTAAAAAAATGATTTTTTGTGAAAAAAATACAAATTTCGCTAATTTTGTATGGGAATTTTTTTTAGAATTTTTTTTATGTTAGCAGTTAAAATTATCATCTCAATGAGAAATATATCCTTCCAAAATATGGCACAAGTAAAAAAAATCTCATTCTTTTTTAAAAATCTGGCTATTGCTACCAGATGGTAGCTTTTCTGTATGATAACAAACGGTAGCATAAAATATGCTACCATTTGACAACATAATATATGTTGTCGGTCAGTAGCATATTTTATGCTACCGTTCGATGACATAAATATATGCTATCGACCGGTACCATATTTTATGTTTTCGGCCATAAATATATGCCGTCAACCGGTAGTATAAAATATGTTACTGATCGATAGCATAATTTATGTCATTGGCCATAAACATATGTTATCGGCTGGTAGCATAAAATATGCTACCGACCGACAACATATATTTATGTTGTTGGCCGGTAGCATAAAATATGCTACTGACCAACAATATTAAGGTGAATATTATGAGTTTATCTTTCGCAGGAATGACGAATAACCCCTAAAATAAACTTGTGCATAGAAAATTTTGGTGACCCAAGCTTACTCCCTTCCTAAAAAATTCACCAATTTAAAAATTTAAAATATGGAATATTTTTGAATTAGCAAATATTCGCCACTAAAATTTTCCTTGTTTACGCTAGACATATAAGTTTTGGGGGGTTGATGCCTTTAGCCTCCCAAATTGGCATCCCATAGTTCCAGTTGGGTAAGTCAAGCGAGGGAACCTTTCCTTACATTAAGCGTATAAGTTCTAGGGGTTGATGCCTACCTAGCATTAAAGTCAAGTCCAAAAATTTTGGGTGAAAATTTTGAAGAAGAGGACATGGATCTTCATTGGTTAGTTGTCTCGAGGACGAGACAAGGTTTGAAGTCAGGGGATGTTGAACTGACATGGTTCTTCATCAAGTTTTGGGAAAGATGCACATATAAGGAGGAAGCTGCCGAAGCCTAGAGGAAGTCACAAAAGATTAGAGAAATCCACGGGTGAAAGAATGAAGTTGTGAGTAAAAGGACAAAACCGTGATAAAAGGAGGAAAGCCATGGTACATTGGATAAATCTATGATACACTAAGGAAAGCCACAAAAGCTGACACAAATCCAAGGAACAAAGAAAAATTAGGAAAAAATGAGATAGAATCCAACAGAGGCATGATAAAAATGAGTGACTCTTCAGATATTTTGTATGAAGTATATTTATTGTAATTAATACATTGTATATGTGGAAATCAAAAGAAATATATAAGTGAGTGCCATAAGAGTAATATCTAGGATTATGAGAGATAAAATTATATGATGAGAAAGATATATTAGATAGAATAGAGAATATTTGTATCTATAAATGAGACTAATGAAATCATTGTTGATATTGTAGACACCAAATTTGGGTCACACTCCCCTTGGTCCCCTTCAATCAATTAACATAACATGTTCACCTAACCACGACTCCTTTACCCCACATTTGTATTAATTTAATTACTTACAATTGAATTAATGTTCATCCTCGCATTATTAATTAATTTAATTCTTTTAACTAAGTTGATTTACACATCAGCTAGAAACCTCACCCTAGACCCATTCCAGGGGCATTTAACTCACAGTGACCAAGTCATCACTCTCAACATTGAGTCATCACTCCTAGTGTTGAGTCACCACTTAATCTAACTACTTGAGACTTCTTCCAAAAACCTAATTGGACTTTTTCTATGACCTTCCTACCTTCTCTCATGTGAAATCCACTTCCCTAAGTGGACTCAATAAAAAGCACGCCAAAAATAGTAAAGATCTTCCTATTTTTAGTAAACCTAGGATTTCCTGCCTTAATCGATGCCAATTATCCCTCAACCAATGTCAGTCATCAGTTACCTTATATACCCTTTTACAACTCTTTACTCAGGTTGTTCATTTTGAGTTCAGAGAGTTCTATTGAATTTAAGCATGAATCATAGACTTCTCAGCATCCAAACAACGAGATATACTCAACCACATGCCCAAATAAGCACCTGATGCTTGTCCCAAGGCATTCGAATATTCACCAGAACATTATGGGAAGTATTCTTGTGGAACTGACCATGAATATTCTTCATGGATCAACCATTGCCTTCCTTCACCTACAATACCTACAAATGCAAGTAAGTATATTTGATTTTCATCATTTTGTACTTTCTTAAAGTGTAAGTTCATTATCACTTGTTATTACATCTTATTCCTTCCTACATTTTTCCATCCCCACCTTTTTACCACTCTACCCATCCAATCACCCATGACCTTTTGGCTCTCTGTACTTGACCTCTATGCATTCTTGAGTCTACTTGGTATTATTACGAACCCAACCATCCTCCCTTCATTCTTTGTGCAATCACAGAGAAGTCCAAAACTAATTTTATTTAATTGCCACCAAATTTCCCCTACCAACACCGGTCACATTTAGCATTGTCAGTCTCCCCTCTTTACCAGCATCGGTTATTAGATCGACGTTGATCTCTATTTTTTTTCATTCATTTTGACCAACGATCCTCTCGAGCAATAAAAAGTAGCCCAAACCTCACCCAATAAATCCTAGACCCCTGTCAGACCTACAAAACCCATAATAACTTACCAAACCTCCATATCTAATCATAACCTTTCTTGTTCGATTAAATTTTCTTATTGTATTTGCACGAGATACCTAAATTGTATAACTACAGTAGGATTTCCTTATTTTATGATAGTTGCAACATTAATTTATGTTTGAAAGTGGATTGACAACCTTCTAGGAAGCACCTCACTTCCTGGATCTAGCATTCACTAGTTAGTCCAGTAACTTATTTTATTAATATTATTTGGTGGTCTTGTTGTGTTTCTTATATAGGTTGATCCTTCTATCCAAAGGGAAAATCACACAATCAGCTTGGATCAAAATTCATTTATGCGCACACTCAACCTTTGACCAACGTAATAATAAGTATCATCCATGACCTATTTAAATTATTTGTTTTATCGTACAACAATTTGGTGCAACATTTTGGCACGCCCAGTGGGACCCATTAAGGGTTATTTTGCATTGTTCATTCCTAGGTGAAAAATTGTGTGTCTATTTCCCTTTGAAATAATTCACATTAAATTCTCTCCTTCGGAACATTCTACCTCTTCTATGTGTCTCGTTGACACTCGTATTTTGGATTAAAAAGAATCATTCTTTTCATTTTTGTATTACATTAGTGAAAGATATATTCTTGCCTATTCATCATTGTTTTCATTGAATGTTATTTTGGATTTGGGTCTAAAATACTTGCATATCATTTTTAAGTGTTGCATCTTTAGCTCATTTAAATATTGTGGGCAACCTATATGTTGGAAATCATGCCCAACTTATGGTTGAATAATTGAATCGTAGTGCACACTCTCTTCTCTACACCAAACCACACAAAATAAAGTACTCATTTTATTAAACAACATCCTACTGAGAAGAAGTTTTCAACGATCAGAGGATTGACAGTGGCTCAAAACTAGTTTCTCTATCTAGTTATTATCTCAGAGAAAGGACCCCCCTCACCAAAACTTTACCTGAAACTATCCTTAGTTCTTGGTTTTTTATAGGGAACCTTCTATCAAACCAAAAAATCTACTCTATTCACAAGTTAGTCCTAAATGGCATAAGCTGGAACATAAAATCCACCACATAGGGTTTCATGTTTACAAGTTTTTTTTATTTGTGCTTTGAGGTGTGAGGTCGTATTCTCCATTCTTTCTTCCTTTCACACTCCATAATCATAGTTGGGGTATTTTGACTCTTTCTAAGTGTGTTAGGGTCAATCATTTCCATACTCAGATTTATGGGTTGGTCTTTTATTTTATCTAAGTAATTAAATTCAATTTGTTTCATATTTTCACAAATTTCACAATGACCGGCATCGGTCCAATGACCATCATTGGTTTATTCATCTGGTCACCATCAGTTTATCTAACCATTGTGGATTTCTTATTTTTTTGGTCGTTTTAACCAAAGTAGCATTTCATCACATTTCTATTCTTTTGGGGGTTCCTCAGATACTTTACCATATCTTTTGCTCTTTGAAGTCACTGTCAAAATCCAAATTTTACTTTATTTTCATCATTCATTACCACATTTACAAATATTTTGATTTTCCTCAGTAACTAGTATTGGTCCTCTGACCATCATTGGTTACCCCATGTCACTGGTACCGGTTACTCAAATATCATCAGTTACTATGTTTTAATTTTTTAATTAAAAAAAAAACCAAATTTAACCTTCCAGAAATGTTTTCTCCATCACTTTTGTGTTTATGTGTCATCTATAGAGATCAGATTACCAGGTCTATTATATTTCACATGGTTTTGACTCATATCCAAGCCAACACCCTCATATTCCATGCTATCCTTCAACCACTCTTGCCTAGCCCATCGCCACCTTCCATTATATCACCTATGGATCCCAATCAGCCTATCACCATCAGCACTAGTGACAAGGAGTTCACAAAAATCCTTGATCAGAACCCCACCACTTTACAATATTATTTATCCCATTCATCCACTCGTGACTCATCTAGGAAAATTATCTATGACATGCCCATATCCATCCCACCTACACTTACACCCACTTCTTCCTCTACCACTACCAGCATTGCCTCATCCGCCTCCACCTTACCACCTATTGTTTCTTAGCTTGACCCCGCCTCATTGATATTTGTTGTACCTACGGAGTCCATCGCACTGATGGTGTTTGTCTCCCCTACGGAATCCACTATTCCTACATCCACCACCCTTAGTATAGGTTTACCCATGTCTTCGAGTGCCCATATACCTATCGCATCACAACCACCTTTGGTGTCAGTAGCTCACACACCCTTCCATAACCTCTTCCTCTCTATCCCCTAGTCTCTTCCACCAATCACTACTAGGGTATTTACATCCACCCCACCTACGTATACAGATTACCAACAACCACCTGTTTCCTTTATTGTTTACTCTAGGTACTTCCCCTCCACCTCCATTCCCTCTCATATCCCTCCATCAAAAAATTTGTACGTAGCACCACCACACACTGGGATGTTGTCTACATCATACCAATCTTATTTAACCCTTCATACCTCAGGAGGTGCCCCATCATCCCAACCCACCAATGACCTAATAAAAATGATGATGGAATAGATGTAGACATTGGAAGCATCTATCTCAGGTTTGCGTAACTCTCTAACATATGATGATATTTGTAATGAGCCCATTCACTCATCCATTCCTATTCACCCATACTCAACATATTGGGAAATTCTAAAATTCAACTATTTCAATAGCAAAGAAGATCCACAAGAATGCTTGCGGTCTTTTAAACATGTCTGCTACTTGATAACTCACGATGATGCATTGCTCTTGTAGACATTTCGAATGTCATTGATGGGACCTGCTTTGGATTGGTAGAGTTCTTTACCTAGAAATTCTATCCTCTCAATTAACCAGGTTTCTCAGGATTTTCTTGACCACTTTCTATCAATATTATCGATAAAGTCACCATGACTGACTTATATTCCACACACAAGTATGAAGACGAATCTATCATAGATTTTTTTATTGGATGGCACAACCTAATTTACTAACTCACATTTCAATTACCTGAGATAGATTTAATAGAATTGTTTACCAGGGCTTGTGCTAGACATATACCACCAAATCTCTATGTCCAAACCTTCCACACCTTTGACGAGACATTTACCATGGCCTGGAAGCTAGAAACCTATTCCCTTGAAGAAAAGAAGCTATAATTACGTAGCAAAAACACTTTGTTCAAATAAAATGATACTTCTTCTTCTTCTTCCAAACCCAAAAATACCTATTCTAAAACCAAGGGGTCTACCAATGTGGTCATTTTGAAATCCATCTCATCTCATCCATCCAACCAATCAAAACCTCCATCTAACCTCTCCCCCATCAAGACCTTTCCATTTAGAAGAGAGCAATGAAAGTATGCCCCTATAGGATAGCCTTACTCTACCATTTTGGAAAAAATCTTAAAAGATGGAGTCATTACCCTTCCACCTGTCAAACCACATATTGGTTTTGACCCTTCACATCTTATGCCTACATGGTACATTGAAAATGATTACTACAATTACCATCGCATTTAAGGTCACAGTGACGGTAACTGTATCACTTTTAAAAACATTGTCCAAGAAGTGTTAGATAAAGGGGATCTCATCTTGGACAATCCAAATGCACTGGATAACCAAAACCTTCATATTTTTCGGAAGCCATTCCCGAATCACACCCCCTCATCCAACCAAACTGGTGATTCCTCATCTAATGATGGTAATATCTATGAGGTTCATGATGTTTTTTACATCTTACCAGTTCCTTCCACACAGTTTCCTCCTCCATCTATTGAGGAAATTCTTGCATGAACTCCTTCATCCATTAAGGAGTTCCCATCATTATCTCCTCTACCCAAGGAGGAGACTATGATATACACCAGTATAATTTTCCCATCTACTCCCAGACCTAATGAGAAACCCACAACACTTATTCTCATACCTACGCAAGAGTCTGTTTAGCTTTCTCCTTCATCAAAATAAGACCTTATCTCATCTAACTTGCCTTCTCCTCAACATGTGGCAACCCATTGGCAGTGTCCCTTTCGGTTGAAGATAATTCTCCACTAGATTTCAAGGATCCACTTGATTTTCTCTCATTTCTTTTACCCATAGAGTTGGAATCTAATCACTTCCCTGTTTCACAGGTACCAAATTTATTTATAGGAGTCACCACAAAATTAGCATTGGTTCCTTCTACTACCACACCATTCTCATGTTTGACAGATAGCTTAGACTACATTAATCATTACATGATTTGGGGGCACCTTCAAATGCCTATTTCCACTCAAATACATATTTCATCCACCGATACTTCTACTGTTTACCCCAAAGTGTTTGGAGTGACGAATCCATCACACATAAGGTAGTACTGATGACATCATCCACATCACCTTCACCCACACCTACACCTCTACCACTAACTCTACATCCACCTGTGCCTAAACCACTTACCCCTTCACCTATATCCAAATCTACCCGTACCTTAGGAATCATGCCGACATCAATCCTATTCCATTCCCCCGTCGAATTGGATTCAGCCACGTCCTGACAAGATAGCGTGAAGACTATTCCCCCACCTAAGAGGAAAACCCAACCTATTAGACTTCATACACTAGCTTCACCTACTACTCCTTTGTCACCTTCACCACTTCCATCTATCCTAGGGCCCCACCCATCAACCTTGGCCAAACAAACTCCTACCCAAGGTAAAATAAAATCCTAGAAATCCACCTCTTCATCATGATACTCTATTACACCCAAGTTACCTACGCAGTGTATGCCTTCATCGTCACCTGAATCCTTCTTACCACTTATACCTACACCACTTCTAGTATGCTCATCATTACCAATTATATTCCCTTCTATTAACCCAGTACCTTTCACCTTACCTCTTCCCACAGACTTCACCGCACCTCCATTATTTCCTTAGCTAACTCATCCCCTTCTTCCATCTACCTTCCCTTCTACATCACACACTTCTCCTTCACCTTTACCCAAGAAGGTGCAACCAAAGTCCAAAAATCCACTGTCGTCCAAAAATGTAGCTAAACCTACAACACCTTCAACTACCATTTCATATGTTACATCTTTACCCAAGAAGGTGCAATCCAAACCTAAAACCGTACTACCTACTAAACAAGTGGTTAGATTGACTCAACCTCTGATTCCACCTCCCGTGGAACCTCTCCTAAAAAAATCACCCACATTTCCATCTAGACCCACACTTACTTCATATTGTGATCCATTGGCAGGGTCTTGCACCAACATCTTAGCTAATCTTTTGGAAATTTATGTCATCACATTGCCACCACTTAGACCTTACAACCCACTCAAACCTAAACCAGAAGGGTTTGATGATACAAAAATTTGTCCTTACCATCATGTGCTAGGGCACTATGTGGAAAACTATAAGGCTATTAAGAATGTTATTCTCCAACTATTTCCTCTAGAAGAAAACTTTGACGATGATGATATTTTAAATGAGGATCCTATTCCACCTTCCCCTATCACCACACATTCTCGTCCCTTACACATTCAGTAACATTCATCACCACCTCCATAAACCTTTTATCCTCCTCCAACATTCAAGATCAATATGGTACGCATAAGAGAGCTAGCAAAACCTCCGCCAAAATTCCAATGTGTTGCATTCTTTTCATAAAACTAGTATATGCCCTCGCCATATTTTTCATGTCCTGTCACTACACCTATCATGACTCACTTGCTCCTTTATCAAATATTAATATGGTTAACATTTCCACTTGCGCTCAGAAACACAAAGGAAAGGAGAAAAAAACCATCCCATCTGCCACTCTTTTACCCAATATCCCATCCGCACCTGCACTAAAAATCACCATATGTGGACCCACATACCCTATTTCTAACAGAGTTTCCCATCATACAATGATTAAAAAATTACACCAGTCTCCTCTCAAAATGTACTTATACGACATGTTCCAAACTTTTGAGTCTCATTGATAGGCCCTCATTGAGGTCCTGCAATCTATTGAGGTTTTACCTAATGACCATGCTCTTATGGCATCCGTTATCACTCCTTGTTATGTGGCCACTCTTACCACTTCATCCCCTTCCTCTATACCCACTACCACTCATCAAGTAGCCACTCTCAATTTCTATGATGAAAAGATTGTACCTCTCCAATCAAATGATCCTGATCCCACCCTATTCATTTATGTCTACATTGATAATATACACATTTGACGCATTATGATTGTTGGCGGTGCCAATATTAACATCATTTCTTCCCATGCGTACAACCAAATGCGCATCCATTCCAATTTCATGCATAATAACTCAATTATGATGCATTAATTTAATGATGTCATGACATCCACTCCTGGGACCATCATTCTCCGCATTTCCCCTATACCATTCTAGAATTATTCTATGTCTTAGAGGGGGAATTCCAGTACAACATGCTGCTTGTTTGACCTTAGATCCATGACATGGGTTGTGTTCCTTCAACCTTACACCGTTATCTAATATTTGAACATGAAGGCCATAACTATACCATCCATGTCAAACCTTCACCATTCAAGACCTGTAATATGTTGTATCGAACCAATGATGTCCTTATTCAAGTCAAGGCATGTACCGCTGCTACCACTTCCCCTTCACCTATGGCCCCATCCACCAATGTTGCCGCTACCTCTTCCACACTTAGGTCCTCTATTCCCACTACTATCATAACTTCTGTAGCTAATCCATCAGCCAACCCATCTACTTCTCAAATAACTAATGCTTCTTCTTCCTAATTGACCTGTGATTCATCCATTTTTGCTAGCCACATACCCACTATTGATCCTTTAGAAGGTTTTATTCAACACCTCACTCTGGGAGAGTACCACCTTTATAACATTAACACATTCCTTACTCCTCAAGAGTATGGTAACCTTCACCAACATCCCCACTATGATCACCACATAAGCAATGTTTTCTCTTATGGTCATCCCCACCTTTGCACTAACTTAACGTATGGGGCACTTGATGCTTCTACCTACTCGCTTGAACCACCTTCCCAAACTCAACCATTTTCCTCCGACCTTCAATCTCTCACCAACCACTTCTGTTCCCACACCTTCCTCAATCATTGTTCTTGGAAGGGATTTGGCTTTGGTTTCTATGAACAAGGTCGCCATACTATCATTCCTTACACCACTTGTAAGCATAAAGACAACAATGGCATCGGATTTTTTGATCCATCTCCTAATAAGGCCTAAGTTGGACTCATTAAGGGCAATACACCTTTTCCAGCCCATTCACCAACTTCACCACCTTCACCTATAAAGTCAATGGATGAAAATTCCATTCCTCCTAACTTTTTTTTTGTGAACATTTCCCTGGGACCTCTAACTTATCAACAAGATGGCAAGTGTTGAGAAGACAAGAGTATGATACGAAGGAGAGGGCACACATAAGATTCATGTGCAAGAGTAAAGCACAGTCAAAGGCATGGAAGGATAGGGAAGGAAATGTGCGCAAAAGATAAGGGCAGATTTTGGACTTAGTTGTTTTCACATGTACGGGCTATTTTTGGAGATAGTGTGTGGAGCACACAAACTAGGTAAAGACTTGCACGATACGCATGGGCTATTATTGGAAGAGTGGCTACTAAGTGCTTTGCATGAGTTTAGGCTAATAATAGAATTGCTACTACTAGTTAACCAGAAGGGATCTATTGTTAGTGCACTTGCATGTGGAGCTATTATTTTAAAGGTGCATGATTATTTTCAGCATGCGACCTATTTTGGGAGTTATGCAAGTAGTGAAGGGAAGTCCCCCACCCTTATAAATATTTAGAGATCTACGTAGTATAAGAGGACAATGTGAGAACTGAATTACTGTGAGGTTATGCTACTAGATTTGATGTGTGCATGAGCTTATGGTATTACTAATTGTAATAATCTTATGTGTATTTGTTATGTTTAATATAATGGAGTGTATTCGTTGAATCAAGGTAGTAATCATGAGTATAAGTAGTTCTTACATGATTCAATTCACTATGGTTATTATTTAAATCTATTACTCTTTAGATCTAGATCTAGACATGCTCTGTAGAATGTTATATTAATTAAGGATCTGAATGCATTAAGTCCTCATCATGCTAACATCCTACAAAAACCCTAAAGATGGGATGGGTACTGTACGCACCCAAAATAGCACATGCTACATTTTCAGGAAAATGGTTACAAAAGTCCCCAATGATGATTAAAAATCCTTTCAAGAAGGTTTTCGAGCTCCAAAGCCCACTTGTAGTATATGTTTGTAGCCTAAATAGCCTTACATAGATTCTCCTTGCATTTTTCTAGTTTTCCCCTTCATTATGTGCTTGCTTTGGCCTTAAGTGTCAAAACCTCCACCCTCCCTGGGCGGTGGTTTGCAAACCACCACCCAGTTAGGGCGGCGGTCCTGATCGATTTTTCTAGAATATTCACGTGAGAAATTTCATACGACGATTCACTTAATTTTATCTTTTGAATGCATCTGTGAGTCGGATTTCCTAAAAATAGATTTGTTTGCTTGGTTCTCCTAGTTCCTTCTATTTTTAAATAGATTTAATGAGTAGAACTTCCTCTTCAATTCCTTGTGCATGAAGTAACCTTCTAGCCTCCATTCCTATATATTCCATGCTTGTATTCAAGTAAAGGGACTGAGAATTTTGTGTATCTTGCATTCTTGCTAGGAATTTCATAGCCAAGTTCAGATCTCTTGTGCTATCTTTCTTCTACCTGCATTACACCCAGATTACTTCCAAGCTGCCATCACTCAAACACCATCCTCTTGTTGTTGTTCTTTGCATTCCCATCCTTGGACTCACATGAACGCTTAGAGAAAGAAAGGAAAGAACTGAGGGGACATATACTCATACTTCCGAATTTTCCAAAGTTCTTGCTCTTCCAGGTTGCAGTTGTATATTTGTTTTCTTTGTTTTGTCAAATTACGTATCAAATAGAGTAGAGAAACAATTCATTTCAATTAATCGGATAGTTACAAGTAGACCAAGTCAATAGGAATTTTTCTCTTCAATATTGCCAGGGAAATAGTGGGTGAATGATAGCTCTGTTAGAGTCATGATTTATTCTTCACTTTTGAGGTAGAGTTGGAGAGATTTTATTTGAATTAGAGTATATCTTAGATTTAGATTCACACATCTACACAGATAGCTAGCTACATCCGGCCAGCTATTTGTTTTCTTTAAATTTTTTGTTAAATTAGATGCATTGTCTGAAAAGTTAGAAAAGCACAAAAATATTTATTTCCATAGATTAGCTTGTTTATTGTTTTGTTCTTATATACTGAGAAAACACAAAAAATATAGTTTAGATTTCATTTGATAGATAGTTTATTCACCAAAAACGAATCAAATTCACTTTGTATAACCATCAATCATCCATAACAGGAAAAGACCTACAGTTGTGATCCTCTGGTCCCACAACACAATGGGCCAGAGCTAGTAACTAACATTGACACAAGTTTGCGCTTAACAATATTACACACACCTACCACATACATAGAGAAAATAAGGCAGTTAGAGACTTTAAACATAGCTACTAACAAGGCCTACAACTTTTAGACTACTCATGGGAATATGATTTGACTACATGTATGACCATTCCAGAGCCTCAGCCTCAACGAGTCTTTGGTTGTGACCCATAGGTCCCGCAACCCAATGGACCTACTAGTCAGTAAGATATCGAAACTAGCCTATACACGCAGATATTTATATCCTCACCACTTCCACCTAATATCATCACACAACTTTCATTGTTAAACATAGCAGCCGATCAAGCTAAGACTTTCTGGATGAGACCAAATAATTTCCCTTAGTTCCTGCAGCTCCGCTACATCTCTTGTCTCAATTTCCATGACCTTGTCTGGAAACCCATACGAGGCACCTACAAGCTACTTTCCACATATTCCAAAACCCACCAATAGAATCTCAGCTGAGCTAGAAATTTATTGGAGTCTCCGAGTAGCTATCATATTAGACCCTGCCATTACACCCCTTCAGGTTAGGAGAGGATTATTTTCCTTAGATTCGTAGATTTCGTTATTGCATGTCAAAGACATAAGGTTACCTAATTATCTTGGTCATTTCCATCACTTTCACTCCCATTTCAAGTTCCACACTGGCTATCTCGGCATGACCTTGGGAGGTCATGTGCACATGAAGGTCACGTGTTGGTTTTCTATTGTACAGGTACATTTGTACGCTTTTGATGAGCACTCAGTCTAGGCTGAGTGATGTGCTAGAGTGCTTGGGTTATTACTGGTAAATTCTAGGCTACATCATTGGTTCCATTGCTAAGACCTCTTTTTCAGTTGTTTTTAAGATGGTTCACGATGAAGACATACCGATTGACCCTAGCAAGTGCTGAGGAGTGGATACATGATCTAGAAAAAGAATACACACAGAGGTTCAACACCAGATCTAATTTTAACGCACACGCATGGGTGGAATAGAATCTATATGACAGTTTGTATGAGAGATTTTTCACTATTTTTCTAGTATAAATGTACAAGTGTATGGTTTCTTATGCATCTAAAAGGGATTGTAGGTACTGTGCACTTATTTCATTGCAGAAAGAATTTTAGGCCCTCTATGATGCTGATATGATCTGGACACATGCTATGGATACTTGATTTCATGGTGTTTTGAATAACTATATTATGGAGTACTCAATTCCACTTATTCTTTCCTAGAGGTAGCATAATTTAATTTTTTACGGTATCCCAGGGGAGCTTACCTGCAATGTATTCCACTGGAAATCAAAATCTTGATGGTAACCTTAAACTTAGAAATCAAACCGATGGCTAACTAAACCCTACCATGCATGGGGGTAGGAGAAAGTTTGGTGAAAGATGGTAGACCTAGTGGTAGAAAGGTAGAGAGAAGAAAGGTGGCTTAAGTATAATGAGGCATGTGAGAGGGACATAGAAAAGTAGTTGGATGTTGTAGAGTGAATGGAATTAAGGAGAGATATGGCTTGTAAAGGATTTGAATCTCATGAAAAAGGCATAGAGCTAGAGCATCAGGAACTCCCCCATTTAGGAAAGAATGACAAGAAACCTCCCTCAACCTCACATAGAAGCATGTCAGTAGAGATGACCTGGGCTGTAGACACGCATTTGAATCTACCTGGTAACCTTTCCCTTGTGCTTGGTTTTCCAGTATCTAGTACAATAAACAGTCAGCAAATTAAATTAGGCATTGGGAGAGTAGGAGTAAGTCATATATCAAGTACATGGATGGCAAGGAAAACATCTTCATTATTGTTTGAAGGTTCCTTTTTAGGTACATCATCCACATAGAAATCAAATGCGTAGAATTTTGGACTCACTTCTAGGAGTGGTAACACTTCACAGACTGTAGGGGTGTAGTTTAGCACTACTATTGGGACACAAGGAATTACATCTTCTAGTTCATATCTAGCTATAGGTGGAGGATCAAGAGGTATATTTGGTTCTAGTTCTGGTGGATTTGGTGGTTCTGGAGGTAGAGGAAACACAGGAGGTTCTAGATCAGGTGGGCAAGGTCTGCACCAACCCCAAAATATTTACATGGAGATGTATCTTCATCTTATAGAGTATAGGAGCATAGAATATGTTGTTGAACATGTGCACATGTGTGAAATCCTATGTCGTGCAAAAGGAATCATGGCTTTTGAGCAAAAGGAAAGTCAATTTTCTACTATGTTATAAGGGCGCGCACACAGCTAGTACAGAAATTTTGACCCTAATCAAACTTGCGTAGACTATGCAGCTTTAAAATATGCCTTCCTTAAAGAGTTTCACATCCATGAGTTTGAGCAGAATAGTATAAGTGTGCTCAAGGATATTAAGAAAGGCACTACTGAGAGTGTCAGAGAGTATGATGCTCATTTCAAAATGCTTTTATCTAAGATTTCTTATGATATTCGCGCAAGCCAACATGCGTAATGGTTCATTGGAGGTCTGATTACACCTTTTAAAAGGGTGTTATCACATAAGACATACAGTGATCCAAGTGAATCACTTGAAGCATCTTTATGTGATGAGGTAGTCAGAAGTATAGACACTAGGGTGAGCCCATTTTTGGAAGCATAGATTGCAACTATGCAGAAGTAGTTAAAGAAGCTATCGAAAAATTCAACACATGAGATGCACATGGGGATTTGGTGCAAATTTATGTGAAGTGGAATGTCACACTAAGGATAGTTTTCCCCACAGATCAGTACGCTCATTGTTGTTAAACTATGAGATATGTCATTTAAACCATGATGCTAGCCACTGCCCATTATTACAACACACAATAAGGAAGAATGTCTTTTTCTACTGTAAAATTTGTAGGTCCATGACTCACGATACAGAAAAGTATCAGCTAATTGGCCAGATCCATGATGCTATAGATATAGGTGTATGATAGACATGAGTATCAGATAACTCTAAAGGCAAGAATGAGCATAGGATCGACATCACAATCAAGTGCGTTATGATCAGAATGAAGGGCATTTTGAAGGAGGTCATGGCAGAGGTCGAGGATACCATGGTGGATTTGGAGGACAAGGCCATGGTGGTGGATGAGTCAAGTTTCCTCATAAATCATGTTATACATGCAAATCTCCTGACCACCATAGGCACGAATGTCCTTAGAATATTACCTGTTATTTTTGTGGAAAGAATAATAGTTATGAGGAATGCCCGGACTTATATAAGCATATTATTAAGTAACATAAACAAGAAAAAAAAGGCACGGGGATGGTTAGGATATAATGTGTTGTGGAAAATCAGTGGATGCCCAAGTTGGAACCAAAATCTGAGGCATTTCCTGTAAAGATCGCTACCCGTGCTGAAGCAGTGCGTGCCAAATAAGCATTGCAGCAAAATCCTACCATCACTAAGGAGGAGGTTCTACATGCACGGTACCCAGATCCTTTCTATCAGAAGGAGGTTTATTAGGAAATGATGGAGGTACTCAGAAACCTTTAGGGTGAAATACAGTGTTTAAAAGAGAAATCACAGAAGATGGAGCAAAAGAATGCAGCAAAAATAGTCCAATCTGATATGAATGACTTGAAAGAGGTGTGCAAGATGTTACGCCAGGAGAATATCATTCCATTGTTAGGGAATTAGTTAAAGGGAAAATTTCCACTCACAAGTATTGAGATTGGACGAAAAATCCTGCATGTAAATCTTCCCCCTCATAGCTTAGACTATGATAAGGAAATCACTCTGAATGTTATTATATATGGGTGGATTTTGAGTAATAGATTGATTGATACAGGTGCAGATGTTAATGTTATTACTTTATATGCATGGGTACAAATGGGAAGACCTCCATTGCATCCATCTTTGAATGTATTGTTCATGGCTAACCAAACTAAGGCCCCTCCCATCGGAGTCTTAAAAGATGCATCCATTACCATACAAGGATCCAATTTCACTGGGTATTTTGAGGTTTCAGCGTTGGAAAAGGTAGATAGCTTCCCATCTCTACTTGGATTTCTTTGGTGTTATGTAAATAATGTTGATCTTTAGTTCAACAAGGGTTATATCAGTTTCGAAAACAAGGAGGAAAGAGTTATTATCCCTTTACCAAATAAAAAATCTACGCCCTATGTTGAGCCTTTGAGTGAGGAAATATTTGAATAAGATTTATGTATGCGCCATCAAGGACCCAGTGGTGCTTGAGCCATCTAAAGAAGGAATCCTTCAGTGGGAAGATGCACAATCTATTAGTGATATTATAAGTGTTGCTTATGATAATTGGGCTCATAGTACTTATGAGTTGGTAGGGCGTGAATTAAAGAGCACATTTGCGTGGGACAACAAACCTTGTTGTATCAGGAGAATAAACAATAACTCGATACCTCATTATACTAGAGAAGGATATCCTATGGTATTTCTACACACCATGGAGGAAAAATGGATAGACCATTTGGAGAGACGAAATATGCTAGCATATACCCTGCATGGGAAAAAAATGTGCTAGTGGCTGGTTCACAAGGATAATCTTATAGGATGGAATGAAATTAGGATTTCTCTTTCTACTAGGTTCTTTAAGAGCAATACACCTACTCAAATATGCACTTATCATGGTAATCAAACTATTCAGCATCACGTTCAGCAGTGTCAGAGACTATGGACAGAGGGGTAGGAAGCTTTACCATCTTCACTCTGGGTGCACAAATTTTATTCCACTTTACAAGGTTGCACATGTGTTTGGTATGTATATGCGGAACTCAATAGAGAGACTAGAAATTGGAAGGATTTGATTGTAGGAATGATCCAGGCGTTTGACTATTTCTCTACTAAACCTCCGGTAGAAGAGGAATTAAAGGTTATAAAGCACTTAGCTATGGGAGATAGTGCCAATGCACAAGAACTCATTCAGGGATTATTTAATGAAGGAGACTCAAGAGTGTGTTTTGCTGAAAAAATAGAGACAAATTCCACACTACTTAAGCATGCTTGCCTTGAAAAGGAAAGAGGGAAGATGGTCTACTTAGTGGATGATGAAGAAGTAGAAACTCTAGATGTAGACCATTCAACAAGTAGGCCTGAGGTTTTGAACAATGCATATAAAACCACGCGCACTTATCAAGAACCTATGAAAATAAAGAAATTGAATATTGGATCAGATGTTGAACCTAAGGAGGCCATAATTGGGGACTTTTGGTCTGAATCTAAAGTGGAAAAAATCATTGAGTTACTATGAGATTATCAGGACTGATTCCCTCGGGGATACCATGAACTCAAATGCGTGCATGAATCATTAGGATAAATTAAGATAAAGCTTAAGGAAGGTGCGCACCTGGTCAGGAAGAGACCCTACATGATGAACCCCAACTTACATGAAAAGGTCAAAGAATAAATTGACAAAATGTGTAATTTTAGAATCATCAAGCCCCTGGACAAGTTAGAATGGGTTAGCCCAATGGTGATTAGTATCAAGAAGGATGGTCAGATTAGAATTTTTGTTGACTACAGGGAGCTAAATGTCACATGTGTGGCTGATCCCTTTCCTATTCCATTCATTGAGGAAATACTAGAAGGAATTGCAGGGCACAAAATCTATTCATTTACAGATGGATTCTTTGGGTATCATCGGTTTAGGATTGCACAAGAGGATTAGGAAAAGACTGCTTTTACTGAATGGGGCAAATTTTCCTATACTGTGATGCATTTTGGTCTAAAAAAGTTGTTTGTTGTATTTTTGTGCATAGTTGTTCAAGCATTTAAATATTTTATTCACAACTTCTTGTAGGTTTATTTAGCTGACTAGACATGTATGTAATTGTTAAGGATCATTGTGCCAATTTATGCCTAATGTTTGAAAATTTTCAGTAGTTAAGCCTCTCTTTGAACATCAAGAAATGTGTATTTGCTACACCATTCGGAACATTGTTAGGGCACATTATCTATAAGGAAGGTTTGTTAGTTGATCCAACTAAGGTGGTAGTCATTATCGGCCTGGAAGAGCCTACTATTCAAAGTGAAGTGCACGGATTCTTAGGTCACACTGGATACTATAGAAGATTTATAAAGGGGTATGCTAAGGTTTCCACACCCTTGGAGGAGTAACTAAAAGGAAAAGGGACATTCTACTGGGGAGAACCGAAGCAGTGCACATTTGAGAAATTGAAGGAGAAACTTACTCTAACACCTATTCTGTAATTTCCTTCATGGGACCAACCATTTCATGTACATGTGAATGCCTCTAGCATGGCCATTGATGCAATTTTGGCTCATCTTGGAGAAGGTATTATAGATCATCTCATTTTTTTTGCTAGTAGAAATTTGACTCTTACGGAGCAGAATTATACAACTACAGAGTTCAAAGCTTTTTCAACGATCTATGTGCTACATAAATTTAGACAATACCTACTATCAACACCATTTGTATTCTATACCAATCACATGAAATTGAGTTATTTAGTAAACAAGCCCATTTTATAGGGGTGTATATGCAGATGGGTACTCTTATTCTAATAATTTTATTTCATAGTTGTGGTAAAACCAGGGAAAAGTAATTCTGGACCGGACCATTTATCCAGAATATAGTCAGGAGAAGAAGCACATGTAATTGAAGATACCATGGCTGATGCACAGTTAGACAGGTCACAATGCATGCCATCAAAATTAGAGGACATTGTTGTCTTTCTACGAACATGTATAACACTAGAAGGGATGAAATCCTTAGAGAAGAAACAACTTGCAATTCACTTGACACCATTTATGTGTATTAGTGCTGACCTGTACAAGTTAGGCTGGGATGAAGTATTGTGTCATTGTGTACTAGAACATGAGCACATATATATCATGGAGGAGGCTCATTGATCAGTAAACTTCTACTTTGGAACTCTACGAATCACATAATTATGTTGTTCTACTTTTAACTTTGGAAAATGACATATTTTCTTGAAAAATTAGAGCTTCGTGATTGATTATCTAGTGATATAGAAAGGAAATTGCAGAGAAGGAAATAATTCAAAAATTCAACACCAATAATTTTATCCTGGAAACCTCCAATGGAGAAAAACCAGTCGGGAAGGGAAACTGCTATTTCTTCCCACTTTTATTGGTCTAATATAGATAATTACAGATTACAATAAGTATGAAAAGAAGCAACAATGTAAACCTTCTCTCCAATTACTTGCTTGCTCTATTTTTACACCTTGTTCCTACAATTCCATTCTAGCACTGAAGATCTTTGTCACTACTCTCATTAAACTCTACTTCTCGATCTCTCTAGATCTTTGAATGATCATTCTCTTGCTCCTTTCATGCATTTATAGGCCTTCCCATGTCCTCTCATGCACTGGAGGATCTGAAAGGGCATGGAAGGGGAAGAGACACAGTTGGGTGCTTTAAATTTGCGTTCATTTGCATTCCATTCTTATTTTCTATTCAAAAGTGTCAGGACCACCACCTTGAGAATATCGGCGGTCTTAGGACCGCCGCCCTAGCTAGGTAGCAGTTCCTTCCAGAACCTCTGTTTACCTCATTTTATTAACTTTTCTTATTTCTCCTTCTTGGTGCTGATGGGACTGATGAAGTGGTGTGTTTTTCTATATCCCTATGGATCATACCTCCTCTACTTATAAGGATTTTGGTCCCACAAAATTTTATTGGGGGAGTGGTAGAGGAATCAACTCCCTCTCGTGCTCATTCGAGTACCACTAGGTCTGCCTTGGTGTCTTCTCTTGTCCAACCTACCAAGACTCCTATGGATCTCTGGTTTGTTGTTCTAGTGCCACATCCTCCTTTAATTTTCCTTGAGTACAATCCTCATTGGAAGGTAACTTCTATATCTTTCCTTCTTTGTCATGCATAGATGGCATTAGTGGATGTGAGCTCTTACAACTTTCTATCATGTGCATCTACATGAAGTATGTCCTGAAGGTTTCTTCTCCAACCTACTCAAGTATGGCAAAGGTCCCATACTGTAGTGGTTTAGTCCTTTCCTGTCTTTATTTCTTGAGATGGATTGATTGAATCCTCTCAAAGTACACTACTACTATAGTCAACACCATTCCTTGTATCTCCTCTTCTTCTTGTTGCGCCATGGTCAGGTCCAGTGAATACGTAGGTAGATACGGTGACTACATAGTTGAAGTTTTTTTTGCTCCTTGAATGAATAGTTCCTGTGGTGGCTTCTTCTATAAAAACTGACAAGTGTTATCCAAATTCTCCATCCTTTGGTCAAAAATATCTATTCTCTCACGTCCATTTTGTTTTTCTTCCAATGAAAGAAAACAAAACTGATGATTTTACTAAATAAGTCTTGGTGCTTGGTTGGCACTTACCATATCCTTGATTTTCTCTGGTGCACCCAGATGTTAAAATTGACTTCATCCTTGACCCATCTGTACTAGTTCTCCCTCCTTGTGAACACAACATCTATGGCATACAAGTAAGGACTTCCAAAGACAACGTCAAATGCATCAAGTGGAATAATATTAGCCTCTAATACATCTATGTATTAGGTATTTATCCCAAACTAAAAATTACACTTCTTTGTAACTTGTATTTCTACACCCTTTTTCACCCATCCTAGTGGGTATGGATGTGGATCCGCGTAAGTCTCTAGACCAAGCTATTCTACAACTGCATCAAAAATAAAATTTGAGTGAGAACCAAAATCTACTAAAGCGTTTACCTTAGCCTTCTTGATTTGGATTCTAATTTGAAATATCTTACTCATCTCTTCTTATTCTGTTTCCCCATACATGTTAGTGGCCATGCATCCTAGCCTCTTGTCTACATCTGAATCATCCTCAATATCCACCTCTCTTTTCTATCTTCACAGTGGCCATGGATTTCTCAGAATCCTTGGTTCGTTGCTTTGGGTGCAATTCTGGATGTAACTTCCAACATGTGGCATCAATATGTCCATTTACATCACAATTCTTAGGATTTTTACAAGTATGTAAAGCTGTGGCGAAATGTTTACCTTTCCATTTACCTCTACTACTTGTCTTCCCTTGTTCTTTGTCATGTTGTTTTGTTGACCGGTATCCCTTTTGCTCTATTTCTCCTTGCTTTTTCTCATCATCAATATAGTATGCTTGTATACAAGCTTTATTGAGATCTTTGGGATTCATGGAGATTACCTTCCTCTGAAGGTGAGTGTGAAGTCCTCCCAAATACTTGGTCAGAATGTACTCATCCTCCAAGTCCATATTAAGCAACATGGATTGTCTCTGAAATTCCATAGTGTATTCTTGCACGCTTTGACTATTTCCCTGTCTAAAGTATTGCCACTTAATCATCATTTTAGTCTTATGGCCAATAGGATAGAAGTTAACTCTAATCAATTCTTTAAAACCTTTCTAAGTACTGAAAATAGGACGTTTCTTCTTCTCACAAGTGGCTAGATGGGTTTCCCACCAAACTAGAGCATGACCCTCCATTTTGAGACATGCAAAGGTAATCCTTTATGCCTTAGTTACGTTATGCACACTAAATTATACTTCCAAATGTTTTAGCCATTTATCCAATAATTCTTCATCTACTTATCCTTCAAAATTCTTTATTTCCACTTTCATTTCAACTTTAAAAGGTGTATGTGTAGATTTTATCTTCTCGCTTACAATTGGTGTCTCTTCATGCTCTTCCCATTCTTCCCCTTCGTGGCTCTCTCTGAAACTGAATTTTTTGGCTAGTGACTGAACCACTGAGTCCATTGAATCTTTCTTAACTAAATCCATCTTTTGCAAATTTGAAATCTCTTCTTGTTTTCTATGTAATCTATCCATCATGGTCTCTAACATCTCAACTCTACAGACTGAGTTCTCTTCCTCCATTTGAGCTCGAATTCTTTATTTCAAATTATTCATAGAGATATCTGGCTCACAAGGTAAAACTTATTCACCTTTGGACCTTGTCACTATCATACAAAATCATAAGAAAGACTTGAATACCACATTCTTGGATATATAATCATTTTTGATACCAAAATGATCCGTAAACTTCTACTTTGGAACTCTACAAATCACACAATTATGTTATTCTACTTTCACATTTAGAAAATGATAGATTTTCTTGAAAAATTAGAGCTTCGTGGCTGATTATCTAGTGCTATAGAAAGGAAATTGTAGAAAAGGAAAAAATTCAAAACTTCAACACCAACAATTTTATCATGGAAACCTCCAATGGATTAAAACCAGTCAGGAAGGGAAACTACTCTTTCTTCCCACTTTTATTGGTCTAATGTAGTCAATTACAAATTACCATAAGTATGAAAAGAAGCAACAATGTAAACCTTCTCTCCACTTACTTACTTGCTCTGTTTCTACACCTTGCTCCTACAATTCCATTCCAGCACTGAAGATATTACTCACTACTCTCATTAAACTCTGCTTCTTGATCTCTTTGGATCTTTGAATGATCATTTTCTTTCTCCTTCCATGCATTTATAGACCTTCCCATGTACTCCCGTGCACTAGAGGATGTGAAAGGGAATGGAAGGGGAAGACACACAGTTTGGCACTTCAAAATTGTGTTCATTCACGTTCCATTCTTCTTTTTTGTTCAAAAGTGTCAAGACCACTTCCCTGAGCAGACCAGTAGTCTCATGACCGCTACCTTAGCTAGGCGGTGGTTCTGAATCTGTCACTCTGTATAGAGTGGGAGTTCCTTCTAGAACCTCTATTTACCTCATTTTATTCACTTTTCTTGTTTCTCCTTCTTAGTGCTGATAGAACTGATGAAGTGGTGTGTTTTTCTAGATCCCTATGGATCACTCATGGTGGTATTGTAGGTGGGCACTATGCAGGTAAAGCCACTGCGCACAAGATTCTACTCGCTGGAATATGGTGGGAGGCCCTATATAAAGATTGTAAGGCATATTGTAAGGCTTGTGATCACTGTCAACATCTTGGAAAACCAAGTTAAAGAGATGAAATGCCTCTAAGACCTATTACTAGTGCAGAACCTTTTGACAAATGGGCTATAAATTTTATGGGTCCTATTTCACCAGTTATGCACAGGACTGGATCACACTATATCATCACTTGCACAGATTATCGTACAAGGTGGGTAGAAGTAGCACCTACAAAGGATTGTACAACAACAAGATTTCTATGGGAAAATATTATTAGAAAATATGGATTCCCATTGAGTTTGACCAGTGATAGGGGCACACATTTTTTGAATGAGACAATCAGAATTCTATTGGATGAATTCATGATTGCACACCATAAGACTACACCATATCATCCTCAGGAAAATGGGAATGTTGAGGCTTTTAATAAAAATTTGAGCCATACATTGAAAAAAATTTGTGATGTTGGAAAAAATGATTGGGATGATAAAGTTTTTGCAGTACTTTAGGTGTATAGAACAACATACAAGAGGTTAAACAAGGCCACATGCTTTCAATTAGTGTTTGGCACAAAATCAGTTCTTCCTATGGAATTCATGTTACCTTCTTTGCATATTACGTGAGCATGAGATCTAGCTGATGAGCAAGCATTAGAAGAATGAGTTGATAAGTTGATTAAGTTGGATGAATGACGAGAAATAGCACACTAGATTCAGAAGTAAGAAAAATCTAGGCAGAAAACATGACATGATAGATACATTAGGGACAAAAATCTTGAGATAGGATAGATGGTGCTTCTTTATGATTCTAAGTTTCTGTTCCATCTAGAAAAACTCAAAGTACATTGGTTAGGACCATATGTTATCACTCACATACTTGAAACATGAGCTTTTCAGTTAGAAACGCTTGATGGAATACGATTACCCGGTTACTTCAACGGGAGTAGGCTGAAGCCCTACTATAAATAAGTCTTCTTGGTGTTTGTAATAAGGCAATGTTACCATTTAGATTAGGTTTTCAATTATGTATTTCCTTATTCGTCATTATTCTTTGTCAATTTAGTTGGTGTTTTTTGAAATAAGCATGTTTACACGTAAGAAGCTAATTACCATTTGTAGTATTTTTAGAGGAATACACATACCATTTGTGAGGGGTGGTTATTGGAAAATAGGTACACATAAAAGACCAAACTGCTACAGGTGTTATTCAAGTCTGAAGATTTGGTGGACACAATATTGCTTCCAAATAAGGACCATAGATGGAGATAAATGAAGGAACAATATAACACGAGGTAAGCAGTGACCGTGGAGACTACCAAGAGAAGGTGTAGTGATAAGGTACTCAGGTGCATGGAAGTGCGCTGAAGAGAAGTCTACAGCTAGAAGGCATAAAGGTGCGCTAAAAGGTTATAGCTGAGGTAAGAATATGTACCACGTGTAAAAATGTGAAAAGGGTTAATTAATAAGGATTTTTGGTAGGTGAAGGAGTAATAAATACACAAAAAAATTGAAAATCTATATAAGGAAGGGATACGAGTTCATTTTTACCATTTTAAATCACAATAATTTGAACGATCCAAGTGCAAAACAAGTTGATCAAATCATGTTGAGGTGTGGAGAATGTGAAACTAGACGTGGAGAGTAGATTTATGTGTAGGAGAAACTTACATCCCCATTGGTGAAGGGTTTGAGCAAAGCAATGCATTGTGAAAGAGCTAGGGCACATGATTTCAACTAGGGTACGTGGATTCAAGCTATGGTTTTGGACTTGCTCATTACCGAAGGTAGAAGAAAAGCATTCTCACATTACAGAGGACAAAAAGTTGTGATTTACAGATGGCACCAAAGAAAGCACCTGCCATAGGAGCCAAAGGGAAGAAGAAATTGGAAGTAGAGGTTGAAATTGCTCCTGAGAGAAATTTCTTAGAGATGAAATACCCAGAAGGTGTGATAGTGGGATAAGAATGGGATTATCACGTTTGGAGCAAGATAAGTGATTACAACCATCGCACATTGGATAATAGAAAGGAATTAGACATGTTGTTGAGTACAAAGATGAACAAGCGCACAATAGAGGACATGTCAATGTATGATGATGCTGGAGAGAAGTTTTCAAAACATATTGGATTTTACCAGTTGTAAAATCTCCCATATTTTGGAAAATATGAACCTATGTACCAGTGGTTGATGATCAAGGTACAATACTTTTTCTACTTCACCGGACGCAGGGTAAGGATTACATCTGCTATGATTTCAGCTATAAAATGATTAAAAGACACAGGAGTGGACCTAAATAGTGACTTGATAGATAAATCAGCAATCTTGGAGACACGGAAGGAGTTAGGGTATACCAATGGTCCATGCAGAATGGACATCAAAAAATTGAAGAAGTACCCCATGGTATATGCAGCTGCACATCTAGTAACCAAATTGAATGATCAAGAGCGATGGTCCTAGGTGAATACAATTTGGCTACACATTACAAGGAGAATGTCACAAGGAATAATTTACAACATATCAAGATACATTGTGGAAACTATCATCAAGGAAGTACGCATAGGTGAGAAAATTAGTTTTGGCGCTATCTTTTTATCCCTTGTGTTTATAGAGATCGGAGTGCCTGATGGGCTAAAAAAAAGATTTAAGATTACCCCATGCAAAAAAAATCCCTTGCGGAAAGATTTTACAAGTACTTGTGTGAAGGGTCAATGATTGGTCCATTCAAGCATAGGGTGAAGATGTGGTATGAAAGGCTCTGCATGACATTTGAAGAGGAGTGGCACATCCCCAAGGAGTTACCTTCGGTGGTGGGAAAGGTAGTGGAGTTCACGGTGTATCAACACTTCTGCATCGCACGATTTCTAATGAAGGATGGGACTTGGAACCCTTGGTGTAAATTGTCGTATGCCTTCACAACATTCTACTTCAAGGCATTAGTCCATTATTTTAATAATGCACAATGCCTAAAAATTTTTGTAGATAGGTAGATTGTGACTAGCACACGCTACAAAAGATGTATGTATATCCAAGATAGACTACATATATTGAGAGGATAATTTTAGACATGATAAGCATCAAGCCTCTAAGTTTGGTAATTGGATATAGTGGATTTGTGTGTATATACCTTCAGCTTAAGCCTAAGTTGGAGGGTAATAAATATGTGGAGAATGAGTTCATATTCCATACAGTGGAGAATATACCATCCTCGAACCCTACTAAACCTATAGAGGTAGATGATGAGGAGGAAGAGCGTGAAGAAAGTGGCGGCTTGGTACATAGAGGAAGAAGGTAACCCTCAGACATGGTAGAATCTAAGCACACAAGTACTCCACCCCAGGCATAAGAAGAAGGAGATGAAGAATTGGAAGTAGGAGCAAATCTTGAAGAATGTCACTTTAATAATGTGTTCAGATGGACAAGAACTCAAGGCACTACTCCAAAATCAGTATGGATATCACCATGACTCTCTCCAAAAAAGGAGACAAATGAGAAAAGAAGGAGAAAATTAAAGCTGAATGAGGAGGCGGAGGAGTCTTAAGAGAGCGCGCTTGGATCTCTAATATAACCATAGGATGCAGAAGAACCCAAGGATGAAGAAATGAAGGTGGAAGAAGAAGGGGTATAAAATCAAGGAGAAATAGAGCAAGATACTACTCAAGAAATAGAGGATCCAACTCCAAACCTTGGCGCTCAAGTGCCTAAGGGGCCAAGAGCAAGGAGGGAAAGTGGAGAGTATGTTGAACCATTTATGGGTTATGAAGAGGAAACAAGTAAAATTTTCTGTGCGCGATTTCATAATATAGTGGGGCTTAAGGACTTATATGGATGGGAGTTGATGGACCCTAACAAGGCAACCACGTGTGCAAGGAAATAATTTTCATGGTCCATGAAAAATCACATGGACGAGCTTGATTTTGATGTGTGTGAAGAGTCCTGTGTATCAAGGAGAATGAGAAAGGCACCACATAATAGACATATAACCATAAAACCCATGGTTATGTCTAATGAACAGGTGAGTAAGACCCTAGTGAAGGTGTCTACAAAGGTGGAAAGCAAGAATGTAGATAAAGTTGTCACCATTAAAGTGCTAAGAGAAGATATTAAAGTGCTAAGGGAAGACAAAAAATCCAAGGATGTAGAGATCACGTGTTTTAAAGGGGAGAAGGACCTAGAGAAAAAGAAGAATGGGGTTCTTATCAGTATGGAAGAGGAGGTTGGTGATCATGTCCTGAAAGCAAGACCACACTTGGAGTCCAAGGTACCTGAAAGGTTCCCTTCGGCTATGCACTATGTGCATATATTAGTTGATCTAGTGCTTGAGGATGGACCAATTTGGATGACAGTGCCAAAGGACCTTAAGCATGAGGAAGAGATGGAAAAGGATGCAGTAGCTAGAAATATTTCATCATACGAGGCATTATTTCAAACCTTGTTGGAGGAGCTAAAGAAAGCAAACCAGGCACTGAACACATGTGAAAATCTAGAGGTAGTAATAAGGATCAAGACAATAGTAGATGACAATGAAGTCCTTAAAGCAATGAAGGATGAGACATTGGGACATGCGGAAATATTGGTGCTAGTTAAGCAAAAGCACAAGGCCCTTGCAGTAGCACCGGACCCCCGTAAGGAAAAATTGGATGAGATTGGAAAATGTATAACGTAGAAGATGGATCTGTTAGAAGAGTGAATGTCTGCTATGTTCAACATTGTTCTGGTGTTACAAAATGAGAAAGGAGAAATTTCCAAAGATGAGTTGAAGTCTATTGCAACGAACATTCCAGAGAAAATAGAAGCTGCGTTATCTGAATAGAAGACCTTGGAAGCGGAGATAAAAGAAGAATATCTAGAATTAATTTTTCTGGTCGAGACAGAAGATGTTGCACAATGAGAGTTCATTATTTATGCAGAAATTATTTCAATTCTTTCCATTCTTTATTATTTATTATTTAAAGAGCAGTCATTTTTGGGGCAACAATGTAGTTTAGTGTGGGGTAATGTTGAGCAGAAAATAGTATGATATGAAGGAGAGGGCACACGGAAGATTTGCACATAGGAGTAAAGCACAATCAAAGGCATAGAAGGATAGGGAAGGACACACACGCAAAAGACAAGGGAAGATTTGGGACTTAGCCATTTTCACATATATGGGCTATTTTTAGAGATAGCGTGTGGAGCACACAAACTGGGTAAAGAATTACATGACATGCATGGGCTATTATTAGAAGAGTGGCTACTAAGTGCTTTGCATGGGTTTGGGATAATAATAGAACTGCTACTACTAGTTAACCAGAAGGGGTCTATTTATTAGCGTACTCACATGTGGAGCTATTATTGTAAAGACGCATGGCTATTTTCAGCATGTGATCTATTTTGGGAGTTATGCAAGTGGTGAAGAGCAAGTCCCCACTCTTATAAATATGTAGTGATCTGCGTAGTATAGGAGGACGATGTGAGAGATGAATTACTATGAGGTTATACTACCAGATATGATGTGCACATGAGCTTATGGTATTACTAATTGTAATAAGCGTATGTGTATTTATTATGTTTAATATAATGGAGTGTATTGGCTGAATCAAGGTATTAATCATGAGTATAAATAGTTTTTGCATGATTTACTTCATTGTGGTTATTATTTAAATCTATTACTCTTTAGATCTAGATCTCGACATGCTCTGTAGAATGTTATATTAATTAAGGATCTAAATGCATTAAGTCCTCATCATGCTAACATCCCGCAACAACAACCCTAAAGAGGGGCCGGGTACCTTTGTGTGCTTCGAGTGAGCTCTCATTCTAGGCTAAGTGATGTGCCACCACGTTTGGGTTATTACTGGTAAATTCTAGGCTACATCAGTAAGGCTCCCTCTTCTCTTCCCTTCCTGTATCCTGACATGATCGATGACTATACACCTTCTATTGACATCATTTAATGTTAGGACGATGAGTTTATTCTCACCTACCTTGGTGCATAAGATTATTATATTCACCAATCGTTACCCTCTGAGATACAAACCATGTTAAATGAAACAACCATCAAAATCAATATTCACACTCAGGATGACCCACACATTCTAAAAATAGGCCAATCTTTAGATGCTACTAAATAGGAAGCATTTACTTCTTTTCTCTAGGATCATAACAACGTTTTTTCTTGGTCCTACGCTGATATACTTGGTAGTGACCAAAACATTGTGGTCCAAAATATTGTAACTATTCCTTAGGCCAAACTTGTGAAACAGAAGTTGCAGAAAATGCATCCATGCATTTCCCTTCTTGTCAAAGAAGAACTCCAACGTATCCTTTCAGTTTCATTCATTCTACCCATTTATTATCCCCAATGGATCTCTAACATTGTTCAAGTCAAAAAATTGATAGGGGGCCTCTACATTTACATGGATTTCTGTGACCTTAATTTAGCTTGCCCCAAAGATGAATTTCCTCTACCTAGAATTGACCAACTAGTTGATCTCACCACCGGCCATGAGATGCTATCACTCATGGACAGTTTCTCGGGTTATAAAAAAATATTACTTTCCCCATAAAATCAACACAAAACCTCCTTCATCACTCCTTGGGTGACCTTCTGCTATTGTGTCATGCCCTTTGGCCTTAAAAATGTTGGTGTTACATATTAGCGGGTTATGACTTATATCTTTCATGACATTATACATCGCATATTGGAATATTATGTGGATGATCTTCTTGCCAAATCAAAACATCAGGCTAAATACCTTACAGTATTTAAGGTCATATTCAACCATCTCATCAAGTAATTTGTTTGCCTTCAACCTAAGAAGTGTGTCTTCGCTGTTATTTCCGGTAATCTCCTTGGTTTTATTATTTCTTTGTGTGACATAGAAGTTAATCTAGCTAAAATCAAGGCTATTCTCAAAATGCCTCCACCCACTAATATTCATCAACTTTGTAGTTTGTAAGGAAAGTTACAATCTATTCATCACTTTATTTCACAGCTTTCCGAATGCTGCCACCCATTTCATCATCTCCTCAAAAAGGATGTATCATTCAAATGGGATGATAAAAGCCACAAATCCTTTGACGCCTTAAAACAGTACCTCCTCCAACCACTTGTAATCATTCCACATAAGGATGACCAACCATTTTACCTTTACATATATGTTACTCATCATTCATTGGGTGCCATGCTCACTCATTGTAACAAGCAACACAGGGAACAAGTAGTTTATTATATAAGCCATATGTTTTCGACTATGAAACTAAATATAATCATGCCAAAAAACTCTATTTAGTCTTAGTTATTGTTGACACTAAACTTCACCATTACCTACTCAATTACAAAGCCTTCATTTTCACCAATACTAGCGCCTTACATTACATGTACGCTAAGCCTTGCCAACATCAATGTGTTGCACATTGGGTCATGCTTCTTGTAAACCTGGATCTTGAATTCATCCATCAAAAATATGTCAAAGGAAAAACCATCGTTGATCAACTCACAGATGTTCCTCTCTCTGAAAATCAATCTTATAACTTTGATTTCCCAGATGAATCCATCACTAACCTCTCTTTGGATGATACCATTTACTAGATGACCTTATTCTTTGATAGTTCTAAATGTCAGCATGGGGGTGGTGCCAAAGTTATCCTCATTCCTCTTGATGATGAGCCTATGCCATTATCTTTCAAACTATATTTTGATTCTACTAACAATATCATCGAATATGAAGAACTCATATTAAGTCTTCAAGCCACCATCACTTTATATGTTAAATCAATTAATATCTTTGGCGACTCTCAATTGGTTGTGAAAAAAGTTATTGGTATATACCAGTGTCATAACGAGATACTTCAAAAGTATAAACATCATGTTGACATAATTTTGAATACCTTTGACCGTTATGAACTTCAAACCACCCTGAGTTCCACTAATAAATTCGTAAATACCATGGCTTATCTGGCTTCTAAAATCCCCGCTTCACCCTCCGACTCAAAAATATTTGTTACTATACAAAGGTTGTAATCACCTTCTTATCTATTTCAAGATGCCAAGCTTGTGGGAAACATTGAAACTAATCCATGTGATCTTTGGTGTAAGAATTTTTTTGACTACCTTTCCCTTTCCATATTGCCTCAAGATCTTACTCGCAATGGACAACGAGCCTTTCTCTAAAGTGTCTCTTGTTATGTCATCATAAGTGGTCTTATTTATAAGCATGGTTTTGACATTATCCTATTACGATGTCTGACGAGGTCTAATATTTCCTACACCATCAAGGAAGTTAAAGACGACATTTATGGGTTTCATTTCAATGGTTTAGTTATCATTAAACATATTCTTCACCTAGGATATTACTAGCCAACCCTAAACTGTAATTTTTGTGATTATGTCGAGAGTTGTGTGAAATGTCAACAACATGCTAATCTTCATCACACCCTAAGTCACATCTTACATGTCGCACGAGACCTTTGGCATTTCTCCCAATGGGGTTTGGATCTTGTCAGAGAGATAAATCCCCACTCTTCACAACATCATCAATGGATTATTACCACTACCAAATACTAGACTAAATGGGTGTAAGTTGTACCTCTTATTTCTACAAAAGCTGAGAAATATTTTGAATTCATCAATCATCACATCATTTTTCACTTTTGCGTCCCTCACCGCCTCATCACTGATAATGAAAAACAATTCAAAACAAAACCCTAAGGAAACTCTGTGATGCCTTCAACATTTAACTCAATTTTTCTTCACCTTACTGTCCCCAAACAAATGGTCAAGAAAAATTAACCAAAAAAACCTTAAACAAAATTCTTATGAAAATGGTTGACGATACTGGAAAGGATTGGTACACACACATTCCTTTTTCCTTATGGGCTTATCGTACTAGTATTTGTACCTCAAATGTTGCCACGCCTTTCTCTTTGGTATATGGTATAGAGGTTGTCCTACCTCTCAAAGTCCAAATACCATCTCTTTGTATCTCACTCAAAGATATGCTCAATGATGATGATTTTTACTAGGACCGTTTGACCCAACACGATTTATTAGATGAATGTCATATCAATGTTCTCGATCACCTCCAAATCTGCCAAAAACGTATCAAATGTGCCTACGATAAATGTGTCCATGAACGAGCCTTTTAGGTCGGTGACATCATCTTAAAGGAAAATCAACATATAATAAAAAGGAGAAAAGTAAACGGGGTAAATTTTCTCCTAATTGGCTTATACCCTATATCGTTACTCATACCTATGGATCACGTGCTTATCGTTTATCTTCACTTGAAGGTAAACCCAAACCTGAGCCCCTCAATTCGTTGCATCTTAGATCATTCTATCATTGAATCAAGTCCTATATCACCTTTTTTCTATTAAAACACTTGTCCCTTGAGCACCATTCACCTTCCATTTACATATTTTAAGGATCAACGACTAAACAAGAATCATGTGATTACTCATCACCTTTCAGCCTTATCTTTAACATGAGTACCACAACTTTACTCATGGCATGATTCTCATGGATACTTTTCATATCTTTCAAGATGGAATCCCATGTGTGTTCATCACTTAAAACCTTTCTCTCATAGCTAAACTCTATGTACTATAGTTTTGTCTTCATAACAAGAGCCTATCCTTCTCTATAGTCTTTTCTATGACCTAAAAGTCCAAAAAACATAATTCAAAAGTAATATACGAGATTTTTAAATTAAAACTCCTTGAGTCAAAATTCTAACAAAATATGAATCCCTCAAATAGGACATCTCCTATTTATATCTTTCTTCTATAAATAGACTACTCCCTTGAAGTACAACTATACAAAGCTAGCCATATTGTACATAGTCTATCACCAAATGAAGACTATTCTTGCAAAAATAAAAGAAACATATTCTGAAGCCTCCCACATCGATTAGCTTCACAAAGACCTCAAGGATATATTCTATTCATCCCACATAGACTTCCCACATCGATCAGTTTATAAAGCAAAATAAAAAAGAAAAAGATGACTTTTTCATCATGGACTTGCCTATTTTGATGTTAGGTCTCTTGCCAAAGAGGACACCAGGTTACACTCAGCCAAATTCATTCACCTCAATGCCTTGCATTTATAACCTTTCACCTACTCAAGAGATGTGCCAAAAATATGAAATTTCGTGATTAGGCAGAACTTTTGTCTCCTCTAACCATTCATCTTTTTTTATTATTTGATTCTCCTATACATGACCATATCTTCAACACCTACATTCTAGGAATTCCTCTTCCACCAAACTCATCCATGCCTAAATGACCTAGACTCAACCATGCCTAAATGAACTAAACTCAACCATACCTAAATGACCTAAAATCAACCATGCCTAACTGCTATAAAATCAATCATGCATAACTGACCTAGACTCAATCATTCCTAAAACCTACCAACCCATCCCTCTACCTCATCATATTCTTCCCTAGCTTATGAGAGAACTACATCGTCCTAAGGCTCATTTTTTCCAGGGCTATATAGGCATCACTCCAAGGGAATGGGTCCCTTAGAGGTTAGCTTGGTCACTCTTTCCCCTAACAGATTTTCCCCCTTTATATTCACATTCTACCTTAGTGAGTTTCCCATTTTACACAAAACTAGAAAATTAAAACAATCATAAAAACATACCTGCCATTTTCTCACATCATCATATCATACATCAATCATTTCACATTTCCCTAATATAAAATATTTGGAAATTTACACAACATACATATACATCATCATTTATTTATTTATCTATTTTCCATACTACTAAGCACTTGGAAATTAAATCAAACCCAAAAACATGACCAAATCATGCCTAGCTCACCTAACCTCAACCATACCTAAATCACCTAGACTCTACCATGCCTATCACCTAGACTCCACCATGCCTAAATCACCTAAAATCCATCATGCATATACATCGACTCCACCATGCCTATACCTGAATCCATCATGCCTACATGACCTTGAATACCTAAATCACCTTGACTCCATCATGCCTAAATGACCCAAACTCAACCATGCCTAACTGACCTTGACTCAATCATGCTTAATTCACCTAGTTTCCATCAATACACAATAACAATAGAAATTAAAACGAGTACACCATTCATCTAGTCAACATCATCAACTATATAAATGGGAGAGTTTTTGTATCAATACATATATACACTGATACAAATACATACTAGTATCTTAAAAACTCTCATATACAATATCGCATCTTTGGCAGTCTCACCAATCTCCTCCTCCCTACCTATCAGCCACCCTGTCAGCATCTCTCCACTCTCCATGGGTCTCATTCTAATCTCCTCATGGCCCTCACCTAGGCCTGGCCTTAGATAACTCGTAACCTCTCCCTGGCCATGTACATGGGCTCGACTCCCCCCTGTGCTCTATGAACTATGAGTCCTGTATCTCTTTCGCTCACTGGCTGCCTACTGGGCTCTATACATGGCATATGAGTGAGAATATATACCGGCAGTTTTCAATTGATCCTTATAGTAGCAAGTCTCTTTCAGGGAATCCCTGAACCTCATCATCGACATAGTTTATGGTGGTGTCATGTGTTTCACTACACCCTGTGCACTCTACCCTACTAATAATGGCCTCGACCCTTGTCATGAGGCTTTCCCTCCTGCATATGCCACATGACTCTGTCCTAGTGCAGGTGCCTGTATTATGGGACCCTATTCATGGGCTTGTGGGGGTACTTGTACCTATGCTTCAACCTGTGCCTATGTAGTGGCCAGTTGGCCTTGTAAACCTGTCACATGTTCCTGTAGGGAGGCTACCTACCGTCCATCCCCATCTCTGCCCTGTACGAGAACCTACCCTTATGCTACTTGGGCCTATAGGGTTGTCACCTAAGCCTGTAAAGTTGCTACATGTGCTTCGTACCCTGTCAACTGTCTAAGCAATCATGTAATATGTGCTTTCAGGGTAGCCACCTGATCTTATAAAGTATCCCTCTACAACACGATAGTGGCTATATCTAGTTGTCCTAGCCTCAGTGATGTCACCCGTAGTTGTGTCACCCACCACTTCTTATATCCATTTATGACACTGGCGTTGTCAATCCATCTATCTACCACATACTCCTCCTTCCCTTTTGGAACACTCAAACGTGGTGGAGACATGGGTCTCTCCACGTCATCACTACGATACCATGGGAAAGGTGGGGACACGTCCTTCCATAATCCAAACTGTCATTTGACCCTATCCATAGGTATCATCTCATGCTCCCTAGCCCACTGTCCCTGTATCCATCTCAGTAGTTGAAGCTCCTCTAAATCCTTATCCAAGCCTCTTTAGGATGGATATTCCATATAAGGTCTCCACACAATATTAACTGCAAAAAGGCCCTCCAATTTTTACCTAAAGTGTGACACATCATATGTTTCCCTTACCACCCTTGGTTATCCACCAACTGATACCCATCGTTTGAAACCAAATATGAGAAAGCCACCCCAAAACCAATCTTGTCATGGTAAACCAACAGGGTGCACACACACGATGTGCTCGTATGGTAAATAGTGTAATAAATAGGTACAACACACACCAAATCTTTCCAATCTCCCATAGGTCCATAACTCCCTATACATATTAACTAGGAAGGCCGGTGCCCAAGTGAAACATATCCACTCCTCTATCATATCCTGTAGCACTCCCATCGGTTCTTGCTAAAACCTACCACCCTCAGAATATGGCAATGTAAAACAACCTAATGTCACCATCATCAAGATTGATAGCTTGGTCTCCTATGAGTAGGCCACATACATGTCCCCATAGCTCAAAATCATGTTGTGATACCTCATCTCACCCATTACCTCACTAAATACTGCCACTATCAGCTCCAATAATACCTCAGATGTAATGGAATATATTGTCTCCCCAATAATAGGAAGCCACGGGATCCTATAAACATCCTCCAAAGTCATGGTCATATCACCCATTGGAAAGTGAAAGGTATTGGTCATGGAATCCCATCTATTGATTAGATCAATCATCAAACTATGATCTTGGGCTATATGCCTATAGCGTCAGATTGCACTAAGTCTAACCTCGGTCATGTTTTCCCACTCCTACACAATCACGCTAGGCCACATCTGTACTAGTAGGGGTGGTATTTTGTCATGCATCCTCAACTTATCTCTTGCCTACATCATCAAAAACAACCTTGTCAAGACTTGACCACCTCAAATAACCTATTACCCACCACCCAATGCCCAACCACATCAATCACACCTACCCCCTTTACCTAATTCACCTACACACCTATTGTCTCTTATCATCATTCACCCACTATCTTAGTTCATTTCACTGACTTACCTATCCCACCTCACAAAAATCACATTTTACCCTCTTCCCTCTATATAAATCTTCACCTAACCCTTCCTCACATATTTTCCTTTCCTACCTAGCTCTTCTTTCACCTATTTACTCTTAACCTTAACTGTCATCAGTTTCCTTGACTATCACTGGTCTTCTTGATTTTTATGAGTCCCTTCTAACCAGTGTCAGTCACCCAGTCCTTGACTAATACCAGCCAAAGCTGACCAACGTCAGCCAACCCCTGATCATCATCGGTCTTTTTCTCGGCATCAAAACCAAAAACCCATCCCCCATCCTCAAGAATTCACAAAATTTGACCTATGAACCTACTCTACCCCACCCAAGCCTATTCTGGCTCCATTTCCAAACCTATTTAACCTACGATTGACCTTCCCATGCCTCATTTCATTCATTGTTTCTCACAATTTTTAAAATTCAAATCCCACCAAATTTTTTGACCAAAAACAGTTTCAAGAATACTATTTTTAACTAAATGAGGGATTCGTATCATCTCCTACCTCCAATCATCTTTGTCTCTGTGGTGGCACATCTAACCACTATGTAGGTGGTCCACTTGATCCCTCTCCCACCTCTGCCATGCCAAAATAAACTCCTCACATCCAAACTAATTGCTTTAATCGAATAGATATCGTGGACCCACCAATCGAATGCCAATCACCTGCTAGGTGGCTCGCCAACTCAGCTCATCATCTTGTACTTTTTTTTTCTACTCCTCAACTTCTCCTTCGTCATTTTCTAAAAGTGGAAAAATCAAAATGAATCCGTAAAACATGGATTTTTATTTTTTATCCCCAAATTGACATGACCGATGTCAGTCATGTCGTGCCCTAGCCAACCGACATCAGTCACCTGACATGCCCATTTGACCCACCCCATGCCTATTTTTCCTAAAACCATTATTTCTCCAACAACTTTTGACCTTACCAATACCTATTACACCCTACTCACAAACCTACACTACATGTACATTTACTTAACTGCATTTAGGGACTTGTTATTTGCCTATACCTCAGCCTTACCTATGCCCTACCCAGCATACCCTAACCTAAACCGCCTTTTGTGACATTTGAATTCATGTACTTGTTATACCTTGTGATGATAATACCCATTTTGTTTAGCCTAATGACCTTACCTTACCTAATGACATGACGTTTATCCCAACCATACCTTTGGTGCTATGGAAAAAAACCTAGTAGTCGTTCCTACACCAGACCTCATTGTGCTTCATGACCATATCCTATACCTTGGATACTTGAACCAATTCAACCTCGTTGGGATAAACCTATCACCCTTTTGATAATGTAGAATTTGTAAGCTCTTCCACCTGGTACCATATCACAATCTATATGTGTACGTGCATTAGATTTCCATTACTCATTACCCAATATGACCATTACCCATTACCCAAAATGACCATACCCTTACCTACACCCACCTATCATCATTTTCTTCACTTACCCATTTATCAAACCACTCACCAAATTTTTTTAACATCTCATCAGTTACTGGTTTGAGGGCGATCACTTCCACCCACTCTTGGGGCAACCTAACCTTCACTCATACGTGGAACACCAAATTTCCATTTTTTTCAGTGTCGCTTATCAATACAAGCTACATGAAAAAAGGGGTAAATGTAGACACCAAATTTGGGTCACACTCCCCTTTGTCCCCTTCAATCAATTAACGTAATGTGTTCACCTAACCATGACCCCTTTACCCTGCATTCATATTAATTTAATTACTTACAATTAAATTAATGTTCATCCTCACATTATTAATTAATTTAATTACTTTAATTAAGTTAATTTAAACATCACCTAGGCACCTCACCCTGGACCAATTCTAGGGGCATTTAACTCACAGTGACCAAGTCATCGCTCTTAGTACTGAGTCATCACTCCCAGTGTTGAGTCACCACTTGACCTAACTAACTAAGAATTCTTCCAAAAACCTAATTGGACTTCTTTTATGACATTCCTAACTTTTCTCATGTGAAATCCACTTCCCTAAGTGGAGTCAATCAAGAGTATGCCAAAAATAGTAAAGATCTGCCTATTTTTGGTAAACCTAGGATTTCCCACCTTAACCGACGCCGGTTATCCCTCAACTGATTCTTGTCACCATAATCATCATTGGTTACCTTATATAAACTTTTATAACCCTTTACCCAAGTTGGTCATTTTCAGTTCAAATATTTCTATTACATTCAAGCACGAATCAGAGACTTTTCAGCATCTAAACGACGGGATATACTCAACCACAAGCCCAAACAAGCACCCGATGCTCATCCAAAGGCATTAGAAGATTCATGGTAACACTCTAGGAAGTATTGTCATGAAACTGACCATGAAATTTCTTCACGGATCAACCAATTCCTTCCTTCACCTATAAGACCTGCAAATGCAAGTAAGTATATTTGATTTTCATCATTTTATACTTGCTTAAAGTATAAGTTAATTATCTCTTGTTATTATATCTTATTCCTTCCTGCATTCCTCCATCCCCACCTTCTTACCAATCTACCCATCCAATCACCCACAGCCTTCTGGTTCTCTGTACCTGACCTCTATGCATTCCTGAGTCTCCTTGGTATTATTACAAACCCAACCATCCTCCCTTCATTCTCTTTGCAATCACAGAGAAGTCCAAAACTAATTTTATTTAATTACCACCAAAATTTCTCCTAGTTAATGACATATACCTTAAGAGTCGTGGAGATATAAATTCTTTACAAACATCAGGCATAAGACCAGATGTCAGTCTGATTGTGTTACTTCATTCCTGTTGAGCAACAACCCTCTCGAACCACCAAAACTAAGGGTAGACTTCAGCCAATCAATCTTAGTCATTTGTCAAACCTATAAGTTACCCATAATTTGACTTACCTAAGTCACGGCCACATCTAATCACAACCTTACCTGTTAGATTAGACTTTTCTCAGGGTATTTGCACGAGATGGGCTTAAATCATATCCCCCTATAGTAGGATTGCATGATGGAGAAGAGATTTGCAACATTAATGGGAGGCGCGAACCCACTACGCGAGTGGATCTATTTTCTATGGTGGCACCTCGCTTCCTAGATGTAGCATTCACTATGGTGGTACAAAAACTTATATTACTGTAAGGGTCTTCTCCCCGAGTGGTTTAACATCTCTTATGAATTTTGAAATTCTATAGAGTCAATATTCTCAACTATGCTTGAATATAGAAGATAAAACAATCAGCTTGGATAACAATAATTCATTGTACATTCGCTAGAAAATTTAATGACCAACGTAATAACAGGTATAACATCCATGATCTTTTTACTTTCCAAATGTTGAAATCGCACAATAATAGATTGGTAAAACGGATATTCCATACAAAAAATATGATATATAGGAGAGTGGAAGTGTTCCCCTAAAATATGCATTGTCCAATTAACATTCTATGGGTGAAAGGGTTAGAGTAATGAATGAATTCAAGTCCAGGCATTTCTAACACGGGGGGAAAGATGAGAAAATGTGTTTAAAAGTCTCAACTTTGGCATACGAGGGACATTTGTGACTAGATTTGCCAATGTGCTGCAATTCCATTTCCCGAAGGGGTATATGGCCCTAGTAAAGAAGTGTGATGTCACTCAAATCAAGAATGTATAATTTTGGGCTCTAACTTAGAATTCCAAATCTAATCTGAGGTGAGAAAAGGATAATCTAGGAGAGGAATTCAAACTCCATCTACTGAGTATTGTGTTTTTATAAAGCTAAAGAAAATGGGGTTCACTAAGCTAATATAACAATCCAGGTGAGTAGTTTTGCAGAAAAAGATCAGTCAACATTAGCACTACCAATATCTCCAAATGAGGAAATCAAGGGTTACATAACCCAAGTTTATGCAACACAACGATATGGAAAAATTTCTTATATCTTCAAAATAAAATTAAGGTCTAAATTAACTAACTTGATGTTTTTGTGCACACCATAATCTTGGGTCAAGGAGTCTAGTATCTAAACAGAGCTCAGGATTTCCTAGATAGTATTAATTCCATTCCAACAGATAATTTGAGAGCCTTAGATACATACCTTTATACTAAAGGTATATGATTTACATTCATTATGGTAAACCATAATATGTTGTGATCATTAAAAGATACTCCATGATATAAATCTTCATCGAAAGCCATCTCAAATATTGTTTCTCCAAATCTCATTAACAAGTATCAAAGGCTTCTTAATATCAAAAAATACTTCAATTTCTATACACACTTGAAGTAATCAACTAGGGTATGAAGACCAGTGTTCCTCCAAAATATTTTAACCGAGATCAAACACCAGATTGTGGTAAAACCAAGTGGATTTATTCTTTCGTCCCAGTACATATTTATCTTTTTGGTATGGAAGAGATGTGATGTCTTAGAAGATTCCTTTGCTAGAATTTATTCCTTCTCTATAAATTTAACATCCTAGTTGGTCATAGAGAGCAATGTTTTTTCTAAACATCACTACAATGATTATATTGTGTTTGCTTGTGAGGAAGGAAGAAAACATATCAAATGAATCTATTAAATTATGGTTAGCGATGTTTGGTGTTGGCCCAGAACGAAATCATCTTCTAAGTGAGCTTATCTAATTTTTCATCAGATGCCTTAGAAGGAGGCATCAACATGAGGAGTCATGGATCATGAGTAGTGCTGCAAGATGTCTTGATACTAACTTTCAATTTTTGGGCCAAAGGAAGTGGATTTCTATGGAAATCACAAAATAGATTTTCATCTCAACTCTATCCATAACATATTGCCACAGTTACAAAATAGTATCGAAAGCAAAGTGAAATACCAAGAAATATGTGACCACGTCATTATCCCCATTTGGAGAATTCTACCATTTCCATGGATAATATTTTAGGTTGCTTCTAGCATAGGCTTCTTTTGTTTTCTTGTGAGGCATCTGAGTTTTCAGTCCACTACAAATTGGATCTCAATGATTTGGAAAATATATCATCTAATGAAGAACTTTTTTGAATGGCTTCTTCATTTTCGTAGAAAGTGTACCAGTTTAAAGGAATCATCTACTAAAATGATTGTTAATGAGTTGGGATGTTCAATCAAAGAGGATGATATCCCAAATCAGCTCACATTAAGACTAAGTGAGAAAGATACATACCTAAATTCTTTCGATGTAAGAACATATAGGTATAGAGTGATAGACAACTCTTTTGGATTGATCTAAAACAACGGTTGAATTCCATCTAGACTTTCTCAGCCATTGATAATTTAAAAATTCAAGGCTTTAGAGAAGAGATTTTGTACAACCATGAGAAATAAATCACCAAATCCAAGAGCCTTTAGCATGGTGGAGAGATGAATCACTGGCCACCTTCAATGTTGATAATATGTTTTTGTAAAAATCCAACTCATTAAAAAATAGTTCAGAGTGATAAGAAACCCAAGCCCATTTGATGCCTTCATTAAACAACTTTGATACTTATCTAGAATTCATATAATTCATTAATAAATAGGGAGTTTGCCATCTAGTCTAACAATGGTAGGAAGATATTCATAACATATGCAGAATCACAATATCTTTATCAATTCCATATTATATGAGACATGAACCAAGGTGATAATACACTAACATAGTAATATCCTTAGGGTGCTCCAACCTTGGGTATAAATTTATGTATTTTCTTTATTGATTATTTTACCGTAAAGGATTTTGTGTTAAGCGCTTCCCTGTAGAACTACATTAAGTTAAGAATACAATAAAGTGTCAAATGGCCTTAAAGAACTCACAAGGAAACCCATTGACACTTGGCGCATTATCGATTGACCATACATTTCATTGCTAGAAAGAGATTATCCAAGAAGTAAATGAGGAATCTTGTTGAAGACTGAGTCTACTGAAGGTTTAAGTTTGTAATGCATGAACCCCATCAAGGCATTCATGTAAGGTTTTTTTCCTTTATTCTTTGAATACACTCTCTTGGGATTGAAAGACCAATTTGTACATAATACCACCTTTACATACCTTGGGGCCCCATTGCTTTAAATGTGGTTATGCCATATAGGATTAAGAATGCATCATGCCACTTATTAACAAAATGCATGACATCTTAGAAGATAATTATAACATGATACATTAGGTAAGTCTAAAAAATAAAATCATATCATGTGACTTGACATTTTTGTTTAAAATATTAAAGTAATACAAAGTTCAATATATTAGATTTTTTGCTTAAATTGCTAATGGTGCCCAAATTTTTGCTATAATATAAAGGAAATATCAAATTTGGACTGGATGCACAGATGTAAAATTTCTTTTTGTAGACACCTAAAATATGCTTACACTTAGTGTTTCCTCTAATTAAACCAATTAATGAAACTTCGTTAATGAGCCCTTCTTCGCTCCATTCACCATCGGATGCCCATTCACGACACCTTCTCAGTCGTATTCTTCCCATATTCAACTTATTTGGCTAATATCTCTCTTATTAGCTAAACATTCCTCCTTTTGACCATTCAGAACCTCCCTAGTTCTCTCTAGACCACTTCTATTGGTCATTCGTAGGCTAATCTATCAGTCAAAATTGGTTATCCAAACCCCTCCCAACTCTCAATGAGTCTCTAACCACTTGCTAATTAACTAGCCTAAACCCTAGTTAACTAGCATAAACCAAGCTTAACTAAGCCTGGAAAGCATGTTTAACCTAGTCTAATCTAAAAGTGAGCTTTGAGCTTTAGTCCCGCATGCACCCAAATTCCAAATCCTCTCATTTGCAAATCTAGGAAATATAAGGGTCAACCCTCCCTCTCAAACTTACAACTTCACTCACAAGTCCTTATTTAACTCTCACACATTTGGAGATATTGGCATTAGACCTCATTTGCATTAGCTAAGCTAATAAGTTCATTTGATCTTGGCTATGCCTCCATTGTTGAAGCATGCTTCCATCTTACATCCATAACTTCATAGTAGGTTAGTAAGAGGGATGGATCTAACTTGAAATCTTGTAGCCATTTTAGAGAAGACCTCTTCACCTCCATTGAAGCAAACAACACATCTAATTTGATTGCTTAGAATGTAAGTAGGTTCATTTTATTAAGCTTTCATGGAGTAGAGAGTAATATACACGCTAGGTTTTGAATATTAGTTTCAAAGTTATATATGCATAGATAGTTTCTTGTTTAGCTCTAATATTATGGTGTATGGTTAAGTTTAGTCAATACTTGAGGTTCTTTAACCTCATCCCATAGCTTTGCAAACCTTTCCATTGCATATATTTGGCACACCCAGTGGGACCCTTGGTCCATCCTCCATTAATGGAGTTATTTTGAAGCTTTTATTTTAGTTTCTAGGTTTTCTAGTTTCAATCTTTCTAGATTAGTTTCAAGCTTTCTAGATTAATTGTGTACAAAGTCTTTTGGATTAGTTTCAAGTTTGGGTTTCACTAATCTTTTGAAAGGTTAGTATGTGCTGACATACCTGGAAAGGTTTGCAAAGCTATGGGATGAGGTTAAAAAACCTCAAGCTTGACTAAACTAAACAACCATGCACCATAAGATTAGAGTTAAACAAGAAACTATCTATGTAGATATAAATTTGAAACTAACATTCAAACCCTAACATGTATACTACTCTCTACTCCATGAAAGCTTAATAAAAATGAACCTAGTTACATTCTAAGAAATCAAATTAGATGTGTTGTTTTCTTCAATGGAGGTGAAGAGGTCTCTGTAAAATGGCTACAAGACCAAGTTAGATACCCTCCTACTAACCTATTATGAAGTTATGGATGCAAGATGGAAGAGCTTCAACAATGGAGGATAGCCAAGATCAAATGCCTATTAGCTTGGCTAATGCAAATGAGGCATAATGCCAATATCTCCAAATGTGAGAGAGAAGGACTTGTGAGTGAAGTTGTAAGTTTGAAAGGGAGGGATGACCCTTCTATTTATAGATTTCCAAATGAGAGGATTTGGAATTTGGGGTGCATGTGGGACTAAAGCTCAAAAATCACTTTTAGATTAGACTAGGATAAACATGTTTTAGGCTTAGTTAATCTTGGTTTATGCTAGTTAATCTAGGGTTTAGGCTAGTTAAACTTGATTAGCAAGTGGTTAGAGACTCGTTGAGATTTGGGAGGGGTCTGGATAACCAATTTTGACTGATAGATGGCCTACGAAGCCAATAGAAGTGGTCTAGAGAGAACTAGGGAGGTTCTGAATGGTCAAAAGGAGGAATGTTTAGCTAATAAGAGAGATATTAGCCAAATTGATGTATGATCTTGGTGAAGATGAAAACCAAAATGCCTTCATATATTCAGAATGGGCATCCAAGAGTGGAGTGAACTATGGGGAATTAACGAAGTGTCATTAATTGAATGGATTGGATGAAATGCTAAGTCTAAGCATATTTTATATGTCTACACTATTTACTGTTGGATGAGAAGTTCATACCTACAAAGATGACTAATGAAGAATGGAAGATTCTTGAAAGAAAGGCTTTGGGATCTATAAGATTGAGCTTGGCAGCATTCGTGGCTTCCAATATTACAGAAGCAACTTCTATGGTAGGGTTAAAGAAATCTCTTGCTAATTTATATGAAAAACCTAGTGCTTCAATTAAATTTTATTTGATGAAGAAACTATTTAGTTCTAAGATGCATGAAGGTGGATTTGCATCTATTCATTTGAATGATTTCTTATCTATTGTAAATCAGTTGAAATTGGTTGATATACTGTTTTATGATGAAGTGAAAGAAATTTTATTATTATGTTATTTACCTGATAGTTGGATAACCTGGTAATGGTTGTTAGTAATACAACATCTATTAATAATATTTTGAAGTGTGATGATGTGGTTAGTATATATTGAATGAAGAATTTCACGGGAAGAGTACAAAGAATCGTCATCTGGGAATGCTTTGAATGTATAAAGTAGGGGTAGGAAGAAGGAGAGATCCAAGAGTAAGAGTAATGGGAAATCAAAGTCAAGGGATAGCTGATCTAAATTCATAGGTAATGGGAATTATTTGTTGGAAATCTGGAAAGAAAGGAAATGTAGAGAAAAATTGTTGGTCAAAGGATAAAGAGAACTAACAATCGGAAACAAAGGTAAATAATTAAATATTACTATAATAGAGGTAATGAAAGATTATTTTATTATTTCTTTAGATAAAATAATTGAATCATGGGTTTTAGATTCAGGAGCTTCTTTCCTTATAACCCATAATAAGGGTTATTTCAAAAATTATGTCCAGGGAAATTTTGGGCATGTTTACTAGGGTGATGATGAACCTTGCAGTATTACTAGTAAAGGGAAAGTTCATCTAAAATTGTAGAATTGAAATACATGGGTATTGAAAGATGTGAGGCATGTGCTAAACCTTAGGAAGAATATTACTTCTGTAGGGAAACTAGGTGAAGCTAGCCTGTATGGCTAATTTTACAGGAGACTCTTGGAAAGTCACTAAGGGTGGTCTTGTTGTGGACAAGAGGTAAGAAGGTGATGAACATTATATTTATCTATCCTGTGTTATTGATTCCTTTTTCTTCATTATCTACTTTATATTTATATACATACATGTGTCATAATTAGTTGGGCCGTATGAGTAAAAAATGAATGCATATCTTAAAGGATAAGGGTAATTAGATTTGAAAGATTTAGATCTTGATTTCTGTGAGCATTGTATCTTTGGAAATAAAAAGAGAGTGAGATTTCTCAAAGTAATGGGGCAACTAAGAAGGAGACAGAAATTAGAGCTTGTACACTCAGATTTCTAGGGACCATCTCAGGTAGCATCTCATGGAGGATCCCTAGTATCATGTTACTTTCATTTGATGATGCTACAAGAACGGGTATGAGTTTATTGTATTAAATTGTAAATATGATTTTTTGAGACTTTTAAAATATGGAAATCCCTTATTGAGAATGAATCAAATTCAAAGTTAAAGTGCCTTAGATCTAAAATGTTAGTGAATACTGTAGCAAGAATTTCAATTATTATTGTTCAGTGAATGGGATACGTAGAGAAATAACAGTTCCAAGAAAATCATAGGAGAATGGTGTTGCAGAGAGAATGAACTAGATAATCATGTAATGTGTTAGAAGTATGAGGATATATTATGGATTGTCATTGTAATTTTGGGTAGAAGTAGTTGATATAACAGTTTATTTGATTAACTGTGGGCCTTCAAGTTTATTAGATGGAGGAATACAAGAGGAAGATTGGACCGGAAAAGAGATATATATTTCTTTTCTTAAATTTTTTTATTCAGAAGATTTTGTGCATTTTGATAAGGAAAATAGGAAAAAATTGGATGCGAAATTCAAGAGATGCACTTTCATTAGTTATGGATCTAGTTATTTCAGATTCTATTTTTGGGATTTAGAGAATTCTAAAATCATTATGAGTCGTGATGTTGAATGGAATGAAAGGAGAATGTACAAGGATCAAATTATGGTACTCAAGGATGAATTGGTTAAGAATTTTATCGAATGAAAATGAACTGTCAGATTTAAAAGTAATACTGACATAGGATTACATAGTAACCAGCGTCAGTTGACCCCCGACAGAAATCAGTCGGTAAAAATAGTATTGATTATAGAAGATCCAAATCAGCAATCCAATTAATAGAACCGAGTGTTGGTTATAAGATGACCAATGTCGATCAGTTAGTGATAGTTTTGGATATAAATGTTCATGAGGTCTAGATTGAGCCCTTCGGTACCCCAAAACTCCTATGAGAAGGTCACAAAGGGTAAGTAAACCTCCATAGAAAGATCTATACACTTCTCTATTTTATTTATTATTGATTAATAATGGTGAACTATAGATTTTTGAAGAAATAATGTAAGATAAGACCCACATCTAGCGGGAGCATGACATCGAATGAGGAGATGGAATCCTTAGAATAGAACCAGACTTGGGATTTGGTTGAGTTTCTAGTAGGGTAAGAAGACATTGCAGAAAAATTAGGTGTACAGGATTAAGGGAAGAAGAGTGTAGAAAGAAAAGATACAAGGCAAGGATTGTAGTAAATGGATTTGCATAGAAAGCAGGTATTAACTTTGGTAAAATACTTTCTCCTGTTATAAAGATGACTTTCTATTCATACTATATTTAGTATAGTTGCGAGTAGAAGATTTAAATTTACAGAAAATAGATGTGAAGATGACTTTCCTTCATGGTGATTTATATGAAGATAGATTTATATGCAACAATCAGCTTGGGTATGAAGTCAAGGGTAAGGATAAATTAGTTTGCAGGTTGAAAAAGAGCCTATATGGGCTTAAGAAAGCTCCAAGAAAATGGTACATGAGGTTTGATAGTTTTATGCATGAGCATGGTTACTTTGAGATGTGAATCTAGACCATTGTGTGTTATTTCAAGAATCTTGAAAATGGGAGCTATATTATTTTTTTACTACATGTGGATGATATCCTTATTGCAGGATCTAGTATACAGGACATTGGTGAGTTTAAGGGGAAGATAGCTCACACATTTTCTATGAAGGATTTAGGAGCTACAAAAATAATATTTTTCATGTAAATACACAGAGACAGGAAAAAGAATAAATTTTATTTGTCTTAGGAGGATTATATCTACAGGGTGTTAGAAAGGTTCAAGAAGCACAATGAAAAATATGTTAGTACACCTATGGTTAGAAAATTCAAATTGAGAAAATATCAATGTCCTTCATCATCATGATGAGTTCAAATTACATGACACGAGTGTCATATGCTTCAACAGTTGGGATTATCATGTATGCTATGGTTTCTACCAGACAAGACATTGCATAGGAGAGTTGGGATTTATGAGTAGATATATGGCCAATACGGGTAAAGAGCAATCGAAAGCTAATCCAATGGATACTTAGGTATTTGAGAGGGACATATAGCTGTTGTTATACTATGGAGGTTTAAATATTTCATTATGTGGCTATGTTGATTAGGATATGGCTAGAGATTTGGATAGTAGAAGGAACACTATTGGATATATTTTCATACTAGGTGGGATGATAGTTAGCTAGATTTTCAACGATTTTAGAAAGTTGTGAATTTCTCTACTACAGAGGCAGAGTATGTTGTAGCTACAGAGGCTAGCAAGGAGATGATATGGATGATTAGATTTATCAAAGAGTTGTGAAAGGCGTAAGGTTATTGTACAAATTGTTTAGTGACAGTCGGAGTATAATTAATTTCACAAATAACTCGGTCCTTTCATTCGAGAACAAAACATATTTAACTGAGGTATCATTTCATATGGAATGTATTAGAGGATGGGCAGTTGAATCTTGAACAGATTCATACGATCAAGAACCCTGTAGCTATGCTAGCAAATCCATTAAGAAAGTAGAAGCTAGATCTACACTCTAGTTCTGTTAGTATTCAATTTTGAGACATGAAGAGGAAGAAACAAAGCTAGGGAAGGATCCAAGATTAAAGTTATACAAGTATGGTGCAGTAATAAATCTTCAAGTGGGAGATTTTTGAGTTGTGGAGCTCAATTAATTTAGATTAGCATGCAATGTGAAACTCTCTAGAAAACACAGTAACCGATCATTGGTTATGAAGGGACGACGTCATTGGTCACCTATGACCAGGCATTGGTTAGTTAAGGAGGAACCGACATCGGTTATGGCTAACTGACATTGGTTACCTGTGTGGGAATGTTTTAATTAACTTTTGGGAATTAGATCTATTTTTAGCATTAAAGCAGATATATTGATTTTAATTACACGACTAAGTTCCCTAAGTTTGTATACGCCTATATAAGCACGAAAGATAGGGTTTAGAAGTAAGAATTAAGAAGAAATCACAAAAGTTGATGATTTTGTGAGAGAGAAAGAATTCTTGGAGGAGAAGCAAAAGCTTGAGGAAGAAAGTACTATACATATGAGAGGTGTGGAAGATTGTAAATATTCAATTGTATATCTTGTCAAAGATTTGGATAATAGATTGGCTTATTTCTTAGTGGACCTAGCCCACACTGGGTGAACCACGTTAAATCGTGTTTTGATTTATATCTCTTGTTCTGTATACTTATTGTGGTAGAATATCTGCTTTTATTTGACTGTACAACCGGTGTGCTAACCCCGACATGATGGACATTGAAGAGCATAATTGATTGATTGCTTTGATTTAAAACAAAACAGACAAATTATACATGAAGGAACGATTGCATAAAGAGGGAACTGTCGAACAGAAGAGGAGACAAAAATGCCATGAAGACTTAACTACATAGCCGATTAAACAATGTATTAGTTTATGCTAACATATACTATTTCAACTATTATTTGGTTTTTAGTTGTTTTGTTTTGATTTGAAACAGACACGACGGGTAGGAAGAATGTGGATAGAAAAAATGAATTTTGAAGACTTGCACAAATGGAAGCCTCCTTGTGGTAGATGGTGTGGATTTCGAGGATCTGTGGGTCGCAAGATATTGGAGCCCGTGCTTGACGTGGAAGACGCCTTAATGGAAAATGCACACCCTTTGTTTAGGGAAAGCCAACGAATGTTGAAAAAAAAAGTCGACGAGATTTGTGCGTGCTAGATAAGCCACTCCCGTGTAATGAAATGCAAGTGGACATACAAACCCTAGTCAATTTTCGAGCACCAATCATACGATGAAATGCCAGTCCAAGTCTTCACAAACCCTACATAATCTTCGAACGTCAACCATGCAATGAGACATATAAGAAACGAAGAGCGAAACATATACAAAAATATTCATCCTCTCAAACTAATGTTGAAATGAAACGATAACATAGAAAGCCTCGTTAGCCTTAAAGTCGTCTTTCTAAGGTGAAAAAACTGCTCTTTTGATTCGTCGGAGCCCGAGGAAACGAAAGATTCCAATGGTACATGCCAAAAGCAGGTAAATAAACGAGCACCGCATTGTTTTCGAAGCTCATTGATTTATTTTCGCCGTCGAGTTTCTTTAACAGTTTATTTTAGTGAATATGTTGGTTGTCGGGTACTATTTGTCGTATTGTTGAGTTCTTGTTTTTCCTCGTTCATTTGCATGCTCATCCTCGATCCCTTCTCCCTTCCGAGCAGATAAATTAGCATACCATCCCATTCTTATCTCCGGTAAACTCAAAGATGGGCGAACAAGGAGGAGAAAGTAGGAGAAAACGCGTAGGTGAATCTCGACGCACAATACGAGGGGATGCTGAGCAACCTCTTCCCGACCTTTCCGCTTTCATCAATGATCGTTTTTTCTTTGGCGACACAGTCAACTATCCTCAATTACATGATGAAGAAGCTGAAGCAGCAGCAGCAGAAGAAGAAGAAGACGACGAAGACGAAAAGGAAGAGGAAGAGGAAGAGGTGATAGAAACGCCTAAAATTAACAAGAGTATATATCATGACAGCAATAACCGCAGCCGTCGAACGCAGGAATGGCTGGAACAGGCTCGACTCATTGTTTCTTCCTCGCCCGCTCGACGCTCTGTCGAGACACGACCTTCTTCTCTTTCATCTTCTTCTCCCATCCTCAAACATGAACGTCTCTCTCGCTCAGCCAGACTGCATTCAAATGAGATACTTGAACATGCTCACACTCCTTCAGTACACCTATTATCCAAAAACAACACCTTGTCCAACTCTGCGAGGATCGATTCCGATCATCCAAGTTTGCCCACACCCACATCCAGATTTAACAGCGACAACACTAATACTAATGCAGAGAAAGAGAAGAATAAAAAGGTCGAGGCAGCAAGCGTCCAGCAATGGTTGGTCAACATTATGAAAAAAGGATCGCACGCAGACGAGGTGGCCATAACATCTGAAAATGTAGATACGGCTCGTCATGCGAGACCGCCAAGGCAGCCCCGCAATAATAATAATGAAGCGGCAAATACACTCAAAGATGTCCTGAGATCAAGAATGAGAAAGGATAATAATGAGGTCAGTGTCGAAGGAGGGAAGCGGGCGGGAGTTCTTTCGCCTCCGAGGAGATCAGTACACAGCAGGTCCTCTTCCTCTCCCTTTCCCTCTGCAAATTCTGCCACACCCCGCAGCAACAGCGGTGGTAGAAAATCTGAGGCGGAGGACGTAAGCTACCTGAACAATTTCTTGAAGAAGCAAAGGAGCAGGGTGACCGAGCGTGCAACGTCCTCAGGGCGTGCTAAACTTATACTCTCCGCGCCCGTCTCTTGTAAGATTATGGGACTCATGAACGCTTTCATTTATTATTTGATTGATTTAAAAGGAGAATATTTGATTTTGGTGCAGCAACGAGCTCGATGGTAGCAGCGATATGCTATGCTTTGTTGTTGGCAGAAACAGGAGAGGAGGAGGCGGTAGCAGTGATTAACATAAAGCGTACGCAAATGCGGGGTCACCGCCAGGCAGCCTTCCTCTTTCACCACCTCGGTATAGACGCTCGATCTTTGCTTTTTGCAGACGAGGTACTTATTCTTCCCAAACCCCTTTTGTCCTTTTCCTTTGTTTTCAATATCATACATACATACGAGCTACTATGAATATTTGTTTACCATGTCATATATATATATATATATATATAAACAATTTTCTTATTAGGACCTATCAATATATGGTGCAACATTCTCATCCTTTCCATTTATTTGCAATCCATTATTTTATGTATTTAATTTATCTATTTCAACTTTTGACTCAATCTTACAAAACATAACTCTAAAGTTTTTGGGTTGTGGAATTTCATAGACATGGTTATTATTCAACCTTATGATTTATCAACATTTTAAAGCTTTCATAAAATAATGGAATATGTCATACAAGTATCCAATATATACTCAATATGTTGGATATCTTCCAAATGATCAACTGAGCTAGTTAACTATGCTTTTCTATTTTAAGTTTTGTTAGACTTTTTCCAACTCTTCCAAAGAGTTTTCATTGTCGAGTTCTAACTTTATTACTCGCTCTTTAGATAATGTTAAGTTTACTTCAAAAATTGCATATAATTTATGTATGTCAAAAACACGTAGTAAATGTTTTGTGGTTATATTTCTACCGTGAATATGAAATTCTATTATCGTGTTCGATATTGTAAACAATATTGAACATGTTGTCTTTTAAATACAATAGTGACTATGGTAATTAATGTTAAAATGAAGCCAAATAATTGATACATGCTTTCATTCGTTTGAAACTACTATATACATACTAGTTTAACACTTCACCTCTTTTACTTTCCACCCAAATAATTAGGCAATCTTTATAAAATATGGGAGTAATCATGATCTATAGGTTGTTCTTGCTGGATCGAGGAAACAAAATGTAGAAGTATTGAATGATAGTATTCACAGCTAAGAGATGTATACATACAGGGAGGAGAAGGAAGATGATATAATAACTACATGACAGGTTAATAACTGTAGGCTTGTAATGAAATGTAATAACTATTAGTTAAATTCTAATAGTCCCCCCTTAGTACATTGTTTTTACAAATGTACTCATGAATCATCTTCATCTTCTTTTGATTCACCATCTTATTGAGTCACGATGTGTCCTTTCAGCTTCATGTGGCGAGGACGTCGTCTGGATTTTTGTGAATCACTGTGACAAGATGTGCTCTCATTTGTCAAAATTACAGATGAAGAGGTGAGCTTAGTATGCTCGTATGATGAGATACAGATGCTCTTGAGGGTATTCGATCTCGTGTTCATCATTTGCATTGTAGCCTTCTATAAGCTTGACACCGCTCTTCTCCTTCTAGATTTCAAACAAGACTTAGTCACACAATCCACTATGTCCTTGAATTGTAAGTTTTAGAGACTTTTAAGAAACACATAGTAGATATCGGCGCTTTCGTGGGTTTGACTTTGGTATCTCAAAATTTTTATGTCTTTATGATTGCTTGCAATGTTGCTAACACCTCAGGGCATGATTTTCATGTGTTGAGATTGTTGCACATGATCATAGGCTAGTTGTTCACATTCTTCTCTTATAGCTTTATAGCATAATGACGAAAAATGAAGCTAGGGTTTGAACTTGTATTGCTCTGATTGATTCACACTAATTTACACATCTCTTGGTCTCCTACACATCAGCTACTTACAAAATTATTTGCAATGCAAGTTGCTAAACATCCACAGTTGTTTTGAATCAGTCTACAACATCTTCTTCCATGGCAATGGTTTGTGGTGGCTTGTTATGACTTCAAAACACCAATCATATATAGATGGTATTTAAACAACAGTAGATAACATGTTAGGGGAAGGAGTCTTCCAACGTAGGTATGAGATTTCAGTGGTCACCGCTACTTCCAAGCTCAAGTGGTCTCCTTTTCTAATCCATGCTTGATCACCTATGAACAACAAAACACCGAAGTACATGGAATGGTATAACCAATCCTAGGATCTTCATCCCTGAGATGCTAATAAGGATCATGCCTGGTTGAAACACAGGTTAAGATGCAAAACATGTCCTCCTCTTCTAAGAAGGTTGTCATATTTATGTACAGGTCACTAGTCAAGGCCAAATGTAGAAAACAAATATAGGTCTACATCAAAACATGGAGAAATTCCTTTTGCATTAGACAGTTCTTCATGTTATAACACTTCAGTTCACACTCCACGTTTTAGGGTTGATTGTTGTTCTTTGATTTGACACATTGTTTTCTTCCTCCAAGCTTAGAACCAATAGACCAGTCAGCAATGGTCACTCTAATGAAACAATTATACGCTAAGACAAGGTTACCATTTTTACAAAATCTATGAAGGATCATGAGATGCTCTCCCACTCTATAGCAATAAATCCTCTTTTTTTTTCTTTTGATAGTGTTGATAATAAGAAGGGTGAGGGTTTGATCGTGGTTGAGTTGGGAGATCATCAATCACCTCATCAAATTCATCTTGTGGCTCAATCTTTGCAATGAGTTGGCAAAGTACTCTTCCTGTGTCTTCCTCGAACTAACTTGGTAGGCTTGATGTCTAAGTCATATTATTAGATCTTGGAGACTCAATTACCTCTTTTAGATGTTGGTTCATGTTGTGTTAACATTGATTTAACTGTGGAGTTTGGAACTAAGACTTTGGTGTGAGAATTCAATACATAGTACTTGAAATGTTTCAAAGTTCTAACCACCGCATATGCATGCCTCTTAAAGGGAGTGTAATTGAGTTCATATTTCTTGAATCTAAAACTCATGAATGCAATAGGAGATTTGATTCCCTCTTGATTGTGTTGAGTTAGGATGGCAGAGATCATGTGTGGCGAAGCATAGCAATAGATTACGAAATCCTTTTTAAAATCGAGACACACCAATGTAGTAGCTTTTGCAATAGCACCCTTGATTTGTTCAAATGCTTCTTTACCTTCCTTCAACCCTTTGAAGGATTCTTTACCTTTCATCATGTCAACAATTTCTTTAGTTAGCTCGGAAAAATCTAGCACAAACCTTCTAAAAAATTTCACCTTCCCAAAGAACGAGTGGACTCCATGCTTACTTGTAGGTAAGGAAAGATTCTTGATAGATTGAATGTGCTCAAGATCGACCTTAGTTCCTTCTTTAAAAACAATATAACCTAGGAGTTTCCCTTCAGTAATTCCGAACACATAATTATTTGGATTCAGAGAGATTTTATGAAGTCTACACCTTTGCAATATTTTCTCCAAATCTCTTAAATGATCTTCTCACTTCTTTGAGAACACTGTTAAGTCATCAAGGTATACCACGATGATATTGTTTTTATAATATGTGAATGCCATATCTATAGCCCTTTGAAAAGTCACGTCGGCATTGATCAAACAAAAAGGCATTCTTCTATATGTGAACGTACCCCAGGGGGTAGTGAACGCGATCTTATGTTAGTCTTCTCTAGCCACTTCAATATGATTATAACCAGAGAAACTGCCTAGCATGGATAAAATTTCTGATCCAATTACTACCTACAAAATATGGTCCATGATCGGCAGTGGATAGTTATCCTTCAAGGAAGCTTGATTAAGATTGTAGAAATCTATGCAAATCCTAATTTCCCATTTTTCTTGTGAACTAGAACGATATTAGCTATCCAGGTTGAATGTCGAATAGGAAACATTATTCATTCATCTAACATATTTTGAACCTCATGGAATATTTTCCTTGATATCTTGGGATTATACTCTCTTTTCTTCTTCCTGAATGGAGTTGCACCAAGTTTTAAGGGTATGACATGCTCCATTTCCCTAGGTTGGAAAGACTTCAAATATTCATATGAGAAGGCCAAGACGTCTAAATATTTGGTAAGGAGGCTTACAAATTTCTTGCACTCTTCAGGTGAGAAACACTTACCAATGTTGACTAGGAAAGGTTTGTCTTTGGTACCAATGTGAACTTGCTCATAGTTAATAGAATTTGCAAGTCCTACCTGCTCTTTCTCTTTTATAAACCTATCATGTTTATCAAAAAGTTATTCAAGTGAAACCAATTATTTTGGAATTTTATTTCCTTTGATTTGAATGATACCATCACCAGGATCTTTGTTCTCAACTCCTTGAATGGGCGAGGTCGTTGATTCATGAAATGAAAAATCACTTCCTTCAAAGTATAATTGTTCAAAATTATCCCTCTTTTCCAAGAAGGCAATAATTTTTTGATCATCATTGAATACTTGCCAATTTTCTACATTGTCAGGAACACTTGGCCTAAAATTCATTTCAATGTTGTATTTGTATTGATCAAACTATGAATGAGGGATCATTAATGAAGTTGAGACTGTTATAGAATCTACTTTGTCATTTTTTTCACGAGGGACAGATTCTATGGAACAAACATGGAAAACTTCTATCACGTCCCACACTTTATTTCTGTAGTGTCTCAAATGATCATTCTTTACTTGAAATTTATTTTTAACTTGTTTCACGATTAACTCTGCATCTCCGAAAATTTTCAAATTTTTGATCCCTTTCACTTTTGCAACTTGGAGGCCAAGGATTAATGCCTCATATTCTGAAGTGTTGTTAGTATTTGAAAATTAGAGTTTGTAAGAAAAAGGAAATATTTTACCATTAAGAGATATGAGCACCACTTCTGCACTAGAACCTATTAAGAAACAACTTTCATCGAACTCAAGAGCCCAAACTTCATTGGGATCTTAGCAATTGACCTCAGGTGCAAGAACCTATGAAGTCATCATATAATTACCCATACTTGAGTTTTGAAACATGACCTATGCATGGTGGTCATCAGTTTTTGTTACAGTGAACTTTTACTGAGTTTCAGGCATTAGCTTCTTCATTTCTCCACTGATAGGGATCATATCATGAGACCAATCCATTTGAATCTCACCAACTAGATCTCTGCAAAATTTCTTACTCAACAACATACCATATGAGGCAGGAATGTCAACAACTAGAATGGTTACCTTGACTCGCTTTTGAGGAAATTGAGATAAAACCATTGAAGTGTCTTCAATTTACCCAATCAGAGGAACTTGTCTTGTTTGCATTGAGTAACATGATCCGAATGTTCTCATACAAGTCAACCCAAGAGAATGTGCTACTTTCGCAGGCATCACATTATCAAGGGCTCCAAAATCTATAATGAAATTACTTAATTTGCATCTGTTGATCAGAAATGACACAAATAAAGGTTCAATCTTTTCATTCAAAGGTGTAGTGGCTGCCACAATATTTTGAGTCTTCCCACGTTTGGGAGTTTTCATAATTCCTTTGGAGGAATGAACAATAGAGTCACCTTTGATAAACTAGACTAATTTCTCGAGTTGATCCTTATTGGACTTCAAGTACTCTGTCTGTGACATGAATTTTTTTTTGTTAATGTGATCAATGATATCAAATTTGGGGAAAATGACTGTACTTGATGCCTCAAATACTAGTTCTTTCAAACTTGATGATGGCACACTTTTCACCTTTTCTTCGGGCTTGGTTAATATTGATGTGGAAGAAGAAACTTTCTTCATAGCTGATTTATCAACTGATTAACTTGACAAAGGCCCTCCTTTCTTTAAGATAGTTTTGACCTTGGAAACCTCATTCACTTTAAACACTTTAGGAATCTCAGTTGTCTTGGATTCTTTGGAATTTTCCTTAGTCTTGGATTATTTAGGAACTTCCTTGGATCTCTTTTTATCTTCCACCTTAGTGGTACTTTTCTCCTTTTTCTGAGATCATGTGAAGACAACGAAGGATTGACTATTCATATCTTCTATAATTTCTTTGTATTCATCATCTTCTTCTGAATGGTACTCAAAGAAATGATTATTACTCTCTCCTTCAGGCTCTTCGATTTCAGGTTCAGATGTCCTAGAGTCTGGCTCTTCTTCTTCAACGTCAACAACCTCAACTTCATCATTGATTTCTTCAATGACATCACACTTTGAGTTAGTTGCGAGAGTCATTTCAATAGCAAGCCTCTTCGGAGTGCCGACAATTTTGGATTTGCTAGGAACGTAGCCTTTTCTTGGGATGTCTTTGTAAGGAGAAAGTTTACTACTTTGAGCAACTTACTTTTTCAAAGCTAACAAATCATTTGCTAACTTAGTGAGTATAGCCTCTGAATAAGTGGGGGTTTCTTGAATCTTTCCCTTGAGGGAATTTTTCTTAAATTTTCCTGCCATGATTAAGTCATCCTCAATTTCTATGGCCAAGGACTGAGCAAGTTCCAAAGTATCCACTCTAGCTCTTCTTAGTTGATAACACACTTCTGGTTGTTGTGTGTTAATAAAGAAACATTTTTGTCCGTCAGGGTTTGGGTGAATCCCGTCAGGAATTTTATTCACCATTTTGTTGAATTTATCCACGAAATTCCTCATGGGTTTAGTTCATTCTTTCTTCACCTGAGATAGTTGGGCAAGATGGGCATGTTCATCTTCCGTTGTCTTGAATTGGTCTTCTAACTTAGTTTTCATATCATTCCAGTTTGTAATGCATCTATTTGACATATGATGAAACCAATATGTGGAAACATTATGCAATGTTTGAACAAAGAGGTGAACAACAACATCTTCATATTCCATTAACAACACTACACATGCAACAAAGAAGGTGGAAATATGATCATCAGGTGAAGTCTTCTCATCTCCATTAAACATAGGAAGAATCTTCCTTGATCCTCGTGGGAGGTCATGTCGAGTTGGTAAGGCCAATGGGCCTATGGAATTTCCCCATGGTACATTAACTACCATCTTGGGAAAGGTGGTATGTGAAGGAAAAACAACGTGAGCAAGAACAAGTGCTTGACTTGTAGTGATTCCTTGATTTCTTGCTCTTTTAGGACTTGATGCAAGGCTTATAGATCTACAGGGCATGTTCCTCCTTGGAGGAGATAACTTGAAACCAAACTTTCCTTAAAAGTAAAATACAAGATCTAATTGACCTTTAACTTTTTCTCCTCATGTAAACCTCTTTCTGGCCAGTTTGTAATCTTTATTGTGAAAGGATCACTGACATTATATAATCAGCTCATGCCTTTTATCTTCACTCTCTTTCTTGATCTCTTTTTTCTTGAAATTCTCTAGCAATTCTTGCACCTTGGTCTTCTTCGTTATCTAGTACTGATGCAGTGAGATGAAAATGATAGTTTCTCATGCGCTTTTCCCAAATAGCTCGCCTTAGATATGATGATATGTCTTCTTGAGTATATTCAAAAATAAGATTCGGTTGCAAGATAGGTGGGTTACCTATAATATTCATTAAAATTATTGCCTTGATGGAAGAGGGTCACGTCGGTGAACAACATCAACACATGTCCAGGATGTCATCTAGCCACAAGTGCAGGTTCTCTTCTTCTAAGGTCTTCAATGTAGATTTCGTCAATGGCTCTATCAAAAACCACAAATTTCTGCAAGCTTTTGCAGTTTTCCCAAGCTACTATCTGAAGGCTGGAAACAATTTCTCCATGAAAATATTCATTGGGCACAAGATTCAGTTGAGGAACTAAAGCCTATGTAGAGGGGATAGTCATAAAGGTTTAACTAAGCACTGGTTAATGATTCCTGATTCCCCAGCGGAGTCACCAAAAAATGTTAGCATATAGATTTTGATGCATGCAAATGACATGAAATGGTATGGGAACGAAGTCCCTCCTTAATGAAGGTGAGGCTACCTTTATTGAAAACTAAAACTATATTTACACTTGTACATTCAAAATTGTATGTCGGGGGTTTTGGAACAACAATGGAAAGAAAAGTGAATGAAGGAGATGGAATGGAATGAAGGAAAGGAATGGATGGAAGGAATATGCAATAGTTGGGTAAAATCAGAGCCTAACATTTCATGAAGAAGAACAATAAATAACTAACACAAATAAAAATGGAGTTTGCATCAGTTAAACGAGAATGAGTAAAAGAGAACACACATGAGCAAGTAGATAATCAAAGCTTGATCACTTTGAACTAGAACAACATATTAGTAGCATTGAAAATAAGATCCAAGATAATATTTGCATGCAAGATTCAAACACTAACATATAATGAACATAAGAACATCAAATGCTATAAGAGACAATGAATGGGACACAAAGTTCATATTTCATTAACTCCAAAATGTCTTCTCAAAAGAACACAAAGTTTCTTTCTTTGAAATAAAGCTCACACGCAAGATTATTTTCTTCTCTTCTCTCAAAGTAACCCTTACAAATGAGCCTCCAAATTACTTTTATAACCCAAAATTTGGTTACAAAGTAGTTAGGGTTTACATGCACATTAAATAGGGCATCCTAAGTGACTTTGAATTTTTCAACCAACTTTATTAAAATCAACTAAAAATAGAAATCCCTTAATTTATCCAAAGTTTGTAAAAAGTGAGTTTAACAATAACCCACTCAAAGTAACATTTTGACATATGACAAAAACCAGTGCCTTATCCATTGAAGTGGGGTCTGCCTATCTCAAACATATGAGAAATGGACTCTCTCGCTTTGTTAGATACAAAAAAATTTATCTCCTTATCCCATCAGCAAAATTAGGATCTGTCGACTTCGCCAATTGATCATATTTGAACCTTCCCAATGTTTCAAACACATTTTCTTCCTCAAGAGGTTCACTCGGTCGAAGCAACGCCTCATAAAACACCTACAATTTCAATATCCTACTTGGCATATCATTTAGATTGACCATCTTTGATTAAATATTCTCAAACAAGTTCTTTAATTTGATGTAAATTTTCATTGAAGCTGAAGAGAAATTGATGGCAGGAGTATACATGTCTTTGAACAATTGTGAAAATTCCTCCTCCACATGTTCTGATGAATACCTCTAATTTTTCTCATTTACAATATTGCAAGGGATCTTAGCTATGAAATTTTGAAACAAGAAGAGTGAAGTGAAAGCTTCATTGCATATACTCTTGTAATGGATCATAGAATCCTCTAGAAGTGTCTTTCTTGATTTGAGACGTAGACACCAAAGAAAGCACATCCCTCAATACTCAAATTTGATAATTCCTTCAATGATTAAAGTTGAAGATTATATACTTGTCATCTCCTATAGACTAGGTAATATTTCATCCAAATATTATATGTTAGAAGCAAATATTTCCTTGAAAGAAAGAATTGGATCAAGATATGCACTAATATCTTCATGAAGCTTAATGGTTGTTTTGATTGTCTCTCCACTAAAAATGAGAATCTCTGAAAGCCAAGATTTAGTGACATGGCCCAATATGTTTATTTCTTTTAACAAATTGAGATTTTATTCATTAGGGGAAGACATTGCATCGGGTACTGAGAAAGTGGATGATATGGGATTTATCAGATGTTGAACAAAATCCACCAATTGGTTCTTTTTAGCCTTGAGCTAAGAGTTCTAAGACTTATATTTCTCAAGCCTCTTTAGAATGATATCTATTGAATCTCAAGCCATCACCATGTCACTTTCCAATGTGGACTTCCCAAGTCCAAGTCTAGAAACTTCATAATCAGTAGATGTCATGGCATCATGTTCCTTGTCAACTTGTGGGATGGAAAGATCCGTAAATCAGTTTTCTTCATCATCCACCATTATTTGGGAGAGCACTTTAGGTTTCTTGGGAATGACATCATTCGAAAGCTTGAAAAGGGCATCGAAGTCAATGTCAATTGCCTTGACAACCCATTTCCTTTTCATGATTTCACAATCAACCCAAAAAGGAGTATGCTTCACCACTTATGCATACCGAAGTCGAGAGTCCAAAGCAATATTCCCATTGTTCTCAACATTATTAGATTATACAAGAATCCTTTCCATGACCTCAATTTCTAGAGAAATAACCTCGATATCTACCTCTTGAACATTAGGGTGATTTTGAGAAATCTCTTTGTGAATTGTAGGTTCAGAAGCATTTGATATCTGGACTACTTGCACTTGAGTTGACTCTTGTGCAAGGCATGATTGAGGATTATTTGTTATGATATTCTGTGAACTATCAGTAATGTGAGTAGAAAAATCTCTACTTGAAGTGGAAAATCCCGATACACACTCTCTTCCTTCAATAGGGCTAGGACCCTCATATTTTTCACCTCACAACACCTTCTTTGGTGAAGTGGATTTTGGCAACTACTCTTTTCTTGCTTGATGTGTATGACTAGATGGCACAAAGGTTGATTGAGAAGAGGATTTGGTTGACTGGATACCTCCTCAAGCTAGAAATTTTTGCAATCCTGAGGTATGATCTTGGATTGATTATAACTTTGAAAGTCCTCTTTCATACCAGGATATGCATCTTTCGAGAATCGGTTGATTTTCGTGGCAACGGGGTAAAGGAAACCGCATCATATGAGGGATTAATAACATCATCATCATCATCCATAATGAATCTGGAGGGTTTCTGATGTAAAAGGCCTTGATCTGAGCAAGGGTTAGGTGAAAAAACTCTTTCCTTCTCACTTCATGTTCGTTTGAATAGGTAGCCCATAAATCTTCCATGGTAGGGTTGTGTTGATACTTTACTCCAAGAATCTTCTACATATATTTGTTGATATCAAAATGGAATATCTTCACATACAGATGAATAGTGATGAGGGAAAACTCTTTCTCCATGAGTTGTGCACTGAAGAGATTTGGACATTGGTATTCCCCAATTTGGATTGGGAAATGAATTCCTGAATGATGCTTGTCATTGAGAAGACAATGAACTTGGAATAGTTGTCACGCAAGCTCCATTAATGCCCACTTATCATTGATGTACTTAGGAAGCTTCCATGGAGTACCCGCAAAGCTGCTTACGCGAATGTAGAAAAAGGATGAAAATTGAATAAACCATGTGTCCCCATTGGGAAATGACATCCATGGCCTCTTTGGAGAATCTTTCCTCTGTATTTCGATTCAGGTTTTGAATCATGCGAAAGGTGAATGCATCGCTAACTCTTTTGAAATGATGAGAGCTATTTTTGAAACTTAGCTGTGGATAAAAATGGAAGACATTGTTTGATGGACCCACGAATCCTCTCATTTCGAGTCCCGAAAAATAGCTTTCTTCTAGCCACTGCATAAGTCAGGTACGATTTCATGTAGAAACATCCAGTCATCTTCACTTCGATCAATTATTTGTGAAGAGTATAACTGATGATGGTGGCCCAATCCATAAAAATCTCTCTTGGCAAGGATGATACAGATACATTGATACATCCATGGGTGGAAAATATTAGCAAAGGGTAGACTGAAGACTCAACTCAAGAGAGTGATCATGTCCCCAATTTCCTTCTTAAACTCAACATGGTATAGTTCCTTAGGAAGCCAGTCAACTCGAGGCATGTTGGTCACTAACCAGTTAGTATTAACCATATTGCTCCACCTAAGGGGTTCTTCATCCAAAAATTCTTGTGCTGATTTTTGAGTGATGTCAGCATTCTCAAGGAATTCAGGTATGCTGAGCAATTCCTCAATGTGCTCTGGTGTGATTAAGAGGAAAGGCTCGCGATTACCTTTATAAATTCCTCGTCTCTCGGGATCATAATGCTATGTGCAGGTGATAACCAGATCCGAACATTGCACCGAGACCGGAAATGTCACTGCTTGGGGTAAACCGCTATGGTAGAGCCTATCCGAGAAAATGGTTTTTCCTTCAACTTTCACCCGATCACAAAATTTTTGCACATTGATGTAACCAAGATTTGTATCGGTGATATTATCGTATGCAGACTTGATAGAACTGGGAGGGACAATTCCTTGGAATTCGTACTTGAGCGGAGACTTATTTGATTTTTCCACTGGCTTCCTCAATTTTCCTGCAAATTTATTGGATTTTTCAGCCATTATGAATTTTACAGAAAAATGACTCAAGCACGTAAAAAAATGTAAACGATGTTGGGTATTAGTCTCCAAACCACCGTTAATGCAAGAGGAATATAGCTCGTTTTAATTATTATTATTATTATTATTTAAATAATAATAATTGATCCCGGGTTATAATTTTTTTTATAAATGTTAATACAAACAAATCGAGACGAAGCTTGAGTTCCAAATCTAGCGATAACAATAATATTTATTTTTTAATTAAAATCTCCTGATTTTAATATCTTGTGCAGATAAATTTTAATCGTTTAAATTCACTGCTTCTATGCATTGATTGATTTTTATAAATGCATGAATTGTAATCTTTTTCTATCAGTAGTGCATGAAGTTTTCCTTTGTGTGAATTGTGACTTCTCTTTGCATGCGTAGAAATCTTCCTCTTTCTTTTATTCTTCCTATTTGGCAATGCATTAAAACTCAATCAAAAGCTATGTGGAATTTTACCTTCTTGGCTAGCAATGTTTACTCTTCCTCCTATGCGTAGCTTGAGTGTTCTTGTCTTTTGTGTGGAAATTACCTTTTCTTTCACCTTGTTGCCTACATGCTAGGATTTGATGGAATTAGACTGCGTGGGATTCTTTTCTTTACCATGTGTTAAAATTTTAATGCTTTCAAAACTAGCGTAAATGTTGTTCTTCTCAAAGCTATGTGTGGCCTGTGTTGGTGAATGCATGGGTTCTAATCAATGCGTTCACTGTGAACTATTATTCTTTGTTTCTTATTTGTATTGAAATGCAAAAAAAATAGTTTAACAATAGCACGGGAAGATCAATTAACTCGAGTATCAAAAATTCCTTCACTGAAAAATCAATTACTCTCGTTCCCCTAAAAGAAATAAGAAACAAAAATTCTTCCAACTAGATTCATGGGGAAATGGTTACGGGAATTAAAGAAGCTTCGCCGTAACCATTTTCCCTTCCCGTTGAAATAACCGACTCCTCTTCCTTCGGGTAGTGGCATTAATTACTAGGGAAAAGGGAGAAAATATTAGTCATTTGCCAGCAGAAAAATGGCAATATAGGATGATAATCCCCATCCTATTTCCTCCTGTGGGAGATTGAGAGAATTTTTTCCTGTTTACCAACTAGTTGGATTGGAAATAAGTAGAAGAAATCCTACAAGCGGTGAAATAAGAATAATTTTCTAGGAAAAGGGAAACCCGAGTACGAGAAACCAATTTGGCATCCCCAGTAATCGGAAGTGGAAGCTTAATTTTCCCTTGTCAATAAAGAAAAACTTGTCAATTGAATTTTAATAAATATTATATTAATATTTATTTAATTAAAAACCCCAAAAATTAATAAAATAGATTTTATAAAATAAAGGGTAATAAATTAATTCAATATTAATTAATTAATTATTAACGCAGTTTGTGGTCTGGCAGGAGGAGTTCTTGCCCGAAATGAATGAAACAAAGGCCAGAACGATCACAAGAACAAGACAATTGTGACAAGGGTGATAAAACATGCAAAATAATGCTTTTGAATAAATTCAAAATTTTCATGCTTATTAATTTTGTGAAGTCAAAATTAACTGATAACAGGATTGTGATTTAATAGCTGAGAGATAGAAAAAGTTTTTTGGTTAAGACCAAAACATATATCACCTTTGTGAGAGTACAAATTCTTGTCCCAAGAGGAATGGTGACATTTCCTATTCCTTCTACAACATACTCCTTATCTGCAATTCGAACCCGATCTCCAGTGGTTCGATCAGTCAATGAATAAAAAAACTTCCTATCACCTGTAATATTCTTGCTTGCACCATAGTCTATCAACCAAAAATTATGTGATGGTTGTGATGTTTGGGAGAATAAAACCATATAATCTTCGTGTGCGCCATAATTTGTTGATTCTGAAACATCTTCATCTGGCTAGGATGCGACATGTCCTTTTTACTTCTTTTGGTGAGGATGCCACTTGGATTTCTGTGAATCACCTTGGCCAGATGTTCTCTCTTCTCTAGAATTGTGTTGTGTGCAAACATTGTACCAACAGTTCATAGTGTTGTGTGTATTCATGGTGAAAATGTGACACCATCAATTCAATTTTTTGAGAATCTTCTTTTGTTGTTGCTTTTGTGGTTGCTTTTGTGTTTTCTTCTCTTATTGTCCCTTACGAGGGTTATGCCTCTTATGTTTCCTCGAGATCAATGCTTTGTCCTCAAATTCTTCATGCATTGTCTAAATGGCTTCTTCATGATGTAGAAAGTTCACCAATTTGGCGAAGGTCACCTCCTTTTTTTGTGATGGTCAATGTGGTGATGAATGTCCTAAATTGGGAATGAAGAGCTCGCAGTGTGAGAGGTACAAACAACTTATCTTCTACCACTTCTTTGAGTGCTCCAAGATTTGCTCGTAGTTCTGCCACACGACACAAGAATTCCTCTACTTTCTCACCTTCTTTCATACTCATTTTATGAAGCTTTGACTAGAGATGGAGGATATTTTCCAAACTATTTGCTTCGTAGATGGTGGAGAGAGTGTCCCAGGCCACCTTTGATGTTGTCACATACTGAATGTGTGGTTTCACCTCATCAGAAATGATGAGAGTCATCGACATCAAGGATTTTTCATCGACCTTTTCATACTTCATTTTCTCATCTATGTCGATGGGATGAGCGACTACGCCAGTGCCAATTTACCAGAGATATTAAAACAAGAAATGGTGTGCATCTTTATCTTTCTGGTGGCATAATTAGGCTCTTTCAAGATCTGGGAATCAAAAAATAATATTTTGGGAGAAAACATGATGTCAAATTTTTTTATTATTATGTTCAAGGGTATAAATCCTTACTAATGAAAAAGAGAATGAAAGTGGACTTAGTATGATCGTGTAGTGAGATGCGGATGCTTTTTTGGGTGTTCTATTTTACATTCATCATCTGCCTTGTAGCCTTCCTTGAACTTCACACAAATCTTCTCAGTTTTCCACTGTACGTTGAACAAGAACCAATCCAATAGTGTGTTATGCAATAGCTCCTCAAATTGTAGTTTTCCAAAATTTTGGAGGGTGTATAGAAGAGTAAAATACACTCTATGTGTGTGTTCAGTAGACATCAACAAAAATCACAGGAAATTTTAGAAGGTGACAATAATTGGAGAGTGTGCTCTCCATGCTTCTATGAAGAAAAAATATTCCCTCTTCTATGAAGAATAGGTCCAGACGCACATTCTGGTCGATAAAAAGGTTGGAACAAAGGTCATAAATCTGCCACATTCCCGCTACCAACCCAACCAAGCCGAGTCTTTCTCTTCAAAGTGCCAATGCTAAGAAAAATGGGAAAACACCAAAAGAATAGGTTACTGGTCATGCACGCTTTTGTTATGCCAAGGGGTCTATGCCAAATACACCAAAACAACTTCTCTAAGTCATTACTTCGCTGCACGCAGGTCTCTATAGGTCTGATACCAATGTAGACTGTTGCTTCACCAAGAGAGAATGTCAAACAGTTGGACATTAATAAGACTAGACACCTACCCGACACAACCAAGAGAGAATGTCAAATAGTTGGACATGAATTGCAAGAGAGGACTTGTTGGAAGTGTTCAATTTAACTTTGCATGGATAGAACTGTGTGTGGGAATTGGTTTTGCAAAGCAATAAAATCGTATTATGTAAAAGAAGAGGATATTCAAGAAGGTCTAATAAATGATTATAATCAAAGAAGTGGTACTCTATTTGCGAGTATATTTGTAGCGCAGTAGTTGTCATTTCTTTGATTGCGATGTTGTCTTACTTTCGTACGTGCTTGTTTTTTGTACTCAATTGAAGGTGTGATGTTGAAGTCGATTTGCAATGTAACATGTTGTTTGTAAGTGTGGAAAGCGTTCTCTGAGTCAATGCAATGGACAAGTACTGTCAACACTATTTGAGGTGATTATTATGGAAAACACTGTAATCAAAGAAGTGGTACTCTATTTGCGAGTGTTTCCTTAACATAGGATTTGTTGTTCCTTTGATTGTGATGTTCTCTTACTTCCTTACAAGATAGCAGTTTTGTAATCAATTGAACGTATGGTGTTAAAGTCGCTTTGTAATATAGCATGATGTCTATAAGTGTGGAAAGCATTGTTTGATTCGGTGCAATGGACAATTAGCATGTTTGTTGAATTTTAATTGCTTGTAGATTTACATTTGAACTTCGATGCACCATTCTAGTTGTTTGCGGTGCTACATGAATCCACTATGGAGGTTGAGAGAACTATCAACATCCAATTTGACTTTGTATGATTGAAAGGCATTAGAGTTAGATTGTGCTAGCTGAATTTTTTTATTTTTAAACGAAACATATTGTGAATATGTTGACAAATTTCTATAAATTGATAAACTTTGTTTAGCGCATTTGAAATATTACATTCTAAAAATGGCAGGGCGAAACATATATATTTTTTAAAATGCCAAATAGACTATTTTGATTGAGTTGTGAATATTCATATGAGGCTAATGAAGAGTTTATTAAAAGTGTAATACAAGTGCACTTTAGAAATGCATGGCAACGTGTCATAGTCTGTGTAGAATGTTAATTGTCTAAAATAACATGTGGCATGCAACGGTCTGCATTGAAAATTCATTTATTTTGGAAGACATTGTTGAACTCATAATCCACACAGAGTTTAGCCATTATGACTACTATGAAATGCAAAACAAGTAGAATGTCTTGGAAGCATTATGCATTAAGTTAGAGGCATCAATGGTGCACCAAGTGTGCCTTTAAGAACACATTTTAGTCAAGTTAAGGTAAGTTTTGTTTGTTGTATGTATTCGAATAAATTTCAATGAAAAAAGTGCTCTGTTTGTGCCTGCGTTGTATTTGAATCTCTAAAAACAAATAAATATTGTGGTATGTGGATTGAAAGTGAAATGGTTCTTTGCAACATCACCAATAACTCTGTACCTGGAAGTGAAAGAGACCATATATGGTGATATGTAGTAATTTAACATGTAGCAGTAGGCCAAGAAATCAACATAACCAAGCTAGACGTATATTTTTTTTATATAATTTGTAATTGCCAAAAGCGAAATAGTTGAATAGTAATACATGTAATATTTGGCTAACCTCTGTATTACAACCTTTGATTTTCCTCGAGTAAGAATGCATAGAATTATTGGGAAGAGGCTGAGGAAGGTCAAATTCCCATTGAAACTTGGGAGACACTTTTGGATATAGGTATGCGGAGCAATCCTATTTCAACCTCTCAAATTTATAAGCTTTTAAAAAATTGAAGATTAGACTTGAATTTTTGGAAAACCCTCTTAGATGTTGGTAATAGGATGAATCCTACATAAACATCATTAATTTAGTAGAATAAAATCAATATGTGACTCAAAAAGGCTAAGATATCTTGCATAGATCAGAATCCAGGTTTGGAAAACTACCCAAACAAAGAAAGATACATTAAAAATCTGGAATAAAATCTATCTCAAAACAAATGCCCCTACTAGAGAACATTTCTCTGGCCAAGAAAAAAGGCAGGCAGTCAGCTGACTTTGCTTGAAGGTATACATAGTGTGCATTAACAAGATGTCGTACAACAGAAAGAGGTAGCTACAGTTCGTAGAACTAGATAGGTAGAGAGAAAGACAGTGAATATGAGGTCCTCTTTGATACAAATATATATAGAGAATCTTTTAATGTGTAGTTTCTAATGAGGTTGATATCACTGCAGTTTGACTAATGTTCACATTTAGCCTCTTTGCAAAATCTGGACTTACTAACAGATAAAACTAGATAATCCCAAACAAGTAACTATACAGAAAAATGAAGATTAGAGAGTTAAATATTATCAAACACATTTGTGCATTTGAAAATTTGAATGCAACTATAGATTCTCATGCACACAAAGGAATGATAACTACATTTTAGTGCAATCTTGGGTTGGGAACTTGCTTAAAATTTAGAAAAGCAACCGTGATTAGTTGGGGACAGTGGGAAAAAATACAAATTTGGAGACAAGCAGAGAAGTAAAATATGGTACATGTGTGTGAAAACCTACACAAGTTTTCTACAGAGTCAATATAGAGAGTTTTGTTTTTATTTCCCGCCCACATGATAAATGGTAAAGTAAATTTTCCTTTTTTGTCAAACCAAACAATAGACAAGTACATTTTCAAGCCCCCCCAACACCAATAAAGACAGTCACACACAGTGACCTTATTAAATGCCAAGAAGGACAATATCTTTTCCTCAAAATACAGAAATGACTAACAATAAATAACTGAATATGCTTGAATAAAAGGGAGAAGAATATTCCCTTGAAAATATTACAAAACATTGAAATTGTAGATTAAATTTTCCATGTGGCACATAACAATTGGCAAGAAGAAAAAAATAATATGCATGTTGAAACCAATATCCTCTTGGGTATTCTCTTCTCTGTCACAAGCATGATCTATATAAGCATTTTATGGTTGTTTATAGCAGTCTAACGTTTGGAGAGATATGCTGCATTTATTTCTCAATTTAATGCTATTTATTGTTTTCCACAAAAAACTGTCACAAAAGTACAAAGAATAGTGCTGCAATAATTGAGATAATATATTCATACATAGGAAAGTCTTCACTAATAATATGTAGGAAAGACAGTGTTCAAGGAAAAAACATAACATTTTACTTGTAACTATTGAATACCCTATAAAAATTTACGGGAGAAGAAGTAATTGGAAAAGAGGTCGCTAGAAATTTGTCATCGGAATTACTCTTGGATTATTGTTACCCTCTAGAACACTATAAGTTACTGTTGGATATGGATGAGTAGTAATGAAAACGGAAGTCTAATGAATTAAATGGATCCTACCTCCCATTTTGGGATGAGAACAAAATAATCCTTTATTAATTTAGGACTCTAAAAATTTTATTTTGGGATGGGAACTAAATATTAAAGAGTGATTCTATTTGGACAAAGATTGAAATCTATTTTTTGCATGGAAAATCATTTTCCTCAGACTTCACCTCCTCATGAATTTGAAATTATAAATCGTAAGTTTAATTTTTTTCAGAAATTTAAAATACTATCACATGGTCCTTAGTTCGTTGGAGAGGCTGATAGGCTAATGGTGGAATGAGTGATAGTCAAAGATTGAATGGTATTTTTCACTTAGGACACCACCACAGATCCCAGGGAAATATTTGACACTAGATGAATTAGAATCCACTAGTAAGCTAAAATTGGTGTTAACTACATTCATTGTAAAAAAAACTAATTAAAAAGTAGGCTTTTCATGTAAAACATAACCAAGACATTAAAAAATATTTAGACACCAAAACTGATGCCAGCAATGCTTCAAAGATAAATATCTATGTTATTAAAAGCCATCAAAAACTCTATTAGCAGACGTTTCTAAATTTGCTACACTTATCTGCCTATATTTTATACTTACAGTGCATAAAACCCCAAAACAACCATGGAATTCCCTATAATAAAGCAAAAAATTCCAAAATCTATGGCACATCACCATTTATAAACCTTGAACTTTATAAATAATATGGAATAGAAGATCTGCTATAATATATTTATCGCAGCTAGTTTCAAAAATATGTCCCATGACAAAGCTATTGTCATATTACTGTGAACATAATAAGAGGCTTTCTAAGAAGTCAAATGTGAGCCCTGATAAACAAAACTAAGCGGAGAGAGAAAAACAAAAACCTGGCCACAAAAAACAGCACAGAAGAGCAAAAAAATATCTACTAGGAAATAACCAACGCTTAAATCCAAAGCATGATTATTTGTAAGCATTCTAAAACCCTTGGGAGTCGCTCCTAGAAGACCACTCACATGAAGAGGGGAACTCAAGGTTACCATTTGTCCTGGTGTTTAAGTAACCTTGAACTAGTGCCCTCACTAACTTCTTTGTTTGATACTCAAAATCATCCATGATTTCCCGGTTTTCTTCAAGCATCTGGTGCTTGAAGTCATTCAACATTTTATTGTTCAATTCGTGCAAATGATCATTCAACTCTCGTAAATCAGAGCTACTGCTTCCATTTTACATGCCATCAGAATCACACCCTGTTGAATTTCTGTTAATGTGATGTTGATCTGCAGTTGTTACCCTCCTACTTTTACTGGACACACCACCACAAATTTTTACTACTTTCTCATCCTCAATGGCCAACTCCTTCTCTTCTCCATTTCCCCACACCTGGCAGCACATCTTATACAAAGTCTCTTCACGCCCATCCTTAAAACTGAAACCTTTAGCCTTGACCTTATCCCTAAGCCCAACAAACATGCTCTTCAGCCCTCTATTCTTACTATACAGCTGATCATGACTATACTCGCCATCCAACTCACCCCTGATACTATCATAAAAAATGGCAAGGCTTTTTTTGACAAATCATTACCCTTTCCATAGAACGCCGCAAGACCCTTCAGATATGCAAGTTTATCCTTAGGGTTCCAAATCATGCCACTCTTTTTCACATACTTTTCTCCTTCTACTAGCTTCTCCTTTCCTCTCCTTTCTCCACTACTTTTACTTTTTGTTTGATCCTTTTTTCAATTTTCTGCTTCTACTATTTTTTTAGCCTTGATTTTCTTGGAAAATGGTTTCGTGGCTTCTTTCAAATCAGTCTCTTGGGCGTACTTAACTGAGGATGAAGGTGTTGACATGGTCGAAATGTTATTACTCTCTATATTTTCAATTTCACTGATTTACCCTACCTGGAGCCACACAAAATGGACCAAATGCACATCATAAACTATAAATCCATTAAATGCATGGAAGGACATCCCTTTTCTAGCAACAGTTGCAAATAAAAGGGTTCACCAATAAAATGCTGCCAACATAAAAAAATTAGAGCATGAAACTTTAGTTCAACCATTTTTAAATACACATGGCACAATGTAATTGGAAATAATGCAAATGACTAATATATGTAGTGAAACCAATATCCTTGCCTTTGGTAGGATAATAAATTGACGTATCCCTTTGATTTCATTCACCATATTTTAATGGAAAGGACATCAAGTGGTTCAAAGGTGTAAAACCAATATCAATTACAAATTGGGATAAATTTGGAGGTTTAAAATGTAATGATTAATTAAAAGAAAAGAAGTATAATCTATCTTTTATGGTGTAACTCACTATGATCAAGAGAGTGATCATGGAAAACATATCAAATATTAACACCATTTATTAAAAAAGGAATAGAAAATAATATCTATATAGGTTGTTCCTTTACTAAGTGTGACTTTCGTTTGTTATTTAAGGGACTTTAATAATGTTATATCAGTAATAATTTAATTAATAAGATGGAGAATTAATATAGAAACATCTAGGTTCACATGCAAGATTACATCAACCCATAATAGTTATAGTAGATTTTATGCTTCTACATTTATTCTTATCGGCGATATTGATAAAATCCTCTAGGAATGTTTGTGATATTGTTCTAAACATAGAAAACTCCTTAGATGTTGATACCAACATAATCCTTTCACACAGAACTGAAATGGTAATTCCATGACTGAAAGCTCTTGTGCAAATATTGAACTCACAACATACATTGCAACATCTTCACATTATGTGTACAAATTCCTTAAGATGGTACAAATATTATAATTTTAGGTTAGAATCACAACATTGCACAAATTATAGAAAGATGGAACATACTAAAGGTACATGCATGACATGTTCAATAACACTTATTGTAATTCCATATGATCACTTTATAAGGAGAAGTTCATCTCAAGATCATTTGAATTCCACACAATTAACACTTAACGACATAGTGTGTGTATTCTTCTTACCCAGTATCATGCAAAGTTATTGAATAATACAAATGGCAAGATTGCTTGTTTGCTAAATTGAGTTAACAAATCGGGACAAAAAAGACACGTAAAGTCAACATTATAATCCTCAATCCTACTTGTGTTTAAATTGAGTTTTGTTATGATATGGGTTCTTTTGTTGTTATTCTTTAGTTAATATTTGCAACACATTGAATACTTTTATGGGCATGATTATTTAGGGCCTAATATTGTAAGTAGTTGATTTTGTGTGTAAATGAATGTGCATCAAGTTACATTTGTAAAATGTATCCAAAGAAGATGGGAGTCAATCTAAGTTGAGCTCAAGATTTATTTGAGATGGTTTATAAATATTGTGATCAAGAAATAGTAGAGTGTGATTTTAAGGAGTACTACAAATAAGAGATGTGTGTGTAATTTTGGGAAGGATTATTAAGAGTAAATCATTTGAAGAAATGTTTTGGTGTTGAAGAGGTGTAACCACATGTAGACATTGTGTGCCTTATTGATGTAATAAACCAAATTTAAAAAAATAGGCCAACGATTGTGAGACTCTCTACTCCTTCACTATATAAATGTCAAAAGTAAGTGTTAGACTATTCTATTCCTTGGTGAACAATCATTAAAAAAAATCTACTAAAATTTAGAAGTAACCTAAATTTCTTCCCTAAATCAATCGTGATCCAAAATTGAAGTATAAAATGTGTGTTTCCAAGTGTGAGGGCCATATCAAGGGCTTCATATTTGTTATTATTCTATATCACAAGCATCTTATCATAGACTTGGGAAAATTGCATGTGGTTTGATCCCTCTTCAGATTAGATGTATGTAACACAACACTCATCACATCAATAGGGTGTGGTGAGGTAATCCAACCCAAATTTCACTAAGTTGTTTTTAGATGAAAGTGTGATAGATATGGTCTTAATAAAGGAAAATCTATATCTCAGCACAACACAATCATCTCATGAAAATATATCCCAAAATTAGACTTCCAAAAATAGGTAACCATGTCCCACCATCTAGATTGAGTATATAGGTACAAAGGACAAGTCATAGCCTTAAGAACAAGTTTGACCATGAAAATGTTCAAGCACTCATAAATCCATCATGCGTTGAGTTCGAGAGGTATATATATTATGAGAAATTTACAAAACCCTAATCTACTTCTATACACATTCTAATTACTATACCACATAATTCATTTCCTTCCTAATATTAAAAATCTAGTCATATTTTAACTTAATTTTTCATTAACAAATCTATTAGTAAATATGAGACAATTTGTCTTAATTTTAAATTATTATCATACACTATATTAAATTAAATGTCAAACTCCTAAGCGTGTTTCCCCTATGGGCCTAGGATTTGGTGTTGGTTTGGATGGCTGTCACATATTGAATAGGGTTAACTGGAAGCTAAACTCCCCTATTCGTGGAATGGGTATAGAAGCTAGCTTCACACAATTCCCTCTCTCCCCTAGCATTACAAATAGCTCAAGATTGGATGACTTCTCTTATAGGATTCATCTTGGTGAGCACTCTTCCCCTTTGGTTGGATCCCTTGAGTAATCCCATATTTAGGCACTCATTGTTGGGTTTGAAGTTGTGAATCCCAAATTATCCTTCCGTGAGGCTCTTGAGGAAGGTGTAGGTCAAGGGCCCCTACATGTCCATCCAATTATTGATGTGAGTTCTAACCCTTTGTAAATTTTGGTGAAGATGTAATTTACTTTGAATCCTATTTCGAGGAACATGGGTTGATCTAGAGATTCAATAAGTTTTGGCCAAGTCTTCTTGCTTTCCATTCATGGATCTTCAAGTTCTAGTTCCGATCACTAGAAGGTAAGATGTATATTTACCCATGTGCCAAGGGTTTTTTAATTGTTGTTTTTGAGTCATTAGATGATAGAGATGCAATTGTTGGAAGCCTTTAGGTGTTACAATACCACCATCTACGTATATTAATCCCTAGTATCCCTCCTTTAATCCACTCACATAAAACTATTCATGTAAGCTTGTATGGGTTAGATTATCCCACCTTCCATTAATACCATGGGATATACACATACCAACTAGTTTGGATGTCTCTCACAATCTCCTTGCCAATATTGATCTTAAAGTAGAGGAAAAAACATGGACTTAGTCTCTTGATTATGAAGGGATGCCCTTTAGATGTAAAATAAGTTTCACCTTGGGACATATTCCTTCAGATTTCCAGAGCTCGAGATGTAAGAATGGGAAAAACAACTAATTGAAGGATGCCCTCCCCAATCACTTAGTGGTAAACGACAATTCTATGAGGGATTCTGTTTCGGATTTATTTTTTGAGGAGAAAAGTGAAACCATACCTGAAACTTGAGTTGAGGAAAAAAAGGATCCCAATAAATATTCTCTTCCTTCTGATCCAATTGGGGAGAATAAGGATGATGTTACTAATTCTCCTACAAAGAATTATTTCCAGCCAATTGATATTATAGAAGTGCACTTATCGTTCGAGCATGAACCAAATATTGATAGGAGAAAGGAAGAGTACATAGTTGTCCAAACATGAAAATAAAATATTTTATCTAAAGGAATCAATACCTTTGCATATGTCTCTCAGGGCTCAAACTCCATACTAATTGTCTTTTTATGTTTTTGTGTTGTGTTATGTTTATTTATTGTTTGTTTCGGTGTTACTTGGTAGTTGTCGCTTTGTATTTTATTTTTCTTTATAGATAAGACTTTATCTGGGAGTGTGGCCTCTTTATATCAAGATAAGTTCCCCGTAAAAAAAAACACAATCTTTTACCAATATCCAATTTTTTTTTCAAAAGTTTAATTTTTTATTTATTACAATAACCGTCTTATTCAAAGCCAACCCCAAGTTGACTTCAATTCTTTGAGTGTACATTTTATTTATATTTTTCTTTTCCTAACTAGTCTCTTTTATGTATATTTGGTTAGGTGGATATGAAGAATTTGGCCCATGCCTGCAAGCTTAATATTATAGTGATCGGACAAGATGCACTCAACACAAATACTCATGACAATGTTAACGAAGGGGTAACTTTGTCATTATTTTTCTCTTCTTTTTAATGTATATTTTAAAAGAGGCTACTTAAATTGTAAAAACCTGCACATAACTAACATTTATTGGTTTTCAATTTGATAAGGTTGTCTCGCCATGCACACTTCTCGTAGACGAATACCATAAACAAGCATATGATCTACTAGAAGCTCCATATTTAAGGAAATTATTGGTATGATTTTTAATCACCATTTTAATACAAATATTAATATTTTTATATACAAATTAATTATGGTTTATAATAGTATTTTTATGACAGCTTGCAGGGATTATTTTAGATACAAAAAATTTGGCTGGTCGTATTAAACGTAAAGAAACACAAGCAATAAATTTGTTGCTGGTTAATGCAAGTCCCGATCATAAAAATAACTTATTAAATTTATGTGAGTCTCTCTTCTAAATATTAAATTTTAGTAAATATTTATTTATTTATTCTCTCATTCTTTTGTATATATTTAATTTATTTATATAATATATTGAGATGTATTTTCTCTGTATGTAGTGAACCAAAAGCACAATGACGATACATTTGAAGAAGTTCTCCAATCTAATTATGGAGACCTTATAACAAACGGTAATTTTATAACTTATTTATTTTATATTGGTAAAAGTTGTTTTACACCTCTAAATCAACTTAAAAGTTAAATTGTTTTTTTTCAAAAAAATATTTAATAGTTGTAATTGTTAAAATGCTATATGAGCGATTGTAGTTGTGAGAAAAACTTTTTTTCTTCCAAATTGTTAAATATTTATAATAATAGATATTATATATTATGCACAAGACATATCATATTATCGCTCTTGTAAGAATTATTAAAATTATTTAAATGAGGACAAACATCAATGGTTATGTAAGAATATTCAATTTAAATAGAGATGTATGGAATGCTTATTGATATTATGGTGATGGAGTATTCTGGTCCATTATACATGATATCCAAACATTAAAAACCTTTCAACATATCCCTTCATTAATAATTATTCCAACACTATTATATTAAATATTAGATTTTTTTTATATTCCAATATTCCAATATTCTTTAATATGTAAGATATATCATATAGTATTCATTTTTTATAAATATTTTAAATTATATTTTATTGATATTATTAAAATGTTGTCCAAAATATCACCCATGTTATTTATACAACTTCATTCAAGTTGTAGATTCACATGGCTTTAACAAAGACATTCGCGAAATGAAAGAACTTATAGTGGAGGTCAGCAGGTAGTGTTCTGCATAAATAAAAAAACATAGTACATCGTGGGTTTTGTAAAGACTGCACAAAAAATGAAAAAGACCATAAAGTCATACACTGTGGAATAAGGCAAGGATCGTGCAGGACTATGGAGTAAAGAAAAGTTGAGGGAAGAGTAAATTTTAGTGGCCAATATTCATTAATTCACAAATATTTTAGTTTTTAAAATTTGCATTTGGCAAAATTTTAGGTGTAAGGATTAAGATTGGGTTACCTAAATTTTTTGGGTTAAAGTTACTTTTCGGGGTCAGTTCGCCTAACATTTACACCAATATCCTACATTTTAAATTTAAATCACAATTAGCATGAAATTGAAACTTGTAAAATTCTCCTTTATATATATATATATATAGTGATTACAAATTTTTAATTCCAAATATCAAGTGCACATCAAATTTTCTTTACAATTCCTTTACCCATGCTCGTGGTCCTGTGGGAATTGACGATCGAGATCAATTACATATTGCAACCCTCCAACATTAAAGTTATTTTAACAATTAATATGTTATTATATTGAAGTTGCATATAATGCAAAATGTTAGAAATGTTACTGGTCGGTAGCATATAATTTACTACTAGCTGATAATAAATTGTTTTAAAAAAACTACATAATATTTTTTTGTCATCATCCAACAACACAGTATAAGTTACCAATCGATAGCATAAATATATGTTACCCATTGGTAGCATACATTATGCTACCACCCGAGGCTGGTAGCATATATTTATGATACCATCTAGAAGCATATATTTGTTTTTTCTGATACAAAGTTGGTGAAATTGGTATTTTTCACAACAAAATCACTTTTTTGATCTTTTTTGTTTATGCCATAGTTTGTGAGGATAGATTTCTCATTGAGATGGTTGTTTTAACTGTTGTTGTCAAAAAAATGAATTTTCAAAAATTACATATGTTGTTGGTCGAAAGTAGATACTGTCAGCCGACAATTACTACCAGTTGACACCATTATCAAATAATTCACTAAACCCTTTGAAACTCTTTTTCTTCAAATTCACCATGATTTTTAAAGTCATTTTCATGGATTCGCCAAGTAATATCCACGAACGTTTCTTAGGGGTTCTTAAATTTTTCCCTAGTTGAGCATGGGGATGCTTGAAAAGTCCACACAACAAAGGAAAAGTCATAGAATTATACGATACGAGATAAGACGTAAAGAGTTGTGCAACACTGCGACGTAAAAGAAAGAAGATTAAGCGCATAAGGAATATGAATGGTTAGTAGGAGAAAATTCATGAAAGGTTGAAAGACTATAGAGTGAAGTGATAAAAAAGGTGAAAAACAAAGAAAATATACATATCTAAGGAAAACCATGGAATAATGGAGCGACTGTTTACAAAATAAGGAAATTTGAAGCCACGTAACAAAAGTGTTACATGAAAGAGTTAGAAACCACATAAAGGTGGCAAAGGGTGAAGTAAAAGAATAATATTTGAGTAGAAGATCCATGGTATAAGAAGAGGCCGTAAAAAGTAGAACGGAAACAAGTCCAGAGATCATTTAGAATCTTATAAAATTTGCGAAAGGCCATGGAAATCAAGACAAGGTTGCGGATCAAAATAGAAACATTATATTGATGAAAAATACATAAGAAAGATAGTGATTCATCTAAAGCATGTAAAGTATAATGAATTCATACCTAATCTAGTTTAAAATTGTAAACCAGGCCCGACCACCAACATTGAATCCTACACATTAAATCCCACATTTTTAGACGATCTGATAGAGTGTATTTCAAATAACCTTTATCGGTCATGCCTATCTACAATCATTAAATCGGGATTAGTCCTTGGTGGGAAGTAGTCGGTTGGATCTAATCATTATTGGTGCAATATGATTGTATCCCTCTCTCTTCACTTCTTTCTCTATAAGAGGCAACTCAATATCATTTTTAAGCGATCCTCTCCCCACTATAAAGTCGCCATGTAAAAATGATGAATGATATTTCACAAATGGTAGACCTTTGATTTGGTCATCTGCAATGCACTCAGTGCCCTCCTAGTGACGTAGTGGATTGTGTATCTAATTTATCAATAAAATATTACTACTGTGGATTGTATTTTCCCTTTACTTACATTTATTGTGTTTCTAACATGTCCATTAATTTCTAGTATGTCGTGTGTGGGTCATATTTTCATGTGTTTTCATTTTTGTGTCTAAAATGTGTGGAATAGAATGGTTCACATAGTGCTGATCTAGGGCATGTATTTCCCCTCTCATTCTATATTTTATTTTCTATTATTCCCCTCACAAAGAGATATACACTTTCTATGTTGGAAACATTTCCATTCCCTTAGCTTAGTTTCATTTCACACATTCCTCCTCCCCCCTTCCCCTTGTAGATCAATAACTTAGCTTAGGAATAATGTTAGCGTTACAATAGATAGGTAAAGGAATTCATCCTTCTACAAAGGTCTTTCCCAAGGAGAAAGGCCCCCCACATTGGGGAAATTCAAATGTTTCACTAAGGTGTTAAATCTGGCATATTCAACAAATGTGCAATCTTAGGATACAATAGTTTTTGAAATTCCTGGTAGGATAGCTTAAGTCAATTATAGCTCATTTCACTAATATTGATGTGTTTCTTAGTGATCTCCATCCTTCTGAAGCATTTCCCAACATATCTGGAGACTCCGATGATCTAGCAACCCATTTTTTCCATTTGTAGACCATTTCCATTCATCCTTTTCCTTACCTTCACGAAGTTGTGCAATCACAACTTCATTTCCTCATTTTTAAGAGCAATATCATTCCCCTCTATCTCTTTTTTCCAAAACCCCCATTCAAATATATTTTATTAGCCTTATCCTGATGAATATGCATATGACCCAACCCCCATTAATTCATATAGTTATCCTATTAATTATAACATTTTTCAAGAACAAAGATATACAAAAAATGTAGGTGTTTTCATGTCGAATGATGATTTCTAGCTACAGGTCCAGAATATAGAGGTAACCATTCAAAAGGAAAAGGAGATGTACCATCTTATAGCTCACACCATATTAGCCAAATCTCCAAATTCCTAGCTTTATCAAAGTTTCTCTTACTAGTCATCCTCATTTACAAGAGGATATTATTCCTCCTCTACCATTCACACCCCTATAAAATCAATCACAATATCAAACCTTCCCCCTTTCATATATCCAAACCCATTTTGGGAAGAGCTTCATGTCCAAATGCCTGAGAAATAGTATTCATCACCCATTACTCTCCCACCCTCTCAAAAATATTACAATTAGAGGAGTAGTCTGGAGAATTGAATGCTAGAGAAAAGGACATGCACTATCTCAAGAAGTGGGCTGAGAATTTTGAGATCAAGAAAGTTCTTCATCAAGATATTTGTAGTGTTAGTCTCCTATAAGTGTACCATGACTTATTGAGATGATCTCTAATATTGTGAATTAAGAGATATTTATTTCACATCGGATCCAACCTGAGGATGATGATGAGTCTACAACTCAACTCTTTCAAGATCCTCCTATCCCCTATCTTGATCAATCTATAAGTAAAGATAGAAATTTTAAGCACAAATTGGAAGGGGAAATGTTTTCCAATGCCAAGGAATTTTTTTTGGGGTCAAGGGGTGAAAAAAATATTGATATTTTTCCTAAGACTACACTCTTGATCACACAGAGGAGGAAATCATCCAAGAAAGCGAGCTCAAAAGAGAGTTTCACCTAAGCATAGACAAAGAAGAGGTGGAGGGGTTATCTGACCTAGAAGACATAAATGATGGGAAAGATCTAATTAATTTTATAAGTATTCTATCCCCATATTTCTCTTCCTCAACAAGGACCCTCTTGATGTTGGAGTTTCCCTTGGACCTAAGATAGAGCAAGAAATATTAACAAATGTTGATCATGATCAAACAAAGCTACATAAGAATGAAAAATATGAAGATTGTGGCCTGCCTGAGAGATGGAGAAAATTAGATTTGAAAATCATGTGCATAATAAAATATTTATGTGTTTCATAACACTATTCAAAGTTACCACCCATCATGTTCAATTCAAAACATGAGAAATATTTTCGAAGTTCCAAAGATCAGTTGATGCACATATCCAAACCAAATGCAAAGAAACTATAGGAGGTGTTTGTTCTTATTGAGGCTAATCTTTTGAGCAAAAGGGGGTGTGGATCATGTTTTCACTTTCACCACTTGATCAAGTTGCAAAAATGATGTCATGGACATATTTTGTAAGGAAGGGAAGTTATTTCTCCTAACCACTATTTGGATTTTTTTAATCTTGATTTCCTTTTGGTTAGAGTATGAGTAGTTTAGGTTTGTTGTTTTTGTAAAACAAGTGCTTTGCACACTCTGCATGTCTCCATTTGGATCATGTATGATTTCTCTTTTGTACATGGTTTTTGTGAGCCTCTTTGTAGTTTTACATAATCCATATCATTCACCATGGTGGGAAACAAATAAAATATTTTTGGGTAATTCCAAGTATAGTGTTGTTTCAAATCTCCAAAGAGCATTCTCAAACTAGTGCCAAGTTCAATGATTCATGTGGATTCAAGGTTAGTTTTAAAATTTTAGGATCATTTTTCAAGATGTATGCTTGAATCCACGCCCAGTGGATACATGGAAGGATTTTGGTCAGTTCATCTAGTATGCAGATGTCCCCTGAAAGTTTCCAAACTTTTATAAAAAATAGAACCTATGTTATTTGAACAACTTAATTCGAGTTGAAGACTAGCTTCAAGAAAGAAATTAGTTAAATTAAGGAACTTAGGGTTTTGCAGAGGTAAGAAGGTAGTATTATGTAGAAATTAGAAATCATCATACATTGTGGGTTTTATAAAGGTCATGCAAAAAATGAAAAGGAATAAAATTCATATGCCGTAGAATAAGGAAAGGATTGTGCCAGACTCTGGAGTAAAGAGAAGTTGAGCGTGGGGATGTTTGAAAAGTTTGTGTAACAAAGAAAAATTCGTGAAGTTATATAATATAAGACATAAATGAAATATCCACACAAGACCGCGAAGTAGAAGAAAAAGGATTCAACGTGGAAGGAGTATGAAATGTCTGGAGGAGAAAATCCACACAAGGTTGAAAGACCATGGAGCGAAGTTACAAAAAATATGTTGAACAAACAGAATACATATATAAAAGGAAATTTGTAGAATAATGGAGCAGTTGTTTTCTGATTTAAAGAAATTTAAATCTTTATCATAGGACTGCGATCAAACAAATATAATAATAATAAACATGATATAGCATGAAAAGTACAAGAAAGTGTGCAAGATAGGAGTTAAGAATGACTTAGCTTGTATCAATACATTTGGAGTGATTTTGGGATGGAAAATAAGCTTGAAAGGAAATTTGATCTGTGAAAGACATGTCTAAGAAACTAGGATCTAGAACCTCTTCAAACAGGAGCACCCATATGTGGAAAATACCACCCAAGCGCTGGTTTTTGAACTAGGCGCTAGTGTCCTAGCCAATGTTATACTTTTGATCATTTTTAGGGTCTCAAATTAGCTTTTTCCTTTCACTTTATGTCACATCCACTTCATTGTAGGTTTCTTGTGTTATAACTGTACCTAGAAAAAAACCCTAGATACCTACAAAAATATCAAGAAAACATTAGATGAAAAAAATAATTCATATCCTTGATTCAGATTGACCTCAATGGTCATCCCGATGTGATTGTCACCATGTTTTGCACTACATTTTAGAGTATATTTAGTTCTATTGTGTGTGTGTGTGTGTAATTGAATTGTGTCTTTTGAAACCAGGTTTTCCTTGTTCCAGTCATACTAATATAACAAGATACAACTATTTTTCCCCCAAGATGAATGTCTGAGATGGAATTCAGAAATATCCCCTCCCATGTAGTGAATAATAAAACCCAAATGTAGTCCTTGAATGTTTCTCTTTGTCCAAGTAGGAGATAGTAAGTATTAGCTCCAAATTGACTCAACCCCTAACAATAGTGAGTAAGTCATGTATATATATTATTAAATTTTTTAAATTTCGTCATTAATAACCAAGAAGGCCAAACCAAAGTGATAAAAGAGACGTTAGAAAAGATACCAAAGGATGTGACAATCTCGATTTGAAAAAGAGAGGAAAAAGGAAAGAAGTTCCAAAAGGGTGCTCATGTCCCTAACAGGCGCTAGTTTCCATGATGCTCAAAGGATATAACATAAAATATAGAGTTGGGTCATATTTTTCAAATGTCTAACAATATTTAATGACCATTCGAGAAAAGAAAATATTCTGAGTACCAAAAGGGATAAAGCAATGTAAAAGAAAAATGAGTTTTTTAATGTCTAGTGTTCTTGCTTAAAAATCATGCATATGATAACATACTTAAAGACATGATGTAAGTAGTAAGTGAAATATTTCATGACTATATGTACATAATAAGGAAATTTGAATCCACAATACAAAAGGGTTAACTGAAAGAGTCAGACATTAAAGAAAGGTGGTGAAGGGTGAAGTAAAAGAAGAATCTTTGAGTATAAGACCCGCGGTGCAAGAAGAGGTTTAAAAAAGTAAAAGTATGTTCATGGATTAGAAAAATAAAGGAAACAAGTCCATGGATCATTCATAAGCTTCTAAAATCTGTAAAATACCATATAAATCAAGACAAGACCATGGATCAAAAGAGAAACATTAGATGACATGGAAGACATAAGGAAGATAGAAAATTATTTAAATCCTACAAAGTACAATAAAGTAAGGCCTAATATAGTTTAAGAGTGTGAACCAGTCCCAACCACTAGAATTAAATAATGCACATTGAATCCCACAATTTCATATGATCTGATAGAGTGTCGTTTAAGAAACCTTTATTGGTCATGCCTGTATGTAAGCATTGAATGACGATTGGTCCTTCATAGGTGATGGGTGGTTGGATCTCTTCATTACTGGTGTGATTTTATTTTTTCCTTATCTCTTATCTTATTTATCTAAGATGTAACATTCCCATTTTAAGACTTTACAAATAAGATTTTTTTATACGAATGTACTCTGTTCCAAATAATCATAATTTAGAACACACATTCCATGCCAATCAATCTCATAGCAGATAACTATATGCAGTTGTAATGACTCGGTGAAACACTGATCTCTCATTTCATGACTCGGTATCATACCGATCTCTCATGTTAACTCGTTGAATCGTCTACTAGTTATACTTTGTTCTCTTACCCTTCTTTGGGTATTAAGTGTTTTGTTTAAGAGGCCTATTTGAATATTTGTTACCAATATTCATCTGAAATCTTGCTTCTTAAACTAGGTGACATAGGACAATGTAACTAGTAGCTTACGATACTTTGGCCAAATATTTCCAACATACTGTTCATATTACTATTCCTAGATGAAATACTCGTCAAACGGAATACATCCTTCACCCCACTTCATATGTTATCTAGAATGGTCTTTACTGATTCTTGTCAATCCACTTTTTCTAGGTTTTACCCTAACCAAGGGTAGAAACATTGTTTAGTGTAGAGGACTACTTGTGAGGACTAAGGATACATAGGCATACTCGATTGACCTAAATCAATTGCATGTGTCTAGTTATCCTAATTCGTTGAGATGTCCCCAACACTAAATCATGTTTCTAACCTAACTTAGGGTATAACTAAGAACAAGTCTGAGTTATGTACATCCAAGTGATTTAACCCTGAAAGGGTGTTGCAACATGTCAATTGCAACACAATATCCTAGCGAAGACCCAAGTCTTCACGAAGGTATTGTACTATAGTTGGTGTGTGACAACATCCGTCTGAGTCATCCCATCTGGATGTACGTATCCTTGAAGAAGTTAATTACTTAATTATTTTCTATAATTAAGGTCTAATTACAGCAACCTTCCTAAATCACTAGTTTCATTAGCCCCTAAGATTGTCAACTATTATTGAGTTGCAATTGCTTTGCAGAAACATTAAGTTTACCTTTTTTATCATTAACTTCCTACTTTAGGATTCAGTTTAATAAAACATAAGCAACAATAAAATAATATGGTTCACTCAATTTACTCATTCATTCTTAGCTCGTTTAAGCTCCGATTTAGACCCCTTTATATTAGAATTCATTAAGATGAGGTATACTTGTTAAATGTTCATGTTTACCTTCAATTGTCTTATACCTTTTAAGGTATTGGTCAAGAGGTAGTTCATATTCCTCTTTCTTATTAAGAATTTGGGTTCATTGCAACCCCCCTTACATTATTCAAGATAACATAGTGAATTTGCACTAACAAAATTTTATCAAACCATATAGATATAGTTAAATGATCAGCCATAAATGCCAACTTGTTAAGTTACATTTTAATAAAGGAATAGTGTATTTGTTTCTCTTACCACCTAGTTCATTTTAATTCAACTGAAAGGATTCCATACAGATATGAATATGAGAGAATAAATATAATCCTATAATTTCCTTCACACTATGTACAAGGAGAATGGCACATAAATTACAAATAACACACAATCTTTTCCATTCATCTAAGTGGAATACATACTTTACAAGTCCAAAAATTTTAGACATATTTAATGTCAAGCAACATCAATAAGCTCAATTAAGAAATAAAATTTTTCCTCTTACAAAAAAATTTCAAAAATGAATCATATTTCCTCATAAAAGTTCCAGTCTTTAGGTAAACAAAAGTAACATCAAAAAATAACTTGTCTCCTTTTATCACTTACAAAATCCATCTACAAAAATTACTAGCACGGGTCAGTTCATCAAACTGAGCATGATAAGCACTAAGCATTAAAATGATATGCTTTCAACTAACTATTTCATCAAAAGAACTCTACTTTTATGAAATAACTAAAGCATTACAGAAAGATACATCATTAAGAAATAACAGTCATGAAAGGAATAACAAAGTGTTAAGCCATATTAACATTAAGTAAAGATCATGATGTAATCAAATAATTTTCAGCCAATGATTTCATAAGGAATTTTATACCAGATAAATAATATTCCATCTGAATTACTTACCACATTCCTATTATAGATATATATAGCTCATTTCTTGATTCATTCAATCTAAATCAAAGAAAGTTACTAACTCTAATAATTCACAAAAATAGAGTTATTTTAAGGAAGCAATGTTCTACAATACTCAACATTAACTTACTCCATCGTAGAATATCTAAGGCCAAGCTCATTCAATCTTTAAAGTAATATTTTCCTATATTGAGTTACTACATCCAAATTTAAAGCCAAACTCTAGCCTAAGTTTTAGGTTAGCATCTACAAGTTTGATAGAGCATAAATTCCATTTACATGCACCTGGAATTGATCACACATCACCATAATAAGATCCCAAACAAGCAATAATCAAGTATAAGAAGTAAAGGTCTATCCTCTAAATACCCACTCTATAATCCATCAAAGTAATACTACCGATTAGGTCAGCTCCTTACATAGGAATAATACGAAGGAGGAGAGGATGAAAAGAGGGAGAAAGGGAACAACCTAAATATTCCTTAAGACTTTGAAGAGAACAATATTGAATACCTTAACCCAAAATAGAGAGAGATGCCAAGACACAAGGATGAGATAAGATCTCATTATTCCACCCTAAAAAGAGGAATACTAATCAGGCATAAAAAAATAGAAGCATATCCGATTAAGAGATCATTCTACTCTGACAAACATTGAAAAAATAGAACTATTCAGTATTGAATTGTGATATACGACTACAACATGCAAGTCAGAAACCAAAGATAAAGTTCTCATAGCATATAAATAAGAACAACTACAATAGTGCAAAAGCTACAACTAAAAGATTTGTTCAAATGAATTTAGTTAGCAATAGTACTTGAAGCAACAAAAAACAACTAAACATTCAAACTCATCCCCAATGCTAATAGCATTAATCTATAAATTTCTTTAATATTCCTTTCAAGAGAGAGACAAAGTACCATTAAATAATGTAATATTATGCGACCACAATTTCTTTTCGAGTGTCATAGAAATAAATCTTACCCATCCCTTGATGGTAAATGAATAAAATGAATACAAGATTTACAGTCAAGCCAAACCATATTCCCAACTTCACAAGAATCAAAGGAATAGTCTACAGGGAAAGAAAGGAAAGAACCCAACCCTGATTCGACCACAAGGAAGAACAACAAAAGCCACATGACCCCAAGTCAGGTAAGTCTTTAACAAATATGCTTATGACTTACAGGTGCAAGCAAAAAAATTGACATCATAAAACTTCAAGCAGAAGCTAGTATGAATTAATCAATTTTCCAACAAGGGGGAACCAAAACCCAAAACATACTTCTTCCATAACAGTCCAACAGAGTTCTCAGAATATAAAACGTCTCATCTCAGCAAAAGTATAACATGTTACACTTGTTTTTCAGCCAAAAATGACTCCCTAAACATCGAGTTCAGCTATCTAATTTAGCATAGTTCAAACATATGTAAAAATATTTGAAATCATCTCGAGCTCAATAAAAGATAGCCCGTTTCAAACTTTCACCCAATAAAAGAAACAAATCCAACTCCTATCTTTAACAACAGTGGACCCTTCTATACTATTTTTTAATAGTAAACAAAAGATCACAAGATTTGACAACATTCAGTCCAAACAATGGTTAAAGCCTGATTTGTTCACTTTTCCAACAAAGAAACAAACCCAGATCGAATCTTCATCACACAACGATTTCAAGCAGGTAAATACAATGAAAAATACAAGCATGAATGCAAGATAAACATATTATAAAAACTCATTTGTTTCCAAGAGTAGAGTTATTTTAATGAAAACACTTAGTAAAAAGTAGGACAACTTAATGGATAAAGCCTATCATGCTTGATAGAGCTTCTTATTGATTTGCAGAATATTTCTAGCCGAGCCTCCATAGTGTCTCTATTTTTTTCAAGTGACGTCAACAACTCCAACATTCATACTTCCTCTTATACCTCCACAGGATCCAAAAATAGCTCAATAATTCCAAGAATATCAATGGATAAAAAATAGAACTGCTGGTTTGAAGAACCAAAAACTCCATGCATAAAAAAAATTATAATGAACCAAAGATCAAACAACTTTCAAAACTCCACCTTGAATATCTCTTAGGTGGTTTCTTCACCATTACTGAAGCTAATTAATGCAAGGACTATCAGTTTCCATCTTATCTCTCCTCGCCACCACCATCCAAGTTTGGCAAACCTTCTTTCCAAAATTTACATGCAATTTCTATTTAGTGATGATGCCAACTAGGCATCCCCTAACTCGCCATGCCTCTTCCAAAACTAACAGTTCAGAGGGTGTTAAAACCAAAATCAAATCTCATTAATGCCTTGAAAACCAATGCCACAGCTGTTACCACTTTCCAAGTAGTCCGCAGGTACCCTTTAGATAGCATTAGTTTAGGTTAGATTTACATTAGGTTAGAAATCAACCTTAGTCCTAGGTAAATAGTATTTGCCTTAGGTTGTTTCAAAACTTCGTAACCATAAAACATACCATCTTAGGTTAGGGTAATAACCTTAATAGTTTAGAAATATGTCCTAGGTAGGTCTTAACTACCTTAGGTTAAAATCCAAATAGTATAGACATTACAACTTAGATTAAGGTGTTTACCTTAATAACTCAGTAATAGGTCCTTGGTCCTATTACGCTATTTAGTGTTATAAAATATTTAACAAGAAGGCCTAGGCTTACCAATTACAGAATGATGAAAATCAAGGACACCTGAAGCCAGGTCCTTTAATTTTATAAACAAAACTCAACTCAGTCCCACTTCACCTTACGTTTTAGAATTCCAAGTCAACCAGATGAATCAAGTAAGGAGAACTGAAGTATACCTTGGATCAATGGAATTGATCCAAGGTTTTGTTGTCAACACTATATAGTTAATACATCAACAATACAAGCTCTTAATCCCCTTTTTTTAAAAATTAATTAAAGTTGTACAAAAGATGAATGGCCTCATTTTTAAGTAAGCAGAAATCACAACAAAGTGAATCTCTTCACAATAATAATTTATCCATTGCAAACATGATTTCCAAAAGTCATAAGAGTACACCTTCCTAAGAAAAATCACATGTCAACGTTTGCAATGTCAAGAGGGAATGTAATCACAGTAATAGTTTTGTCAAAGATGTTACATATAAGAGGAAATTCAATAACATTTGTAAGTGATCCTCCTCTGAGTGTAAAGTCACCATGTAAAAATTATGTCTGCTTTCACAAATTAGAGACCTTTGATTTAGTCACCTAAAATGTACTTAATGTAAAGCAATAGATGATGAGGGATTCTAGGAATAACTCTTTAAGAAGGGACTTGGCATCCTGAACAACTATTTAGTTGATCTCTTCAATCAAGTGGTTTGCACATGTTTTCCAAGGTATTGGTCTCACCTTATAATTCATTCCATACACAAATCAGGTCCTACCTCTGATCCTAACAATTACCAAAAAATCATGGTGGACCACACATTCACCAAGATTTATGCTACAATACTTTTCATGTGACTCTTAGAGTTTCAGGACCAGAACCACTACAGAGCTAGAGGACATGTGGGGTTTTGACCAATCTACCAGACCATTGACCACATCCTCACTCTTTGGGCCATCATTGAGGAGGCACGCCATCTCTCTTCCAAGGCATTTTGTTGCTTTGTCAACCTTAGGAAATCCTTTGATTCTATTATGAGAGAATATCTCTTCCAGAGGCTCAGTGAGATTGGAATCTCCGAGACTCTTCTAGTTGCCATCATGTGCCTCTATGAGGAGTTTTTTGACCATCTCTGCACCATTTTCTCTCTCTCAGACTTCATCCAGAGCACCATTGGAGTCAAGAAGGGTTATTCTCTATCTCCTACCTTGTTCAGTATCTACATGGATGAGTTAGAGGATTTCCTTAGGTATCACATCAGGAGGGGATGGTTGTCTTCTCCACCAGATTATAATCTATATTCTCCTCTTTTTGGATGATCTAGTCCTTCTTTCCTCCTTGGTATAAGGTTTGCAGAGACATCTGGATGCTCTAGCCCTATTTTTTAACCACATAAAACTGATATTAAACTTAGGTAAGACCAAAATTATGATATTAAATACTCTAAAAACATCTAATTTTCATTTCTTATACAAGGGAGAGGAGCTTGAGATCACCAACTCTTACTCTTACTTAGGAGTGTTATTTTCTAGAACTAGCTTCAGTTTATGACCGACACCCCAACCTCGGGTTAACAAAGGCTACGGATCATTGGAAATCTTGGAGAGACAGTGATTCCATCATCACTTCTAGGACATTTTGTCAAAGCTTTCCCTTTCGGACTCCCTTGTTAGGCCCACAGTTCTTTATAGCTTGGAGTTTTGGGGGCCATCCCTCTGGAGTCTGATTGGACTACAGTGGAGAGAGTGTAGATTCTCCTCCTCATGCGTATCATTATATGCAAGGAGACAATTCCCTATAATGTCATCCTTTTAGACTTTGGCACTCATCCCTATAAGTTGGAAGCAATTTTCAGTATTTTATCCTTCATGCATCACATTCGGAGGCTGGAAATTTCCCCTGCTGGATGGGACAGGTACCCCTACCTTGCCTATGGATCCTCGAAGGACATTGCCTCAGATGATCACTCAGGTTGGTCCTGGTGTTGGTATGTCATAGTTTCATGACTACTTAGGTCTATTGGGATACATATAGGCCACATCCAATAATATAGTTACTCCTTGGATGCCCCCGCCCACATCCTTCTGGGAAACTAGGACTTGAAACAAATCATCAGAGATTATATTTACAAACAGTTCCTTCAGTACACCTGGACTAACCCCCAGGCTATGTTGAGCATTTTCTTATTGTAAATAATGGTATTATTTCTCTACCCCACTATATCTCTAGGCATTGGATACACACCCTTCGCCTTTCGCTGGGTTAGTTAAGAGTTGGCTCTCATAGGCTCTATGTTGATTGTCATAAAGTTGAACTCTACGATAAAATTTCCTAGATATTTTCCCTTTGGGAGCTCGAGACGAAGGAACACTTCATCTTTCGGTGCCCCATCTATTACGAGATCAGAGGGAGATTCTGTTGATTATTTAGAGAGCATCTTACCTTCATTGAATTTTTTAGATACTATGACCAGAGGTTCCTTTCTCTTTATCTGCATGTGACCCTTAAGCTTTGGGATGAGTCTCTCTAATCTCTTCTACCTTCTTCTAGATAGACAACTAGACTGTAAAGTACTTCCTTCTTTATAGTTCTCTCCCCAAGGAGGGGCACTAAGTGAAAGAGTGATACAAATCCTAATGACCAGACAATATCTATCTAGACTCAAGGTTCTATTTCACATATCAGGGAAATTCATATACATACGAGGTCAAGGCCACCCTTTCATTGTTGGAATTTGAGATCCACTAGACGAACACAGAGAGTTCATCCCTCTTCCAGGCATCAACATTCCAGACCTTCCACAACCACAGATACCAGACTTCAACACATTACTATATTTTTCTAGTCAAGCTTGTATGTTAGCTGAGGGTTCCTCTTACTCCCTCTTCATTCCTTTCCCCCTGCATGACTAGATTCGAATGGTTGCTGTAGGCTCCCCCTACCCATTCTTCTCTTCCTTCTTCTATTTTTGGTTATTTTTGGGGAGCGTTTGGTCCTCTGGCTAGATTATTTTCCACCTTCCATGTATGTTTCCAGTCCCATTGACCTAATTTTTTGGTCACTTTTTGGAAATTTAATATATTTATCTTATCTTATCTTATCTTATCTATCTACCAATGATGTAATGGACTATTTATATATTTTATCAATAAAATATTGTTATTGTGGCTCGTATATGCCCTTTACTTGCGTTTATTATGTCTCTTACCTCTGTGTTAATTTTTGGTATGTCGTGTGTGGTTCATATTTGTGTCTTTTTTCATTTCTTTGTGTCTAAAATGTGTGGAATAGAATGGTTTGTATAGTTTTGATCTATGACATGTATCTCCCCTCTCATCATGACTTTTCTTTTCTATTATTCACCTAATGGAGAGAGATCCCATTTCTATTTTTTCACCATCTTCATTTCCTTATATTAGTTTAATTTCACACATTCCTCCTTCCCCTTTTCCTTTGTATATAAATAGCTGAGCTTAGGAGTAGTGTAATAATTAGGTTAGATAGGTAGAGGAAGACGACATTCTCTTAAGGTTTTTCCCAAGGAGTGATGTTCCACATCTTGGGGACATTCCAATGTTTCACAGAGGTGTTGAATCTTGTAGATTCAACAAGGGTACAATCTTAGGTGATAAAAAAACCTCATAAATCCAATCATGTATACATTTAATTACATAGATCTATGTTATAAAAAATTTATTGGAAGTCTTCCAATCCAACATGGAAAGAGGCAATACAATCTAATCCAATATGGCAAGAGACAATCTTATAAAATTGGACTCCCTCGAGCCAAATTTACATCACATAGTATAAAAAAATATAGCTAATCTTGAATCTTCTGTGCAAGAATTAATGCTCTCCCTTAAGTAAAAAAAATTCAAACTTGAGAACACTTTCCCAACGAAAATTCCTTAATGTACAAAAAAATTCAAATTTGTCCATTATTTTTGTGTTTGACAATTTAATATGTCCTATCAAACCAAAATAAATTTTGACTATGTCAAACCATACTTATCAAGTATGAATCACAATTTTAATACTCCATTCCTATGAAATAAAATATGACTTGAGTGTGCTAAGCCATGATCAAGGTTGACATTTAAGCTCACAAATATGTTAGTAAAAGAAAATTTAAAAATATCCACTCATCCATATCAATGATTAATTCTGATTTTTTTTTAATTTACAAATGAATCATAATTTTGATACTCCCTTCCCGTGAAAGAAAAATTTACTTGAGTGTGGTAAGCCACAACCAATATTTACATTTAAGCTCATAAATCCATTAGTTGAAGAAAAGTTGGAAATACCCACTTGTCCACATCAATGATCAATTACAAAATAGAAAAAAAATTAAATTTTACAAATGAATTTTCGTAACTTACCTCAACCTTCTGAATATATATGAGGATAATTTTGTATAGTGTACTAACTTTAAATTCATCTAATATTTTCTCGAACTCTTGAAATGCCAAACCCAAAGCTTATATGTTTGTAAGGAAAAATAATAATTGACCTAGGCAACATTTTTTATACACTTTAACACAAATCTCAAAATTAATTAAAATATGTATTTAATTTCTTTTTTACATTCCCGCAGAATCAATTGTTGATGGTATGATATGTTTGATTGAAGAATAATTTGCATATCAGTAATAACATGGGAATTTCTATTTGGAAAGGTACCTTTCTATTTAGAAAAACCTCAAGAAATAGCCAACTTTACAGTTCCTATATTAGTGTTAATCTACCTAAACTAATGCTTGAAAGAAATATTGATTTCAGAAAGAGGAAGGAGAAGAAATATATAAAAAGGGATGGTGATGTATTAAGATGGAAATGATTGGAAACTAATATGATTGATTTAAACCTAGTAGGTAGACTCCTAAGGATTTTGTCTACAACCCTTTGATCCTTTGATGTCTCACTCTCTATGAGATGTAATATGATTTATTACTTCCTTTGCATGGGTAAAAATGTATCGATTTAATTTGAATATTTACTATTGGAATGCCACATTATATTACAAAATATAGATAGAGTTAAAATAATAAGACAATGGGAGGAATCATGGTCCAGAAAGAAGGCATGAAGGAAGAAAAACATCGGTCATATAGGAAACCAAAAAGAAGGCCACAAGGGTAGAAAAAAATGACCCTAAGGGAAGAGTCCAACAAACATCAAAATAGAAAGTTATGCACAAGCTACAATAGTACTAGGTAGAGAAGTAGGATCATCCTTGGGAGGGATGAACACACCACATTTTGGTTCTTCAAACAGAGGATCAACAGACCAACCATCCTAATCAGACAGCTGAATTCTTAGAGGCACCATTATTCCCCACCTTGGTGGTGGAGAGCCAATAAAATTATCCCCTCCCTAAGTAGGTGAGGCCCACTTTAAGGACCTAGCCACAACCTTCCCTCGAGGTGGTGAAATCCAACCTGACCAAGAATAGGATGGAGTAGAAAGATGACCTAGACGATGTGAAGGGTGTCAGCTATGAGAGTGAAATCTACAACACAATGCCAACGGTGGTTAGTTTGGCAAGGTAACATCATGAGGAACCTAACTCATAGTGCAAGGAGAACTCCCCTAATGATCAAAACACTGTTACAAATGTGCAAACTCCAGAGCCACTTTTTGAGTTTGGGCTTTAATATGCATTTGAACAAAATACATAATACTCACTTTATCATTAGTGGATAAGTAATTAGATGGATCAACATATTGGAAAATAACTACATTTATGGTTTTCCATAAATGAAATAAAATAACATCCTGAAAGAAATTCCATAATAAGGCAATATAGGTAGGCCATTGAGAATAATCCCTAAATAAATCCACTTTCCAATCAAAGAATTTAGGATGAAAAAGAGAGTGAATCCATATACAGTAAGAGTGGGTGCAAGGACATGTCAAAAATGTATGTTTGAAGGTTTCTAAGAAGGAACAAAATGGGAATTTAGGATTAGGTATGCTAATATGAATTAATATTTCCCCGAGAGGAATACCTTGGTAAATAATACACCACAAGAAATGATTTACTTTAGGCTCTATGTAAGGATTATATGCTTGATTAAGTTGTTTAAGCTAGGTGGATGTAGATGACTTAAGGTTCCAAATTAAGTTAAGATTAGGGATGGAAATAGAGAGAGATATAGATACAAATATGGTAAATAACCTTGGAATTGTAATCATTGAAAGCAATGTTTTGGTTCCAATGCAAATCACTCGACCTAGTGGCAGAATTGCAGATCTAGCTTATGAATCATAACATCCAACATCAACTCTTGAATTTTGAGGATAGAAGGAATATCTAAATTAATGAGATTATATCTCCTTATTAGCTTGATCTATGGAATTCGGTGTCTACATGAAACCAAATCCTGTATACTACTGATTCATTTACGAGCCAATCTAAGAGCTTTAATACATGGAACTTTAGCAAGTGGGATGTTGTCGTTGGTGATGATATGTGACCACCAAATATTTTGATCATTAAAGGATAAAATAATGTGGAAACCATCACCAACCCATCATCGAAGAGGCTTGAAAGTCTCAAATTACTTCCAAATACTTTTGACCACAAAAGAGCTAATAATTTTAACAGGGACTGTCGACACTAAAATTTTCCTCCATAATTTCTATTTCATTAATGTATGTATTAGGAATAGGATGTTGTTAAGTATAATTAGTAGTAGCGTCTGATAGAAGATAACGGCACCGTCAGTACGGTGCCGCCAATAATGTGGAGTACGGTAATAGTCAAAGTACAATAGGAATGTTGTAAAAAGTAAATATTTGTTGTAAGTGGTCCGGTAATGTCAAAATGTCAAAGTTTGGGTAATTAGAGAAGTAGGGTCTACATGATTAGGAATTAGAAATATTATATTGGTAATAAGGACAAGGAGTGAGGTCATAAATATTTTGTGTATTTTATTTGTAAAAAGTCTAAAAATGTGGAACCCATGTAAAATGATAAGGTTTATCTTATCTTAAAGGATAAGCTTACATGTACAGATAAGAGTTAAGGTATGGAATATGATTCGTCAGAGTGGATTTCTTATCCCATCTTAGAGATAAGATGGATAAGCCTAGAAGTTCTATAAATAGAGAGGCTACCCCCCCTCATTTAGCATAGAAGGAAGTAGTGAGAAATATTGTAGGAAGTGTGCGAAGGAAGCCATCAGTTTAAAGGTGTGTTGAAGAAGCCATTAAGAGGTGTGATTGTAAAGTTTCTCCCATAGTCTTAGTTAAAGTCAAGTGAAGTCAATAACACTTGAAGTACCTCATGGGTGAGATTGTAACAGTTTCATGTTAATATTATAATTTATTTTGATATTTCAGATTTGTCATCATTCTGTCTTATCATAGTCGATGGTATTCTTGTGTTATGTTGTTGTTTTGTTTCCAGATTACATCCACCAAACTAAAGGCTGTGCATTAGTAAATAATCATAGCACGAGGAGTTCCTGGTGAAGAATTATCATAGTGCTGGATTGGTGATGAAATTTTGGTTCCGTTGCCGGGACCATTCCTCGTTGGTGGATTCTCTGGAGAGATATTCCCACTTAGTCAAAAATCAATTAGAGGGTAACCTTGTTTTTACTGTGCATAGTAGTTACCATGGTAAAGTCATTTTTTCCATGAATAGTAGTTACCATGGTAAAGTCATTTTTTCTGGAATAGTATTTACCGCAGTAAAGTCACTTTTTACCGTGAATAGTATTTACCACAGTAACTTCACTTTTTACCGTGAATAGTGTTTACCACAGTAAAGCCAGTTTTTACCGCAGTAAGTCAAGTTTTACCATAGTTTACCGTGGTCATTTCTATTTTACTGTAGAAAGGTGTAAAGTCACTTTCTAGTATAGTGATTCCAATTATTTGTACACATAAGTCTTGTTGATTGTACTTGTGAGTTGGTATTTCACGGTCGTTACTTTTGAAAATGGGAAAGATTCCTATTTTTTCAGCTCAATCTAATGAAGATGCTTCTTCTTTCATTCAAGAGTTTAAGCGATCTTGTATTTGTAATGGCCTTATAAGAAGGGAACAATGGACTGAATTTTTTCCTACCTTTTTGGATGGTTCAGCACTTAGGTGGTTTGAAACACTAGGTGATAATGTGAAAAAATCATGGGATTTATTAACTGAAATTTTTCTTGAAGAATTTGGTGAACAACAGAAATATACAGATCTCATGATCGAGATCACAAAGCTATCCCAAGGAGAGAAGGAGAAGATAAGGGATTATCATGCTCGTGTTCTAGAGCTAAGGAGGAAGCTCGATGCCCAGATCCGGAAGGAAGGACTAGCGGATGGGTTGATGAATGGCATGGATAATCTCCTTTGTAAGCACTTCATTCTTGGGATGAAGCCAGAGATCAGACAACGAGTGAAGTATGACCGCCCAGCTACCATTGAACAAGCAAAGAAGATTGCAAGAAGGCAAGAAGAAAGCATGGAAGAGTAGCCCAAAGAAATTGTTGCTAAAGTAGAGCCTACACTAGCACCTTTGGTCCAGAATCCACAACCACTCCCGGTGAGCACAAATATTTCTCCTAGTACATCTACTGAGTATGAAGATCTGTTCAAAAAGATGGGTTAGTTAACTATTAATCTTCTTCAAGGAAAGTAATTTAGGTCTTAGGGAGGAGATAGAGGTCCAAAAAGAAATATTTCTGAAGTTGTTTGTTATGGTTGTTATAAAAAGGGTCATTATAAGTATAATTGTCCAGAAAGAGCTTCTACATCTGGTGAATGAGATAATGATAAAGGAAAAGCACCTGTGAATTCTTTTGATGTAGTAGATAAGAGCAGAAATAATGAAGTAGATGTGTTTGTAACAAAAAGAAAGAAAGAAAAAGATAATCAAGATGGAAATGATCCTAAGAAGATGAAAGAAGAAACTAGTAAGAAACATAGGAGAAGAAAGTTGGGTGTGCAAGATTTTCTGATTTCACAGGGGCAAGGACCATACTCCATCTTGGAAGATCTGTCCAAAAGGCCTGCAAATATTACATATGGTCAACTCTTGGCTATGTCTTCTGAGAAGAGGTGGGAGTTGTGAAGTGGACTCAATGCTCGACGAAGGAAGGAGGTTGAGGTCCCTGTTTTGGAGGCAGAGGCGGATCCCTATGCTCCACAAGCTGAGGTATTATGTAATGGCATTTCAATTCATGATGTCTTAGTTGATGGAGGTGCTGCAGTTAATGTAATGACTGAGTCTGTAATGAATATGTTGGGTTTAAAAATTGATCGCCCTTCAACACTTATGTTAAGGTCATTAAATAAGGGAAAAACTAAACCAGAAGGTTTAGTTTCAAATGTGGCAATATCTGTTATGGGTGTTGTATGTGTGGTAGAATTTCAGGTGATGAAAAATGGTACTGTTGCGTACCCAATGCTGCTAGGAAGACCATGGCTAAGGAGAGTTCATGCAAGAAACTACTGGAATGAAGGTTTCATGACACTTGGACATGGTAGAGAGAGGGTGAAGATAAATGTGATCCCTCGACATCATAAGGTAGAACCTGTGGATTCAAGAGATGAAACTGATGATTGGACATCCTCTGATTACTCTAGTACCAGTGAAGTGGACACTGAAGATGAAGAAAGTGAGGTGGATGTTTCAGTCATGGATATCCTTCTAGTCACACCAACTCATGACCCCATAAAATTATCTGAAGAAGAAGTTGATGATCGTCTCCAACAAATAAAGATTGGTGATGCTGTGATGGAGAGTGAGAAGGAATCCTACCTCCAGCTCTTTCAAAGGTAAATACAACTATTCACTTTTGATTACAAGAAACTCCGTCAAGTAAGTTGGGTAGAACATTTTATTGAGCTGGTAGATGGTGCTAAGCCCATAAAGCAAATGCCATATAGAATGAATCCTAATTTTTTCAAGACTGTAAAAGAAGAAATAGATAAGTTGCTTGATGCAGGATTCATATTTTTTGTGGAGAATTCAGAATGGGTTTCTCCCATTGTGATCTCAATAAAAAAGAATGGGAAGCTACGCATTTGTGTTGATTACAGGAAGCTCAATAAGGCAACAAAGAAGGATCATTACCCTCTTCCATTTTCAGATCAGATCTTGGACGAAGTAGCTGGCCAGGAGTGCTATAGTTTTGTTGTTTAGATATAGCGGCTATAACCAAGTTCATATAGTAGAGAAAGATCAGCTTAAGACCACGTTCACCACTCCTTGGGGAACATTTTCTTATAGAGTTATGCCTTTTGGGTTGTGTAATGCTCCAGCAACATTCCAACGTTTGATGAATAGGGTGTTCGAACCCTAATTGGGGCCTTCATCAGAGTATTTCTGGATGATTTTTGCATCTATGGGAGCAAGTTGGACCACTTGCACCAAATGGAGACAACATTTTAAAGGTTAGATGAAGCACAAGCCTCACTAAACCCTACAAAGTGTGTCTTTGGATGTCCTAAAGGTGTTTTGTTAGGGCATGTTGTATCCAGAGATGGTATTGGTACTGATCCTGATAAAGTTTCAAAAATCAAAGATTTACCATTTCCTATTAATATAAGTAAGTTGAGATCATTTTTAGGCCATGTGGGGTTACTATAGAAGGTTCATCAAGAATTTCTCAAAGATTGCACATCCACTAACCCAGTTCTTGAAGAAGGATGTTACTTATGAACCAGGAAATAAGTCGCATGAAGCTTTTGGACAACTGAAGGAAGCCCTGGCGTCTTCACCTATTTTGAAGAATCTAGATTGGAGCAAGCCATTCATTGTGTACAATGATGCCTCAGATGCAGCACTCAGAAGTACTTTAAGCCAAAAGGATGAAAATGGGAATGAACATCCAATTTACTTTGGGAGCAGAAAAATGAGCAGTGCTGAGGTAAATTACACTGTAACTGAAAAAGAGGCTCTAGATATCATTTTTGCTGTAAATAAGTTTAGAAATTACTTGCTAGGGCAAAAATTTCTAGTTGTAATAGATCATCAGGCTCTAAAATATATTGTAAATAAGCCTAACCCATCAGGGAGGATAGCAAGATGGATAATTTTGCTACAAGAATTCGAATTTGATATTATAGATAGGCCAGGAAAGAAGCATGTCAATGCAGCAGCACTCTCTTGAGCCTATGATGGTTTAGGATCATCTTGTGATGATGATGATTTCCCTGATGCAGCATTGTTATCCCTTGACACAATCCCTAGTGAATACATAGATATTTGGAATTATCTAAATGAATTCAAGTTTCCTAATGGTGCCAATGCAAAGACTAAGAGAAAGATTACTCAAGCTAGTCGTCCATATTCTATTCTGCATGGAGTATTATTTTGAATAGGACCTGATGGACAGTATAAGAGGGCAGTTGGACGTGATCAAGGGAAGGAACTGCTAGAAGAATTCCACAATGGTACATGTGGAGGGCACTTCTCTGGACAACTTACAGCAAGAAGGATCTTGGATGCAGGTTATCACTGGCTGACTCTTTTTAAAGATTGTTATAATTATTGTAAGACATGTGATATTTGTCAAACGCATGGTAACCGTAAGACTTCATCAAATCTATTATGCCCTATTCTTCCCCTGGGGAATAGACATTGTAGGTCCACTTCCAACTACATCACGCCAAAATAAGTATATTGTAGTTGCCACAGATTATTTAACCAAGTGGGTTGAAGCTAGGCCATTGAAAACAACTTCCATGGATGAAGTGGCAAGGTTCATGTATGAACGCATTGTCACTAGATTTGGTTGCCCATTAGAAATTGTAACAGATCAAGGAAGCCACTTCATTAATGAGGTGGTAGAAGCCCTCGTCAATAAGTTTTCTATTAAGCACAGGAAGGCAACAACATACAAGCCAAGCACAAATGGACAGGTGGAATGAACAAATTTTGTGTTGTGTCAAATTCTAGCAAAAGATGCAGCCTTGCAAGTACATAAATGGGATAAAAGGATTCATGCAACATTGTGGGCATATAGGGCAACATCAAAGTCAGCAACATGATACTCCCCATTTTAGTTAGCCTATGGCATTGATCTAGTTCTTCCTATTGAGTTTGATATTCCCACTGTGAGAATTATGAAAAATGAAAGGATGGATGAAAGTGATTCAGTAAAAGAAAGGTTGGTACATCTTCATTTGCTGGAGGAAATGAGAGAAATAGCAAAGGATACCCATAAGAAGAAAATGAAGCATAAGGAATACTTTGATCAAAAGATCCGGTGGTCTCCATTTCATGTGAATGACTTGGTTCTAGTATATGATTCCAGATACAAAAAAAGAAGACAGAAAATTTCTTCCAAAATGGATAGGGCCCTACAAAATAGTAGCTGTGCATGAAAATGGTACGTACTGACTGGAGGAATTGGACGACACTCCCATTACAAAATGGGTCAACCACGACAAGTTGAAGATTTTCCAAGCACCAAAAGAGTCTACTCCGAGGACGGAGTAGAAGCTAGGAAGGGGGAAGATGTCGACACTAAAATTTTCCTCCATAATTTCTATTTCATTAATGTATGTATTAGGAATAGGATGTTGTTAAGTATAATTAGTAGTAGCGTCTGATAGAAGATAACAGCACCGTCAGTACGGTGCCGCCAATAATGTGGAGTACGGTAATAGTCAAAGTACAATAGGAATGTTGTAAAAAGTAAATATTTGTTGTAAGTGGTCCGGTAATGTTAAAATGTCAAAGTTTGGGTAATTAGAGAAGTAGGGTCTACATGATTAGGAATTAGAAATATTATATTGGTAATAAGGACAAGGAGTGAGGTCATAAATATTTTGTGTATTTTATTTGTAAAAGGTCTAAAAATGTGGAACCCATGTAAAATGATAAGGTTTATCTTATCTTAAAGGATAAGCTTACATGTACAGATAAGAGTTAAGGTATGGAATATGATTCGTCAGAGTGGATTTCTTATCCTGTCTTAGAGATAAGATGGATAATCCTGGAAGTTCTATAAATAGAGAGGCTACCCCCCTCATTTAGCATAGAAGGAAGTAGTGAGAAATATTGTAGGAAGTGTGTGAAGGAAGCCATCAGTTTAAAGGTGTGTTGAAGAAGCCATTAAGAGGTGTAATTGTAAAGTTTTTCCCATAGTCTTGGTGAAAGTCAAGTGAAGTCAATAACACTTGAAGTACCTCATGGGTGAGATTGTAACAGTTTCATGTTAATATTATAATTTATTTTGATATTTCAAATTTTTCATCATTCTGTCTTATCATAGTCGATGGTATTCTTGTGTTATGTTGTTGTTTTGTTTCCAGATTACATCCACCAAACTAAAGGTTGTGCATTAGTAAATAATCATAACATGAGGAGTTCCCGGTGAAGAATTATCATAGTGCCGGATTGGTGATGACAGGACCTTGGTGAAAATTAATGTAAGCTAACATTTTTCCAACATGTTTTTCCATATGGAGAACCAGAAGAAATTTAATGCCTTAGAAGAATTTTCCAAACCTGATTTCCATTAAGGAAATGAACCACCCACTTAGAACAAAGGGCTATACTTTTCCTGTAAACTTCTATAATTCCCAAAACACCTTGGTCTTGAGGAAGGAAGCAAACATCCAAAGCCACGCGATGAAAACCTTCAGCTTGCTAACCAATAGACCATAGATAATCTCTAAGCAGTATATTGAATCTACCAAACAATGCCTAAAATGGGAACCAACATGTAGAGTAGTAGACATGAGTAGTTGCTAGAATCTTAGTGCACACCTAAAATTTTCCAACCAAGGAAAGAGGTTTAGAAACCCACCATGAGATATTTTCTCAACCTAATCAATAGCATACTGCTAAAGAGTAGCAAAAACACTATCAAAAGTAAAGGGTATCCCTGAAAAAATTAAATTTTTCACCATGGCCAATCCATTTCCAAGGATAAGCTTTCAACCAATTAAGCATGATCTAAGAGATCTGTTAGTATCACAAGGTTTTGGCCATCATAACACTAGAGCTAGATGTTTAAAAAAAAATGCAAGACATTGAAAATATTCCTTCACATTTTGTTCATTCTCAGCAGGGGTAAGAAAATAATCTTCTACAAAGTGACCATTAATGAGATGAGTAGAATGATCTGGTAGAAATATACCACTGATAAAACCATGTTATGCTCGTTGAGAAAGGATATATCCCAAGGCATCTTCCACTAAGACGAAGAGAAAAGGAGCTAGAGGGAACCCTTATCTGATTGACCGAAAAAGACCGAACGAGATGAATTGATGACCATTGATAGTAAGATAATTTGAAGCATATACAAAAAAAATAGAACTAAGAAAAAACAAAGCCCAAAGCTTCAAGCATGGCAAAAAAAGGCCATTCAATACGATCATAGGCCTTCTCAAAATCAGTCTTTAAAAAATAGGATGTTGGAAAAAGTTCCTAGACCATTCGATTCATTCCTAAACCACACTGATATTATCCAAAATGTAACAACCTTTGACAAAACCAGTCTGTCTTGGTCTCACAATTTTGGGAGAAATATTGACAATCTGAAGGGCTGACACTTTGGAAAATTTTTTATAAGACACAGGGAGAAGCGTGATCATCCACCAACTAGAAATAAGCTATGGTACCAGCTTTAGGGATAAACTTGATATTTCCTTTATTAATAATTTTCCCTAATGAATTGTTCTACACAAATTCATTATAAACTTGTAACATGTATATACCAACAAAAGACCATGTATGGATTTTTAGAATTCACAAGGAAAGCCATCAATTCCAGGTGATTTATCATTCGTCGAGCACATTAAAGCCTCATGAAGCTCCTCAAGAGAGAGAGGATATTCACACCATGCTCTATCTTTGATAAATATTTTGCAAGGAACTACCGCCATGCACTTTTACAAATATGAAAGACACTCAGTAGAAGGTTCTTGCACTTAAAAAAACCAATTTATAGTGCTCAAAAAAAGCAAATGTTATCTCTGGAAAAGTAGTGAGCCGATCATGTATGGTCTATATAGCTTTAATATGATCGTGATCATACTTCACTCAGAATTATTTGAAAAATCTTTTCAATCTTTATCTTCCACCTTGAGAAATGTAAATGGGATTGTATGTGGGCTCATATGGAAGAATAACTCTCCATAACCTTGAGTTGGTGTCTGAGCTTGAAAGCTTGAAGTTGGGTCAAAATATCAAAAGGATGAGATTCTAAAAGGATGGAAATTCTCTGGAATTCCATGTTCAGAGAAAAATCCACGTGTTTTTTTCACCCAAGTGACATGTTTTCCAAAGTGGTAGAGGAACTTGGTAGTGCGTTGATTGGTTGTGTTCCTTGACTCAATCTAGCTGGCAGCAAAAGGTGGACGTGGTGTCATATTCCATACTTTGGCGATGAGAGGGATGACCCCATCATGACTTAGTAGCAAGACATTAAGATATAATTGATTCCTAGGAACTTTGAAATGGGTTGCACTCCAAAAAACCTTAAATGCGATCGGGTTATGATTTGACAAAAGAATATCATGTCAGATAATGATCAGTGAGTGACCGCTAGAGTATAAATCAAAAAATATATATGGAGAGAGCGTGACATGATCTAGCCTTTTGAATCCTCTATCAGAGGCTTCTCAAAGATTATACCAAGTAAACAAATTTTGAGAAGTAGAGTATCTACGCCGCCAAAACAGAGGGTCAAAAAGTCCCCAGCAGCTTTTAAAATAAACCCAAGCCTTATTTTCGCCCACACACCACCACATAAGAAGGGCCTCTTCTTTGTCTTCAGTATGCTCAATCGTTTTAAAGTCTCCACAAATCAACCAATAACAAATCAGAAAATTTTCACCTAACCATCTCCATAACATCGTCCTTTCTGTGTCATAATTAGGGGTGTAGAGATTAACAATGTCAAAAGAAAATTCGTTAACCACTAAAATAACCCACACTTCTTGATTAGTAGGATCATGGCTCGTGGAAGTAATTAAAGTCAAAAATCTTGGGGAAATGGAAATACTAGCACCACCTTTCCCATCTATATGGATGGTATGAAAGTGTTTGTACTTTGGAGTAATACATGTTAGAGTAGTTTGAAGAAAAAAACCATAAATTTTAATCTCATGTAAACATGTAAAATCTAAACTACCAATCAATTGACAAGCTACTCACACAGAGTATTTTTGGGTGGACTCCGTGAGACCTCAAACAATCATGAGAGAAAATTCATGAAAGCTCTGACATGTCGAGCTCTCCTTGTTATTCCTAAATCTCTGAACCCAATAAAGCGAAACTATTAGAAAGATTTGGAAATTGGTTTGGCATTGGATGTTCAACTTGAATGGAGTGGCATTTAACCCTATTTTCTCCCCTTGTCCCAACGGGCACTTCTCAAGGTGCGTTATGCAAACGATGTTGAGTTAGAGAAGTTGAAGCAAAGATCCCAGATTCCTAGTTTTGTTGCATGGAGACGATAATTGGCTCTATAAAGGTTGGGAACCAGAGGGACAAGAGGAGTTTTCTTATGACTATCAGCTAGCTTTTCGAGGGAAGATTATGGTGTAGTAGGATTTGGGACCTCGGTAGACACGGGTTTGGTCCCTGAAGCCTTCTTATTACCCACTGAGGTCCATCTATCAGTCGGTGGGTCGGACTTAGGTTTAGGATTCGGGGAAGAGGTAACAGGCGGCTTGGAGCAAGCTAGAAGCGGACAATCACGAATACGATGGTCAGGAGCTTGACATTGAAAACATGTATTAGGAAAGTTTAAATAAACATCCTTCTGAGAGAGACACATAGATCCCACTAGGAGATCTATGTGGTTTGTCGTATCTTTCACTTGGTCTACCTCAACACAAACATGTTTTTTGGGGGCGAGCATAAAAAACGTTCTTGTTCGTGGAAAATCACCTTCCTAATGGGTTTGACGATATCTAGAATTAACGACTAGAGATGCATCGAGATCCCTGACAACTCAATCCAAATGGGAATTTTCAAAGAAACTTGATTTGAAGGGCTGAAATATGGGGTCTATTGCGAAAGAACTAAAATGGTGTTACCAAAGTACTAACATGAAGCTTTAAGAAGCAAGGATTGAACTTGTGACGGTTTGCAAAATGAAAAAAGGTAAAAACCCGTGGTGAGATTACGAATACCTAAAACCAAGATTGCATTCGACTCCCAATGGTTTTTAATCCAGTTTCGCAAAAAACAATTTAGAAGGAATGTGACCACAAAAATAAGCAATAATGTAATTATTCACATACCCTTTTACACTAGTTCTAAGCACTCAATAATAATAAAAACATTTGGTGTGGATTCATAATCATTATCTTTTCGTAGAGCTTTAACAAAAATTTTAGGGCATGTTTGGGAGCTAGTGTCACCGCCGCTTGTAACAATAGTTACCACATATGGATTAGAGGTCATATATAAGCTTCTCACCACCCAAATGGAAGATTAAATGCATTGGATTACTATGATAAGACATGAAGGATCTAGTGTTGGGTTACTGGAGGTGCATAGTGAACTCAAGAGGGATGACACGAGTGAAAGCATGTGAAACCCTAAGAGATCCAATTTTGTCCCTCATAATATTTCAAAAGCTGTAATTAAATTTGAATATTTCATATTTATATTTTCAAAATATATCCCAAGCATATGTAATTTAGCTGATTTAACCTTATTAATATATTTTTATATGTTATTTGTAATCTTTTCGATGTTTTTTTGGACTTGGTTGCCACTGCAAATCTTAGAAAGATGGATTTTTCCATGGTTTGCTGTGTGACGGATAAAACATTTGCATCCCTTTTGTTATTCTATTTTTAAAAATCATTCTCTACTTGTGACAAGACATTGATAGTCACTTGATGGTTGTTCGAGGCTATAATCATTTTTTCCCCAATAAAATAGGGATTTAAGGCTATGTATGTATAATGGTTGTTTATGCTTACACACACACACACCATAATTGAATTGAAAAGCTTCGAACTTGACTTATAGATTTAAGTGACAACTTCATCGATTGATTTAGCTAATCACCAGCCTCTAATACCTATTTAAAGAATTATTGTAAAACCAACTAATAAATAATACTCAGATGCAAATTGGTATCCATATCATACACACACATACTTGGATAATAAACATGAAATAAATATTAATATTGAAATGAATGTTACACAAAAACTTATAACATTAATTTTTGGCATACCTTCACTTTTCTCTCTTCTTCATTCCATTACTACTAATTAATGAAACACACATATTCATATATTACTAATTTCCTCTAGAAATTCCCTACCTACCCAATAAAAAAAGACCCAATATCTATCTTATAAAATTTCTGAAGAGTTTTATTGCATTACCTATAAAACTATATTTGTTTAAAAACATAATAATAAATGCATAAATCAAGCTTACAATTCCAACAATGTTCATATTGTTGGGGTTAGACCAAAACAGGTTGTACAGATATATATCATATTAAAGCATACAAGCAATAAACATGGAAATAACCAACATAAGAAAATATGCAAGATATAACGTGGTTCACCCAATGTGGGCTACGTCGACCAAGAAACAACCAATATATTATTCCAGAGGTTGTACAATTGAAGATCTACAATCTTCCACACCTTACACGATGTACTATAATTTTCCTCTCATAATCTTCTCTAATCTCTCTCCAAGAATTCCCTTCTTGCAATTCTCCCAAATCTAACCTCTAACCCTAGTTTCCTAGCTTATATAAGCCTATACAAACTTAGGGCACTTTAGCCATTCATTTACAACAATTAGATCAACTTTATAACAAATATTAGATCTAATTCCTGTGATTTAAAAATAAACAATCACACACATGTAACTGATGTTGGTTTTTCCCAACTGATGCCAGTTAGTATGCTATGTGACCCATGTCGGCCAGCTAACCGATGTCAATTACTGTGTAAACCTGCAAGTTGCAAATAAGCTCCTTGGTGAAGCAATTCAACTCCACAATCTCAATATCCTGCACAGCTCCATCCTTGGTTCCTCTCCTAGCTTTGTTTCTTCCTCTTCAAGTCTCAAACTTGAAGACCAACATAAGTGGATTGTAGCTCCAACTTCTCCTTTTCCAACGAATTTGTTAGCATATCCGTAGGGTTCTCATTCGTATGATTTTTCTCTAACTTCATCTGCCCATCCTCCAACACTTGTTGTATGAAGTGATATCTCAACTAAATTTATTTTGTTCTTGAATGAAACACTGAGTTCTTTTCCAAATGAATTTCACTTTGACTATCATTATATAATCTATAATCCTCTTACTCCTTTCCCAACTCTACCATGAACATGCTCATCCATATCATCTATTTGCTAGCCTTTATAGCTGCAACATACTCAACCTCTGTAGTAGACAAGGCCACAACCTTATGCAATCTCGAAATATAGCTAACTGTTGTCCCACCTATTGTGAATACTTATCCAGTGGTGCTTCTCCTACCATCTAAATCTCCAGCCATATTGGAATCAACATAGCCATATAAAGTAGTATCTGACCCTCCATAACATAATTATATGTCATATGTCCCTCTCAAATACCCAAGAATCCATTAGACTACTTTCCAATTCTCTTTACCTGGATTGACCATAAATTTTCTCACAACTCCCACTGCCTGTGTAATTTCTGGTCTGGTACAAACCATAACATACATAAGACTTCCAACTACTGAAGCATATGGAACTCGTGCCATGTACTCAACCTCCTCATGTGATGTAGGACACTGATCTTTTCTCAATTTAAAGTGTCCAACCATAGGAGTACCTATAGGTTTTGAATCCTACATTTTAAAAATTTTCAACAACTTATTGATACAATCCTTCCCAGACAAATACAATTTCATGTTCTTCTTATCTCTAAGAATTTACATGCCAAGGATTTTCTTTATAGCTCCCAAATCCTTCATTGCAAATGTGTGAGCTAAATTTACTTGAAGCTTACCAATGTCCTGCATACTAGATCGTGTAATAAACATATCATACACATACAATAACAAAATAATATAGATCCCATTTTCAAGTTTCTTGAAATAAACACAATGGTCAGATTCACATCTCATATAAACATGATCATGCATAAAATTTTCAAACCTCATATACCATTTCCTTAGAGCTTGTTTAAGCACATACAATCTATTTTTCAACATGCACACATGTTTCTCCTTACCCTTGACTTCATAACCAAGCGTCTGATTCATATAGATCTCCTCCTCCAAATCACCATGAAGAAAAGCCGTCTTAACATCAAGCTATTCTAAATACAAATATTCTACTACAACTAAACTCATAAAAGTACAGATGGAAGTTATTTAACAACATGAGAAAATATTTCACCAAATTCAATACCTGAGTTCTGAGAAAATACTTTTACCAAAAGCCTTGATTTGTTTCCCTTATTTCCACCCTCTTCCTCCTTGATCCTATAAACCCACTTGTTATGTAATTTTATCTTAGATGCTGACAACTTGAATAAATCCCATGTATGATTCTTTTCCAAGGAGTCCATCTCCTCATCCATGCCATGCTCTCATTGTACGTGGGTATCTTGTTGTATTTGTTCTTCAAAATACTCAGGTTCACCATTATTAGTCAATAATAAATAAGATAATGAAGGAGTAAATATTTTTGGAGGTCTACTTACCCTTTATGACCTTCTCACTGAGATTTTGGGTGCCTGGGGCTCATTTTGTGCCTGTTGCAGATTCATTTCAATCTCTAATAGTGACTGACACCAGTCGCCTATAACCGACATCGGTTCCTCTATAACTGACATTGGTTCACCCAATCGACGTCGGTCCTATGTAGCTGATGTTGGTTCACCCAATCGATGTTAGTCTTACTTTGACTGAAACTGGTCACCATGACCGACGTTGGTGTCTATGGATTTTGATTTTAAATCCGAGAATGCATCTTTCTCAACAAACTCTTCACCTGGTTCATTATTGGGTACTAAAATTTTAGTCATGTACATTCTCTTTTCATTCCAATCAATGTTACGACTCCTAACAATCTTAGCATCTTCTAAATCCCAAAACTAGAATCCAAAATCACCAGAACCATAACCAATGAAAGTGTATCTCTTGGATTTAACATTGAACTTCTTCCTATTTTCTTTATCAACATGCACAAAAGCTTATGAACCAAATACTCTAGGAAAAGAAAGATCTACCTATTTTCTAGTCCATGCTTCTTCTAGTATTCCACCATTCAGTGCACTTGAGGGGCCACAGTTGATCAAATATACCATTATATCTACTACTTCTACCCAAAATTGCAAGGGTAATCCAACATGTATCCTCATGCTTTTAGCATGTTCCATAATATTGGTGTTTATTATTTATTCCACTCCATTCTCCTGTGGAGTTCTAGGAGCCGTTATTTCTCTATGTATTCCATTCACTAAACAGTAATAATTGAAAACCTTCTTGTAGTACTCACCACCATTGTCAGATATAAGGCACTTCAATTTCCAATTAGTTTGATTTTCTACAAGGTATTTCCACCTTTTAAATGTTTCAAAGACATTAGATTTACATTTAATACAATAAACCCATACCTTGTGGCATGAATAATAAAAGTCATATAGTATTGGGATCCTCCATGAGAAGCTACATGGGCTGGTCTCCACACATCTAAGTGCACAAGCTCCAATTTATTCTCCTTCTTTGTTGACCCAAATTTAAGAAATATCACTATCTTTTACTTTCCAAATATGCAATGCTCACAGAAATCAAGATCTACATCTTCAAATATGATAACTTACCCTTTTCCTTTAAGATCTGCATTCCCTTCTTACTCATATGGCCTATCCGATTATGCCTCATGCTTGCATCTGAATCTGAAGTAGATAGCACAGAAAAAGAATCAGTAATACAAGTAGAAAAATATAATGTTCATACCTTCTTGCCTCTTGCAACAACAAGAGATCCATTGGAAACTTTCCAAGAATTGGATGTGAATGTAACCATACATCCATCTTCACCTAATTGTCCTGCAGAAATAAGATTTCTCCTGAGGCTTGACACATGCCTCACATATTTCAATATCCATGTATTTCCATTTTGCAATTTAAAATGAACTTCACATTTACCAATAAAATTACATGGTTCATCATCTCCTAAATAAACATGCCCAAAATTACCGTGGACATAATTTCTAAAATAACCCTTATTAGGGGTAGCATGGAAAGAAACTCTTGAATCTAAAACCCATGATTCAATTTTACTATACAAGGAGAGAATAAGGGAATCTTGCATTACCTTTGATGCTGCATTTTCCTCTTGACCCTTCTCTGGTACATTCTCTTTTTTTTCCTTGAACTAACAATTCTTCTTTGCATGTCCTTTCTTTCCATAATTCTTGCAGGGTATTCCTCTACCTCTGGATTTAGATTTGCCACTCTTAGAATTCTATTTCCCATTACTCTTTCTCTTCTTTCTCCATTTTCCTTCCTCTTATTTCTACATTCAAAGCATTCCCAGATGATGATTCTCCTAAACATTTCCTGTGTATTTCTTCATTTAGAATTATACCAATCACATCATCAAACTTCAAAATATTAGTAGCAGATGTTGTATTAATATCAACCATTACTAAATTATCCCAACTATCTGGAAAAGAACACAAGAATAACAATGCTTTCACTTCGTCCTCAAAAGGGATATTAACTTCTTTTAATTGATTTACGATAGAACATAAATCATTCAAATGATAAGACACAAATCCACCTTCTTGCATTTTAGAATTAAACAATTTATTTATCAAATAAACTTTATTTGATGCACTTAGGTTTTCATATAAATTAGCTAAAACATTCATTAATTCTATTGTGGTTGTTGCTTCTGTTATGGCCAAGATCAATATTATAGATCTCAGAGCCTTTATGTCAATAATCTTCTATTCTTCATTAGTCATCTTTGCAGGCCTTTCCTTCTCATCCAAAGGTAATATAGATCTCTCGAGCATGCAGATAATCCTCCACCTGCATCTTCCATAGCTGGTAATTATGACCTTCAAATTTATCTACTTTGTATTTACTATTTTCTATCATTTATGTGCTCCCACTCAATCAGAAATCCCCATGAGTAAATTTATCAACACACACAACCCTCAAACAAAGCTCTGATACCCATTGTTGGGGTTAGACCAAATTGGTTGTACAAATATATATCATATTAAAACATACAAGCAATAAACACAAAAATAACCAACAAAAGAAAGTACACAAGATATAACGTGGTTCACCCAGTGTGGGCTATATATACCAAGAAATAACCAATATATTATTCTAGAGGTTGTAGTAATGAAGATTTTTAATCTTCCACACCTTACACAATGTATAATCATTTTCCTCTCACAAGCTTCTCTAAGCTCTCTCCAAGAATTCCTTCTTGTAATTCTCCCAAATCTAACCTCTAACCCTAGTTTCCTAGCTCATATAAGCCTATACAAACTTAGGGTACTTTAGCCATTCATTTACAACCATTAGATCAACTTTATAACAAATATTATATCTAATTCCCGTGACTTAAATATAAACAATAACACACATGTAACCAATTTCGGTTACCCTGATTGATGTTGGTTTGTCCCAACCAATGCCAGTTTGTATGCTAGGTGACCAACGTCGGTCAGTCAACTGATGTCTGTTACTGTGTAAACCTGCAAGTTTTAAATAAGCTCTTTTGTGAAGTAATTCAGCTCCACAATCTTAAAACGTACAATATGAAAAATCATGAGAATATACACCATTCAATAAGGTCACCTGCAAATTAGTGTTTGGCGAAGCATTACTTAGCCAGGGAACACGAGGTGGGTAGTAGCTTAGTGTATTCACTGGTGGATGAAATGTATAGCCTTAGCGTGGATTAAATGGCTTAAAACTTTACCACCCATCACCACACATTCTAGTGAATTCTCCTTTGCTAAAAATGATCCTATGGAAACAAAGAAAAATAATGAATGAATGTATTAACTTGTTAACCTGCATCCATGTCATTTATATGGTTGTGCCCACTACCACATTTTGTCACCCATGTTGGAGGTTATCACTTGTATTTTTAAGGGAAATGTGGTTTTGTATTAAACTAATTTTATGTTGTCGTTTATGTTTAAAGAGAGGCTTTCTAAAGTTAAAAAGTAGCAGAGCATATAAAAAATCAACCGCTTAAAAAATTATTTAGTTTTTCTACAACTTCACATCTTTGCTTGAGCTTCCCTCTTAAATTTATTTTCCAATTATTTGTTTGGGATTCTGGAAACATGATATTGCTATTGTTAAATTCTTCTACAGATAAAATTTGAATTTCATAGGACCATTTTATTATTAAACGATCCTATTTTTTTATGGGACCGTCTTATTATTAAACCATCCTATTTTTTCTCTACAACACCTAGTGAGGAGATTTAGCTTGCCCACTTGCATGGGACCAGATACTAACTTGATTATATTACTAACCATTTTAATATCATATAAAAGTATAACATACGACATGTTGCTCTATGTGTACCTTATTATCATGTGGTTAGACGAGGTAAAATGTTTGACAACATTTTAGTCGTGCATCAATGCCTAGATTTTTTTATGGTCATGTATGCATGGTATGAGTAAATTAAATTCATCAAAAAAATTATTATAGGGAATCATCATAACCACATGTGCCAAAATAAGGTTTTTCATGAATAATTTTATTATTATATTATAATTTTTTTTAAAAATCATTTATACTTGTTTAATTTTTATTGATATTATTTTTTAAAGCATTTACTAATAAATTGGTATCTATTCTTCATATATATTTCATAATAGTTATAAATAAATTGGTATCTATTCTTCATATATATTTTTATAATAATTATTAAATAAGAGAATCTACTAAACATATAAGTAAAGCAAACCATGAATATAATCATATTATTTATTTATATAATATTATTGAAGTGATTGTGAAGTTTTGGAAGTGCTTTAATTATCCCTGTATTTATGCCAATATGCATTCTAAAATGGTAGCAAAGGAAGAGATCTAATGGTGTGATTGTGTCAAATTTTATTCTCTACGTTAAATTTGATGTCCATTTACGTGTCACTTTTAATTTTATTATTTTTTAACTATGAAAATTCAATAAAAAATAATTGTATCTTACTACAATAGCAAATATGGGATCTAATGTTGTAACTATTTCAAACTTTATCCTCTACATTAAATTTTACCGTCATTTAAAAGTATTTTTTAACTTTGAGAAGTCAATCAAAAACGATAATATTTTGAACATATGTTGAAGTTTGGAACTCTTATTTTTGGAAGGAAAAAATTGTTATAAACAATTAAAGAATATAAAAATAATAAACTAAAACTAAGAATCATGAAACTGTTATCTATCAACATTTTTTATATTTATTCCTATAAAAAATTGAAGGTAAAAAATATACACTTATTTAAAATGGATAGTTTATATTAATCACAACTATTTTGGATGCGCAGGAAAATCACAGGAACCGCCCACATCCTCATCTATTGGAAAGAACATAATAAGCCAAACATTTTCAAAATGGTTTGGATTTGGATCAAAGTAATCATGGAAAACATGTATATACTTTTAATACATAACATGTTATTTTTCTTTTTAACCAGAGTGAGGCTCAGGGACCCATATAATTAAATTTAATTAAGAACTCAAATTCAATTTTTTCTTTCTAAATATTATAGAAATTGAAAATAAAAATTGAAATCTACAAGAAAACACACAACACAAGTTACATTTTCCTTTTTTTCCCTTTTACATCACCTCTTTGAACACATAAGCACCTTATTCATTTAAATAAGGAATGACGTCTTATTTTAAAGGATCGATCATGGTCGGAAAAGGAAACAAATCATCTTCCATACGGTATAAAATCATACATATACTTTTCTTGAATTTCCCACTCTTCACAATCTACATGCAAAATGGGTCATCTTTTCACTTATGGTTTTATATTTATAGCCACCCAATTTTTATATACGGCTATTTAATTGTTATGACATTAGTATATTAATGTGTATTGATTATTACAATGATCTTTATGTCAAGTGTCAATTTTTTTTTAGATTTTGGTATGTTTGGTAATAGGGCATAACATTTTTGTAGGAGGGACGACCTTAGTTTAATATTTTTGTGGGTATAGTCGCGATGTTTTAAGTTCTTGTCAAGTTTTGTTCTTTTTAATCTTGTGTGATGTCTTTATTTGGTCATTTACACTACCAACCTTTATTCTTGTGATGGAATTTTGAGTTGTGCAATTTTCATGCAAAGCATTTCGAGATGACACATTAATGTAGCTACATTAATACCATTTTTGTGTTAAAAAATAATAAAGTTGTTAATTATAATGATATGCGGGAAAATCATTTTAAAATTATTAGCTCTCCGTGTATTTCAAATAACTTTACTTAAAATATTAAACTACTATATCTAATATTTATAAAATAGACTTTATTAACATGACTATTTTTTTTGAAAAAACTCAAAATAACATTACAAGATAAATAATTAATATAAAAGAAAGAGTTTTAAGAAAGATTAAAGATTAGATAATTTTTTTGTTTTTTAAGGTTAATTGATTTGGTATTTTTTGGGAGAGGGAAACAATGATCAAAGTTGAAGGGTTGGTCTTGATTTCAAGATGAAGGGTATATATTCATGCAGCCCTTTCATGGTGAAAAGTTGCAAGAAATAGTTATAATCTAATTGACAATAGTAAATTAAGTACATATTTATGTATAACATATGCTAAAGAAAATATCACCCTTTATTATTTTTGTAGACTTCAACTTTTAGGTCAAGTTTGGCTCAGTTGGGTGGGTTGACAAAAGAAATTATGTTTGAAGAAATAATCATTTTTAATAGTAGATGTTGACTCAAACTAAATAAGAATGTTTTAAGTGTTACTGCATCCAAGAGGTATCCCCTACTAAATCAATTATCTTGCAATGTCAAAATTTGATTGGTCAGAATGGGTTCTTTGTCCTAGTCATGAATAAAAAACATGCAAGAAAAATAAAAATATAATACAAGTAATACAAATTTCTCTATGATAATAGATTTAATTGTGTCACTTAATTTTAATTTGTATAGTTTACTTCCATTTCAATGTAGTGAATTAAATGTGCATAAAATATTAAGTACTAATATCCATATGAGTTTGCATATAATAATTCATCCAAATAAACTAAGGCATTATAGCTAATTAATTGAACATGTGTATATATTCTATCCATTCCATTCCATTCCACGCCATATATGTTAACAAAAAGATTCTAAGAACTAATTTCTTTTAATTAGGTTCATCCAACTATCTAAACACAAGAACCATCTAGTTTAGTTTATTAATTACATCATAATTACAAATCCATGCTAAATATTTGAGAGCATATTTTTTCGATTTATTCATACGTGTAACACCATCACATAAGTTTATATCTCAAGTATAAAATCATACTTCATTAAATTTGAAGTATTGGCTCCCTTTTCATAGTTTTTGATGCATAGTAGTTCTCAAAATTCAATTTACAATGTTTACAATTTGTTATCTCAATATACAATACACTATATATAACAAAATACAAAAATATAACATTGCAACATGCAATAATATCTTATCATCAAAGATCCATCCTAATGTTACACTGTACCATGAGAGAGAGAGAGTGTATCACAGAGTTATTTAGCTCTAACCATGAGCTGTACATATCCCTGCACACCTCTCATGAAGTGAGAGTTACCATACCTTCACGAGAAGGAAGATGTAATAAATTAATAAGGAAAGGGAGAATACCATGTGCAATGTAGTCACCCAAAAAGTGGTAGACCTATGAGCAGGGTGGGAATATGTAGTAGCCACTTCCCTTAGACACTATTTAGTTACATTTCCTTTCATACTATAATTGTCATCATATGGGTCATTGTATATTTTGTATCAACACAGGGTGCTTAGAATCCCAGTTCATTTTGGATTATGGATTTTTTATTTTGATTTGGCACCGGTGCCAACCTTATGATTTAACTCGCATGGATATGGCATAACATGATGACATTTTTTTCGTTTAATGGGTATATTTGATCAATGTTACATGTGTTATTTATTTGTAGATATTGTGACTTTGATGATGATAATGCATATATTTTGAGCATGTTTTAAATTCTAATGAAAAATGAAATATATGTGTAATTGGTGTGTTTATTTACAAATTTAATAGTAGTGATTTTGGTTAATCAAGTTGAGTGGATATGACATGCACATTGAGTGTGTAAATGATGAACATGTACCCAAATGTTACACACGAAGAAATAAAAAGCTAAACACACTAAAGAGGATGGATGGGGAATAACTCCCACAAAGTTGATTTAACAAAAATAAATTTATTGTTAAACCCTAACTGTAGAGTAACTAAATGTACACTATGATATACAGCTACTAGATACACTATGACACAAGAAATAAGCAAGTAAACATGAAAACCTAAGTACAAGAGAGAGAAGGAATTAGTTGATTTTCACTTTTCTTGGAATTGATATGGACTACAGAAACGGATGAATAGAGATGGCTGACCATCATAAATGTGCACTGTAAAATATAGAATTATCGAATAAGGTCAAACTAGGGTGCCTGGACTGGGTTAGGGGCTCCTGGGCACTAGAGTCTCTACTGGGAACCCATGACCCCGAAAGTGGTTAGAATTTGATTTCTGGAGTGTCACAAGAGTGTCGCTAATATTCATTGTTGGTCACCTATTTGTCGCACCTTATTCGCCAAGTGTACTCATAACCTACAAAATAGAACTTGTAAACCCCACAAAACCACATCAAATCGAAAAACTAAAGATGAAATATAGAGAGTCAAACTATCCCCGACGGTCATCGACAGAGTAAACTTACGACCAAGTGCTACACTACATCTCAAACTCCATGTAGTTATTGTGAGTGTGTGAAATGATCGTGCCTTAGGATTCCCTTGTGCAAGTGCACATGATAGTGGGTGATATCTAGATGTAACAATGTAGATAGATGTGTGGATGGAATAATAAAATTCCCCTTCCTATGTTATGTATACAAAAATGCAGTCCCTTGTCCCTTAAATGGATGATAGATGGATGCCTTTAGTGCCCTTAGATGCCTTTGGATGAAATCTTAGGTGATAGATAATATGATTAGAGATTGGTCCTTTATTTTGATCACATAACTATGTATTTATATAATTCCTTTGGTTGAATTTCATAATTGACAAATATAAGACTGACCCATAAGAAAATAAGATGCCCAAAAGATAAAAGAGGACCAAAAAGAGCGAGTAATGTGGAAAGAGGTCAGGAGGGCCAAAGGGGACGAGGGCGCCTGGGCGCTAGTGCCCGAAGCCATAAAAGATAAGAACGTAAAGTACTGATTGGGTTATAGGGTGTGTAATACGAAATAAAAAACAAGAAACATAGACAAAAGGCCAAAGATAGCTGTCAATTACTAGTTTTCTCACTTAGAAATCATGTAAATACTAGTATCATTTTAAGACCTAGAAATGTACCCAAGTGCATGATTTTGTGTCTACACTTATGCAGTTCTTAATTCAAGCATTACAAGAAGAGCATATAATTTAGTGGTTGTAATAAAATCATAAATCATAATCGATTCTCTGTAAAACCAAAGTGGCCACCACATAGTCAAGTATCTAGACATGAAATTTTTGTACTTTATAAAGGTATAAGAATAATTAAAAAAATAAAGTTAATTTAGAATGGGAATTTTTCCATTCTAAACAAGTAACTTAGGAATATTAGATAGAATGGATCATGTTCATTATGCATACTCAATGTTCAATTCAACAAGTCTAATACATTAGTAGTAAGATAATTATTGGTGATTTTTAAATTATATATTTCTTGAATTCGTCTATTAAAGTTTATTAGTATCTAAAATGTTGGCAAAAAAAAATTTCGTGTTGAAAAGTATTGAGTTTTCACCAATGGTAATGGGGATAAGCCCCTCCTTCTTGTGTATGAGGAGGCTCCCATTATTAAATGTAAACTAACTTAAAGATGTGGGTGGCCATTAGGTTAGGGATCATACAAGATTATTCCACTAAACCTATGGAAAATGCTTGTATGGAGCACAATGGATGAATTTTTCGCAAAGAGAGGAAAAAAAGAGTTGGGGGAAGTAAGGAGAGAGAGGGTTATTATTGTGAGTAGGCTTACATGATTCACATATAATAACCACAATAGGTCCATAATAAATTGGAAGAACACAACAATGTAAACAATGATAAGACCAATAAATCATAGACACATAATCATATTGACTCATTTATCAAAGTTTTAGACACATTTTTTTTTTACAAGATTATAATGTATGCAAAGTTGGAAAGAGAGATTAGAGGAATAGAAGACAAGAAAAATAATAATTTCATCTTTTATTGTTTGATGTAGAAGTGGTAATTTCAACAACATACATTCAATCACAAATTGTCACCTCCTTGGAATGGAGAAGTCATTCCAATTTATAGCATTACAAATATGTCTCTTCATCTACCCCCCACATGACCTTTCTCCTATCTTCATCTCTTGTGACTTTTAATCTTCCTAAGAAGTGAGTCTTTTTCTTATTAGTGAAAAAGGACTATTACAATGAGTAATTGAGGATCACTTAAGTGAATAGGATGAAATAGTAAAAAATTACATTCTTAATTGGAAATTAGAATAAGGAGAGAGAAGAAGGGAGGAGAGAGAAGGGGTTAAATGATATGATGAAGATGAAGACATTATTGATAAAGAACTAGCCACTAGTGATCTCTGCGAGAGAGCTCCCAGAATAAGCTCTTTTTCTTTGAATTCTTTATTGAACCAAGATACCACAGGTGCCACTTTATCTGCTTCTGGAATGAAACTATAGCTTAACACTTTTATCCATGTATTTGGACTGACTAGACCATACTTTGTGATCTCTTGTAATGCCATGAATAGAACCTCTAATGTTTGTAATGAACTCCAAGGTATCCTCACTAAAGGAAAGAGGATCATCTCCCTCCTTCTTGAATAACTCCCGAAAGGAAACAATGAGTTCTTTTGATGATGAATTCTTGGTGAGTGGAGGGAATTCAAGTTTTAATACAAATTTTCATACCTCCTTCAAAATATCAAAGGCACTTTGTACACTAGAGTCAAGTTCGGATATGGAATCTTTTATCATACCATATCTAGTATCTATGGTGCAGATATATACTTGGGAAAAGTTCTCGGCAGCTGATGTGAAAACATTTTTACTCATGAGGGTTTGAGATTCAAGGTAACTCATCTTGAACACAAGTGGGAACACATCATCCAAGTTGATCTTCTCTTTTTTAATATCCTCTCTTATTTTATTTACTTATGCAATAGTGGCAAGAACATACTTGAGCAGAAAGAGAACCTCTGGGAGAAATGTCTTTCCTTTCTCAATGATATTCTCAATCCATCTCTCAGTAGACTTCTCTTGCATCATATGCTGTTGTGATTTCTTGATCACCTTAGGGTCAAATCTACCAATTGGGAAAATGTATTCCACAAGGAGAGGAGATAATAAATTAGGCTCTGAGAAATGTTGAATGTAGGAACCGATATTTTTCACATACTCCTCTAATTGCTCAATTTTTCATTTATACTCTTCATTTTGAGCAAGAGTATATGTCGAAAATTCCTTGAACAAATGATCATCCCCTCTATGTCTTGTTGGTCCGAAGGGAATTGTTTTCATCTCATAGTCTAATGGATTCATCTCCTTAATGGGATTTATTACCTTTGTCTGTGAAATTTCTATATTGTCACTAAAATTTCCACTGAAGAGACAAAAAACCACATATGACCTATTTTTCCACTTGAATCTCAAGATTTTAGTGATAGATCCAAGATCATGCATTGCAGTTTGTTGTGTTGTTCTTGGTTCACTCCCAAACAACTCTTGAATATATGGGAATGGATAGTCTAGATTAGACATGATGTTAGTCACAAGAGAACTTTCAAGAGGTTGGTGAGGGATCACAATTTGTTCATTATGGGAATGTTCTACCACTAAGGATGTTAGGTTAATTATTATATTAATTATGCATTGCATAGTAATTAGAGTATTTATTGTTTATATGGTTATAATTAATTATAACCATGTTATTGTTTGTATTAAAACAATACGGGTGTTGTTATATTTTTTTAACAATATAATTGTTTGGTTGTATTTCATATTAGTTATGCTTCCCGAATTATTTTTTTGGAAGGTTATGTGAAATAGTTTATTGTTACACCTGTGCAACATATCTCCGTGTATATATTCAACTGTATAGTATTACAGCTCATAAAAATGTAAATGGCTGATTTCACATTAATATATTTCATAGGATACCATCCCTATTTTGTGAAATTACATTTGGTGTCATAGCAGGTTGAAGGATATTGGAGGATTTCAGCAGATTTTGAGGAGCATTAGAGAAGCTTGAGCAAGAAAAGGAGATCCAAAGTTAGCTCTGCAAGTTCACAACCCCATCTCATGTAATACCATCATCAAATTCCTCAAAACTACCATCAAATTCATCAAAACCACCTTTATTCATTGCAATTAAGGTTGATGAGGATTGAATACACCAAGGAAGAGATTACAAGCTCAAAGGAAGGAAGAAAATTGATCTAAGGCTCCATACACACTCAAAACTGCCTTCATACTCGCCAGAACCACCTATCATTTTTTCTCTAAGCTATAATTTTTTCTCAAAACCACCTTTCCCAAACCACGGTTTTTAAAAGAGGTATGGTTTTATAGTTTGGAAGTGTTTAATTACAATTTTCTCTTTACGTATACTTGTTTAGCTTAGCCGCCCAAGTGGTTAGTATAACTTTTATAAGACACTTCCCATCAAGAGAGGTAAAGGGGTCGAATCCCCCTCCCTCACCCACTACCAAATTTAGTGGGAAATTTAGTAGAATGGCTAACTTTAGTGGCAAATTCAAATTTAGTTATAAATAACTTTTAGTGAGAAAAACCCTATTTTAGGGAAAAAAAAAATTCTTCCACTCTATATAGTTTTACATTCTGAGCACTTTTTGCAAAAGGAGGCCTATCCAAAAATTGTATTTTTAGCTATATTTTTGCAATTGTTTGGTGCAGTGGGTCATTTTGGGCTCCCAAGGCCATTATGGCCCGCAAAACAATTTTTTTTTCCTACCATTCAATTTTTTATAAATTTTTAAATTTAATTGCATGCTTCATCATATTGTACTAATTTGTAGGTTACTATAGTCAACCACAAATATTGTAATTGCTTAAAAACTAGAATTTTTTTTAATACAAAATAATAAAAATTGGTTTTGTAACACTCACAAGATCCTAGATCTCATTCATAGCATTCGGTATATATGGTGCCTCTGGGAAGCGCTTATGGGTAAATTCATCACAAATAATACTACACTTAACACCTAATATAGCTGCAACAACATCATTTGGGCATCAACCCTTTAAATTGACGTAGAGTAATAAGGTCACAGTGCACACACTATGAGCCATCCCATCCGTCTGTGAAAGATTGCCTGACATAAATCTAGACTGAGATATCCAAGTATATAGCAAAGTTATGTATGTGTATGAGGATATTTCTTTGAGCCGGTGTCAATAGTTGCATAGACCCCTTTCAGTATTGTCTTGGTACCACGTATTGAATTCTTTCACATATGTTAACGCCTCTTTCATGTACCACCGAGTATATAGAAGGGGAATGCTTCTTCCATGTACTGCTAGGTATATCAGAAGGGCATGTATATAGAAAGGTTCGGTATATTAGACTAACAGTATATAGATTGGGAGACCTTATACTTGGAGTGATAAGAGCTAAACCCTGTTAGTGTTTTCTACAAAATGGGCACCAATGCCCCCAATTTTTTTTTCAGATTCATAACTACTCAAAGGAAAAAACTACGCTACATGGAAGAAAAAAATCAAGACACAACTTGAGTTTGAAGAGATCCTTCTGGTTGTGATTGGTAATATGACCAGATCAACTACTGATACAACACAACAACGACAGTTTGATAGAGCATATCAGAAATCCAAACTCATCATCTTGTTTGGAGTGTTCGATGATGTGCAACCCCACATTCGTGATGTCACAACAACCAAAGAAATGTGGGATAAGTTGAACATGGTGTATGAGGCCCAAAAAAATAATGTCATTCTGAATTTGCAAAGTCAGTTACACACATTGAAGTTCAAACAGAATGAGAAAATCAAAGCTTTCTTAAGAAGAGTTACAAAATTGAGGGCTTCACTTCTAGCCCTAGGAGAAGCAATCAAAGATGATGCTCTTGTTCCCATTTTTCTGAGAGCACTCCCTTCTTCATACCATATTTTTGTAACAAAACTTAACTTGTTAGATACTACAGTTAGTTTTGACAAATTAGTAAACGTACTACAACAAGAGGAAGTAATACACAATAAGGATGATGAAGAGGAGAAGACATTTTCTTCACATCAAAAATGGAAAGGAAAAGGTAAAGGAAACCTAATTCCTATCAAAATTCCCAAATTCAAAATCTGTATTAAGGGGATAGACAACAAAAGGAGAAATGTCCAATCTATAAAAGAGGACATGACTTAAAATATTGTTGGTACAATACTTTCAAGAAAGGTTCATCAAGAAACTTTGGACCTCCAAAACAATCTCACAAGGGACATTCTAACTACAATCAAGGGCATAAAAAGGGGAACTGGAAAAGAAGACCCCATCAGCAAGGAAATATTGTTGAGTAAGAAGAACATTTAGATAATGAATACTTCTTGTAAACTACTCGATCAAGCGAACCATCCACGTCATCTAGTGATTTCTAGTATGTTGATTTGTGAGCCACTCTACACATGACCAGCCACAGAGACTGGTTTACTTCAATGGGGGACACACCATAAAAAAATCATGTTTCGTTGGGAGATGATTCTTCATATATAGTTCAGGGGATTGGGAACATCTCTCTACCCCTTGCTTCATGCAACTGCAGACTATTTGATGTCTTATATGTCCCTGGGTTGACAAAGAATCTTCTTTTAGTCAATCAACTCCTAGATCATAACTTGAAAATTGACTTTGATAGTCATTCCGGAAAGAAAACGTGTTTGATTTGAGATAAATCATGAGGCTCAAAAATAGTTGCAAAAGCCTCCAATGTGGGACACATGTTCCAACTTGATTTTGTTCACAGAGATGATCAAGCACTTATGGCTAAGAACTCTACCTCAACTCAGTTGTGGCATCAGAGACTTGCTCATGTAAGTTTCAAGTATCTTGAGACACTTTTCTGGTGTAATATGGCACATGGGCTACCATCTCTTCAGAAGGATACAAACAACAGTCCTCACTTCCTAGCAGAAAAAAACATAGAGCTTCGTTCCAGAAGAGTTCATACTGATCTTTGCGGTCTGATGTAACCAAGTCATTCTAGATTTCAGTACTTTATGCTATGAGTTGATGACTATTCAAGGAAAATGTGGATTTTTTTTCTTCACAAGAAAAGTGAATCTTTTGAAACTTTCAAGAAGTTCAAAGTAGCAGTTGAGAATGAAACTGGTCATCACATCAGAACTCTCTGCTCTGATCGAGGGGGGAATTCACTAGTAACGAGATCAAACAATACCTACAAACTCACAGGATTCATGGATGAATGCCTCCTCCACACACACCATAACAGAATGGTGTTTTTGAGAGTAGAAATTTTATTATCATGGAAATGGTGTGATGTATGATCGATGACTCATGAATTACAAAAAAATTCTAGGCAGAAGCAACAAAGATTGCAGTGTATTTGTTAAACAAAGTGCCCACAATTTCTCTTGATGGAGTAACACCACAAGAAGAATTGTCAAAATAGAAATCATCTATTGCACATATCAGAGTATTTATGTGGAAAGAAAGTATGTAAAACCCAAGCAAAATAGAAATAAATTGGACCTAAAGTCACAGAAACTCATCTTCATTGGGTACAATGAAGAGACTCTTGGGTACAGATTGATGGATCCAAAGACCAAAAAATTCTACACCAGTAGAGATGTTGATTTTTTTAGAAGGAAGTAGAGTCTCCTCCTCTAGACTCACCTGATGTAGATTCTTCACTAGTTGTAAAAATTGAATTTGATGTTCCCACAGATGATGACAGTGATGATGGGGATGATGGTGTTGATATGATAGAACCACGACCCATGAGAACAGTTCAACGTATGCCCAAGTGGTGTACTAACACAATACGAGATGCAATAATGGATGCTCCACCGGATACATCCACCCTTAGACCATGGAATCACATTAAAGTAAGAGAAGAAGTTAGTTTTACTTTGATGAGTAGAGTTATTGAGTCTGATGAGCCCTCTATAGTCCAGGAATCCCTACAGTCAAAATCTTGGAAAGATGCCATGGACTCTGAATATCAATCAGTGATGAAAAATAACACTTGGCAGCTTGTTGATCTTCCACTAGGGAAGAAACCCATTGGATGCAGATGGATATTCAAAATGAAGTAAAAATAAGATGGGATAGTGGAAAAGTATAAAGAAATACTAGTAGCAAGGGGGTATGCACAAAAATAAGTCATTGACTACAAGGAGATATTTTCTCCCATAACTAAGATCAAGATGATCAGGATGATCTTTTCTCTAGCTGCACAGTTTGGCTAGAAAGTCCATTAGATGGATGTAAAAAGTTCCTTCCTGAATGGATATTTACAAGAAGAAGTATATATGACTCAACTTGAGGGATATGCTGTAATTGGTCAAGAAGAAAAGGTATGCAAACTCAAGAAATCTTTGTATGGTATGAAACAAGCACCCTGGGCATGGTACATCAAAATTGATGAGCATATCATACAACATGGATTTGTTAGAAATCCATATGACCCCAATCTCTACCTTAAAAAGTAAGGGGGGAGATTGTGATTATCGTTATCTATGTCGAAGATCTAGTCATCACTGGTAGTTCAGTGAAGATGATTGATGAAACGAAGAAAAATTTTAATCGATCATTTGACATGACCGATCTCAGGCTGATGCATTATTGTCTTGGATTGGAAGTGTGGTAGAAAGAGAATCACATTTTTGTTTCTCAAATGAAATATACCAAGACACCACTCAAGAAATTCAAGATGATGGATTGCACACTAATTGCTACACCTATGGAGAACAAATTATAGTTATCTCATTCAGATCCATCTCCTGAGGTAAATGCCACTCTCTATTGGTAGTTGATTGGGAGTCTCATTTACCTAACTTACACTAGACCAGATATCAGCTTTGCAGTGAGCTATCTATCTGGGTTCATGTAGGAACCCAAATTTTGTCATTAGAAAGCAACACGGTGCATCTTGAGATATCTCAAAGGATTCATTGGATCTTGGTCTAGAATACAAGAAGAATGACAACTTCTTCTTGATCAGGATATTCAGATTTAGACCATGCAGGCAAAATTGATGACAGAAAATCCCACTTCATGGATTTGTATTCTTTATGGGATCTGGACCAGTATCATGGGGAAGCAAGAAACGACACTTTATTTCTCGATTCTTCCATAGAATTCAAGTATCCTTCTGCAGGAGAATCTATCTGTGAAGTGATTTGGCTATGTTGAATACTTGAAGGACTTGGGAATACCATAGGATAAACCGACCACTGTGTATGTTGACAATGAAGGTGTTCTCAAAATTGTTTGCAATCCAATTTTTCATGAAAGAACAAAACACATTGAGGTATATGTTCATTTCGTACACGAGCATGTGTTGAAGTGCAATATACAACTTCAATTTTTGTCCAACAACTGAATAACGGAGTAGATATCTTCACGAAGTCACTTGCACGTGAGAAGTTTGAGTTGTTTAGAGAGCTCCTCTCCTCATCCCTTGAGACAATACAAAATTAAGGGGGGGGAATGTTAGGTTAATTATTATATTAATTATGCATTGTATAATTAATTATTGTTATATAGTTTTATAACATTATTACATGGTATATTAATTAGTTGTATACCATGTTATAAGGTTTATATTCAGCCAATACAGGTGTTGTTATTATTATATTCACAGATATAATTGTTATGCTGTTATAACAATTATATTATTATTCATTTGTGCTTCCTGAATTACTATTTTGGAAGCTACTGTGATTTTAGTTTGTTGTTACACCTAGTTGCAACTCCATATTTCCATGTATGTATCCAGTTGCTATCTAATATCCTATAAATATTGTAGCTCATACACTATTGTAAATGGTTAATTCTGTTTATTAATATAATTCTACAAGATTTCATCCCTATTCTGTGACATTCCCAAGTTGGTTAAATGTTTTCATGAGGTAAAAAATGATTGGTATGATGTTCCAGTGAGTGAATCTAAGTAGTTATGCATGAGGTCAATAAGGCTCAGTTCATGAGGTGTTATGGTTAAGTTATGTCATTCTAGGCCTTCTTCCTAAAGCCTCTTGAAGCATGCATAGATGACCTTGGATGTGCAAGCATGTTGGATTATGATTTAGTCTTAGAAGGTTCATGTCAATGGCCCTGATGGTATCACTAGGGTGATGTTTTATGGAGATGTTTCATGTCATAATGGTCAGAGTGACCACACCACTAAGCATTTGAATGAATGTCCCTGGGAAGTAAACATTGTGAATGACATCAGATGAAATTTAGCACATGATATCTCGTTCTTGAATACACGTTGCTCCACATTGAATATAATATATTTGGACTATTCCCAAATGGTAGAGTGTTGCATATTGAAAAAGATCATATTTTATGAATGCATACATACCTTCTTTCTCATAGGTTTCCCATGGTTAGATTTATTTATTATTCACATATGATGGCTTGAGTTCTTTGATGACTTGACTAGCTCACTTTGACTAGTGTGTTTTTAAGGAAAATGTGGACCTTTAACTTGCTCCACAAATATCTCATTTCATTTTATCACAGTGACATAATTTATTATCTATATGGCATAAATTATTAGGTTAGTTGATGAAGGTCTCCTAAAAAAAATAATTAGGTGGTTTTATCATCAGATTTTTCATTGATCTAGGATCATTAAGAAGGTAAGCTTGTCAAGTTTGAAACCCTAGCTAAACCCTAGTTCAAAATGATCTTGGAGGAAATTTGATGCTACCACCATGTAGAGGATTGTTCAATGATTTAAATTTAGAAAATTGATCCCCCTTATGACTGTTGTAGAGGAGTATCCTAGAATATTCTCTAGAAAGGTATAGGTTAGAGCAATGTGACCATTCATGTGGGACCCACTTGAAAAAACTATTTTTTTGAATAGAGTTGATTTTGAATGACCAGAATCTTTCCTAAATATTCCTAAACTACTTCCAACACATTTGATGATATTTGGTACCACCTCCATATGTTTATGATATTTTCATGAAGGTTTCCGTAGGATACATGCTTGAGGTGAAAAAGTGCTAAAGTGTGCCCTATTTAGGCTTGAAGACTAACGAATCTTCTGGGGACAGTTTATTGAATGAAAGCATTAGTCCGTATCTACATAAGTTGGAAATTATAGGAGCATATTTTTTCAATGAAGAGTTAGGAGATCCATTAAAGTTGTGTTGATGATCCTGATTTATATATATTTAGAGATTTTTATGATCAGGAGAGGGATTTTTTTGATATGATATTGCAGTAAGTTATGACACTATTGGCTTGGTTTTCAGGGTCATAATTTTGCTTTTTGAGGATGCTTTATTCTAGCAGGGTGCTAAAACAAACTTCAATGATGGAAAGATGTATGTAAATTATGTAGTTCTTCAGTTAAGAATTAGTTGAAGGTAATTCTCATTTAGTGGTAGTAATGAACATCATCCAAGGGTGTTAACCAATTACTTTTGTTAAGATTGTCAGCATGGAGTGTTGAAACTGATGGATAATAGTTGAAAAATCATCCCTTACTTTACACTGAATGTCCTATTTAGACTATAAGAAGATAGTTTATAGATATTGTCTTGGTTGAAGGCCTTCCACTTAGAATTTGGAATGCCTTATAACATGTCACATGAAAGAAGATTCATAGGATGATTTCTAGTGGTACTAATTTTTGATCTTCATGGTGAGTTGATTTAATGGGAACATTCAGGTACAATGTTCAAAGTGAGGATAGAATGGCCTCATGTCCTTTATTGGGTATCTTAATGACAAGTTATTCTTAGGCTAAAAGATTGATTTGGTGTCCATGCCCAGGAATGATGCTGGATTATATTCAATACATAATATTAGTTTGAGAGTGAATATGGTCCATGAATTTTATTTGGCTAGTGAAGGAATGTTGAGGTATTAGAATGTCTACAAAAGGGTGTAAACTCCATGTTGAGTTTTCAAAACTAGTTTATGGGTAACCCTCACAATTTGGAGAAGAGGAAAATAGCCTTTTTGTTTGAACCTATAATATCCCCATCTACTGATCCCTATTGGCCACTGTATGGATATGATATACATGTTATGTCAGTATTCCATTGAGTTGTTACATAAAATTCATGGTGAGTTGATATTTTTGGAGTATCCACAAGGTATCAATCTGATGAAGATCATGAAGTGCTGAATTCAACTATTTCGTGAAGGATATGGTGAGCTTTTAAGAGTTCCTGTTGCATGAATCTATTAAGATTGAGTCACAGTATGAGTAATTAACTAATCATGAGATGATATTTTTTTGCTGAGGTATTACACATGTGTGGTGGATTTTAGAGCTTGAATATGTTTTCCATTGTGTATTTGTGTTGTACATTGATGATCAACAAGGTCATTTCATGGAAAAGGGTGTCAATGGTGAGTGTATGTCATCCCCATGTTGATGTCAATTAGCCTTGGAGAAAGCATAATAAGATATATGTATGATTTTTGGAGATGTAAATTTCTTATTGGAGTTATGGTGGTAGTTCTAGTTCATGGTTGAGTAATGGCTAATTCAATGTTTGAGATCTTGTGAGGTATGATTCACTAATGAGGTCATTAAGAAGTAATTCAATGAGTTTGTTTCAAGTAAGCCCATGGAACATGCAAAATGGAGGTAGAGGTTATAATTTCTTTCTCATATATGGTGAGTTTGGACTATGGTATATCCAGGTTAGTTTTGATGCTTCATGATAATATTTTATGTCCAAGTGTAGGATAGTTTTGACAGATATACTAGTTTTGGCATGTTTTGAGTTTGTTACAATGCATGTTTTTAGATGGATTAGGTGATGATTTCTGATGCACCTTGAGAGTTAATACAGATGAAATTTTCATGGGGACCAATTAGATCCATTTGGCATAGAATTATTATATTAGTTCTTGGAAAGGTGTCAAACTAGTAATGAGGTGGTTTGAAAATCAATTTTTCATGGGAAGTTTTATTTAGTGAAGAAAAAAGTAGATGTAGTTTGTAGCATGTGACTGTTTCACTCGAATATTAAGATTGACTTGGAGAAGAAGAGGTATAATGAGCCTGTCTTCCATTTATATTTAGTGGTCACAGTGACATAGTTTTGATGTTGTAAAGGAAGCTTCAAAATTTCCAGAAAGGTACATTATAGTATATGATTGTATGTGGGTCTTGAAGGGTGAAGGAAATGTATGTGTTTTGAGAAGAAGTTCAGTTTGAGGAGACAATGGTCCCATTAGAATGTAAATATTATGATTGACATTGATGTAAATTGCAACAATTTTTCTATATGTTTAAATGATATTAATTTAGGTCATGGTTGAGGTGAAAAGTCATGAAAAATATGGTTCCCTATGTTACGAGGATTTGTTTTTGTGACCCAGTTTGGAGCAGCTTTGAGTAAAATTGAGCATTGTAAGAAGCTACAGGAGGAGTTAGGAGCTTACACTCAAGTTGGTTACTTGTGATACTATTTTGATAGATAGTTCACCATTGGTATACTCAAACTTGATTTTTGGAGAAGGTATGAAAAGTTTTTGAGCTGTTATTTGAGGTTCAAGTTAGGAGGATGCTTGATCTAGTACAGGGTGTTAATGACTATAAGAGGTATGGTTGATGATTATGAATGATGCATTGGATGAACCATTGGTTAAGGTTTCCTAAGGGATTATAAATAATTTTTAAGTGATGTTACATGATATTTTGGGTTCAGTGTGGAATTGAGTTTTGGTATGATGGAGCAAGTTGTGACTCATAGTCAGTTCTTGAGTCCTAAGTAGGCATAATTTGAAGTTGTTTGTAGAGATCAACTTGGTTGAAGGCATTCTACTTAGATGTTGTAAGAGATTATAATATGTTATGGAAATAGAAGATTTAGATAAATTTACATTGGCCTAAGGTTTATTTCTCATGGTGAGTTTGATTTTATGTGATTTCCAGGTCATTTTGTGAGAAAGAAGGTTTAGTTAGATCTTTTCAAGACATATACTAGGTTTCTGAGCTTAAGAGATTAAGTTGATTTAGGGGGCATGAGATGAATCTTGGAGTTGATGCTTTCATATCAATTAGGAAAGTGAATATGGTATGAATTTTGAATCTAGTGAATCCATTTGGATTCTTGAAACGTGTTAGAAAGGGTGCTAAACTAGTTAAGTTTGTAAAACTAGCTTTTTGTGTTACATATTTTGGAGAAGAGAAAAGTTGTGGGTTTTAACACTATGTATTGTTTCTCATGTACATATAACTTGATCTTGAAGTGTTGAGTATAAGTTGTTTGTTTCTAAGGGGTAAAATTCCATAGTTGAGTTACATATCTTGAGAGGTCTCGAGTTGCCCAAAGGTGAATGACATGAGGTTGTATGGAAACAACTATTTTGTGAAGGAAATGATGCTTTTGGCCCATGTAATGAAATAAAAATGATTGGTTCAAGAATAATTGAATGACCCCCCATGGATTCTATTTTCCAACAGTGATATATTACTCCTATGTATGAAGCAAGTATAATAAGCTTGAAGGAATCATAATTTTGTGCATAGTGGATTTTCAACTCATCCTTGTGATGGGGAAGTTTGAGATTGAGTCTTTTGTGCATGATGAGTGGTTTTTCGCATGGACCGACCTATATGGGTCACTTATGTGACCATTGTGCTAATGAATTAAATGGGATGTTTTTAATGTTTTATTTTCATGAAAAATGTTCATAAATACCATATCCTTTGGGTTTATTGAGAATGAAAAGCATATAAAAGTGAAGTTTTGGGTCATTTTGTGATCTAGTGCTTCTTGGAGGGAAGAAGTACAACCTAAAAGATTTTTTATCAGGTATGATGGAATGTATTTGAAGGATGATGAGAGTGCATGACAGGTTAATGCAATATAATAGCATGTGTGTAAATATTTCAGAATCCAAGACAAGGTGTGAGAAGATGAAGAAGATAGAGCAAGATTGAAGACCTAGGGTTTGAAGCTAGGGTTTGTGAGCTGAAATTGAGATCTCCATCAGTTGTGGATAGAATAAAATTAGAGATAAAATCATCATACAAGTTTATGAGTTTGTGTTCTTTGTCATATTAGGGGGTTGTAGCCTCCTTGTGTAGTGGTTGTTTCACAAAATTAGGGTTTAGTGCTCCTTGTAGGGTTGGTTCTCTACTAAACTAGGGGTTGACACTCCTTGTGGTGGTTGGTGCATTATTCAACTAAATATAATTATATTGAGTGTAATATAAAAATGTTTTAGTGGGTTTTTCTTCCCCATGAGGGTTTCCCAATTACATATGGTGTTCTTGTGTTGTGTACTTTGTTTCTTTCTCTTGTGAAAACCCTTGATGTTGCACATCTTAATAAGACACACATATGGTTATGAATTTGATGTATGAACAATATAATTATGAATTTATGGTTTGGTAAATGAATAAAAATCATTTGTAGGAATAATTCACACACCCCTCTTAGTAAGTTGTTATTCCAACAATTGGTATCAGAGCAGGTCCTTGGGAAGTAAATCTAACAACTTGAAGGAGATCCTAGAAACACAAGCAATGGGTAAGTCTAGGCAGATATTGAGTCTCTATATCAAAAGGAGGAATGAACTTCCGAGTTATTGGAGTTTATTGATGGATTATCAAGAGGTTATGTCAAGTGATATGGAGATAGAGCATATCATGAATGCCATTAAGGCTTTGGAAATCTCAAGTTGAAATGTTTGTCTAAAGCCCTAAAGGAGAAAGAAGCACTCTCATTCTAGGTATGAATAAATTGAAAGCATCCTTGAATTATGATTTAAAGGATGATTCTAATAGTTTGAAATGTATGAGAAGCTTAGAAGATGTCTCCAAGGGTCTACATGAGTGTTATAAAAGATTGGCATAGATGACAAAATTAGGCCTAGGGTTTGCAAGGAAAGAAAAAGATGAATGATGAAATTGGTCCAAGTTCTAAATCTAGATGTGAAGGTGACAAGAAGCACTAGATTTAGAATGTATAACTCAGTTAGACAATGTAATACTATGAGGTATGGTTCTTCATTTAATGGCTATTGTCTTTGTTTTCATGATTTTGGTCATAGAGCTAGATGATTGTCAAAAGGAGGTCTCCTAGATTGGTGTTGGATCTTTAAAGGTTAATGTCATTTTCATGTTGTGAGTATGGGCATAGAGCCAAGTGATTTTGTCCCTGGAATATTATGAGTGTCACATAACTTTATAAGGAACAAGAGGGATCTCTTGCTTTAATTTTTTAATTGTCACAAGTCATGGAATATTGCAAGATGTTTTTCACCAAAAGAGGAAGTTCATAAGAAGTTATGATCAAGCTCAAAATGAAATGTTTAGACATGAAGGTGATCAATACTCTACCTAAATGATTCCAAGGATTATAGGTCAGATGCTAAGGGTGTATGGAAGACCCGTTGTCATAACTAATAAAGTCAAGAAATGTTAAAAACAGCTTAAGAATATGATTATTCTAATTCAACCAAATATTTGTCAAGTAAAGGTTGTAAGGTCAACAAAAATGGATGCCAGTTTGTTCTTGTAGAAAACAAGGTTCTCAAGGACCCATTTCATCAAAGGGAATCATGTTTACTCTTGTTTTAATAATATGCATCTATCCTATTCATGATATAGTACATGAAGTACTAAATGAACTAGGATTTTGGGACAATTCAAACGACTGATAAGGTATGACAAATGATCTTCCATATGTTTTACAATCAGAGTTCATTGGTAGGTCTCTGATTTTTCAGGTTTAGGTCAATAAGTATGGAGTGTTTGTTAGTTCCTTGAAGGTCCCTTGGTGCTATTTACATAACTTCACTTCTATGGTATGTGCTCCTTTAATGTTTTGAGTGCTTCACTTGGTCTGAAGTTTTGATTATAATTTCATGGTATCTAGTCTCAAAGTCTTCTTAACTCATGTTCTGAAGACTAAGTAAATACATAGTTTTGGAAAGGTATGTCAACTGTATCAAAGATGTCTTCATAAAGTGGATCATGCCTCCTTAGGGGTCATTCAAATTATATGTAGAACTTTATATTGACTATGACTCTTATCTTGCTATGAGAGTCTCAAAATGAGGTGTCAGATCTTTGTGATACAATATGTGATTGTCATGAGAATAGGTGTCAGATGGTTTTCATCCGGGTGTATCATTGTCAAGGTCAGAAAATAGGTAAATCATTGAAGTTAGGTGCTATGTTAGTTCCAGTCATTCTGAAGTTCAACAATAGTGTTCTCAGTGGTTCTAAAAAGTGGTTGTAAGGCACAAAGGTCTTGACCCATGCAAATCAAACTATCACGTAAGGTATGAGCTGTGTCTAATTTATCTGAATTCCTTCTAGAGTCAATGGTACTAATAAGTAAGCTTCTTAAGGTCTATGTAGAAATCCATGTATTTGTTTCTCTGAGTTTGTATGTCAAGTTACTTGTCTCAAAAGGTTCATTAGTTATGTCTATGATTGTAGCATGAAATGTAAATATATGTGTCTCTGAAATGAAGTGAAAGTATCTATTGAGCATCTAAAGTGTATCAAAGTAAAATTTATGTATCCCTAGTATGTGGTCAATAGCAGGTCATGATAACAAGAGTTTAATTTTGTCAAAGGAAGTCCAAAAGAGTTTCTGAGTGTGTCTAATGGTCTAATAAATTTTGTCAAAGGTATCTCAAATAAAAGTTTGTGATCTTCTATAACCATCAGAAGGTATATGTTCATGGTCCTATTGCATAAATTTTTAATGTTCTATCCTCGCTTGATATTAGTGGGAACATAGAAGGATTTTGACTCATGTTAGTATGTGTTAGTGTTTTGATATGTATCATAAGCTCTTCCTTGTGTGTATCATAGGACCGAAAAGTTTATAGTGTTGATTTGAAAGTAAGTTGTTTAGGTATGTCACTAATGTGTGTGAGTTTTAGTTGGTATGAACATGGATACAGTGTATGTTTGTGGTCAAGTGACCTGTTGTTTCTAAAGTCTCAATAATATGGTACTGTGTGAACAAGTTAAAAGATTTACAAGTACCATGAGGAATCTATGTTGGATATGCACTGTCAAAAATAAGAAGCTGTGATAGTTTTTGAAAATATGTAAAGTTTTCCATAATTGTAGTACTTTTGTGAGTTACTATAGGTTAGCACAGGAATTGTTAGGACTCCAATGATGAGCATGAAATGTAGAGGATTTAATGGATTCTGTTGCAACAAGTATCAAAGATGTATATCATGTATCTGATCTAGAGTATCCTTCTTTCAAACCATGATGTATGTCATCATGATAATTGAGTGAAGAAGTTTGTTTTCAATCATGACAAGGTGGCAGAGTATATTGTCAAGTTAAAGAGTGTGTAAAGAGTACATGTATGAATCGGTGATCAAGCTAGTCTGTCATGTGTGCTCTTGAAAATTGTGTCCATAAGTGAAGTCATAATAAAAAGGATAAGGTTTCTATGGTATTACAAATAGGTATTTGAAGGTTTGTGTAGGGATAAATTGAGGGAAAAAAATTTTATTTTGGTCTTGTAGCATCAGCATGTAGGTACAGGGTTGATGAAGGTGTTATGAATGGTCTATGTGAAAGTTGCTCACAAGGAAGTTATGTAGTGATTGAAAACATATACATGACTCATCTTGGTCATTAAGGTGAGATATATGACATAGTTGTAAGAGGATACTGATAAGAGGTTGTGTAACTATCATCTCAAGATGTTAGTGCAATAAGTTCTAGATATTTTCTACATGACTATGATATTTATCATTATACCAGAGTGAAAGGAAGACTTGTTATAGAAACATAAGATTTGCTACCTCCTGATAACAAATTGTCAAGGTGTCAATGCTAGTTTCACTTGCAGTCTCAAGGGAGCTGTTGTCATGTTAACAAGGATTTTCGCATATAAACTTCATGAATAGATGATTGTAGCACCTTTTGAGCCTATAATGTGTCGGGAAAGTATATTGTATGAACACTAACATTCCATTGTACAAAGGATTGGTATGCATCATAAAATCAAGGTTTTAGATCCTAATATCTATGAGTTCTTTGAACATGAAAAAAATGTTGATATTGCACAGATAGAAAAGTAACTGGTGTCTCAATGTTAAAGGTGTACTGAATGATACATCATGTGTATGTATTATTCTATGGGAAGTACAAAGGTTTGAAATGCTATGTAAAAGGTATTTTGAGGAAAGGGAAAATGAAGCTATGATGATTATGTTCAAGAAGGTAATTAGAAAGCTTTAGTGAAGAATAATTTGATGGAGGGTTGTACATACTAATGACTTTGAGTAGGTTGAAGTTTTTGGAGGTATGAAATTGTAACATATGCAAATTAGGTAAAAAACTGAAAAGTAGTCTTATGACATAGATTGTGAAATCATTGCATATTTTCCAGAAGGCATGAAGCAAGGTAAGTGGCTCAAAATTTGTTTTCATTCTCAGTTAGAAGAAGAATATTATGTCTCAAGGGAAGTTACATAAGGATCATTTTTATGCTTGTTGATGAGATTCTATGAGTGCATTTAAAAGTTAGTCCATTTTACACTGAATATGAGGGTTAGGGCACAATAGTCCTAAAGTGTGTTATGTTAGCTATGAAGGACAAGATTGTGTGATTAGAGCACGAAGATCAAGTATCTAGAAAGAGATGTAATGAAAAATATGAAGGTAAAATGAAGGATTATCAGTTCAGGGGGAGCTTGTTTTCATGATTTATTAGGTCCATATTATATTCATTTGCTAATGTCAGAGTCAAAGAAGAGATTTTTTAGTCCCAAGGGAGCTACTTGAGTCAAGTAAGTCAGTTTTTTGCATTTGGTACATTGTTTCTATTGTGTGTCATCATTTTCCATGTAGTAGTGTCATTGTAGTATTTTTCATAGATGGAAAAATGGGGAGAGAAGACATCATAAACATGGAAAAGTGAGTCATGTAGGTGTTGGTCATGTTGGTTGCCATTAACGTTTTCTGAATGATGGTTGTCATCAATGACAAAGGGGGAGATTTATTGGCCATTGTGTGTTTGTGTTTTCATTGATGTCAGATCCATCGATGGAAAATGGTGTCATGGTTTGGTTTGTGTCTCCATTGTGATTCTATTCACTGTGTCAAACATAAAGGTTGATTGACAGTGTCAAGTTTTGGTGAGTTCAGTGTTGTCCGGGTGCATCGTCTAGTGAGCTGAGTCACTTTTTGAGCTCCATCTTGGGTGATTGATTATTGTCATGAGGTCAAAGATGGTTTATGATGTGTGTTACAACCTATTCTATGAGTCTGCATGATGCCATCATGGTCAGTTCATGGTTGAGTCGGGTCATTACAAGCTTGTTTCTAGCCCTAAAGCATCCAGAATGGTAAGGAGGTATGAGAAATGAAGTTGATAAGTATCTTTCTAAGCATGGTAGAAGTATGGTGATGGTATACAAGGAATGTATGTTGATTTTCAGGTCAGTTTGCTAGTGGGCTTGTGCTTCTATGAGGTCATTGGGAAACAATAGGTGAGAAACAAACATGTTTAACAAGTCTAGGTAAGCTCAATGTGGCTGGAGAGTTTGAGACATATCTTGAGGATATATGGTGAGTATGGAAAGTATAGATAAGGTTTTCATGGTGCTTCATTCCAAATTTAAGGTCATTTTGAATAATAATTTTAAAGTTATGCAAGTTTTAGTAAAACCGAGTAAGTAACAATGTGTTTTCATAGCAAAGTTGGACCTTTTGATGCTAATTGTGAACTTGTATGCTTTGTATTGTGACCTAATATCTTTGGAGTAACTTCTAAGTTTAGTTATGAATCCTTCAAAAAAATAATGAGGTGGTTTTATCGTCATGTTCTTATGAATGATCATTATCAAGGTAAAGTGGTTTCAAACCCTAGCTAAACCCTAGCTAGGAGAAGCTTGCAGAAGAGTGAGTATATCGTCCACTTTTTTTATTCATTTTTCCCAAAGTGATTATTGATTGTTGTATAATAATCTCTCAGATTTCTAAAAATATATGTTAGATCATGTGGTGATATATGGGGCCCACATGAATTTGCAAGTTTCTGAAGAGTTCCAGTTTTTGAAAAAGTTCTCCAAATGAGGCCAGTGTCTCAATTTCCATTTATGAAATCTCAGGGGTTTTTATTAATGTCCTTAAAGGTTTCAGCTCATGCTGAATCTGAAAAAATGTAAAGTGTGCCCTGTTTTTGAAGACTGATTTTTGGGGCAGTTTGGAACAACCTTCAATAAAACTAAGGTTACATGATCTACAAGAAGAGTTAGGACTCCATTCAAGTTGTGTTTTTAATATGATTAATATATATTTATAATGGTATATGAAACATGAATATTGGTAAAGGTATGCAAAATTTATGACCTATTATTTAAGGGTTAAATGTGGAAGGTGCTCATTCTAGCAGGGTGCATGTAGCTACATGAGGTAAGTGTTGAATATGACCTCTTCATGATTGGTGAAGGTTATTTATGGCTTATGCATTATGTCTAAATGTGTTCCATGATTTTCTTAATCTTGGAAGTTCTTTTTGGTGTGACGGAGCATGTTGAGCTAACAATTAGTTCTCGAGTCCAAATAGGCATAAAAAGTAATTTACAAAGATCACCTTGGTTGAAGGCCTTCCACTTGGATTTGGAAAGAGTTTCAATATGTTATGGAAAGTTGATTCAAATATATTTCAAATGAGGTATGACTTGTCTCATGATGATGTGTTTTAGTCAGTCATTCAGGTCAATTTGTGAAGAATTTTATAGTTACATTTTTAGGACAATGTTATTTTTACTTATGTATTGAGTTGTTTGGAGCATCAAATGCAGAGTTCATTTTAAGCCGCCCCCCCCCCCCCCCCCCCCCCCCCGCCCCCCCCCCCCCCCCCCCCCCCCCAAAAAAAATATTATTATAGAATGGGTGGTGAATGTGACGAAAAGGCAATTCACATGGTTGGTGAATGTAGGGAATGAGGGTTTCACGACGATGGTGAATGGAGATGTTTTGAAAGCCATCAATGGAAGACTTCTTTTTTTGCGTCTGTTACAAGTCAAAAAGTATGTAATGGCATGGGTCACCGGTCATGTAACACTAGTCACATGTGTTATCGATCGGTAACACCGGTCAGTAACACTGTCACATGTGTTATCGATCGGTAACACTATCACATGTGTTACCGGTCGGTAACACTGTCACATGTGTTGCCAGACGGTAACATTGTTTACATTGTCACCTGACATCGTAAATTTTTATTGTTAGATAGTAATACAAATAATTGTTATCGTCTGCCAACACAAAAACTTGGCACTCTAAAAATAGAGTTATCTTTTTCAATTACCTCTCGAGTCTTTCTCTTATTCCTAAATCCTTTAGATTTTTGTCTTATACTTTTGGCTTTTTCACACGCTTATAATGCAAATAGTATGACTATATTATGGCGAGTTAATCCTATATATAGTAGAATGTTATAACATGAAGGTGAATATACCAACATTGGTCGGCCCTTAGTGGAAACATGAAGGAAAAATTATATTCATATTTTTTAGGACCCATACAATTTTGGTGAATGCGCTACCGTACGGTAGTACAAAATTCGTTAAATTTAAAATTCCTAATATTCTCCTATTCATGAATATTCGCCCCTAAAATTTACCCTGATCAGATGGACGAGTTGATGCTTTACATCACCTAGAAAGTGAATAGGGGTGAATTAGAAATATAGTGAATACATTTTGAGGTCTTGAAAGTATCAAAAAGGGTGTTTATCAACTAAGTTTGGAAAACAGGTGTTTGGGAAGCTTGATTTGGTGAAGATAAAAGTTATTGTGGTTTGAACTAGGGGATGTTTCATGAACTCAAAATTTATTAAAAGTTTTCTAAAGGTTATTTAATTTCAATTGAGTGGTCACATTCTGTATTTTATGTGTTTTTTGATGATATTGAAGCCAAAAGGTGAAAACAGGATGCTGGAAATAGATGTTTTGTGAAGGAAATGAGCTATTGTGCCCATTAAATGAAATAATATGATTGTTTCATGATAATTGCGAGCATGAATGATCTTTAAATGTTATTTTAAACATTTTTGGTGATTTTTTAGATCTTTAATAAAAATATTGTTGATGTTAGAATAATTTTGGCATTCCAATGGTAGGGTTTTGAGGCACTTTGGTGCATGGATTATGATTTTTGGCTAAGCCGGCCTATTTGGGTCATATGTGACCATTGTAATGGATGTACTTGAATGTTATAATGGTTTATGGGTCTGATTTGTCATGAGGGACCTGCCTCCTTTGGGTTAGAAATAAGAAGATCATATAAAAGTGAAGTTTTAACTCATTTAGTGAGCCATTCTTGCATGGGTGAAAATTATGACCCATAGGTGAGTGAATTTAAGGTATGAGGTCATATTTTGAGAGTTGATCATATGAGTTACAGGTTTAATATTTATTAATAAGATGTGTGCAAGGTGTTTAGAGAAAAGACAATCCAAAGAAGAATAAGATTGAGCAAGATTAAAGACCCGGTGTTTGAGATAGGGTTTGGGGAGTTGAATATGTGATCTCCATTAGTTGTGGCAATAGAAAAATCAGAGATCAAACATCTTCAGGTGGCTAAGTTGGTATTTAGTCATCCTATGGGTTTATAGCCACCCTTTTGGAGTTGGTGCTTCACTAAACTAGGGTTTAGTGCTCCTTGTGAAGTTAGTGCTTCACTAGATCTCTTTGATTTGTGTAATATAAAAATATTTTCAGAGGGTTTTATTCCCCATGAGGTTTTCCCACTTATATCGTGTGTCTATGTGCTTCTTCTCATGTGTTATGGTTGATTGAATATATTATTCACTTTAACTAAGCATTGATTAAATTTATGTGAATGGTTAAATGTTAGTGGTTGCTGCAATTAATGTTAACAAATTGAGAAAATTGTAGGACTGATTCACCCCCACCTAAGTCCATTGTGCTTCCAACAATCCCATCCATATATTTTCATTATCATTTTCTGGTCCTATAAGAAGTATTTGTCCCTCAAACACATCCTTCAATGGATTGAATTCTTGTTTAGATATTCCACAAACATGCCGAACATAAGTATAAAATTATTACTTGGGATTTGTTGACTAATGTAGTCTTCTTTGTAAATATTTGTGGCTCATATTAATTGGTAATATATGGCCTTTTATTGTACTGTTTGTGGCTAAAAACAAACATATGGAATCTTGCTATAATTTACAGAGGGTTTATCCAAAGCAAGCAATTTTTTACCAATATGTTATCTTTGGAAGCCAATATTCACTACCTTCACCTGTTGCTTTTTACCCAATTTTTCAATATATACTTTTATTCCATTTTTCATATCTTCCATTTATTTGAGTTCTTTAAAAGGTTTCAAAGGAAGTTTCCCTTCTGGAAAGTTTTCTTTGCCATTATCCTTTATACGCCATATTTGGATTGGACGAGACTATTACAAACTCTTTACTGTTTCTTTATGCTCCATCATTGGTATGCCATCCATGACATGTAATATGAACATATTAGGTTTGTTGATACCCACTATCTTATGGTTTCCATGTAACAAGAATGACTCCACAAAGTCTTTGAATTTAGACACTTCCTCCATAAGGTAAGGATTGAATGTATTTGAAAGTTCTTGGCATGTTCTATATGATTCCATAATATGTGAAAAATAAAAAATGTGTCTAATTTATGTAACGATGTTTCTATTCTTTTAAAATTCCCATCTATATCCTCATGAGTGTGTCCCACTAAAAATAATCTTGGATACACAATATTGAATACCTTTTCTACTATCAAGATTGATGTAAATGAAAATATGGTATGATTTTTGTTATCGCTCAAAACATTATCTAGTTACAAGTAGAGGATTAGGGGTTGAGTTTTGAATAAAGTACACAAACTAGAAATACTACTTGATTTAGAATTGTCAAATATTTCCATATTTATATTCATTGTTCCATGTTTTTTCCTCTTCAATTTTTGAGAGTGTTTCTAGGCATGTGGTGCCTCTACATTTGTTGTAAAAATATGTTCACTCATCACACTTGGAAAATAAATTGAGTTTTACAATTGAAATATGTCGAAATATTTTAGTCATTATGTTGTTAAAGCTTGGCTATGACACTGGGGGAAGTTTTAATAATTCAATGAGCTCCTCATTACACTTATTTTGCAATAAATTATGGGTATAGAATGGAGGAAGTATAATTTGAAGAAATTTTATTACATCCTTTCCTATAGAAAAAATAAAATACAAAGAGATATATGAATTTTTCTAAAAGAATTCTTGATATGTTGGAAATTGCTATGGTAGTATTTGACCTTTATTTATCATTTTTAGTGTTACCATTCATTGCATTCCTACCACCACTTATCTAATCATATTTATGATTATAGAAGGTACTCCTTGGGTACCCATAAACTTTGTGCCATGCATTTTGTTGATGAAATAATTTTGTGAATAACATATTAGTGGTTTTTTACAAACGATCATGGGGCTAGGTACCTACTTCTCGGGTATGGGGAGGCTCCCATTTATTGAATGCAAGGACTAAATGAAACTATAAGTGGCTATTATGATAGGGATCACACAAGAGTACTTCGTTAAACCTATGAAAAATTTCTTATATAGTGTACAACAAAGTATTTTTATTGGAAATAGGTATAGGGAAGTAGGAAAATAGAGAGAGGGGTTAATATTATGAGTATAAATTTGTAGATTCTCACCAACATTAACCAGAGTAGGTCCACATTAAATATTAAGAAGAACAACAGTGTAAGAAATAGAAAGACCAACAAATAAGAGACAAAAAGTTTTATGGATTAATTAATCAAAGACATAAAGTTCTTTCATGGTTGTACAAGATTACAATGCTTGTAAATTTGGCAAGTAGTGGGTGTAAAAAAACATGGACAAGGAATTAGAATAATGTAGCTTATTACTTACAGTAGTAAGGAAAAAAAATCCAGCCCTTTGGAATGGAGAGGCCATCCCAATTTATATATTTACAATGATGTATCCTCCTATCCCCCATGTGAATTTTCATCTTACCACCACTTGTGACCTTTCATATTCCTTTAGGAATGAAATTAAGTATTTTTATTATTTTTGAAAAGGGAATTTTACAATGCAAAGTGAGGTCACTTAAGTGAGTAATATGAAAGAGTGAAAAAGTACATTCCAAATGAAGAAATAGAATGTTAGAGAGAGAAGTGATAAATCCAGAGACAAGGAATCTTCCATTGATAAAGATATTTCTCTTGATGAACTCCTTTGTTGCTGAGATGAATGATACATCTAGTGGAATATTCCTCGACTAATTTTCTGATCAAGGATTTTTATCCCCTTCTTTCATGATCCTCATGACCATTGCCTCAGTTATTTGAATCTCGATAGATCTCCTAATGTTTCAACACCCTCATAAGCTTCACGATGCTCTTATATTCACATGTTTTCCAAGTGGAAGTATCTTACAAACATTGGTTCATTCTTAGACTCACGTGTTCCTCGCCATGGTGTGATTCACATGATTTCCCTCCTCTTAGAAAGAGAATTGAACACAAGGTCAGAGTTAGAATGTGGAGATAATCACCTTACTCCTTATGACAACCTTGAATTTTAAAATTGACCTCCATGACAAATATATCTCCTTCTTGGATGGAATAAACCTTAAGATATCCAAACACCTTCTTGTCCACATGTTTCTCATTGAAAATGTCTTCTCCTACAAATGGGGAAATTAGAAACTATGCATTCACCATCATAATAATCAAACAAATTCCCATGCCAGATCCTGAGAAGATGATTGGGAATTGGGGCTTACCTTTACATACCTCGTTTGATATCACTTTCCTTCCATGTGTTAGGAAATTAATTATTTATTGTGAATATTAGTTGGAAATATATTTGTGGGTATGCATATATATGTTTGTTACATGAGTAAAAAATTTATCAGATCAATGTAATATTGTTATAACCATATTACGTATATATGACTTGAGGGAAAAATTTTTGGGAGTGTTGTTGAATAACCTCCTTTTTTTTAGGAATGTATATTCCTATATATGTGTAATATCTCTCATATGTAAGAAAACCCAAATTTATTGAATTATAATATTATTATTCGGTGTTATTATTGGTTTAATCTCTTGCATGCCTTATCAATGGTATCAGAGAAGGTCAAGGAACAATGAAGGTAACATGCCAGATGTATAGATATGGTTACATTAATATTGTGAAGAAATGACATGCACATATTCTAGCTTGTGAGAACTGGAGGTTTTGTGTAAAATACATTGTCATCATCTCTTTGGATTTCTCAACATTTTTTTGTGTATTTGAAGATTATCTACATCACCTTGGCCAACATTGGATCTCCTAAGATCAATGTATTAAAGAAATTGGTGAGTTCATTTTTTCTGGTGAATTTTGACATCATCTAAACCTGCATGCAATTATCAACGAGTTGATTTGTTAAGAATGATGAAAGTCTAATATTTGGTTCATTTCTCTCATTCTACCTGTGGAACCATGCTTGAAATCTACCTTCTTTGCACATATATCATTCATTTAGTGAGATCTCAGTCATTTTCCTAATCTTCTTCCATGTGCATAGTATCCTCATGATCCAACATTAGATTTATTCATTTTTGTGAGAGTGTTGAAGTTTACCTGTCAAAAATCAAATGGAATATTACATGATAATCTAAACTAAAAATTGCACTCTTTGAATGCCTCTGCATGGTATTGAGGACCACACAAACATTTATATCCTTTCATTTAAAGTTCAAAAGAAATATTTCATGGTGGAATTAAATTCTAAGTGGATATCCATTGATTAAATATTATTTTTCAAGTGAAATCTCTCATATCTATAGTGAAGGAGGGATAAAAAAACCTCTTTCAACATGTCCAAAACCACTTTATAAATGTGTCTTCTATTTTTTTATTTGTTGCAATTTTTCATAAAACCACTATTTAACAAACCCGTGGTTTTGAAAATAAGGTATGGCTTAAGATTGATTGATTTGTAGTGTTTAAATATCAAGTCTCTTCTTCATATAAATGTTTAGCTTACAAGGAGAAGTGGCTACCCAAATTTTTGTAAGAATCTTTAATAAGAAGAGGTCAAGGGGTCAAATCCCCCTCCACATGAGCTTTGGCATAAATTTTAGCAGATTTAGTAAATTTAGCAGAATTTTTGACTTTAGTTATAATTAGCTAAATTCTAGCTATAAAAACCCCGTTTAAAAAAAGTTGTAATTGGAAGCAATATCGGTTGAAAACGGCGTCCAAGTTGATTTTGTGAGGGGTATATGTACTTGAGCATAAAATCTATTTTTTTTAACTAAGTAGCAACACCAATGGAGGAAGGAGGGTGATCAACACCTCTCATTAGTCACTAAAGACGGGGACGTATTTTGGTATAGTGGCATCTCTTTTTCAGTTTGATTTCATTTGATTTACAGTGCTCCTGGTTGTGTGAATAAATGAAAATTTCACATTGTGGGGGGGGGGGGAACATTACACCAATGTTCCATTTCCATTTTGTGCCTAAAACAATTAAAATCAAGGGAAACTTCCAATGGCAATGGCAGTTTCCTATGTTGCTTGAGGTCAAGTGGAAGAGATCGACAACAATAGCTATAATTAAGAACATTGTGATTCTCATAGAATGTGATGTGAAATTTTTTCCAGATTTTAGTTGTTTGCTTTGAGTGGTGTGTGGTTTCATTCCCTTTTTATGATTGAAATATGGAGAATGTGAATTTTGGAATTTGTGAATAGTTATATAGGATGGTAGCTAAACCCAATTGATCCTCTGACTGCAGAGATCTTTTGACTATCGTACCTCTAACATCGATCGACCGGTGAAATCTAGTGTTCACTGGAAGTGAAAGTAGGAAATATTGAGTTCACGTATGTAGGTGAATCAGTGGAAGTGTGATAATCTAGTTTGGGATTAACTGTGGTGAAGCGAATTGGTCATGTGCATCAAGATCCAGACAATAAGATCCAAACTAGCAGTATGTAGACCTAAAAGTATGCGGAGGCATATGATTCTATTTCTAGTTATTGATATGTTATTTTTTCCCATGTTCAAACTAGGGGGGGGGGGGATGTTAGGAAATTAATTATTTATTGTGAACATTAGTTGTCAATATATTTGTGGGTATGTATATATATGTTTGTTACGTGAGTAACAAATGTATTAGATCAATGTAATATTGTTATAAACCATATTACATATATAGGAGTTGAGGGAGAGATTTGTTGGAGTTTTTTTGAATAACCTCCTTGTTGTTAGGAATACATATTCCTATATATATGTAATAGCTCTAATATGTAATAAATCCTAAATATATTGAATTATAATATTATTATTCGGTGTTATTACTATTTTAATCTCTTCCATACCTTATCATCATGGTCTACATCACATGTCATCCCAAGTTTTATTGGTGGAAATCCAATATTTCAATGACCCTTGTCATTTCCAAGTAGATAAACTACTCTCATACTCGACTAAAAGTGTATAATATGAAATATCAAGTCCATCAAGTCACTATGATGTCCTACAACTGGATCAAACACATCCAAGTGTTCTTTCATACACATAGATAACTCATCATAATTTTTCCTTGATCAATATCTTGACATTTATTGTTTTTATTAAGTCTTAATTTTGGAAGTCTTTTTTCAGTTAGAAGTTGCTTAATTTGAAACTTTTGAGAGTTCTTGACATAGAAGGAGAAATTACAACCTGGAGAATGAATTATTTATAGAACTTACTATTTATAGACAATGAAGCTTAGTAAGGCTTACTATTTTTATAACTAGGTCTTCTCGGTGTTGGAACGAAACGAGAATGGTCTCAAAAGTTATGCTATTTCACGAGGATGCTCTGCTCTAATTTTTAGAGGAGTTCTATCATTAAAAGCACATATATTTGGAAAATGAGTTTTTTTATAAATGAAATCTTCATCTTTCCATTAAAAATTATGTATAACACTATTGGATATAAGGTTATAGTCATTTTAAGGGCATTTTTGAGAAGTAACTATTGTTAAAATATCATCAAAAGAAAACAAGGGGTTTGAGAGATATGAGCAACTTTTTATTTTTTAGTATATGAGGTTTCAAGTACATTTCATTAACATAAAAGTAATGAGAGTGAAATTTTAAGGGAAAATATGTGTTTGAAACATGAAAAATGGTTAAATCCTCAATTTCAACCTTTCTCTCTAACATTGCACACTTTAACTTATGTTTAATCCAATAAAGATCAACCAAGGTTAGAAGGGGGTTGATGTGTAGTTGGAACCTAAAACATAGGGGGAAAGAGGGAAAAGGGGATTAGAGGGACACTAACATGTTTCTTGAACCATATCATGCCAAGTGCCATCATGTGGTTTCTTGAGAGTGAGATAGAGGAGCTAAAAACTAGCACTCATGAGCTGAGATAGGGTCATGCATGTGTCTAGGGGCTAACTGCGAGAGGTTGAGTGAAATTTTTTGTCCCTCGTGTTCCATTGGGTGATGGGAAAAGGTAAAATGGACATAATTCCTTGAAAAATATGTCATGGACCTAGTTTTCATGAGGGTTACTGTGGTTGATCAAAAATTTATTTGTGCACTCCCTAACACACCATGTTGCAAGTCTTAAGTGATGAAGCATTTAAACAGAAAAGAGATAATTTTTTTTCCCTATATACCTCTACACAAAGGGACAAGGGGAAAGGGAAACCTAGCCTTAACAAATGTGGTAAGAAAGAATCATGAAAAGGGGACCAAATTTCATGTTTTGCACTTTCCTTGGTCACAAGTTACAAATTTTAAGTGACGAAACAAAACATGCATAGGGGAGAGAAATTTTATGTCCCTCATATCTCCTTGCACTAAGGAGAAATGGACAAGGGATATTAAAGGTCCAAAAATTATCTCAAGCCTTTAACTGATGTTAATTCATCATCCCAATGCAAAATTAGAACACAAAGACCACCTTTTCTACCCCAGGAGAAAAACTTGTTGTTCCAAGGTGAAAGCTTATATGATTTTGACTCCAATTCAGCTAATGAATTCATTAAAACATTTCCTAATGAATTTTTAGTTTTTTCACTAGTAAACCTTTCGCAATGAAGGAGAAACAGTACTGAACTGAAATGCCATGAAGAGTGATGAGGTCAAGGGTAAAACTTAATACATCCACTATGTAGTGGAATATGAGAAATTTCCATTGAATATTTGAAGGACTTATAAATACTTATGGAAATAAAAAAAATATTTAGAATTTCTTCGTTAAATCCTTCATTCCTTGTGCCTGAAATAACTAAGTTTTTCTTGAATTTTTCCTGACATAATTTTCCTTCACATGTTTTCCCTAAAATACATTAGATCACTTCATTGTTCTCCCACATTAGTCTTAGATGGGTTGAGCCTTTGCATAAATCATCCATGAGATGTCCTCATGCTGCAATATGGATAAAAATAGCTAGTTTATTGCTCTAGAGAGCATTATTCCTCCTTGGAGTTTAGTATCAATGTGAAATCAACTTCAATCCATTCCCCTGCACATGAAACAAACTTGAAAAACGTTTTAGAAATTTTCTCTCATCAATAATTATTGAATGTATTGTCATTGATGTGAAAACATGGTATACATGAGGTCATTTGAGATGTTTCATTGATGTCAAAATTGTGAAGGTTGATTGACAATGTAGACAATGTGAAGAAAAAGGTTCTTTTGAAGAAGTCCTTATGAAGGTAGGTTGTTAAGTAGGTCATGGTTTTTAAAAGTGTGTAGTGAAAATAGGTATGATAGGTTGTTCACCATTTTTTGAGCATGTGTATATGGTTTAGATACAATGAGAAGAGGTGTGAAGATCTATTTCAAGGCCTAGTAATGCAAGAAGACTAAGGAGTAAAGAACATGGTGAAGAAAGAATGAGATAGTGAGGTATGGAGATCGTTTTTCAGAATAAGAAAAAAAATAGAATGGAAAGAGTTTTTTTAGGTTTAGGTAGGTATTTTTATGCATTTTAGGTCAAGGCTTGAAGGATTTTTCTAGATAATGAATTTTTAGTCTTACTGAGATTTTAGAATGGATATTTCTAGTATGAGAAGAACTTTTTGTTTCTCATTGGCATGTGTAAACTCTGCATGGGAGTCTCAACTCTTCATGTCAGAATGGGAAAGCTTCTATCTTAGAACTCCTAATTTCTTTTTTAGGCTTAAGTCCCATACCTTAATGAACAATTGTTATCACCAAAACTACTCATAAACCCTCCTTAAACCTTGATATGAACTCTATAGGAAATATATTTATCAACTAAGTTCAGAATGGTTTGGATGATCAATTTTGATGTTTAGGACATGTAGTGGAATCTCTCAAGTATCTTCAGGTAGAAGCATGTGATCAGGTAAGTGTGTGGACTGTACAAGAAAATACTATTTTTTGAATAAATTGATGTATCTCTCAAATGTTTCATAGGACAGAGACCCCAAATTTATTGATCTATAAACAACAATAGAACCCTTATTGTTTCAATTGTTTATAAAATATCCTTTAATTTATCATTTTTATTGATTTGAAATGAATATAAAATTGATTAAAATCTGAATTTTAACAGACATAAACTAACCCAGAACTGATTTTCAAGATCCCCAAATATACTTTATTCACAACTCGATCAAAACCATCCAAATTTAATTTACTTGATTTCTCATAAATGTTGTAAACCAATTTAAATGTGCATATTCAAATTAAAATATGATTGATTAAATGTAGAAAATTATCAAAAAATTAAGAATGCAAATATGATAATAAACTACACCAAAATTGTTTATGGAGTTCAGAAATCGCCTATGTCTTCGGGTTCATTCAAACCATTCCATTAAAATGGTAAAAATTACAAGTACAATAAAATTTACAATTTACAATAATAGATCCAAAACCTATAATTTCATGCCTTCATACCTTCAGAAGACTCTAGCGATGCTCAATGTTCATCCTCTACCTTCCTAAATCACTTGCAGTATCTCTTCCCTTAAGTTATATGTTAACAAGTTACTTTCACCCCTTAGAAAAACATCAAAAGACCTCCAAAATGGTGAAATGATGTATAAAACTGGAGCATCTCATAATTTTGGACAACTTTCCATATTATAGAAAAATCTTAAAATGCTCCTAGGTTACTCAAAATTTAACTTCTTTAAAACTACTCTGTTATCCCCAAATACACATTCACTGAGTTCACCTTTTGTAAAATTCAACTGGCATATATATATGATTGATTCAATGTTATGACTCAATAACCAAGGATTATTTTGGTCAAAATGAGGTTGGGGATTCAAACCGTCCCAACCTCCCGTTGTTTTCAATTTACTTGGTTTGGGGTGTTAGTCCTACATTTGCAGCGTACAAATATAACAAAGGATTTGATAAGCCTTTCTTCTCCCTCTTAATTCATAGCTTGGGCCATGCCACATCCTTTTTTCCATGTTTGGAGAATTATTTAGAGTTTGTGGTTGTTCGATTATTGAGTTGGTCTATCATTGAGCTGGTTGAATGAGTTGGTGGACTCAGTCTCCAAGGTTGGCATGTAGTTGTGCTAGCGGTTTGATTACCTAAAAATAGATATTTTAAAACTATTTTATGAGTTAATCTAAGTAGAAGATAAATTCTATACTGGAATGAAAGACCTATTTTATTTGTAATATTTGAATATATCAAAGTAATAGAACTAAGAGGGATATGGTACTAACTTGTAAAATAACTTACCTCGTTGTGTACTAGACTGTAGTAGACTGGTATGTAGACTGGGTAGGTTGTGATTTAATGACCTCAAGAAGGGCATGATTTTGAGTGTTTTTCTGTAATGATGTGCCTAAGAGGGTACTGGGGCACCCTAGTTTGTAATCTGGGTGTTGTAGACTACAGGAAAGCTCAAAACTTGAGTTTTACATTGTCGCAATATCCTTGTAATACCTTTGCTCCTGTTGCATGGGTGTTGCAATAATGTCACCTATGTCATTGTAAATGTTATATGAAGATCTACATGTAAAACCCTATCCAAAGAATCAATTCCTAAAAAATAAAAATGTATATGAATAGGTCAAACTAACCTCAACTGCCAAACTAGTGGTCTTACAACTGAGCACTACACTACATTTTGAACCCAATGTAGTTATATGCCCTAGCACCAATGATGCAGTAATAGGGGCAATAACTAGATGTAAAATGTAAATGGTGGATGGAATAGAAAGAATACAACCCTTTCCCCATATGCTTGTGTGATGTAGATGTAGAAGATGCCCAAATGCAGTCCCTTGGCTTAGTAGATAGCTGCCCTTGATGGTGAGATGTCCACCTGTAATATATTGAGTATGCTATAGGGACCTCTTGTTCAAATTTCAACACTAGTGACCCGAAACTTCTGACTATGACCTAGGGGAATGCAACCGGTAACTATTAGGACCGAACTCAAATAAATAAATTAAGACCACAAATTACAACAACACAGGTGCCTAAAATCACAGACTAGGGCACCCTGGGTACCCTAGTATAACCCTAGGTACCCCAGTATAGACTTAGAGATAATAAATGAGAATATTAGGACACTTAAGACCTCCTAAAAGACACCCAAAACTGTAGAGACAAGTGACGAATGAACCAAAAAACAAAAATGAAACCTGACTTACTGACAACAAGACCAAAGGATGGGTCACTAGTGAATACTTTTATTATGCAGGATCCATATATAGAATAACATACCCAACGGTATAAATTCAATAGTAAGTGCGTTATTTTGTGACTGCATTTGCCCTCAATTTATGTTGGTCAGTAGAAATATTGGTAACATAAAGTAGATAGATATGCCTACCTGAGAAAAATCTAGAGAAGCCCTTGCTATAGAAAAACATGCAAATGTGTAGTAGAAGTGTTCCAATAGAACTATAAAAGTGTGCCAAACCATGGATCAACAAATTGATCCATGTAACTTAAAAAATGTAAGTGTCGCGATGAAGTGTGGGAAATGATAATGATGATTAGGATTTTGGATGATTTCAAATATGGTTCAATAACAAATAGGTGGATAGGGAGTGATCACTTCCCAACATAAACACTTGTATATGAATGGAATAATTGGAGGATTTGGGCATCCTACTGCTAGGGGAAGAGTGTAGGGAGAAAAGTGTGTTATTCTCCAGGTTTTAACTACATCCTCAAGATCTAGCCATTGCAGATGGACTCAAATCAAAATGATGTGATTTTTGGATCTAAATGATTTTTATTAGACAATTGACACATAACAGTGATAAATGGAAGACACTCTTTCCCCCACTCTATGGGTGTCTCCATAATGTGAAGGATTCCAAGTTAGGTCATCTGGAAGAAAACACGATAGAGAATGAGATGAATTCCAAGTTAGGTCATTTGGAAGTGAACGCGATAGAAATAGATAGCTTCCTAATAAGGTCATTAAAAATAAAATGAGGGATGAAAGAGATGACTTCCAAGTTGGGTCATCTAGAAGTGAACACGAAATATAGAATAAAATCCCATGTTGTGTCATCTAGGAAAGAAGTGGTGCATATAACTCCCAAGTTAGGTCATATGGGAGACCGCTTATAGATTTGAATTATATGATTTGATTTAAATGTGTTTATTTTGATTGGCTGATTGATTTATTTTGATTGGTTACTCATGGAGAGATTTTTCACTAATTAGCCCCTGGTTAGGTCATTAGGAGAATTTTGCTATAAAATTAATAATATGTCGCATAAACAAATTTTTAGTCGCTTGTTTCCCCCAAGTTAGGTCATTGGGGGAAAGTTGCTAGAAAATTGATGAGATGTCATGTAAAAATAATTTTAGTCACTTGTTTCCCCTAAGTTAGGTCATTAGGGGGGAATTGATAGGTCATAGCGTGTGATCGTGTTTAGGAGGTGTTAAACAATTGTTGCCCCCATATTAGGTCATTAGGGGGGAATTGGTGGTGAAATGTCTCGATATAAATTCTGAGGAGTTTAATTATTGATATTGGAACACATGGTGACCTAAGAGAGATTATAGGGGGACCCCTAATAATATGCCCTCCTTTCAGCAAAAGAGGGAGTGATGAAAGGAATGAAATATAAGCCAAAATTAATGGTGAAGAGGTTAAAAAGCGTATGCAGTAAATAATAGATAGTGGCAAAGAGATATAATGTAGGTAAAACATGTGCAATATTATAGTAGGAAGAATTATAAAAATAATTCCACAAACGGGGTGTAAATCAGAGTAAAAATGCTCGAGATATGACTGAAACAGTGTAGTGTTTATTATTCATGGTGATAAGGAAAATATATTTCCCGTAGTAAAGGTGACATTTGAAATGTGATTGTAAATAGTAAAGTGCAAAGTTAACTTATCAATTAATTTGTCTTTTACGTGAGTGTGAGAGTATATACGGAGTAAGTAGAGATGCCTCAAGCGAGACCATTACGTCCAAGCCAGTTTGAGAGAGTGACGACTATTGTGATGTCGTGCACTATTGTGGAGTTGGTAAGTGGATTATTTTTTTAAAAAATTAGGGTGTACTAGGAATTTTGGTTTAATTTTTGAAAATTTAGTGTTTTTGAATTTCTCAGCATTTGGGACCTAGAAAAGAGTGGTGAGGGCGTTAGTGACCCTTGGGACTAGAGCACCTAGAACCAGGTGCTAGTTTCCTGCTCTAAGGTGTCCCGGTCCTACCTTTGGGCACCCCAGTCCATGAAGTTTTGTGTTGATGGGTATGTTTGGGGAATCTTTTTCTGACATGTTAGACTAGTTTTATTAGGCTATGTAAAATGTTCTAACGATGCATTTGTTGTTGTGTGGTGTTGTGTAGAGAGATTTCCACTCAAGGGAATTCTGTGGTAGTTGAAACTTGAGTACATTACTGGGATTGGGTTTTTTAGATGATTATTGGGATGTGATGGACCGTGTCAGCTTGTAACATATAACACGGATGGGGTATGTGCCCCATAATATTCCCATGTTGACTGCAATATGTGATAGATGGTGTGCCGATACGTGCACATTTTGGTTACCCACAGGGGAGAAAATGGTGAAACTGGAGGATGTATATCACCTACTGAAATTTTTAGTGGTTGGAGAACAAGTACGAGTTATGGCAGTAGTGGATATAGAGCTCTAGGTGCTCTCGACTAGACTATATTTTGTAGAGGACTAGGTACTTACTAAGGCCCATATCGGTTTAGATGCGATATTGCAGTCTAGGATTCCGTGGTTGCGGAATTTCATCATAGTGGTGATAGCGTCATGTATAGTAGTGGAGGGAGGAGGTGTCGGCATCTTGTATAAGATGTACAACATATGCCAACGAATAGAGGAGGATGGGATGAGATACACGTGGGCATGGTGTGTTTTGGAAAATTTATATAGGGATTTGTATAAGTTTACACAGGATAAGTATGGTGGGGGTATAGGGGCCACCACACTATTACATGTATGGGAATATGAGCATATAGTCATATTGAGACCAGTTGTAGGGCCAGGTGGAGAGTGGGCTTGGCCAAATATATATTTTTGATGTTGGGTTGATATCCGCAGTAGGAAGATGGAAATAGATAGTTTTAGAGCCCTGATAGATAGGATAGGGTTAGAGTCAGGGATATGGAGGCCATATAGGGATTATGGGAGTTGGCTTGAGGATGTTACAGAGTTGTGATGTATTCGGAGGACCATATGGCTATAGGATTTATTTCTAGGTGTGGTAGAGTTCTTTCATGTGGAGAGGGTATCACGGTAGTTTGGTATGGCACAGGACGTGCCCCTAGAGCCATACATGTGGTTACAAGCTATTATAGCCCCTAAGAGGGTGGGTGCTAGGCTTGGGCCCAAAAAAAAGTGGTTAATGCCACTAGGTTTGGACAAGGAAGACCCAACGATAACATCTCTAAAGAGAGATGAGACGGGGTGCAAAGAGGATTATCGAGCATGGTGGGAAATGCATCGGCAAGTATTGTTATATCCAATGTTTGCAGGTACTATAGAGCTACCACTAGGAGGAGAGGGAAAGGGAGATGCCCTTGATCTTGTAGTGGTAGGTGTGGTAGATTGTAAGTATTTGTGTATGATTTTAGTGTGACTAATGAATTGTTTATGTTATTTTTCACGTGTGTAGCTAACATCGGGTTGTATGTTATGTATGCAAGAGATGCTTATTGGTCGTTGCTAATAGACACCACGATCCACACATTGATGGAAAATGTGCCAAGTGATGTGCTATGTGGAGGGATACTAGAGTGTGTGGAAAATATTACATGTGAGCACACCCATTTTTTTGATCCAGTAGCCATAACAACAGTGACATGTACAATGTTGTTTGGCTAGAGGGACAAGGCACAGGAGGAGACTCAACGTGCCTGAGAGGAGGTAGGTGTTTTTCCCTTCGCCTAAGACATGTTCACATGATATGTAGATTTGCAGCGTTAGTTTTTGGATCAAAACATGGATATTGCTATATTATGTAGGCAAGTGGATAATTTACAGGGCCATGAAATGTGGCATTACGTTGGTGGTGAGGCATCTAGTTCTATCTTATGGTACACGAGAGAGATATTTATGATGAGGTTTGATAGTCATGATTGTATATGATATAGGGGGCCTTTCCCCTAGTGATGAAACATGTTTTTGGGATGATGGTTGTATGACCGATATATGTGTGGACACCTATTTTTGATATATATTAGATCTATGTTGAGATGTTTTGGTATTGACAATGTAATGGATATGGTATAGTTATATGGTTTTTGTTCTAGCATGTGTAGTGTAATGTATGTGATGAATATAAATTAGTATGAGGATATGAGTAATGGTAGATAAAATATGCATGGTAAATGATAATGTAGATAACTAATGTAATGTAATTGTTGAGATGAATAAAATATGTAGCTCGTAGGCTATGTAATAATGGTGATAAAATAAAATAGATAAATTTATCACAATGAATAGATGAGAACCTAATGTAACAGTAAGATGAAAAGATGATGAAAATAGAGGGGGGGATTAATGATGCCCCCGATCGTATGGATGAGTAGGCTCATGTAATAAGACCCCACAACATTCAAGTATGACACGTAAGAAAGAGTGCGTCATCAGGAAATGATTGAGATGCACTAGATGAATGACGGAGAGCATGATGAAAGGTTCTTAGAACTAAACCCTCAACATTCGTGTAATAACCATAAGAACACAAGTGCATCATCATGGGGTAAGGTGATAAGAATCACCTATAAAAGACCAATACAATGGGTGGTGGTGGAAACATGTGGAATGGACACAGTGTGAGTGTATGAACCAAACGGAATGTCATGTGTAGTGACTATAGGGTATGAAGAGATTGGAAAAAAACTATGAGATGGAGTGCCATGATGTGGTGGATAATGTGGGTGGTGCAGATATAATGAATGTGGTGGTGGATATGATGGATGAGGTGGAGAACGAACATGGGGTGGTGGAGTACAATGAACAAACTAAGCACCTGATGGAGAATACTGAAGTGGGGTACACTAATGCTAACAGTGTGAAGGAGATAATGATTATTCACGAGAGGAAAAGGAGATGATTTCGTAATCCACTAGTTGTATTCTTTTACGTAAGGTAAGACAATCATTGTCCCTATGGCCAGAAATGAGATGATAATTGTAATAGTGTTGGTCACACTGACGTTGTAAGTAGTGTGTGTAGACACCTATAGTTTGATCAATACACTATTATTTCTAATGGTGTACTAACGCTTCTTCCCTTTGTAAATTGACGGAACACAGCCAATTAGACCTATCTAACTCCCCTCTCACGACACCTTTTTGGTTGTTTTTCCTCTTATAAACCATTTAAATAGGATGTTATAGCCTCGTTCTAACTACATTAGCTTCTTAGTCCCTTCTAGCTTGCTTCTATTAGCTCTTGGAATATCAATCCACTTCACTAGATTGATTGACCCCTTTAGAAACCCTTCTAGAAACCTAATTACTCTCTAAGAGAGATTAATTAGTCTAGCCTAGGTTAAATACCCTAAAATATAGTCAAATCACACTTTGACTTGCTAAAAGTGATTTTTGGACTTTAGCCTTTGTCCCACATGCACCCAAATCTCCCATTTCCCCAAACCAAAAACTATAAATAGGGTTATACCACCTCCCTCATTTCTTAAGAATTCTCTCTTCTGCCTAGCATAGATTATAGCAATTTTTTTAGGCTTTAGATTGTATTTCATATTCTTCCATTGAGCTAAAAGCATTTGATTTTGTATTTCATAGCACTAACATGGAGTAAAAGAGAAGATCCATTGGTCTTGAAGCCATTAATGGGGAGATCTCTTTCTCTTAAACACATAAATGAATGCTTGGATCCTCTTAGGTTCATTATTTCAGTTCTTCAAAGAATAGAGGTTAACTTCATTTGTTTAGTTTACATGTTTATTTCAAATTAATGTATGAAAAGAAGAAAACCTTTCTCATTTCTTATCACATGGTCCATTGATCAGATTGTTAAAAGCCTTTGGGGTTTCTTTATAGATTCTTACCCCAAATCCATGGCTTTAACAACTTTTCATTGAATACATTTGGCACGCTCGGTGGGACACTTATGTCCATCCTCCATTAATGGAGGTCTTTTGGTTTTTCAAGGTTCATTTTCAAGTTTTTGGGTCAAATCACTTATTATTTCCTCATTTTTGTTTCTAACCCTAGATAAATGACCTTCATTTGCATGTATTTTGTGGGTTTAATATAGAAATAGGACACTCTGACTAACAACTAACCTGTTTCCTCTTAAAATTTTGAAAATCCATGTTTTTTTACAGGTTTTTCATAGGGTGTGCGTAGATGTAAAACAAAGGGTGCGTACACGTTGAAACCCCAGTGTACCCGTAAGATCAAGCATGTACCTATCAGGAGGAATGCATCATTTGCACATTTTCTCTCTACAGATATGTGCACGTGTTTTCATAATCTAGGATGCGTATCCACCTCTCTGGCCACGCATGTGTAAATGGTCTGACTGTGTAAAAAAAATTTACATTTTCCTGTTTTAGGATTAGGCACGTGCACTTTGAAACCTAAGCGTTCATATCAATATGGGCACATATCTATCATGTTGCAAGCATATGTGTTTTACTGCATTAGGTTTCATTAATTTTTAACTGTAGGTGTACTTGTTAAGTAGGGTGCGTATCCGTCGGTTGGGAAGCGCTGGTGTCAGTATAGGCATGCAGGTGTCTGTATTAAAATTGGAAATTTTTACAGTGTACAAAATCTTTTCTTCTAACCCATTACTACAGGTTTTTAGAACTAATAATTCAAAAAATATTGTTTTTTCCTTAAACATTTTAGTTTGCATAGTTAAAGTGTTTTGTTCTTGGCTTAAAATTAACTTTGTAGAAGTGTGTATGCTCTTTCCTCACGTCTTCAAAGGAAATCTTGGAGATCAAAAATACTTATACAAAACTCATATAAATTTTTCAAAAAAAACTTGTTTTATAAAGAATGAAGTAAAACTTTCATGTGATTTCAGTAGGATTTTTCACGTTGCATATGCTCTTCCTTTATGCCTTTTAGCGATCTTAGAATTGAAATCAAAGTGTAAAATTATCTTTCTTGACATCAACCTATGAACATGAAAATTACTAAAAACTTGTTTTCTACAGGACCTAACGATTGTCAAAGAAAGGTGTCGAAAAACAAAACACAGAATTGCTAATACACATGTTCTTGCAGGTTTCCAAATGGTGTGCTACTTAAAACCACATTAAGTTAAGCAAGATAAAAAACACCATATTCAAAACATTGTATTGTAGGTTTCGAAAAAGGGTAAGTCCCTATCTGCTTAACTAGAACATAACCCCTTTGGCATAACGCCTTAAGCTATAACAATGGGGGTGGTTCTGTCATCACCAATTCGGCACTATGATAATTCTTCACCGGGAACTCCTCGTGCTATGATTATTTACTAATGCATAGTCTTTAGTGTGGTGGATGTAATCTGGAAACAAAACAACAACATAACACAAGAATACCATCGACTATGATAAGACAGAATGATGACAAATCTGAAATATCAAAATAAATTATAATATTAACATGAAACTGTTACAATCTCACCCATGAGGTACTTCAATTGTTATTGACTTCACTTGCCTTTCACCAAGACTATGGGAGAAACTTTACAATTACACCTCTTAATGGCTTCTTCAACACACCTTTAAACTGATGGCTTCCTTTGCACACTTCCTACAATATTTCTCACTACTTCCTTCTATGCTAAATGAGGGGGGTGGCCTCTTTATTTATAGAACTTCTAGGATTATCCATCTTATCTCTAAAATAGGATAAGAAATCCACTTTGACGAATCATATTCCATACCTTAACTCTTATCTGTACATGTAAGCTTATCTTCTAAGATAAGATAAACCTTATCATTTTACATGGGTTCCACATTTTTAGACTTTTTACAAATAAAATATACAAAATATTTATGACCTCCCTCCTTGTCCTTATTACCAATATAATATTTCTAATTCCTAATCACGTAGACCCTACTTCTCTAATTACCCAAACTTTGACATTTTAACATTACCAGACCACTTACGACAAATATTTACTTTTTACAACATTCCTATTGTACTTTTACTGTTACCGTACTCCACATTATTGGTGGCACCGTACTGACTGCACCGTTATCTTCTATCAGATGCTACTACTAATTATACTTAACAACATCCTATTCCTAATACATACATTAATGAAATAGAAATTACGGAGGAAAATTTTAGTGTCGACATCTTCCCCGTTCCGAGCTTCTACTCCGTCCTTGGAGTAGACTATTCTGGTGCTTGGAAAATCTTTAACTTGTCGTGGTTGAACCATTTTGTAATGGGAGTGCCATCTAATTCCTCCAGTTGGTACATACCATTTTCATACACAGCTTCTATTTTGTAGGGCCCCATCCATTTTGGAAGAAATTTTCTCTGTCTTCTTTTTTTGTATCTGGAATCATATACTAGAACCAAGTCATTCACATGAAATGGAGACCACCGGATCTTTTGATCAAAGTGTTCCTTCTGCTTCATTTTCTTCTTATGGCTTGTATCCTTTGCTATTTCTCTCATTTCCTCCAGCAAATGAAGATGTACTAACCTTTCTTTTACTGAATCACTTTCATCCATCCTTTCATTTTTCATAACTCTCACAGTGGGAATATCAAACTCAATAGGAAGAACTGGATCAATGCCATAGGCCAACTGAAATGGGGAGTATCATGTTGCTGACTTTGATGTTTCCCTGTATGCCCACAATGCTGCATGAATCCATTTATCCCATTTATGTACCTGCAAGGCTGCATCTTTTGCTAGAATTTGACACAACACAAAATTTGTTCGTTCCACCTGTCCATTTGTGCTTGGCTTATATGTTGTTGCCTTCCTGTGCTTAATAGAAAAATTATTGACTAGGGCTTCTACCACCTCATTAATGAAGTGGCTTCCTCGATCTGTTACAATTTCTAATGGGCAACCAAATCTAGTGACAATGCGTTCATACATGAACCTTGCCACTTCATCCATGGAAGTTGTTTTCAATGGCCTAGCTTCAACCCACTTGGTTAAATAATCTGTTGCAACTACAATATACTTATTTTGGCGTGATGTAGTTGGAAGTGGACCTACAATGTCTATTTCCCTCTTTTCAAAGGGACCAAGGGGAAGAATTGGACATAATGGAACTGATGAAGTCTTACGGTTACCATGTGTTTGACAAATATCACATGTCTTACAATAATTATAACAATCTTTAAAAAGAGTGGGCTAGTGATAACCTGCATCCAAGATCTGATCTGAAAATGGAAGAGGGTAATGATCCTTCTTTGTTGCCTTATTGAGCTTCCTGTAATCAACACAAATTCGTAGCTTCCCATTCTTTTTTATTGAGATCACAATGGGAGAAACCCATTCTGAATTCTCTACAGTAAATATGAATCCTGCATCAAGCAACTTATCTATTTCTTCTTTTACAGTCTTGGAAAAATTAGGATTCATTCTATATGGCATTTGCTTTATGGGCTTAGCACCATCTACCAGCTCAATAGAATGTTCTACCCAACTTACTTGACAGAGTTCCTTGTAATCAAAAGTGAATAGGTGTATGTACCTTCGAAAGAGCTGGAGGTAGGATTCCTTCTCACTCTCCATCACAGCATCACCAATCTTTATTTGTTGGAGACGATCATCAACTTCTTCTTCAAATAATTTTATGGGATCATGAGTTGGTGTGACTGGAAGGATATCCATGACTGAAACATCCACCTCACTTTCTTCATCTTCAGTGTCCACTTCACTGGTACTAGAGTAATCAGAGGATGTCCAATCATCAGTTTCATCACTTGAATCCACAGGTTCTACCTTATGATGTCGAGGGATCACATTTATCTTCACCCTCTCTCTACCACATCCAAGTGTCATGAAACCTTCATTCCAGTAGTTTCTTGCATGAACTCTCCTTAGCCATGGTCTTCCTAGCAACATTGGGTACGCAACAGTACCATTTTTCATCACCTGAAAGTCTAGCACACATACAACACCCATAACAGATATTTCCACATTTGAAACTACACCTTTTGGTTTAGTTTTTCCTTTATTTAATGACCTTAACATAAGTGTTGAAGGGCGATCAATTTTTAAACCCAACATATTCATTACAGACTCGGTCATTACATTAATTGCAGCACCTCCATCAACTAAGACATCATGAATTGAAATACCATTACATAATACCTCAGCTTGTGGAGCATAGGGATCTGCCTCTGCCTCCAAAACAGGGACCTCAACCTCCTTCCTTCCTTGAGCATTGAGTCCACCTTGCAACTCCCGCCTCTTCTCAGAAGACATAGCCAAGAGTTGACCATATATAATATTTGCAGGCCTTTTGGATAGATCTTCCAAGATGGAGTATGGTCCTTGCCCCTGTGAAATCAGAAAATCCTGCACACCCAACTTTCTTCTCCTATGTTTCTTACTAGTTTCTTCTTTCATCTTCTTAGGATCATTTACATCTTGATTATCTTTTTCTTTCTTTCTTTTTGTTACAAACACATCTACTTCATTATTTCTGCTCTTATCTACTACATCAAAAGAATTCACAGGTGCTTTTCCTTTATCATTATCTCCTTTACCAGATGTAGAAGCTCTATCTAGAAAATTATACTTATGATGACCCTTTTTATAACAACCATAACAAACAACTTCAGAAATATTTCTTTTTGGACCTCTATCTCCTCCCTGAGAACTAAATTCCTTTCCTTGAAGAAGATTAATAGTTAACTGACCCATCTTTTTGAGCAGATCTTCATACTCAGTAGATGTACTAGGAGAAATATTTGTGCTCACCGGGAGTGGTTATGGATTCTGGACCAAAGGTGCTGGTGTAGGCTCTACTTTAGCAACAATTTCTTTGGGCTCCTCTTCCATGCTTTCTTCTTACCTTCTTGCAATCTCCTTTGCTTGTTCAATGGTAGCTGGGTGGTCATACTTCACTCGTTGTCTGATCTCTGGCTTTATCCCAAGAATGAAGTGCTTACAGAGGAGATTATCCACGCCATTCATCAACCCATCCGCTAATCCTTCCTTCTAGATCTGGGCATCGAGCTTCCTCCTTAGCTCTAGAACACGAGCATGATAATCCCTTATCTTCTCCTTCTCTCCTTGGGATAGCTTTGTGATCTCGATGATGAGATCTGCATATTTCTGTTGTTCACCAAATTCTTTAAGAAAACTTTCAGTTAATAAATCCCATGAATTTTTCACATTATCACCTAGTGTTTCAAACCACCTAAGTGCCGAACCATCCAAAAAGGTAGGAAAAAATTCAGTCCATTGTTCCCTTCTTATAAGGCCATTACAAATACAAGATCGCTTAAACTCTTGAATGAAAGAAGAAGCATCTTCATTAGATTGAGCTGAAAAAATAGGAATCTTTCCCATTTTCAAAAGTAACCACCGTGAAATACCAACTCACAAGTACAATCAACAAGACTTATGTGTACAAATAATTGGAATCACTATACTAGAAAGTGACTTTACACCTTTCTACAGTAAAATAGAAATGACCATGGTAAACTATGGTAAAACTTGACTTTACTGTGGTAAACACTATTCACGGTAAAAAGTGAAGTTACTGTGGTAAATACTATTCACGGTAAAAAGTGACTTTACTGTGATAAATACTATTCACAGCAAAAATGACTTTATCATGGTAACTACTATTCACGGTAAAAATGACTTTACCATGGTAACTACTATGCACAGTAAAAACAAGGTTACCCTCCAATTGATTTTTGACTAAGTGGGAATATCTCTCCAGAAAATCCACCAACGAGGAATGGTCCTGGCAACGGAACCAAAATGTCATCACCAATCCGGCACTATGATAATTCTTCACCGGGAACTTCTCATGCTATGATTATTTACTAATGCACAGCCTTTAGTGTGGTGGATGTAATCTGGAAACAAAACAACAACATAACACAAGAATACCATCGACTATGATAAGACAGAATGATGACAAATCTGAAATATCAAAATAAATTATAATATTAACATGAAACTGTTACAATCTCACCCATGAGGTACTTCAAGTGTTATTGACTTCACTTGCCTTTCACCAAGACTATGGGAGAAACTTTACAATTACACCTCTTAATGGCTTCTTCAACACACCTTTAAACTGATGGCTTCCTTTGCACACTTCCTACAATATTTCTCACTACTTCCTTCTATGCTAAATGAGGGGGGTGGCCTCTCTATTTATAGAACTTCCAGGCTTATCCATCTTATCTCTAAGATAGGATAAGAAATCCACTTTGACGAATCATATTCCATACCTTAACTCTTATCTGTACATGCAAGCTTATCTTCTAAGATAAGATAAACCTTATCATTTTACATGGGTTCCAAATTTTTAGACTTTTTACAAATAAAATATACAAAATATTTATGACCTCACTCCTTGTCCTTATTACCAATATAATATTTCTAATTCCTAATCATGTAGACCCTACTTCTCTAATTACCCAAACTTTGACATTTTAACATTACCGGACCACTTACGACAAATATTTACTTTTTACAACATTCCTATTGTACTTTTACTGTTACCGTACTCCACATTATTGGCGGCACCATACTGACGGCGCCGTTATCTTCTATCAGATGCTACTACTAATTATACTTAAAAACATCCTATTCCTAATACATACATTAATGAAATAGAAATTACGGAGGAAAATTTTAGTGTCGACAGTTTCAGGAACCCTAAAGTAATCCACCGCCGAGTAACCTCATGGATGAAACAAGAAGCATTCCACTAACCCACTTGACTAGTATGCCTTCTGAGATAGAGTTACCAGTTTTCCATATGGAAACCCCAGGGAGAGCACACGTGGATGCACTAGTTTCCCTTTTTGCTCGAAGGGGGTAAAGTAAAGCCGAGATACTCCCAAACTAGTCATTACAACTTTTTAGGTAAATCACGCTTGCTTAAGACAACTTTGTAGCACCTAGGTGAGGGAACTTATTAAGGATACCATTCTATCTTAGAGCCCACTTTACTAGTCCATTGTTGTGTCAAGCCATCACGAAGTGACAACTCATCTAGAATTTAAACCTTGTTTTTCGAACAAGGCAAAGAACCCTTGTGAGTTTTATCTGAGTGTCTTTTATCATGAAACTAAACTACGTCCCACCTTTGCTTACTTTTATTCTTGTTTTCAGATGAGACGAAGCTTTGCCTAGGTGGCTCTTGGTTTATTTCCATCTTTTGATCAATACCCTCGCATTCTCACTGCCCATTGTTTGGGGTGAGAAAGGTGCATACATTACACGTTTTTATCAGAGATAGTGCTCGTCACTTTTTTGTCCGTTTACGCCCATCCATGTTTGCAGCTAGGTCATTAAATGTCTAAAGTTTGCAAGTACACTTTTCATATCTTTGATAAAAGTCCATCCATCTTGATTTTAAGATCATCTTCACTGCTATGTGTCCGGTTCATATTTTGTCTCTTCTTAAGTTGATAGTTTTGTTCGCATCCTAGACACACAATCTTAGTACTTACATCGTATTCTCATTTTGTGAGAAGATGGTCTAAGTCTCCTTATTGTGTGGTTACACTGCTCACACTATTAAAAACTCCATGTTATACTTATCACTTAGTTTTAGTTTTGACTTCATCTGAGTCTTCTTGAAAAGTGTCGATAATGCCTTATATATATCATAATAAAGTTGTCATGGTACTAACACCTTGCTTGCTCGGTTAATGTATCACGGTGACGTTGTTACGCTATATCTATTCACGAATTCCATTTTTTAGAAAGTTTAGCTTTCATTGGCATTCAAACTAATTTTAGGTATACCTTATTGAGGGACTGCGACAACATCACGTCAGTACTTAGACCTTGTTGGGGTTCTAACTTGACTTACATATTGGTACATTATTATTGCTATCTATTTTCAGGGCATAGACATGGTAACAACAAATTGAGTGATCATTACATTTAGGTGTGCATATGAATGTTCCTTGATAAAGAATATTGTATAACACTACATCTAGGATACACTGTAGTATAGTTCAAACATCACTTTGAACGGCTTACAGAAAACCATACACTTAGGGGTTATGCTAGCTACATAAAAACGTCTACTAGTAATGCCTAAAATCATAAAAATGGCAGCCAAATCAAATGAACATGATACAGGAGAAAACCCTTTTGACACCTTTCCATTTAGTGGTCACAATTTAGGATAGATCTTTTCTCAATTCAAAGATACAGAGACGTTAATTGATCATAGTGGAGAAGAATTAGACTCTTCTGGAGAACAATAAAGGTTAGACCTAAATAGATTTGATGAACTCCTATATTATAATAAAGATCAAGTACTTGCAAGAGTCTTAGCATTAGGAACTAAACTTCCACATGAGCACAGAGAAGAAACAAAGGTCATTAACCCTAATTTAGGAGAATGAAGATTTGTCTTAGACATAGATAACCCTTTTGATGTGGGATAGGCTTCCACTTTAGGGTACCGTAAGGTTGCTGTCGAAGGTGAACCATAACAAAAACCTCACTATAAAGCTTTGTGTACAGTGAAAACTGAATGAAAAGCTTATCCTCCTCTGAAATTTGATGAAGTAGAGGACCCCCTAGTTGAGGAGAAGATCCTCCAAAAATAGATCTTGAAATTGAGTAAAAAACTAGCAAACCTAGGTTGTTCAAGAAGAAACATATACAAAGACAAAGACAAAAAAAAACCTAACAAGTTTCAATTTTATCCACATATATACTATACCTTTAAGGCAATGCAAGTTCAAAGGCCAATGTCACCTACTAAAGAACAACTCATTTAGGAGGAATTGAAATCTATGAAAGATACGCTTACTACATTACAACAGGGAAATGTAGGCCAAAATAGAAAATATTCGTATGAAGAACTATGTCCTTACCCCTTTGATAAGGACATGTTACAAAAACCTTTCCCAAAACACTTTACCATTCCCAAGTTTGATAAATATAAGTGTAAAAGTGACCCTCGTGATCATATAAAATACTTTTACATGGCTTGCCAAGAGGTCTCATATAACAATAATTTCTTTATACAAATATTTCCTCGCAGCCTTGGAGCAGTAGCATTGGAATGGTTCTATAGCATACCCAAGGGCTCCATTACAACATGGCCAACGTTGAAAAAGAAATTTGTAAGGCATTACTCCTATAATATGGAGAGCAACATCACAGTGAATGATCTATGTAACACAAAACAAAAACCCAATGAGACATTTGCAGGATTTTTACAATGATGGTGGGTTAGCTAGTCACTTTCCTTGTGCCTTACCAGAGAAATAGTTAATGAGCATATTTTTTCCTAACTTAAACCCAGAAATAGCCTTTCACTTGTAAATGCATTGTGGCTCAAACTTCGAAGAAGTCATAGAGAAAGGTAGTCAAATTGAGAAAGCCCTCATTGCCAAGGGAACGCTTAAACCTGTCACTAAAAAACAAACAAGAAACCAAATCCACAGACAAAATTTAAATTCTTCAATAAGAATAAACATGTTGTTGCTGATGGCATTATAGACTCCAAGAGAGTCCAAGCTATACAGACAGGACCACTCTTAAAGCTTTCGCAAGGACCTTGTCCTAAAGAAACCTACAAAATGTACGTTCACGTCCTTAACATAATCCTTATCTACCATCATAAAACAATTAAATGACGTAAAAATGGTAGAATACCCAACTATAACAGTACCATATCCAGAAGATGCTCCAAAACCAGTTTGGTTCAAAGATCATGAATATTGCGACTTACACCATGTTAAAGGACACAAAACGGATAGATGTTTATGATTACGCCATTATATCCAAGACCTTATAGAGGAAGGGAAGATTGTTGTGGATTCTCCCCCTGAGACCAGTAAAAGTTCAAATGAAAAAATGGGTATTTACAAGGAGCCTTTTCCTAACCATGTAGATAAAAATAAAAGAAAACCAGATCAAGGATGAACCTCCAATGACTATAGGACTACTACCTATGTGTACCCTACAAATGATAGTCCTTATAATTCCCTCATTGGATATATTATCTCATCTAATGAATAGATAAACACCATTCAGATTTTAGAAAATACTTGCGTAGTTGGGACGAGATGTGCCCGCTTAGTCATACCAGATCTTGTGCCTATCCCTCAGGAAGGTCAGTATAATTTAATAGAGAAGTTAGAGAAAACACTTTCTAGGATATCTATTCTTGATATCCTGAAGATCTCTAATGCCCATAAGAACATACTATAAAAAACTTTGCAGAATTTAAGGGTTTCCATAGAGGTAGACCCCACAAACCTTCAAGCCATGGTTGCACGTTTAGATACAAACAATCATATTACTTTTGACCATACTGAAATCCCGCATAACAACTCAGAACATAACTTACCATTGTATCTCAAAGTGGTGGTTACCAGTCATAAAATCAAAAGAGTACTTGTAGATGGGGGATCTGGTCTAAATATTTGCACTTTGAAGCTGGTTAAACAACTAGGCCATTCAGAAATAGAGCTGGGAGCTAACATTATCATGATCACAGCCTATGACAATGAAGAAAGAGATTCAGTAGGGACTATAGTGGTTCCCATGGAGGTAGGACCAACGTGTTACGACACAACATTTCATGTCCTTGACTTGGACCTTCCATACAACATGCTCTTGGGACGCCCATAGATCCATGCCATGAAAGATATTCCATAAAATTTTCATCAGTGCATCAAGTTATGTCATGAAGGGTAGGTGATTACCATTTGGATGATCCAGAACCATTCACACATTGTAGGGCATTGTATAGTTTTTCTCGTGTGTGGATGTTGTTGTCCCTCTACAAACAGAGGCTATAAAAAAATGAATAGATTCAGAATCCCTCATGCCTTTCAATCAATATTTTCCCTCATTGGTCAACCCATTTTCTTCAAGGGAGGCAACATCAGAAAAATATGGCCCAGATAAGCCATTCACTCTTGAGCAGGCTCTGTTGATATCATACTTATCAGTATCCCCTAGGACAAGGGGTAAGCCTTATTTTCAGTTCAAAAGCACTCACGAGCAATGTCCTAAATTGTTGGAAAAAATTGTCCATAGTGGTCTCCTATCTGAGGAGAAAATGTTAGAAGACCCTACCAGCAGAGTGCCAGAAGGCACCATGGCTTCATGCAATCAAGTACCTCAGTACATCAAAGGTCCCTGCATGATGTTTTTCATGGGTTATAGTGGGTTTGGATGTGGCATCAATACACAAGTCTGGTTGGAGCCTATCCCTATCCCTCATTTTAAAATTGATAGACATGGCCTTGGAATAAGGCCCCATGATGCTCTACCTTATGAGAATGATGCCACCTCTTCTGAACGTGGGGATGTTTCATCCCATTCTGATAGTGACGCAGATTCCCAATGTAGCCTTTATGAGGATCTTGCCTCCATGAACCTATTTCTAGATTCGTCGGTCCTTATATATCCATCCCCTAGATAAATATCCAATAGCCCTTATATATCCTGAACTTATAGATTGGGATCAACAACTTCACATGCCCCTGGATTTCTTTGAAAATGATGGGCATTTGCAGAGTTCATGGGACTTTATTCCAACTAGAGACCACAAGAAATGATTTATGATTAAACTAGACACCTGTACCTACTTTGGGGAAGAAGCAGAGATGTGTGGATAGTTAAATAAGAATACTATAAATAAAGCTACACCTACTTCTAAAAAACCAAGCATGAAGGCTCAATGGAGATCCCATAGTGACAAACTCTTTAATAAACTCATAGACAAACAAAATGAAGAGTCTAAAGATGAAGTGATTTATCCGTTTAAATATTATCATGAGCTACCACAAGAATTCGATCTTACTCTTCCCCCTGATCCTACGTGGATGGAAGATGCTTCTAAAATGCTTATTGAGGAAACAATCAACGTCAACATTGGTTTAGAGGAGCAACCTAGAATAATAAAGTTGGGAGCTTCACTCTCAGCTCAGGAAAAAAATACCTTTGTAGAGATCTTAAAATAATACATGGACATATTCACATGGACATATGCAGATATTCCTAGTTTAGACCCAGAGCTAGTTGTACACAACCTCGTTGTACACCCAGATGCCAAACCAATCAAACGAAAGTTGAGAAATATGCATCCTAAGGTGGCGCTCTTAGTCAAAGAAGAATTAGAAAAGCTATTAGCTGTTGATTTCATTAAACCTATTGATTATTCATAATGGATCTCTAACATAGTCCCAGTATGGAAAAAGCCTGTGGGCATCAAAATCTGCACTGATTTTTGTGACATTAACAAAGTATGTATAAAGGATGATTTTCCCCCACCTAACATTGACATGATAGTCAATTCAACAGTTGGTTATGAAATGTTGTCCTTGATAGATGGTTTTTCAGGATATAACGAGATACAAATTATGGAAGAAGAGCATAAAACAACATTCATCAACCCTTGGGGAACGTTTTGCTATAAATTCATGCCCTTCGGGCTCAAGAATGCTGGGGCTATTTATCAGTGGGCCATGAAAGTTATTTTCCATGATATGATAAGTGACATCATGGAGGACTATGTTGATGATATCCTTGCAAAATCCAAAAGAAGAAAAGAACACCCTGAAGTATTGAGGTGTATCTTTCAGCGTCTAAGAGACTATAAGGTTCACTTGAACCCTAAGAAATGTGTCTTCAGTGTTTTATCAGGAAAACTCCTAGGGTTCATTGTTTCACAAAGAGGGATTAAAGTAGACCCAAAAAAGGTTACAACTATCACAGAAATGCCACCACCTACCACTCTCTAGCAACTAAGGAGTCTATAAGGGAAAATTCAGGAAATCTGTCACTTTATTTCACAACTTGTAGATAAGTGTCACCCCTTTACTCATTTTCTCAAGAAAGATGTCACATTCAATTGGGGATCTAACTGTTAGAAAGCCTTTGTGCTACTCAAATAGTACTTGACCAGCCCACCTGTACTAATGCCACCTACCCCTAGTGAACCTCTCCTCTTATACATTTCTACTACCCAATTTTTCATTGGTGCATTACTTGCCCAATATGACTTAGCCCATAAAGAGAGAGTAGTTTACTATCTTAGCCTCACCTTGATCACATACGACTTGAATTATCCCCAAATAGAAAAGGCCTGCTTAGCGGTTGTCTTCACATTCCAAAATCTTCGCCATTATATCCTAAATAAAAAAACCAAGCTCATATCCAAAGTTGACCCTCTCTAGTACCTTTTATCCAAACCCGCCCTCATAGACTAAATGGTTAATTAGATCATTCTCCTGAGTGAATTTTATATTGATTTTATGAATCAGAAGTCTTTAAAAGGACAGGTGCTGGTTGATCAGTTGACAGAAGCTCCTCACCCAGGAATGGAACCTTTATGCTTAGATTTACTAGATGCATCTATGTTGTATATTGAGGATTCCATAGAATGGTAGGTTCATTTTGATGGATCTTTTACCTTCCATGGATCTGGAGTAGGAGTGGTGCTCATCACTTCAATAGGTGATGTCATACCATGAGCATTCCGGTTGGGATTCCTGTGTACAAATAACATTACAGAGTACGAAGCACTCATTGTTGGCCTCAAGCTAGCTATTACGTGGAACATCAGAAAACTGTGAGTAATTGGGGACTCTCAACTTATCATAAAACAAGTTAATGATGAGTACAAGGTTAAAGATGAGAAGCTTATTCTGTATAAGAAAATGGTTGAAAATTTGAAGGAATATTTCACACAAGTCATATTTGAACAAAAAACAAGGTTGTATAAGAGATCCACGGATGCCATGGATACTATTGGGTCTCTCTTACGCATAGCACCTGAAGAAATCAAGATTCCTTTCTTCATGGAACATTTATAGGTATCTGTATATGATATGTCAGAGTCATGTTTGACATGTGAAGTTGTTGGTCCTTTATCCCCTTAGTACAACCGTATCTTCCAATACCTACAAGATGGTACTCTTCCACCTCACATCACCCATTCTAAAAATAAATCCCTTATTTGCCGCATATCCCGTTATACCCTCCTAGGAGGCACCCTTTATCATCCTGGCTATGACGGGAATCTACTTCGTTGTTTGGATGTTGTTGATTCTATCCTCGTAATTAAAGAAGTACCTAGTGGTATTTGTGGAGCAAACACTAGTGGCATGGTCTTAGCTAAAAATCTATTGAGAGTAGGCTATTATTGGCCTACCATGGAATTTGATTGTTGAAACTTCGTAAATAAGTGTGAAATATGCCAAAAATATGGAAATTTAATACATGCGCCAGCACAAGCCTTACAACCTATTACAACTCCTTGGCCATTCTCTAAAAGGGGCTTGGATCTCATAGGGAAGCTCCATCCTTCTTCATCAGATGGTCATACTCACATAATCATTTCCACTGAATACTTTACCAAATGGGTAGAGGTTGTCCCTCTTACCTATGTCACCAGTGTGTAGATTTCAAAATTCATCATGAACCATCTCATATGTCGTTACGGGATCCCCTCGGCCAATGTCACTGACAATGGTAAGTCCTTCAAAAATAAAATGGTTAAAAAATTGTGTCAACACTTCCATATCCAACTTAAGTGGTCTACCCCTTATTACCCTCAAGGTAATGGATAGGTAAAAGCCACCAATAAGACCCTTGTACAAATTATGGAGAAAATGGTCAGTAAAACTGGCTGTAATTAGCATGTACAGATACATCCCACACTCTGGGTCTATCATACCTCCATCTACACTCCTACTGGTGTGACCCCATATTCAATTGTCTATGGCACTGAAGCCATCATACCTTTGGAAGTGGAGCTTCCCTCATATCTCTCAGAGACTATCTTGATAAAGACGAGGACTACATGGTTGCTCACCTAGCATAGTTAGAATTATTAAATGAAAGGCGTATCAGAGTGCTCAATCACCTAAAACTCTATCAGAACAGAGTGTCTAGATGATATAAAAAATGCATCATTCATCGGGAATTTGATGTAGGAGATCTAGTTCTCAAAGAAAATCAAAAGAAAAATATCAAAGATAGAGAAAAGAAAGGAAAGTTCGAGGCTAACTGGTTAGGTCCTTATGTTGTAATTGCAAAATATGGATCAGGAGCCTACAAACTTGCATATTCAGATGGTGAAGAGATTCCGGAACCTATGAACGCCATGCACCTAAAGCGGTTCTACACTTAGGCATGACGAGAATATCAAATAAGAACTAAAAATTAGAAAAACAAGAAAAAACAAATGATGAGAAAATAGTAAATAAAAAATAGGTCACCCACATGTGAAAACCACACAATTGTGGCACAGTGGGCAAGTCTTTGAGTGAAAACCATTTTTTGGCACTCAAGGAAGATTTTCTAGACATAAGTTACTCTTATGGAAGGATGGGTAATCATTACCACTTTTTAGATATGATCTTCTTCTGCTAGGTCTAGGAACCCTACTAGGGCCACCTTTTCCTTGCCATGATCTGGTTTGTTTTCTCTTATATTTGCATGGAGGAAATTACCTTTGTATACTCCCATCCAATGCTGAGCATACATGCACCATTATCACCTTCTCACACATACACGTGTGGCATTCCACCTTTTGTATATTCCCACATCACGCTGGGGGCATCCACGCTTCTTTGTTCTTGTACATTTCTTTTAAAACATGTCCTTGGAAAATACAAAAACATTCAGAAAAGGGTACGCAAAAACCTAAACATCTGGAAAATTTCCCTTTTCAGGGATAAACCTACATTCATTTCACAACGTTATTCTAGGAGCACCTAGACAACAATAAAGACCATAGCTATGAAATATTATCTTTTTAGATAAACTCAAAAACATTAGAAAATATGTCAATGTTGTCCCGCAAAAAACAAGTAGTGCTTTGATTACTTTTAGTTGTTGGTTTGTATAGTTTTGATGTATTTAGTTTGTTGAATTATTAGGTCTTTAAATGGATCATTTGCTTATCTGATTTTGAATCTTGTTTGATTTAAATTATGTATTGCATTGCATACATTTAGGAAATCTCGTGCTTGTGAAAAATTGTTGTGGGATTCTTTATTTGTTATGTGCGTCTATTTAAAGTTCATTTTTACTTGCTTAGATTAGATCTCATTTTAATCTCTTGTTAAATTTTGCAGGTATTTGTTTAGTTGTATTTTGTGGTGTTGTTTGTATGTTTATATTTGCTTAGTTGTGTTAAACTTTTGCTTGTGTTTCTTGCACAGTTTTTTTTATCACATCTATCATCTATCATTTCATCACATTTCTAACATCATTCACTACATCATATATATACAAAAATGCTAAGTATCACATCATGCATGTATGCTACGCTAATCATCACATATCGTATCATCAATGGGGGCAAGAGGGGTTACGCATAATCACAAATTTATCCCCCCCAAAACCAATATCATCTAGTATTGTCCCAAGTGCTAGAATACAAACTCAGAAATAACTCATGAATCCAAAACATGTGGTGCTATCTACAGTTACATCATCAATACGAAAGCATGAAATATACACATTTCCAAATCTAAGGCATGTCACATACATAAAGGAAAGGGAAATCATATATCATAAATCCATCATAGTATGATACATCAAAAATGTCCATATATACATATATAACTATCCAATTCAGTACTCAAAATAATACATCATCGATACAATATGCCATCAAAAAGGGGCATGCATCAAAAGAATCGAGTCTTCATCACGGGGCATCATCAAAATAATGGTATACATAGCTATAAATCAAAATCAACCTTCATAAGAGGCATGTATACAAGATATCTGTACAAAAAGAAAGAATACATAGCTCAACCACATCTCTTACCCTCGCCAGGGCTCCCGAGTCCATGACCTAGTCATCAGAAGAGTGGTGGCTGTGACGGACCTGCACTCGGGGTACCACCCTGTTGTCTATCTAGATGTTGTCCAGTCAGTTGCCTTGGTATCAACTACCTAACTGATCTCACTAAGTGGCCTGATCTCCATGACCTGGAACCTGTCGCACTCACATCTGACTGCTAGAATGATAGCACTCACTGATCTGTCGGAACTACCTGGAAGTAGGCAGTCCTATAATACAAGGGCTCTCCACCAGATCTCATCATGTATTGTATCAAATATGCATCACCAGAAGCAAGTGCTACCTGTAGGGTGGCATCTCGCTGACCTATCACCTGACCAATATCCACCTAGGCCTGTCTAGAGGCCACGACCTCTCGGTCTTTGTCTACGGTAATAACCCGCACCTGGGCCCATGCCTGATCCCTATGTACTAAATAGCCCTGAGCATGTATCTAGATTTGATCCCTCTAGGACACAACTATTTGTACCTGAGTATGTGGCTGGTGTAGAAGGCTCAATATCTGAGCCCCCTCTGTAGCCATCTCTTGAAACCAACTCTGCCATGGAATAATATCAATGCCTTGGATGGCCTATGCCCTATCCTTATCCCTCTCTACTGTCAAAATCTACACCTGGGCACGTGCCTGATCTCGTACTGCTATGAGGGCCTATACCTGTGCCCTAGTTATGTCTCTCTCCCTAGCCACCTGTAACTATAGGGTAATAGCTATGTGTAACTACTGCTGAAGAGTAGCCCACTGCCCACCAACGCTGCTACTCTCTATAATATCAAGTGGTGGGCCTTGCTCTGGAAGTACCTAATGAAGAGGGGTATATATCCCCACTGTAATGCCCACTGGGGGAAACTCTATGTCCACTACCATGTATACCTATCTCGGCCTGGGCCTAGGACCCTGTCCCTGTGGCTGCTGTGGTACGGGACCCTGTCTCTTGCCTCTGACATACTAGTGCACATCGGGCCCACCCTTGTCGTCATCATCATCATCACTGTCAGTGCCACCAATGGCTCCACCCTCATCACCACTAGGAGGTATTTCATGAGGAGGTCTCACACCAGTGGTATATGCCACTCTAGATATAGTCAAATGGTGCGGAAGCACACCGTGATACTAGGGCCCATACTCAGGAGTAGTGCCGAGATCCCTAATCTATCTTAGTGGCACCCAAATAACAGGTGCCACTTGTCAGAAACTAGCCAATGCTCTGTCGTGAGTAATATGTGGCCCCATGTCAAAATACTCTCGGGCTCTATGAACATACCATATAACTGGCCCAGGAATATCCTGGGTAATGCCAAACTACCTCTAACACCAATCAACCCTATATATCTTTCACATATAGCTACGGATACCTAGAATGAAATGCTCTATAGTGGTAGTACTGAGCTCTAAGCCATGCTCGGTCACTGGAAATGTCTATAAGGCCTCCAAACCATGGAATCCTACCTCAACTCATCCAACTCACACCGATAATGATATACGACCCCATGTTGGGTTGCACATTGTCCCCTGCTAGGACCCAACCCATTTTCAATGGCTCGTTAGGAGCCCGAACTATCAGAACACCTAAGGGGTGACCAATGGAGATATGGTCCCATACCCAAATCTACAGGAGGCGAGTAGGTCCTACCATCTTCTGACGGTAGTAAGTAATCAAATGAAGGTCCCAGTATAGATGTGCTAATATACACTGACCCTAGTAATAGGTATCTCCCTCCACCAAACCAAGAATCACTCCCAAGAGTCCAAATGGAAAAGAAGCACCAGTTTTGTAAGGGAGTAAAACTCCATTGAAAAAAGCCATCATGTAGACCACTACTTGGTCTAACTCTGGATCATCTATACATCGAGATAATCTTATGGACATCCCGCATCATGGTATAGTGGGGACACTAAATAAATGTATAATATGTCACTGAATATCAGTCCAGCGGCTCGTAGTCTGGATAAGCTAGCCCTGAATGGGAACCCGCATGATGTGCCACACGTCCTCCAGTGTAATGGTGATCTCCTTGGTCAGGAGCCAGAAACATCGACTCTCACTTTGCCATCTCTCTACTATGGTTGTCAAGAGGCCATGGTTTAATGTAATATGTGGCATCTCTGCCACATGAGACAATCTTGTCACATGAAAAAGGCTCTCTAGATTTTCTCTATCTATCATCATCAAACTGCGCGTCTATAACAACTAGCCGATCGTAGTGCTTGCGAGTCTACAAAACGGGTAGTATACGCTGTAAAATCAACACAAGTGTTAGGTACTTACTTATTTCTATTTTTCTAAGGAAAAATGCTTCTTCAAAAAACATCTAGTTCACTAATTGTTCTTTTCTTCTGAACTAATCTTGTCTATATTCTTCTATACTTGATTATTTTCTAGCTAGTTGACTTTTCCCCCTTCATTATAGCGCCTACGCACCTCCTTTGGCACCTGCGCACCCTAAACGATGCATATGTGCACTGAATCTTTTTTTCCTTTTGGTGCAGGCCACACAAAATGCATACATGCCCAGTGTGATGCCTGCATGCCTACCTTGATGCACATGCATGCACGTGGCTGTTTGAGCCTAACCGATGCATATGTGCCCCTCTACCATTAAAGTTTTCTACATGTACGCGTGTGCATACCTGCCTCTTCTAACAGATACACGTGCACATACCCGCTTCTTCCAAACATGTATGTGTATGCATCCCTGCCTCCAATGAACGGATGTGTGTGCATGTCCATGTTCAATTTGACACATACGCATACATGTACCCGTCAAAGCTGACGCATACACCCATGCGCATGCATCAAAAAAGTCCTACATACCCTAGAAAATCCCTAGAAAATGCAATAAATGCTTAATTAATGGGAGGGATAGGCCACTCATGTATGGTCCATCTGCTGGGTCCCGCATGAACTCTCGGATGTGATCTGTGTGTCTTTTCATCCTCGGTATTCTTTCCATCTCACTCCAGGGATATTTCTCTTTCTCATAGTAAAAATTTGCAAGAGCTCTGGTAGAAATGAATTGGTCGTGATTGTTTTACCGACCCCGGGTGGGTATATTGACCCGTCGCACTGCCCCTGGGGCATGTTTTTCTCTGCCATGATCATTCTAACCTTCTTTTATTTGTTGTGATAATTATTTGTGTATTAAAATAATTATTTTTATTAATTTTCACATGCTGGGGCACTTTGTGCCACCCAATAGTCACTTCTCCATCACACTAAAATAATTTACACATCTTTCAAGTGCCTTTTCCCACCTTTTCCTCTAATTTTCATATATTTTCCCCCCACCGTGATAATTATTTATTCATTTAGTTTCAATGAATTTTTCCCAACTCATCTTTCTTTTTGCGAGCATATATCCTAGATCCTTGGTAGCTTCACCTTCCCGTTACCGCCTTCATGCATACTTTTAGAAGATCTTTGATCTTTTGAAATTCTTCTGACCGATCAAAAACCTAAAAAAATAAAAAATAAGAAATATATTTAAAAATAACAAAAACATTGCAATTCCTTGAGATTGGCTTTAAAATTGGTAAAACCAATCATCTACAGCTGAAATCTATGTCTATTGCATGGCACTCATCCCAGATCTTGCTGATGTTTTCAAAAATTTCAAAACAACGACTCATACATCACCAAAATCTTCAATCACCTACACAAGCTATGTTTCTTACTTCGTCTGTACTCTGGGACACTATCAGTTACCTGGTACTATTTCCGTCGTGCACATTGCTTTTTCGCGAGACCCAAGTGTCCTCCATCTTTCCGCTTGCATAATACACATAGCTTGGGGCATCATTCTTCACCCTTTTCATTTATCATAACATTTGGGACTTCATCTTGATAATAAATTATTTGTGCAACTATCTTAAACGTTGTTGGTTTAAGTGTGTGTGATTGTACTTATTTCCCTGTTAGGTGATTTTTTTTTTATTTCTCATATTGCATTGCATTTGTGTATGTTACATGGAGTTGGTCATTTGTAGCACATGACGGTTTTTTATATCTTGGCTTTTCATGTCATTTTATGCTTCCTTCACATGCTCACATTTTAATAAGGACCCATGAGGAGGATTATAAACATTATGATGATTAAGTATTGTTAGAAATTGATTTGCGCATAGCTCAATATTCCTATTTTTCTAAGTTTCTCATCTTCTCTGTCCACTTCCCTCTCTCTTTTTTTCTTTTTTAATCATCGATCTAGTTTCTTCGTCACCCCATCGACACTAGAGGGGGCATTCGTCATCTTTCAACATATTAATTTTTCTTCTTCCCCTTCAAAAATTTTCTACTTGTTTGCGTTTGTCTACTTTCTTTGAAGTGACGTAGCTTATGTCACCTCAAAGAGGGGGAAATGCAAACACCTGTAGTTTGATCAATACACTATTATTTATAATGGTGCACTAATGCTTCTTCCCTTTGCAAATTTATGGCACGCCGCCAGTTATACCTATCTAACTCCCCTCTCACGACACCTTTTTGGTCATTTTTCCTCTTATAAACCATTTAAATAGGCTGTTATAGCCTTGTTCTAACTACATTAGCTTCTTATTCCCTTCTAGCTTGCTTCTATTAGCTCCCTGGAATATCAATCCACTTTGCTGGATTGATTGAGCCCTTCATAAGCCCTTCTAAAACCCTAATTACTCTCTAAGAGATATTAATTAGTCTAGCCTAGGTTAAATACCCTAAAACATAGTCAAATCACACTTTGACTTACTAAAAGTTCTTTTTGGACTTTAGCCTTTGTCCCACATGCACCCAAATCTCCCATTTCCCCAAACCAAAAACTAGAAATAGGGCTATACCCCCTCCCTCATTTCCCAAGAATTCTCTCTTCTTCTTAACATAGATTATAGCAATTTGTTTAGGCTTTAGATTGTATTTCATATTCTTTCATTGAAATAAAAGCATTTGATTGTGTATTTCATAGCACTAACATGGAATAAAAGGGAAGATCCATTGTCCTTGAAGTGATTAATGGGGAGATATCTTTCTCTTAAAAACATAATTGAATCCTTCTATCCTCTTAGGTTCATTGTTTCAAGCTTTCAAAGAATAGAGGTTAACTTCATTTGTTTAGTTTACATGTTTATTTCAAATTAATGTATGCAAAGAAGAAAACCTTTCTCATTTCTTATCACATGGTCCATTGATCAGATTGTTAAAAGCCTTTGGGGTTTCTTTAGAGATTCTTACCCCAAATCCATGGATTTTACAACTTTTCATTGAACACAGTGTGGAGGATGATGTTGGTTAGAGGGTAACCAAATCAATAGCTCATTGAGTAATATGTGAAGCACATCATGTGGTCGAGCATGTGGAGAGATGTACAAAGGCTCACGTGAAGGAGGTGGAGTGGTGGAAGTAGCGGGAGAAGAGGTAGGAGGTACATCGGTTTAGGATTCAGTGCCTAGCAAATAATCAATGATAGATGGATCTAAAAAATTGGGTGGCGTATTAGAAGAAGAATAAGAAGGATCACATGCAATCAGATGGCATGGCATGTAACAAGTGAAAACAACATGATCATCAACAAGTAATATACATATTAGAGAATCAACATGATTAGTTGGCACACATTGTTGGCCTTCCAGGAGGGCTTGCTGAGTATCATCAGGTAAGATCATAAGAGAACTATATAAAGCCCTAATCCCAGCTATGGATGCATCATCATAGATATGGTTAACACTAAAATGAGACATGATGAGGAAAAATAATAACTATGACTAACCACTAAGGTATGAAAGAGGATCCAAAAGTAAAATGTTTGAAATGTGGGGTTCACCATAATGATTAACTAAAAATAGAAACTAAATTCTATATTGGAATGTAAGACCTATTTTATTTGTAATATTTGAATATATCAAAGTAATGGAACTAAGAGGGATATGGTACTAACATGTAAAATAACTTACCTTGTTGTGTACTAGACTGTAGTAGACTAGTATGCAAATTGTGTAGGCTATGACTGAATGGCCTTGAAAAGGGTAGAATTTGAGTGTTTTTCTGTACTGACGTGCCCTGGTCTATAATCTAGGCATTGTAGACTATAGGAAAGCTTAGAACTTGAGTTTTATACTATCAAAATATCTATGTAATACCTTCACTCCTGTCACATGGGTGTCATAATAATTTCACCTATGTCACTGTAAATGTTATATAAATATCTACCTACAATGCCCTATCCAAAGAATAAATTTATTAAAAATAAAAATGCATATGAATATGCCTAACTAACCTCAACTTCCAAACTAGTGGTCTTACGACTAAGGACTACACTACATTTCAGACCCAATGTAGTTCTGTGTGTGTGTGTGTGTGTGTGTGTGTGTGTGTGTGTGAAATTTTGTGCCTATGGTGCTCTAGCACCAATGATGTGGCAATAGGGGACAATAACTAGATGTGAAATGTAAATGGTGGATGGAATGGAAAGAATACAACCCTTTCCCCTTATGCTTATGTGATGCAGATGTAAAATATGCCCAAATGCAGTTCCTTGTCTTAGTAGATAGTTGTGCTTGATGGTGAGATGTCCATCCATAATGTAGTGAGTATGTTATGTTTATATAGGGATATCTTGTTCACATTTTGACACTAGTGACCTGAAATTTCTAGCTATGACCTAGGGGAATGCACAGGGTAACCGTTAGGATCAATCTCAAAAAAATAAATTAAGACCACAAATTACTATGACATAGGCACCTAAAATCATGGACTGGGGCACCCCGAGGCTCCTTAGTGCAACCCTATGTTCCCTAGTATAGAATTAGAGACAATAACTGAGAAAATTACGACACCTAAGACCTCCTAAAAGTCACCTAAAACTACAGAGATAAGTGACGACTAAACTAGACAACAATAATGACACCTAACTAACTAGCAACAAGACCAAAGGACGGGTCAATAGTGAATACGTTTATTACGCAGGATCCATATATAAAATAACATACCCAGTGGTATAAAAGTAATATTAAGTGCATAATTTTGTGACTACGTGGTTTAAATAGTAGGCTAAAAATATTTTAGCCAAGTTGGTTAAGATGAATCGGTGAGGTGGCACCCAGACTTAGCAAGTCACTACATAGTAAAAATTGCATTAATTATAATGCACCATACAATGAAATTCTATGGAATTTAAATGAAAAATTGTGATAATGGTAGTATGAAGTCATGGAGGCAAAGGAACCCCTCCACAAAAAGAGTGTTTCGACCCTTGCTAAGGGCCCCCAGCCAGAAAATAGTGGGGCCTACATGTCCAAACTCAAGTGTAAAATACTGGAGGTGAAAACCAAAAATACCCTTTTACCATTTTTTTAATCATTTTTGCACTTGCCACATGCCGCAGTCTGATTGGTCGGCTATCCTTATTTTTTTTCCTCAAACTGGGAACTTTTATGGACGATATATTACTCAAATGGAGTCCATTTTTCACATTAAAATTGGTGATGGAAAGCTCTTAGAGTATTATACCATAATTTCATGATTTTGGGAGATTTAGGGGATCTTTATCCACTAAATTGGTCTCTAGATCACACATCCCTACTAAGAAGTATTTTATTCCATAAAAGCTATTTTTACCCACTGAAACTACCAATCATCTTCTTGCATCTCATAAACACATAGGATCCATACAAATAACATTGTAGGTAAGAATTTATTGAAAATTATCAAAAATTACATCACTGAATTGATCATTTTAATAATAGAAAATCAAACAAAAAAAGAGGCAAATGTTAAGTTGATTCCCTGCAATACTGTCAATCTATGTAAATACAAGTCCACCAAAAACAGATTAGTAATAAATAGACACCAAAATTCCAACAACTAGGCTAATGTCCACTAACCCTATAAAAGTGTCAGATTATTACAACTAAAAATATGTTTTGTAGTGTGATACTAATGCATTCTAACATTGTAACCATATTTAGAAATCACATTTATTGCCCATATGGGTCTTATACAACATGTGATTTACAAGTATGGTAACAATAAAATTCTACGTTGTGATCACAATTACAAACACTTCCCAAAATATGGGTCTTAAAATGCATCCAACATATAAATGCCAAAAATAGATGCATTCACAAAATAATAGTTACTCTGAAATGCAAGTACGAAAAACTAAACACTGCCTATGTGCCCAACAACAAGCATAAACTGCTGTTAAAAATATCCAAAGTTGAAAACATGAGTTTAATTCGCAAACTATATCAGAACCTCAAAATCATAAATAGGATATTTAAATGGAATTTGTTTCAAATTTTTAAATATAAGAAGATACTGAGCAAGATGAACCTATCTCCCAATTCCCTTGATGAATATGATAACTCCAAAATTCATTTTCTCTTTTTCAATGCTTTATAAAATATGGGTTTATATCCTTTTCCAATATTAAATTCAACTGGAATCCCAAAAGAAAAGGTTACAAAATGAATTAAAAACATGTTATTCATCTATATCAGCAATGCAATATAAATCTATCCATTAAACAAATGATTTTTCACTGTCTATATCAAAATAAAATGGAATCATCGATGGGAAATATTTTGATAGATCAAATGTTGTCTTATTCTCAGCTGGTTGAATAATAAATTATTATTTTGGTCAATGTTGTGGCTCAATGGAAAATGCTTATTTTGGTCAAAGTGAGGTTGGGGGGTCGAACCGCCCCAACCTCCTACCGCTTGCAATTTACTTGGTTTAGGATGTTAGTACCACATTTGATACGTACAAATCTAACCAAATATTTATTAATAATTTCTCCACCTATGTAACTCGTGGCTTAGGAAATTCCCCATCCTATTTTCCATGTTTGGAGACTTGGTTGGAGTCGTTGGATGTTTTATTGTTGAGTTAGTGTGTGATTAAGCTGGCCTAGTGAGTTGGTGGGATCAATCACCAAGGTTGGCATGGAGTTGAGATGACGGTTTAAATAGTAGGAATGAGAGTTGTCAACTGAGTTGGCTAAGATGACTTGGCGAGGTGGTGCCTAGACTTAGCAAGTCAGTGCATAGTAAATATTTCATGGTAATTATAATTTACAAAACATTGGGATTAATCCCACATGCACCATAAAATGACTGTAGACACTAAGTTTTCTTCACCCACCTATGCACATTAATTAATTAAACCTATCACTTTAAATCTATCTAAGCCATTCCAACTCACTCCGTAAAATTATTATTCACCCTCTGTAAATCATATTTACTCATCCAAATTTACTATAACTCCCCTAAAACATCCTAAACAGGCTTCAAACGTATCCTATCCTTTTTTATCATAACTTCCTAACATCATAACCTCTTGCACTGACTTAAACTATTCCCCTAACAATTTTCCCTCATCCCATACCTAAAAATCCCATTTTAGAAGTGGTTGAAACCACTTATAAACGCCCTCTTCCAAATTTCCCAGATCACTAGTGATTTTAACAAATTTTGCATGATTAAAAATAAGAGTTAAGACTCCTTTTTCAGGGATAATATTCTGAGACTTTTTGGACGACTGTGCATCTTTTCTTTCAATCCAAAAACACATACCTGTCACTTTAGTAATCCCCAAGTCTTGCAATGAATCTCTACTACTCCTCGGATCCACAACACATTAGTTTTTACATCCACAAGCCTTCCAACCATCAGGCAATCAATAAATCAAAGTCATCAAATAAACCAACCTTTGTGAATCTTCTACAATTATTTCCACACTACAAGGTAATATTCTATCTATCATTGTCCCTATTTTATAACAAGTATAAAAAAATCATTCTAAGCCTTTGTTTTAATCCATTTATCGATTTATTTAGAAAAATAGTCTTTTTACAGGAATCTCCCATGATTCCACAAAATCGCAAGTGGTCCCCTTTAAATCACCTGTAATTTCTATCAATTATCTTTCTTTATGAGATTATTACATTTATCCAGTCATTATCTGTACCTTTGGATTTAACTTGTCTTTTGCAAGTATGTCTCTATTGTAGATGACTATTCCAGGTCAGTATCACCCAATCAAAAGCATATACGATCTCTTGATCATCCAAAAACCCTTCGTGTGGGAGAAATTCAATATCCTACATGAGATTAATTTATGTTCCATTGCATTCACACCGTACATCATGGACATTGAGGAACATATCAAATTCCTCCACGAAATATGACAAGCAACTGCAGACTATTGGTATGACTACTTTTAAGTTGTTGAGATTGCCACCACTTCAGCCTGGGTCACCTATGAAACAGAATAGGATTTTCCTTTTCACCTTTAGGTATAGCTTCTTCCCTTATCATTATCATTGCATATCTTATAATTATTATCAACTAACTTAATTTTATCAAAATGAGATGACATCCTTCAAGGAAGTCCCTTTGGATTCTTAGAAATGGCCTTTACCGAGAAGATCCTCATCCTATTTTATCAAACATTTCTTATTTAGATTTCTTTGATTGTAGGTCTATTCACTTAGCAAAAAGAGGAGCACTCATCCATTATTTACATCTAATCATCCCAACATTGTGACTATCGGTGTAGGTATCGATAAACTCTGCCATATTTTGATTTTTATGTACTTTCCACATTTGATAGCATAAACCTAAAATCTACCTAATACATTCCTAACACACCCTGTGGGACCCTGTCCCTTTCTTTTTCTATTAAAATTAAATCATAATCATTTTTGGGGTTATTTGTTATGTAATAGTTAAGAATTTTGTGAAATTTCTAGTGATTTTTGGCGAATCACCTATAATTCCTTCAAATCACTGATGATCTCTATGATTTGTTCTTGATTACTCAGTCAGTTTTCCTTTAGGATAGTGCTTTGTTTTTTTTTCATCTAACCATTGTAGGTTTCACTCTCTGGAACACTAGCTTGTGCATTTTAGTAGAGATAAAAATCAAAAGTTAAAAATTAAAAAGTCAAAAATCAAAAGTGATTATAGGTTTGTTCCCTTCATTATTTTCCTTTCTTCGTATCAAAATTGTCTTCTATCCTAATTGAATTAACATTTATTTTCATGTTTTAAAATGAACCTTTCATATCTACTTGATCATATAGTATAATTAAGAAGTTAACAGATTGCATTCACTTAATTTATCTCACACACAACCAAACCAAATTCAATACATTTTGTATCAAAACACTCCTACCCAGGTGGACCTACTTGGATTTCATCACCAAGAGGATAAGTTGACTCAGTGTTCTAGCCAAGTATAAATAATATGGAGGTAGGTATATTGGCTAAGTACCCGACACCCTTATCATTGCAAGACTGTGAAGTGAGGTGGTAGGCCCCAATACCATGCCTCATACTGACACCAACATAGATTTAGGATTCACATACCTTCGGGTATAGACTTTGGCCTTTAACATTAGCTAAAACCAACCAAAGATTGTCATTTCCTAAGACCTCATAAAACCAATTTTCACATTTCATCCTTTATAATTTAATCAAGATAATAAAAATTATCTTATGTGACCTACTTGCTTGATTGTAATCAACTCTCTAGATATATTTTTCATTCTACTGATTGTTTTTTTTTCATGATCCTAACCCAACAACAGTCCTATTAAAAAAACTCTGAAACTATGGCTGAGCATTTCTAACAATATTTAGAAAATATATAAACCTGCATTGATGATTCCACACATCTAATCAGAAAACATCAAGCATCTTTATCACCTCCAATATATGAATATGAACCTCCACACTCTTCTAACAGTTAATGTGTGACATCAAAAATTTCTAATTAATCTAGTCATCATTTCTTCAATAGTGGGGATCTAGTCTTTACTAAGATCCTATATTCTAACCTCATCCCCCTCAGAGCTTACCTAATTACCCAGGGTATCCTTATTCAGTAATCTACACCTAAACAATGACCCACTGTCACCAAAACCACATATGAATTTTCCTAGCTTGTCGATCATAACCATGATCCAGTCATCTAACAAGTCAATCCTTATCCTGCTGCTAGAAAATTTGAAATATCTAATCCCACGTATTCCACCCCCATCATTAATTTTTATCTTAACATTGTGTCCTTAGAGGATGAAATTAACCAAAAATCATCATCCTCACCAGGTCCCTCATTTGGCTCTGCCTCATCTTAAAATAACACCAACACATCTTCATCCACATTGAGTATTTTAGTCTCCTCCACTATTTAGACACCTCCTCTGATTTCAATATCCATCTCATTAACCATATCTTAACCTATCTCATCTCAAAATCCCATATCATCTATTCATAATATATTCATGTCTATCCCAACATTGACACCACTCATCAATACAAGTTCTATTTCTAGTGTCCACCCCTCTTCACAACAATCGTCAATCGCCCCTACCTTTTCTTAGCACATACCTCAACAATCTCAGTCTCTCATTTACACTTCTATTCATTTCCAACACATGCCTCAATAATCTCAATCCTTCATCCACACTTCAATCCCCTTCCAACATATACCCTATCACTTTTAACCTCTTTTAAGTACATATACACCTATTAAATATCAATACATCTAATCTTCAAAACCTATAGTCTCACAACCCACATACCATGTTCCTATGAATTCCCCTCTCCAACATAATATCCCTTTTCCTTACAAGCCATACTAACAATCGAATCCATCTACATACAATCAATCCGGTCATTCATCATTCAATCCTTAGAAAAACACATTACAAAGTGATCCCTTATAGGAATTGAGGAACATGATTTCCAACATTGAAGGTGCCTTTATGGGTCCCAAAAACACACAGTGTTACAAACAAATCTATAATGAACCCATCCATCCATCTATACCATATAAATCATATCCTCCACATTAGGAATTTCCTAATTTCCTCAAATTTGATAGCAAAGAAGACCCCCAACAAAAAAATTGGGTCTTCTGACATGATTTTTACCTCATAGCGCACAACCAGGACCTTATGCTAAGGAAATTCCCCATATTATTATCCATACCTACCTTATATTAGTACAATAGTATTCCTTGGTACTCACTCTTCTCATTTTCTCATCTAGCATGGATTTTCTTAGAACATTTCTTGATTAACATTCCATGTAAAATTACTATCACCGATCTATACATCATCAATCAATTTGAGGATGAATTTATCATAGATTTCATCACCTGTTGGAGGGACATTATCAATTAGTTTTCCTTTTCCCTCCCACAGACTATATTAACTGAGTTATTTTCTTACTCCTGTGACAAACACATATCATTCACATTACAATTCTAGTCCTTTCAAACGTTCAACAAATCCTTCACTATGCCTAGTAATACTGAGTTTTTCACTCTTAAATCAGGTAGGTTCAGACTTAGATCAAATAAGCCTAAACCTGAATCTTTGTTCAAAACACACTTCAGTCATGACAAATATATGACATTAGAAAATGTAGTCATTGTGAAAAATTATTCTAAAGAACATTTTACCTCCAAATGTACCCATTTTTAACACAATTACATATCTATCAATGAGTCTTACAACATAGTATTTGATAAGCTCTTAGCAACATGCATGATCACGCTTCATCTCATTTGTCCTATGGATACATCTATTTCAAAACCCTCTTGGTATAGAGATAATTATTAATTTAAATACCATAGGGTAAAAGGCCATGACATCGAAATGTGTCCTTCACTCAAAAACATCCTTTAGGATATTATCGATAAAGGTGAGTTGCAACTGGATAACCCAAACGTGCCTTCGAATCAAAATTTGGATGTTTTTAAATATACCTCTCCAAATCACCCCCATCCACTATTCTACCACAATCTAATGTCATCCACTCTCATCACACCATCAACATGATCAAATATCAATCATCTACACCCTTAACATCCAATTCTTCCATCACAGAGGCACCATCAAAGTCATCCACAAACAGTTCTATCACAAAAACAATGGATGAATAATCTATTACATCTAGTGTTTCCATGTCAGAAGAACCTATTGAATCAGAAACGTACCCTGATCCTACCATCAAAAAAATCACAAATTCATCCACATTTATCTCATCCTCTTTAAGCCCATCCATAGGCTCTTCACAAGTTCTAGAAAAGAAACCTATCTTATAATGTGTGAAAATCTCTTATGATGACCATTCCACTCAACATTATATGAGTAATATTAAAAAACCATTACATGACCACACATGCCTTCATCTAAAATGGTGACAATCATATCACGTGATCACCCAGCTTCCTCAACACAAAATCTAAAATCCATGCCTTCTAACTTAGGGTCGTACCCCTCATCAAAATTATTAGTCATTATTACACAATAAAAAATCATTCCTCAGCATAAATATAAAAATATCACAAAAAAATGGTCCCTTCAACACCTGTACCATCTAAGGAATCATCACTTCCCTCAAATTTTTCCTCTAAAGGACATTATACATTGACCCTTGAAAGTATCATCCAATAGTCTATCATAACTTTACCTCCTCTTAATCCATCTAGATCTCAAGGGTGGAAAACCTCTTGGTATAATTTTGAAGCCTTTTTTGATTACCATCGCACACCAGAAAATGCTATAGAGGACTGTAAATACCTTCATACTACTATAAATATCATTACTAATAATTTCCTTCTCCCTATAGATATAGAGCCATCAAATACAATCCATCAAACATCTAACACTATTACATCTACAAAAAATGATAACTATTCCAAAAATCCCCTCTCCATCAAATTAAAACAATACATATCACCACTAGAACATGTACCCATGATCCTGAGGCTTCTCATTAAAAAATTCCAAAATATCCATCCCGCTCACTCCTGAGTCATCTAATCCAACACCCCCTATTAAGGATAAGGTATCCATCCTTTCCACTCCACATAAGTAATCCAACACTATTGTGCAAACTACCATTATTAAACAACTTCATCAAGATCTAGTCAAAATGTCCCTTTATGAGCTTGTGTAAACTTCACCTCAACATCAAAAAGCTATGATCAAAACAATACAATCTATATGGGTACCCTCAGATGTCCTGCATCTGTTTGTAAACTTATTTGGTACACTCAGAATATATGCTATCATTTCTTTTGAAAACTCATAAATCACATCATTATAACCAGAGGACCACAACCTCCCATTTTTCATCACCACCCAAATCAATGATACTCTCATTAAAATGGTCATGATTGAAAACATTGCCAGTATTGACATAATACCATCACATGCCTTTGATCAAATTCAACCTTCCAACACCGTGGTCACTCAATCACCTGTCGTACTAAGAGCCTTTAATGATATTCTCTCTCCCACATTAGGTATGGTCATCTTAGCAATTGAATTTGGCGTTAAAAAATTCTAAAAAATATTCTATTTGGTGGAAGGAGAGTTTTAATATAATGTTATTAGGCTGACCATAGATAACGCGTTATGCATTGTATTCCTTCTACACTCTCATCGATTGTCTCAAATATAAACATGAAGGTAAAATTTTCATGGTCCCTACAAATCCAAACCATTTTAAATCATGTCAAGTGACATATTGACCAAATGATGTGCTTGTTCCCAAAACAAACTCAGGATCCTCTAAAAATTCCTCCACTAGTTCATCCATTGCCTCATCCATGTTACCAAATGAGACTTCATTCAATGATGTTATGCAATGCCTTTCACTGGGAAAGTATAATCTCCTTACCCTTAATTATCTTCCTACACTGAAAACATACTGAAGACCCAAAAAACATCCAAGTTATGAACCTAATATTGGGGATGTTAGCTCCTTTGGTCCACCACATCTCAAAACAAACCTCATCTATGGAGGGATCAATCACCCTTCTCCACATCCTACTAATCAACGACATGTCAAACCATTCATATCAAATTTCACATTCCTATATAATCAAGACTTTACAAAAATGTACCTCCATCATTGTGCTTAAAAGGGTTTCAGACTTGGACAGTTATGAGCAAAGTCATACATGACTTAATCCTTGACCATTCCCTGTAAACCTCATGAAAAATATGGGTTAGGTTTTGAAAAACTAGCCTCTGAGTCTTCAATAAGCACCACATCTGAACCCATCTAGAACTAGACCATCTTCCCCATCACTTAGAACCTCCCAACAAGGCCATCTTCCCCATCTACACACAAGGTGACCCTATTGAGATATCTCTAAGGATGAGTCATTACTCGCCTTTAACTTTCATCCCATGTCTAATTTTTTTATTCAACACTATCACTTTAGGATCACCAAATTATAAAACTAACCATGGTACTAAAACCCTTCCTCTCATTTGGCATGAAATGATAGAAGAGGATTCACCCACATTTGATAGTATTCAATGCCAAGACGTCAAATCCATCCTCTCTCATGTAGGGGTAGAGGACCATTATCTTAAAAAATCTCTGTCACCCGGCACATCGACACTTCTCAACAAATCCACTACTAAAATTAATATAGGGACTCCATAGGAGCCTCACACAGTCAAATTCGGTTAATCTTCATATTCAAAATAGTTAAATAAATTTACCACCTTCCTCTACAAACATAGTCAAGCCTTCGCATGGTTGTAAAGAGACATGCCGGGTATTGACCCAAACATCATTGTTCACAATATCGTCACTTATTGTAATTCCAAACCTGTAAAACAAAAGCTATGTAGGATTCACCAAATCATAGATCCTCTCATGAAAGAAGAGTTACTACATCTACTCTCTGCTAATTTCATCATACCCATTGACTATGCACAATGGGTCTCTAATATCATGCCTGTGACCAAAGCCTAAGGAAAGTTATGCATTTGTTACATTGACTTCCGAGACCTTAACCTCGCATTTCCCTAAAAATGATTTTCCCCTTCCAAACATTGACCAACTCATCGATCTAACCATCGGCCATGCAATTATCTCCCTCATGGATGGATTCTTCAGCTACAATCAAATCTTTATTGCCACCAATGACCAACAAAAAACATTCTTCATCACCCCTTGGGGTAATTTCTGATATCGAGTGATGCCTTTTGGACTTAAAAAAATGGCGCCACTTATCAACCTGAAATGACATACATCTTCCATTATCTTATCCACAAGATTGTAGAATACTACGTTGATGAAATTTTAGGTAATTCTAAGCAACACAGAGATCATATTGTTATCCTTGAAACAATTATTTCCCACTTTATCTAGTACTTTATTCATCTCAATCCTGCTAAGTGTGTGTTCAATGTTCTCCCCAGTAAGCTCTTGGGGTTCATTTTTTCTATTTGGGGCATTAAAGTATACCCCATTAATATCAAATCCATCATCAAAATTCCTCCTCCATCAAACTTAAAACAACTTCACAGCCTTTAGGGTAAACTTCAATCGATTTTCCATTTTAGCTCACAAATTTCAAATCGTTATCAACCTTTTCATCACCTCATTCAAAAGTATGTACATTTTAAATAGGATCATAACTATCAAAAGGAATTCGATAACCTCAAACAATATCTCCTATTTCCAACTCTTCTTACACCTCCATGTGAGGGGGAGCTATTCTACCTATACATATTCGTTACTAATCATTCCTTCGGTGTCATGTTCGCTCATTGAGATGAGAAGGGTCATGAGTAGGAAATTTATTATATAATCCACACTCTCCATGACTATGAGACTCGTTATAGTGAAGTCAAAAAACTGTGTTGTTCTTTGTTATTTACAACATCTAAGCTCTGTCAATATCTACTTAATCACAAGATGTACATCGTTACCAACTTGAATCCTCTTAAAACCATGCATAATCCAAGCCATATCACAATGACCATATCACTTGGTGGCTCATGCTCATGACCGATTTTGAACTTGAATTCATCTTGCAATAATATATAAAATGACAATCCATCACCAATCAACTCACCGAAACCCCTCTTCTGGAAAATCTACCACTTCACAAACAATTTCCCAATAGATCTATCAACATTATCGATCAAAAATACACTCCTATCAAAATAACACTTTTCTTTGATGTATTTAGTGTCAGCAAGGGGAAGGTACTCGTATCAATATTATACTTTCCCAGGGGACTCATATATCTCTATCTTTAAAACTAAATTTTGAGTGTACTAACAACATGGAAAAAAACAAAGCTCTAATCATGGGTCTCTAAACCGCCATCATGCTTGGTGTTCAAATATTAGACATTTATGGAGATTCCTAGCTTGTCATCAACTAGATCAAAGGAATTTATCAATGTAAAAATGAGATTCTACAAAAATATAAATCCATTAGTTGAATTCCTCTTAGAAGCCTTTGATCGTTACACCATCCAAACTAGTTCCACGATCTTCTAACAAATTCATAGAACACCATGGCTTCTCTTGCATCTCTTATCCCTCTATTAACCAATGATTCTAAATTATTTGTTCATTGTACATACAACTTGATCAACCATCCCAAAAAAATGAACTACCTTCTATCAATCTCATCAAAAATAATCCAACAGACCTCTGGTATACTCAAATATTTGACTATATTTTGGAATCAAAAATTTCCTTCGAATTGTCTAAATATGTTAAGAGAAATTTTCTTCAACATGCTACCTGATATGTCATCTTAGGTGGTGTTCTATATAAATGTATATTTGATGGCCTCTTGTTAATATGTCTCAAATATCATGAATCTACTAAAGCCATTCAAGAAGTCCATGACAACATATGTGGTGGACACTTTAATAGGACAATTTATTGCCACTAAGTGCGTTTCATCTGAATGGGCTATTACTGGCCTACTATCAATCAATGATTGTCTACGTCGTATGTCAATAAATGCGTTAAATTCCAACAATATTCTAATCTCACTCACATTCCTAGTTAAAGCCTTTACATCCCACTCAAGATCTATGGCCCTTCTCACAATGGGGGTTAGACCTCATTGGCCTCATCAACCCTCATTCATCACAACAACATCACACTATCATCACAAATACTGAATATTTCACTAAATGGGTAGGGTTCATTCCCTTAACCTCTACTAAATCTAACAAAATCATTGATTTCATCTATCAACATATCATATGTCGCTTTGGCATCCCTCACAAGCTAGTCACTGATAATTGAAAATACTTCAAGAATAAATAAGTTAAGAAATTATGTGACACGTTCAACATCAAACTAATATTTTCATCACCTTATTATCCATAAGAAAATGGAAAAGCTGAGGCTTCTAATACAAACAATTAACAAAATTCATGAAAACTATTGATTAAGTAGGCATGAATTGGCATCTCCAGATCATGTTTTCTCTCTAAGCTTATCATACTAGTATTTGTACTCCTACATGTGCTACACTATTTTATCTAGTTTATGGCTTCGAGGAAGTTTTACCCCTTGAATTTAAAATCCCATCACTCCACTTATCCCTTAGATATTTTATCCCTGATGAGGATTATCGTCAAGAACGTCTAGCCCAATTAGAGTTATTAGATGAATGGTTCCTAACATCTCTCTAACATCATCATGTCTATCAAGAGGGCATAAAACACTAATACAAAAAACACGTCAAGGAACATGAATTTAATATTGGTGATATCATTCTCAAATAAAATCAAAACATCACTACTCGAGAAAGGATTAAACGTGGAAAGTTTTCCCCTAACTGGAATGGTCCATATGTCATCACTCACAAATATAGGTCTAGAGCTTAACGTCTAGCCTCCCTTGATGGTACACCTGAAAAGGAACATTTGAATGCCTTGCACTTGCGGCCTTTCTACTGTTAACACATCGACCATAATGACAGTAGTCACATCAAAATATCTTAATTCCACCACCAACTTGTCATTTCATCATTGTAATGATTTGAAAGTATGTGGTTTACCAACACTATTCTAAAAAATATTAAAGATGAGCATCAAGTATTTGTTCATTGCTTCTTTCACATGGAAAAGTTTCTCCTTAGTAGGAACTCCATAAAAATTACACTCATCCACCTTTTCTACCAACTGAAAACATGTTACAGGACACACATGTGTAGTCTGTGCACACATCTCTTCCCCTCCTCGAAATGGTCTACTAGGCCCGTTCTCAGTGCAAAAAAATAAATTCAAAAATATCTATGGATGCATCTTATCAAAATAAATGGTTTGATCCCTTGAAGGACAACTATCAAATAGCATAATCATATTATCAAAAAATAAATAGACTGATCCCTCAAAGGACAACTTGCCTATCAAATTTATAGACCTGATCCCTCAAAGGATAGATATCCAAAAATGAAAAATCAAAAAGTCAAAAAATTGTAGACCACTCCCTTGAAGGATGGCTACCCATATCATTGTAAAAAGGATTCCCGCATCGATCAGCCTTCAAAGTCAAAATATCAAAATCATCCTCAGAAATCTTCCCACATTGATCAACTTTCCCATTAGAGAAAACTTCCGCGTTGATCAATTTTGTGTCAAAATAAAATATATAGTTGGGGCATCTTCCTACGAAACCATTGAAAGGAGAACCTACTCTCCTGCATACAACCTACCCTTCACATGTTCTAGGAAGGTATATATTTCAATTTCATCCCTATCTAAGGTCCTACATGTAGCTACCCATTGTTAGTCATGTGTTAACATCTATTATAAGGCCAAAAAGTGCAAGTGCCTTCACTCTACATTCTACCATCACATATGTATCAAATCCAGTCTAAAGGTAATCATTTCACATTTTATTATTATCCATGATTAGAACACATTTTGATACACATATAAAGTCATGTCGTAATCACATCACGTATATATATATATATATATAATACATCAAAATCAATTTCATCTAATATATCTCAACATCATGTCAAAAATATCAAAAAAATTATCAACATCTATACATCTAAAAATAACATGATCACATCTAAATATTACATTATCACATCCAAAACATCACATTAAAATTAAATCGGCATATAGGTCAAAATCATAATCATATATATATATATATATATATATATATATATATATATATATATATATATAATATATATATATGTATGTATGTCACTGTATATCAAAGTCGACACTCATACATCATCAGTCTCATTAAAACTGTATGTCAAATATAGGCTTCAAAAAGAGCCATATATATTAAAAATATCACATCTACTTGGTGAACTGAACATCCATCAATTAGATAACTCCTCAGGTGCTACCCCCTTGATCACCACCCTCACCTCCATCAGGTACTCTACTAGGACCAGCTCTATCTAGACCTCGTGGTGGATGACCCACACTCATTCTACTGCTAGTAGGTCCCACTCATCTATGTTCCTGACACACTACAAAATGAGGCTCATTAGGTAATCCGATATCAGACTATCTCCTCATAATATCCCAATATCCTCACATAACGATTGGTAGTAAGCCAAGCTAAAACCACCATGTCAGTCCCATCTGACCACTAGTTTGGGCCCTCAATGCCTCTAGCTTGGCCCCTGACACTGAGGGTACATGTGATACCGAGGGCCTTTCTCAAGACCTCTTACTATTACCTGTACCTATCATAATTAGTTATAGCTTGTGCTAACTCTTCCTGTACACCCACCATCCACTGACCCATTCCATCCCTCTCACTCACCAAACTATCCCTATCAACAGTGGTGGCCTTTAAATTTTCCATTTCATCACCACCACTAACATCCTCACCCTGACCTCTATCATCCTCACCACCAGCTCCCCAAGGAGCTGCCTTTACACGAGCTCATACCTGTCTATTAACTCTGGTAGGTTGAACTTGCCACGATGTTAAAATGGTCCTCTACTCCATCATATCAACCAGTACATGGGTCATCATTCATGGAAACTAACCACTAGTAGAGTTTGTAAAATCATAGAAACTGATCCCAATAATCATCAAAGTCATAAAAGCAAGACCCTCTACCTCAAGAATATATAAATTCCCTATGAAAATCCCCCTAATGAGAACTCTTCCCCATCAACATCATCACCATATAGCCTACTCATAACTCCAGGACTATCTGTCTCGTCAATCAAGTAAATCCCCTCCCTTGCACAGGTAGACTTTGAATATTGTGTATGTCCTCCAATGTGATAGTCATCTCACTTGTCAGCATCTTAAACATACAAGTGATGGGATCCCATCTCTAAAATAATACAAGTAACAACCCTCGTTGCAGGTGGATATGTCAGCAATGACACGTCACACCAAAACCAATGTCCTCCGAATGAGCCCCGTCATCATCTGATAAATATGCTCACACATCCTCCAGAATTAGAGGAATCCTATCTCAAGACCACAATGCACCGGTTCTAGTCATGAAAAGACAAATAATTGGAAGGTATTTATATTTTGTGCTTTATTTTATTGTACAAAAAATTAATTAAATGCAATTTTTAAATTATCCTGTATAACATGTCACTTATAAAAACTAATTTATATGAACAAATAAATTCATTCGATAAGTAAATTCTATTTTTTTTTTAGAATTATAAATTGGATAATTTGAGTGATAAAATTCCATTTCTTATTCTTCCAGATGTAATTTGGGACAAATGGTTGTTATTTTTTGATTTGTAAATAATAGGTCTTTTTAGAGGCACAAGAGGTTTGACACATGATGAATTTGACATCCTTTCTGCTAAATGTATAAGTAGTGAATTTTTGTTCAAAACAAAACCTGGTGTGAAGGAAATGAATTTATATGACTATTGTAAAAGGGTAAAGGGGAATAGAGCCACAAAAGAAAAGCTATGGCCTATATGAAAAAAAGAGTTCCAAAACATGTTTCTCTTATGGGATGTAATGTATATAATGTGATTGAAAAATTTTACATGTATGAGACGCATTTTTCTCAGCTCTATCAAGAGTTTGGAGATGAAAAGAAAAAAAAAGAAAATCTACTCCATCAAGGAAAGGGAGTCAAGGAAATGAGTCAAATTATTCAAAGAATGTTACTGATCTCATTGAATTATATGTATCCTTCATTACCAAAATTTCTCAACCAAGAGAGAAGGATACATATGATTTTACATGTCAATGATATTTTCCTTTTTTCTTAAGTGAGCATTGGAGCTTTTAGAAATCCATCTCTCTTCACTTAGTACAAAAGTGATAATTGCTGATATTTTTAATGTTGTGAGTAATATATCACAAAAATATATTATAAATCTTCTTATGTATCGGGTCAAGAAAATTGAATTGTGTATGCATGTTTATTTGTATAGTAATAATATCTTATTTGTTTCATGGTTTTGTAAGCATCTACATGAATAAATAAAAAAAGAATGAAACAGTGTTTGAAGGGTGGTACTGGATTTTGAATGGGAAAGGTGGATTTCAGGGAATTTCAGTAATTTTCATCATTTACGGTGTTCACAATTCCAATTATATGGTGAATGAATCTACGGTAGTGGAACTTGACTAGACCAGATGATATTTTGGTTGTCATTCCATAACCTTTGCTCAAGCATGAGAGGTCTATGTAATTTTTGGAGCACATAATTGGGAGATACAGTATTGATTCATCCCCTAAAATTTAATGAAGGCATCACATAATATAAGGAGGACCTCACTGATATGTATAGTGGAGCATAAAAAGTAGGATCTCATTTTTAAAAAATATTATAAATATCTAACTACGCCTCTAGGTGATTAGCCTTGAATCATGTTTTATTCTCTAGATATTATCCTCTTTTATGTAATTGAAAATGGGTAGTTGTCCATTCTTAACAAATTTTAATTTACATATATTTTCACCATTCACATATATTTCCTTGATATAGTTTGTTCCTCTATATTTATTTTTTGAGAATAATATGAATGGGAAGATGCCCATTCTCATATAGTCAATCGAGAGGATGAAAGAATATAAATTTTATCTCTCACATACAAAGATCATTTATTTAGATTGATATAAATATTTGGGTTGAATATTCCACGCATTATTTCTCTAAATTTCCTGTAGGAGAATATTTGGAATGGACATTTTCCCATTCTATGCAAATTAAAAATGTAATCTATATTCTTACCTTATATTAACTATATGAGAACATGTATATTCCCTTTATAACCATTCTCATCAGGAAAATATAAAGAAAGTATAGATCTTACATTTTATGTTTTTCATATAGGGAAAATAGAGGAAGAATAGAGGTTATATATATAATTTACATATAGATATATAATTTATCTATTCTTTCTTCATATTGGTTGTATGAGAATGGGAATCTTCCCATTCTAAGAATATTTGAAATGAACGGATATCCATTCTATGTAAAGTAAAAATGTAACATTTATTCTTCCTCCATATTAACTATAATAGAGAATGGGAACATTCCCATTATAACCGTTATTATAAAGGTAAATGTAGAGAAATAATAAGGTTTATGTTTTATCATTTTTATACAAGAAACATAGATTAAGAATAGAGGTTTACATTTTTACACATTTACTCTGCATATAGTTTCCACATTCAAATATATTTATTTGAAATAGATGTATCCATTCTTTCTTTATATTGGTTGTATGAGAATGGGCATATACCCACTCTAAGAATATTTAGAGTGGGAAGATGTCCATTCTATGCAAAGTAAAAATGTAACCTTTATGCTTCCTCCATATTAACTATATAAGAATGGACATATGCCCATTCTAACCATTCCTATAAAGGAAAATATAGATAAAAAATAAAGTTTATGCTTTATTATTATCATACTTAAAACATAGAGGAAGTATAAAGGTTTACATTTTTACATTTTTACTTTACATTTAGTTTCACCATTCAGATATATATATATATATATATATATATATATATATATATATATATATATATATGTATGTATCTAATAATTATTCATATAGGTTGTACGAGAATGGGAATCTACCCACTTTGAGAACATTTGGAATGAGAAAATTCCCATTTTATGAAAATAGAAAATGTAACATCTATAATTTCTCTATATTTTCTGAATGAGAATGGTTACAATGGGCATATGTTTAACATTCTCATACAGTTAAAATTAACAAAGAATAGAGGTTACATTTTTACTTTTCATATAATGGGAATCTTCCCATTCCAAATATTCTATGGATGGGAATATTCCCATTCTAATTTTTTTAAAGATTATTTTATGTATTTGAGAGTGGACACATGTCTATTTTTAAAAAAATTAATTTTCAATCTAAGCTTGATATATATTCCATGACATAAAATGTTGTACCACTACAAACATGTGTGAGTAGAGAGTTTTTTTTTAGCCATGAAGTAAATCAATTAGAGACAAGTGTTATTCATGAACATAACATTCACAACTCCAACCAATAATATGTTCCCCAACATAGCATGCAACCGATGGTAGTTAATACATAAACTACATAAAATCCTACACCATCAATTATGACAATTGTCTTGCAAGAAGGTATCTAATACTATTTATTAATCATTACACATTTTAATACCTTTCAATGTTGGTTAGAATCATTTTTTAAATTTTATTCTTTACAATTATCATGTGCAGATACAGTTGGAGACAATATAAAATCAATGGAAATATGTAAAGATAAAGTTAAAAATATATAGTGAAATGTTCTTATTATATTCTAAATAAATATAATGTAATAATGAGTCTCTATATTATTTATTGTAGTGCCTCCAAAAAAAACTTTGCTTGTTCTTGATTTATAAGGATTGTTAGTTCAAAAAAATACTTTTAAAATAAAAATACATTCCAATTAAACAATGAGCAAATTTAATCGAAAGGCTCTATTACTTAATTTCTAATAGTTGCATCTGCACAATTTCAAATTTCATTTTGGTCTACATTTAATACAAATGTCAATGTAGAAAAAAATCCAATGAAACTTCTACATAAAACTAAAGTGGAGGCTCATCCATTGTTTTGTTGGGGTGTTGAGCACTATGAAAAAAACGTTTTTAAAAAAATTTGATACAATTTGGAGGGACCCAAAAATTTGTTACAAATTTGAAACTACTATTGTAGTCAGTGTAATAGACAAAGGAGTTCATGAAGACAATTTTTTGGTTTCTCTAAAGGTGTTTTTTAGATAAATAATTTTAAAATGGTAAATGACTTATGTCAACATTGTTTATGCAACTAACCTTAATAGGTGATGCAGATGATGTAAGTCAATTCTTACAATAATATAGTTTGTATCAAACAAAATTTGAGCAAAACACTATATGAAAATAAATTTATCACACACACACACACACACACACACACACACACACACACACACACACACACACACACACACACACACACACACACACACACATATAGACCTAATACCATATTGGATTACTATCTTAGAATGTTTTTGATAGTTAAATGTTATCATTTATATAGGATTACAATTAAAAATTAAATACACATAGTTTTTATGACCTTAATTACTATTACATTATTGGTTGGTTTGGTATGATACAATTCAGTTGGTTTGTAATTGGTTTCTAACTAAGCTGAAGTCAATGTGTTTAATATCTTATTTTGTTTATTGAATAAATCATAAAATCACTCTACTCTCATTCTGGTATCAAAGTGTGTCAGTGTTAGTTGTTTCTTCCTCCTTAATCCATGGTTAATAAATGAACAACTTTAAGCTAACTCATGCAACAACAATTTCTCTTTCAAAATGGAGTGTTTATTTTAAGTCGTGTAAACTAAAAATTAATTTTTTGTCACTCCTCTTTTAACTACACTCTTCTTGTTTCTGCAGTTCTTATTAATAATTCATTCTTATGCATTGTAATCAGCTCAAATAATAAAAAAAAAAAATTATGATCATTTATCTGTTCTTTTTGGTTTTAAATCTACATGTTTTCCTTTATTTTCCAGCTAGATCTAAGTTGACTTTTGTAAGTTTAGCTGAAATTTTACAAGGTATCAGAGCCAAGAAGTTAAGCACACCCGACTTGGAGTAGTACTGGGATGGATCATTATACAATAGAAAATCAACACATGACCTTTTTCACACCTGACCTCTAGAGGTCATGCCGAGATATCCGATGTGGAAATGAAATGGAAGTGAAAGTGATGGCGGCGATCAAGATAATTGGGAAACCTTATGTCTTTGACACAGAATACTAGATAGAATCTATGAATCTAAGGAAAAGAATGCTCTCCTAACCTAAAGGGGTGTGATGGTACGGTCCAATATAATAGCTACTCAGAGACTCTAATCGATGTCTAGTTCTGCCAAGATTCAATTGATTGGTCGTGGAATACATGGAAAGTAACCTGTAGGTACCTCGTATGGGTTTATAGACAAGGTCATGGAAGTGAAGACAAGAGGTGTAGTGGAGCTGCAAGGACTATGGGAAATTTTCTAGTCTTGTCCAGAAAATCTTAGCCTGATCAGTTGTTATATTCAACAATGAAAGCTATGTAATAATATCGGGTGGAAGCGGTGAATATATGAATACCAGTGTGCGTAATCTAGTGTGAATATCTAGTTGACTAGCAGGCCCGTTGGGTCACAGAACCTATGAATCACAACCCAAATACTCGTGGGGGTTGTGGCCCTTGGATGGTCATGCATGCAATCAAACCCTATTTCCAGGAGTAGTCCAAAAGTCGTTGGCTTGATTAGCAGCTATGTTTAATATATCTAACTGTCTTATTTTCTTAGCGTATGTTGTAGGTGTGCATAAGACTGTTAAATGAAAAGTTGTTTCAATGTTAGTTATTAGCTTTTTCCTATTGGGTTATGAGACTAAGGGAGCACACCTGTAAGTTCTTTTCCTTTTATGGATCATTGATGGTCATGCAAGATGAATTGATTTGTTTTTTAGTAAATAAACTATCTATCAAAGGAAATCTAACCTATGTTTTTGGTGTTTTCTCAATATATTAGAATAAAGCAGTAAAACAAGATAATCTATGGAAAATAAATGTTTTTTGTTCTTTTCTAACTTTTCAGACAATGCATCTAATATAATAAACAAATTAAATAAAAAAAATTATCCGGATGTAGCTAACTGTTTGTGAAGATGTGTGAATCTAAATCTAAAAATCTATTCTAATTCAATCAAAATCCTTCCAACCCTACCTCAGAAGTGAAGAACAAATCATAACCCTAACAGAGCTATTGTTCCCCATAGCTTCCCTAGTAATGTTGAAGAGAAAACTTCCTATTGATTTGATCTACTTGAGATTACCTAGGTAATTGAATGAACTTGTTTTCTACTCTATTTGATATGTAATTAAAATTAACAATTCGTAATTGGCAATTTGATAAACAAAGAAAACAAATACACAACTCCAACTTGGAAAAGCAAGAATCTTGGAAAATCCAGTAGTATTAGTATCTGCCCCCTCAGTTCTTTCCTTTCTTTCTCTGAGTGTTCATGTGAGTCCAAGGGATTGGGAATGCAAAGAAAAGATAACAAGAGGATGGCGCTTGAGTAATGGCAGCTTGGAAGTAATTTGGACGTAATTCAAGTAGAAAAGAGATAACACAAGAGATATGAGCTTGGCTATGCAATCCCTAGTGAGACTATGCCAGCAAAACAATACAAGATACACAAAATTCTCAGTCCTTTTGCTTGAATACAAGCATGGAATATATAGGAATGGAGGCTAGGAGGTTACTTCATGCACAAGGAAAGAAGAGGAAGTTCTAACTAATTAAATCTTATTTAAAATAGAAGGAGCAAGGAGAACCAAGAAAACAAAGTTATTTTTAGCCAATTTGGCTCACGGATGCATGCAAACAGAAAATTAAAGTGAACCGTCATATGTTTAAAACATGCATGAAGAATCTGGAAAAAGCGGGTAGGACCGTCGCCTTGTGCCTGGGATGGTGGTTTCAGGACTGCCGAATGGGAAGCGGTGCCATCTAGGCAGGGCGGCGGTCCTTGCACTGAAGTCCAGAATGAGCATAGAAAGAGGTAGGGAGATGGGAAAATGCATGGAAAAGCTAAGTAAGGCTATCTAGGCTACAAATATACACTACGAATGGGTTTTGGAACTCAAACACCTTCTTGAAAGGATTTTGAATCATCATTAGGGATTCTTGTAACCATTTTCCTGACAATGTAGCACGTGTAATTTTGGGTGCGTACATATTGCCCCCTCGGAGAAGTAGATTAGCCATGAAAAAGGAGTAAAACGTAGAGTCCTAGTATGGAGTTCTAAAAATGGGGAGTTATAAGCTATACCTAACACGCACTAGTGTGTCGAAATGTCACTGTCCAAGCTCTCACTTCCTGCAAGAACGAAAAATGAAAACTCAAGTGTATATAGATAAAATATTGAAAAATAAACACTAGATCAAAATGACAAGAGGACTTACCATTTACGTGGGGATGTAGAAATATACCTGTGCCAATGCTCCAACCCTATAAACACATACACTCAAAAATGAGTTTAAAATTATATATATATATATATATATATATATCGAAACAAACTCATTTTTCAATTCATTTGTGTATTGTTGATTTGGTGAATTTGGAGCTCTGGACATACGTTGACTGTTTTTGACGTGAATACAGCCAAAATGACCATTGTGAGATAGTGACCATGCCTCCATGAGTGGGAAATCAACCGGTGCGTTCTTAGGTTAGTTATTTCATCTTTTGTCTTTTTGTGCCCTAAATATTAAAATGTTGAAAAGTTCACCTAAGGGGAGACATTTTCAAATTTTCTTGTTTCAAATGAGTCCTTAGGGGGGGGCCATAGGGAATTCTTTTATTTTACTAGAAATGGTCAATTTTTTCATTTTTGGGCATTTTTTGGGTTAAGGGCATGTTTTGGGAAATCAGGTCATGACCGCCACCCAAGATAGGGTGGCAGTCCTGGAACCACCGCCCTGCACTGGGCAGCGGTTCTAAACAGAATGTCTAAAATGCACCTTAACTTGAATTTTTTTTGTGTTTTCAATATTTTGCTATGTTTTTGATGATCTTATCATGTGATGTACATTACTAACTTTCTCTTTTCTCATGTTTTGGTGAATGCAGAAGAAGGAGGAATACATATGCTAGAGCATAGAGAGAGAGAGTGTGTGTGATTGGCTCCCTGGGATTCTGGATCAGCTGACCCAGAATGAGACTGATCTTCTTCAGAGGGCTGGTATTTGGAGGATTGCACGGGTGACCCATGTCACTCCTACTAGTCATATTCTATGTGACTTATTCTCTTATTGGGATGCAGACCAGAACACTTTCCAATTTCTAGGCATTAGGGGTGAGTGGACTATCACCTTAGAGGATGTATACCATATTCTTGGGCTCCCGATACTTGGGAGGAGACTGATCTTGGAGACAATGGGGTCCAGGTCCATGATGATGTAGTGGGACACATATATGGGAGACGCCATTGTCTCATCTGGCACAAAGAAGGGAATGAAGGTTTGGTCCATTACCACTGCTCCTATTCCTATCCTTTAGAGGGCCATCATGGGTATCCTATCCTCGAGACTGATCAGGGACAAAGGAGGAGATACACTCTTATACTATTGGGCTCCCATCATTGCACAGATCGAGCACCATGGCCATAAGTATGTATGGGGGTAGATATTCTAGGGACTACTTACCATGATTTGTACAGGGTAGTCAGATTGCACAGGTACAGTCTTTGAGCCACCCCACTCTTGTTATGAGTTGGGTTTATGAGCATTTCATCCCCTATGGCAGGGGGTACTAGTATCAGACCCAGGGGTTGTTCTGGGAAGCTAGATGGATAGGTATGTCAGTGCTTAGGATGCCACATCAGCTAGTGGCTTCCCTGACTACAGTAGACATGACTGACACACCCTACCAGGACATGGCAAGGGTATGGGGTGAGGAGGCTACGAAAATGGCAGTTTTCTCTTCCACGAGCTAGTTAGTTAACAAAGCTAGGAGATTAGAGATTCACCCATTTGACTGGGTACCTCAGTAGTTTGGCCTTCCATACCCTGTCATGCTTCCTCCAGTGGAGCCTGTTTATAGGACTATTCAGGAGGCTTAGAGGGGTCCTAGAGGGGATCCCAATTGGAAAATGGTTACCTCTAGCATGCCTATTGTAGTTAGGTGTGTGGTCTAGGCTCGGTGGGAAGTTGGTGCCCCTTATGCACCCTTACTTAAGATTGCGGCAGTTCCTGCTCACACTAGGGAGAAGGATGAGCTGATTGATTTGGAATCTAACTCTTCAGAGGATATGGGAGATGATACAAAGGGGGAGTCTTTCAGAGAGTAGGATAAGGGGCGAGCCCCTTCAGAGGGAGAGGAGAGTGACCCTGAGTGGCATGACACTCTGGAGATCCTCAGAGCAGCACACGAGGAGGTGAGCACAGAGAGAGACACTAGTCTCGGAGGAGACATTTGGAGAGGACGATGAGTTTGTGATTGGACAACATCATGCCTCTAGATTTAGTGAGGCTCCACAGCTGCCAGTAGCACATGCAACCACAACCACTGATCCCACATGGATGCTTGGAGACCTGAGTATGTTTGATACTCCTTTCTCAATTTTGTCTATTGATTTTTGTATGTTTAGCTTAGCATTTTCCTTTTGATTTGCGTTCTATGATTTTATAGCTCATTATCTCTCTCTTTTTTTATTCTTTTCTACAGTGACATCTGCACATGAGTGGCGAGAACTCATTCATCGGGTATGCGTGGACACCCTATTGATCCCCTTGGGGAAGACCCGAGCTGAGTTGTCTGCGGATTCAGGACAACCCTTAGCCACCAACTGACATACTGACATGTCTTTCACTCTTGTCTAGAAGGTGGCAGAGATAGTGACCTCCCTTCATACCTAGGTAGTCTGGATACGAGACTGTTGAGCACCTGATGAGGCAGAAGCACTCTCATAATGAGGCTATGGGAATTGGGTGTCACCATAATCATTCACACCATTCAGTCCATTCTCATAGCCATCATAACCACAGCAGGAGCCCTAGACACAGTCGCGCACCATCCGTGGGATCCCACAGGGATTGATAGGCCGTTGAGCCTTTATTGCTTTGATACCATTTTTGATATTATATGATTTTTTTGTGTATATTTCAGGCTCATTGCGAGTTTTTTGACCATGCCTAGTGCATGATGACATTGTATACAAACTTGATCTACTACGATATATACAAACTCTATTTTTGGTTCGGTATTCCATTATATCTGAGTTGAATCTCTTTTGGCTTATCTCTCATGTGTACTCTAGATGTTTAGAATTTCCACTTTTCAATGCTTTTCAGAATGTATGCAATGGATGTGAATGATAAACAAAATGTTTCTTTTTGTATTTTATGCTACTGATATATGATGATGCAAACACAATGTGATCTTAAAATTAGTTTCTTTTGCAATCTTTGGTACTTCATATTGTCTTGATAAAACATGATGATACAATGATATGATAAATAGATGTACTTTCCCCACTCCTAACCCCACACAACTAGTAAGATGCGAGGGCTCAACACCAAGAGTTAGAAAGGGCACAAGTTATGAAATTTGTTGAATGGTAGTGATGAGAGAAAGACAGAGGTTTGACATGATCGAATTAGGATGTTACAACCTTACTCTACTCAAGCTACTTCATAGTTTAGAATGTGAATTGCTTTGCAATTTATCTAGACTTGGATCCGTAGATGGCCACTTGGTTGACAAAATCTGGTTTTGGGGTTTTAAACTCTCTTGGAATTTTGGACATCTAACTCACTTTGTTTTTTATTTATGATTTCACAATGTTTGACTAATTTGTAACTTTCAAGTTTATCAAAGAGACCCCCTACGCCTTGCCCCATACTACTAATAAGGAAGCATGGGCTCATCACCATGGACAAGGCATAGATGAGTAAGGGCATTTCCCTTCATTTCCCAACCCTACATCACTAGTAAGAGACTACAGGCTCAACACTGAAAGGTTGGTAGGGAAAGGAAATGTGTAAAAAATAAAATTTTCTGTGGATTTGTATTTGACTTGTTTGGGAAAAATGTTTAGAATTTTTTTATTTCCAAGGAGATGTATAAGTGATAGATGCGACACCATGAAGCTTCTAGAACAGACCATGAACAAAGACACCTAATTCAAGAAGAGACCAAAAGTAGAACCAAGTATGCAGGCCTTGGTATGGTTATCATCAAAACTTTGTCTTATCTTGTTTGGATTGATAAATGATTCAGAAATAATTGATGATACTATGAAGGTTTGAAGAGACATGATTTGAATGTTTTGTCAATGTTTTCAGAAGTTTTTAGGAATTGCTATAAGAATAAGCTCCTTGATCACAATTTTTACAAAATGAACAGATAGATGAAAATGTAATGCAGATGAAATAATGTACATATGAAAATGTTGATGGATCATGCGTAGTATCTCTTTAGGTGAAGAGAGTTTACGAATTCACTAAACTCCTCACATTCTAGTGTACATAAGTGAAATGCACCATTTTTGTAGTCTTCCACTACTCGATATGGACCTAACCACCTAGGTGTGAATATCCTTCCCTCGCCGGTATTTTTGTTTATCTAGCTATCAAGTCTTAATATCAAATATCCTTCATAGATCTCATGTTTATAAACCTTCTTATTGTATCTCTGAGCCATCCGGTCAATGTAAATGCTATGCCTTTTCTTGGAGTCCAGTCAAGACTTTCTAACTAGGAGAGTCATGTTTCTTGATAACCCTCCTCCCCCAGGATCCCATGTAGAGAAATACAAAGACTAGGTGTCTCGACTTCAAGTAGCAGAACTACCTCAACACCAAATACTAAAGAAAAGGGGGTTTCCCCCATTGGTGTTCTAATTGATGTTCAGTAGGCCCACAAGGCCGGAAAAATCTTTAGGTGCCAATCTCATTTATTCTCCTTAACGGTTTTTAGGAGAATGGACTTTAAGGTATTATTGGTAGCCTTAGCTTGTCCATTAGCCTAAAGGTAGTAGAGAGAAGCCGTGTGATGACTTATTTTGAACTTTTTACACAACTCACACACCTTGTCATTTTTGAAAGACATGTTATTATCAGAAATAATGACCTGTGGCACCCCATACCTACAAATGATCTAGTTCAAGATGAACTCATCAATTACAAATCTAGGTACGGTGGTAAGGGGCATGGCTTCTACACACTTGGTAAAGTATTCTTTCTTCATTGAGAATATAATGCCTTAAACACTTTGTTACCAAAACTATGGCAAGGCATTCCTTTTCTTCCTATGTGTAACGTGTCTCATGATCAAGCAACGTCTAACTAATGAAGTAAACTGCACTCTTTTGTTTATCATCATCCTCTTGAACCAACATGTAAGCTAGCAAAAAATCTATAGCTTGCGAATACAAGATCAAAGGGTGATCTGATCTAGGTGGAATTAGCGTGGGAGGGGACAGTGAGAATCATTTAACTTCCTTGAAGGCTTTGTTACATTATTTTTTCCAATCTATGCTATAATCCTTTTTCAACAATTTTTTGATTGGATGGATAGCAAAGGTCAAGTCAGGGATGAACCTTCAGATCAAACTGAATTTCCCAAGAAAAGATCTTATACCAGACTCATCTGATGGTGGAACCATTTCTAAGACAGCCCAGATTATTGTCGGGTCGACATCAATCCCTCGTGAAGATATAATGTAACACAAAAGATTTCTTCCTGTTAGGCTGAAAACACATTTTTCTATATTTAATGTGACACTGTACTCAATTAAGTGCAAAAGGATGATGTGAAGCACCTTAGGGTGATCACAACGCTTCCTAGCCTTAGCCAACAAGTCATCTATATAGAATTCCACAATCTTATGAATAAGATAATGGAATATTTATGTCATTACTCATTGGTATGTAGTGTCAGCATTCTTAATACCAAATGGCATGACAACATAACAATAAGTTACCCAAGGATTTATAAACATAGTTTTAGCTTGATCCTCCTCAGAGATTTTGATTTAATTATATCCCGAAAACCCATCCATGAGAGACAAAAACTCAACCCCAGTTGTTGCATCAATGATAACATCAATGGATGGTAATGGGAAATCATCCTTGGGAAAAGCTTTGTTAATGTTCTAGAATTCTATGCAAATACAGATCTTTCCATTCTTTTTTAGAATGGGGAAAATATTAGACACCCATTGTGAATAATCAACTAGCTTAATGAATCCCACCTAGAGAAATTTCATTACTTCTTCTTTCACCATGAGGTCCACTTGTGGCTTCATGGGCCTTGACTTCTACTTAATTGGTTTAACATCCATCTTGGTGATGAGATTCTAAACTTTGATGTGAGGTGCAATCCCTGTCATTTCCTAGTAGCTAAAAATGAATTCCTTTTGATGTTCCTTTAGGATTTGGGTATGTATTTCCACTTCCTCTAGAGTTAAAGAGGACCCTAACTTTAAGATCTTTGGTTACTCCTCCGTTTCGATGTTTATATCAATTGTTCCCTCAATTAAGGAGGAATTTCTATCCTTGAATTCCAGTGGGGCTAGAGGAAACTCCAAGTCCCCTTCTTCTTCTACCTCGTAAATCTCAAGATCCTTTCCCGAGGTGGACTCAATCACAGGATTCCCAAAATAAGAAGAGGAATGTAGGATTAAGGAAAATTCTGTCTCATGACAGGTAAGATGCAATTATGCCAAAGCATTTAAATAAGTTAAATTTGATTCATCACTATTAATGTTCTCTAAACTATCGGACTGACTCTCGGTTTCTATGTATGTCAACATTGACGCTATTGGCACTTTACGAATCAAGGATTCAAGGTAGATTGAGACCATGAAGTTGGTGTCCTCTAGGTCACTACTTGGGGTGAAGCGTGATGCAAAAGTGTCTATAGAGTCTATCAGAAGGTTCTACTCATGTGGAACTACTTCAATTTGTATAAATCCAAACCCCTTTGTTAGGCCCAATACAGCTATTTTGTAGAGTTATAGGTGTTCAGACCTAGTCTCATACACCTCAAATATCTGATTTGTGACCAGTTATGAGTCACCCAGTACCCTAATATTGAGCATGCCCATTCTCTTAGCTATAATGAGACCTAATAGAAGAGCCTCATACTCAGCCCCATTGTTCGTGCATTCAAAATTCAACTTGAAAGTAAAAGGTAGAATCCTTCCTTTGGGTGAAGTAAGGATCGTGCCTACCCTGGCGCCAAAGTGACACTTGGATCCATCAAAATTGAGAGTCCAACAACTACTCAAAAATATGGACATTGAGTCATCCTTTGTACCTTCCTCTTTCACCTCAGTTACCTCCACCATACAAACATCATCTGTTGGAAGGGATATGAGTCCCAAGGCATGTCCCATACCCATCAAATCAAAGGGGAGGAGAATAGGAAAATACTTCTCTAGTAGCTCGATAATCTTCACGGTGTTTCCTAGTGACACTATCTCTACAGTAATGTTTTCATCCTTGACCATCGGAATGCCTTTGATCAAACACGTGACCTCTAACCCCGTTATAGGAACTAGTTTTTCTTCTAGTACCTTACTTGTAGGTTTGTTTAACTGGTTCGTGAGGAGCTCGAATTCAAAGTGGACCCCTAGATTTTTCTTTAAGTTGGCCAAATGTATATCAAAGGGTTTTGGATCACCTTGTGCCACACATATTTTCCCTAAATGTAAGAATTTGACCTCCTAAAATAGAGTGGAGGGGATTGCCTTCATGCGGTGGATCCAAGGACAGCCAAGGATCATATTATAGTTGGTTTCCTGATTTATAATATAAAACTTAGTGAGTATCGTCTTGGGTCTGAGAGTAACTAGTAATACTATGGTTTCGATCAAGGTCACCTTGAGGCTATCATATCCCCTCAGTGTGTTTCTTGTCGAGGATCAATTGGTCTCCCCATATCCTAACTTCTAAAGAAAAGAGAAGGGGACTGTGTTAACCACTAGCCCATCATTGATCATTGCACATTTCACGTAGTTGTTATAGATCCAAACTTGTAAAAAAAGGCCAGATCACCTCTATGAGCTATTTCAGCATCTGTAGGCATCCTACTTATGTCAAACACAAACCCATTTTCCCTTTCAGGTTTCCCTGGAGGGAAAACGTCAAATTCTATATGCTTTATCTATGCCTCTAGTTGAGGGGTAACATTAATCAAATGGCCAAGACCTAGTGCTTCTAACAGAGTGGCTCAATGAGTAGGGGAATTCTTCTATAGATCCAAGAAGAAAATATGTGAAACGGTCTTGGTCAGATCATTGATTATCTCATAAGCCCCTACCGGCTTGCATAATGTATTGTGAATATTTCCTGCCACATCTGAATAAATCAGGATTGATTGTGAAGTATAATCCCTAGCTCTTGTTGCAGCATTGATTTGGGGTTCAGCATCTAACTCAACTAGGCCCACAATTTTGGTTTGTTGGTGGCCATCCAGAGGAGGTGCCACCTATTGGTTTGATGAAGGTGAAGCTTCATGATCATGAGTCCCTATTAAAATACCCTTATTCAAACCATTGGGATCTAGTATACCATCCTTTGGATGCATGGGGAGAGGATCATTGAAGATCCCTAACAGTGTGTTATGTGGAGACACTGGTCCCATATAGGTGTTTTGATTGGGTGCAGTTCGGTTTACCAAAAACATGTCAACAAATAAATGTCTTTGGTCTTCTAGAAAATGCTGTAAAAAATTATTACAATCGCAAAAAGTTCTTGCGTCATGCCCGCGAACCCTATGAAAACTGTAGTATAAGTCATGATCGTAATCTTGAGGCCTTTGAATTGTTCCTTATTGTGGCCCAAAGTTACAATTAGTGTTTGGTTGCTGATTGTTATAGTTAAAATTTTGAAACCCTTTCCCTTGGTTTTGGAATTGGTTGGGATACCCCCTAGGTATTGACTAGGGCTCGGTGTCGGTGTTTGTCTCTGTTGTTGAGGTTTTTACTATTGTTGTTGGGGACAATGAAAATATATAGCATTTACTGAGGGTGAAAAATTGTTGTTTTTCTGATTATTGCCATTATTGTTGTTGTTATTTGTAGCACCTGTACTAGTAGGATTAACAACATTAGGATTTTTGGGCTGATTAGTAACACTGTCGATTGTGACTCCACGATTCTTATTAAGTATTTTTTGTCCTTGATTGTTATTTTTGTTGTTGGAGTAACCGAAAGTGCTTTGAGTAGGAGTGACTAACTTCCCATTTTCCCCATAATTCTTACGACCAAAATCAATGGCCGCTTAGTCGATCCAAAGAGCACCCTTTAGTACCTCTTCATAGCTCCTTAGTAGGAAATTTTGGACCTCTTCCTTCGTTTCTCTGTTGAGAGAGTGAAGAAAAAAATCACAAAGTTTCGTTTGATCCATGTTAGGAGCACTTGTGGAAGAGTAGAAAACCTATCGCCACCTCTAAATGAAGTGGGTTTCATATTCGTTATGTTCTTATTTGATATGAAGGAATTCCCTAATTTTTGTTCTTAAAAGCTTGTTCATATAAAAATATTTGATAAACTCTAATACGAGTTACTTGAATGAGTGTATTGAATCCTCCAGTATCCTATAATACTAGTCGAGAGCAATACCTTCTAGTGTCTTAGGGAAAATTTTTGCAACTGCGTCCCATGGGAGCAGCTCTCGAACGGCCGTTGCATAATCCTTGATGTGGGTGTTAGAATCACCCTCCCATTTGAACTTTGGAAGATCAGATAAGGGTCTCGGGAGCATGACTGCCCGAATGGAGAAATATAGGGGTTCCTCGAGATATTCAGAATAAGTCCCCATTACATATGTTTCCACCATTAAATACCCTTGTTGGGGAGGTGGGGGCTGCTTCAGTTGCTGAAACGGGATATCATAGACATTTGGTGGTGCGTATAGCATCCCCTTTGGTTGTCTGTATGGACTTGGTTAGGTATACATGTCCCCCTACGGATATTTACAATACATGTGTACATAGGGGGTTGATTTCCTTGATATGGCATCGAAGGCACAAAGCCAGGGAACGTTGCATTTCCAACTGGTATGGCGTATGAGAACGCACTTCTGGCTAGTGCCTATTTCATATATCCATATGCAGCTTAGGGGGCATACCCAAGGTACTTATCCTCGTAAGCAGATCTCTAGGGTTTTTAATATTCATGTAAATTAAAGGATTCTATGCAGTAGGAATTTTCCCATAACTCTGCGGGTAGGAAGGAGTCTGAGCTTGCCCTACATGTAAATTCTACACATTTTGGGCAAGCTCTAACTCCTTGAATTTGTCTACCAAAGCTGAAATAACATCGCTCGTTGACAAGGTGGTACCTTGCTTAGGTACCTTTGGCTGAACCCTTGGAGGTTGTTGAGGAGTATGGTATCCTACTATGAATTGTTCACGATGTTTCCAGCCCTCATTCATTATATTGTTAGTTGGTGGCGAGGTAGTGTTATTGTTTTGAAGCAGGACATCACCTTGTCCTTGCAACCTATCGAAGGATTGGTTCATGTGTTGGAATTTTTGTTAACTCCTAGAAAATCATGCTAAATAATCCTCATCTAGATGGGGGAGATGATCAGATTACACGCTAATGGGTTGTCAAAACAATACCCAAGGAGATGAACTTTCTTCACCAGTGAATGTCATGTTATTTGAACTTGATTTTTTGAGGGGATAAGTCTCAGTGGCCTGATCTAGTTCCTCAATGTGTACAGAATAACCAACATTGGTTCCCTGAAGCAGAGGGTTTGAGTGGATGAGCAGTTTTTTTCCCATGTTGAAAGTGACGGTGATTGTTGTGGTATAATTGATTGGCAATGGTAATGTCAAAACCTAGGATGTGCCGACCATACTCGTCATATCCCAACATATTCGGGGGTATAAGAATAATCACATAATAAGGGATGGACGAAGAAAATAGAAATGTTTAGAGACTACCTTTTCATGTTAGGTTCACCAATTTCATACGATAGAGAATCAACATGTGACTTTCTTCACACCCGACCTCCTGAGGTCGTGCCAAGACAAACATTCTGGAAATGAAATGGAAGTGAAATTGATGGTGATGATCAAGCTAATTGGACAACCTTATGTCTTTAACATGCAATACTGGAATCTGTGAATCTAAGGTAAAGAATGCTCTCCTAACCTGAAGGGGTGTGATGGTACAGTTCAATATTATAACTACTTGGAGACTCCAATCGATGTCTAGTTCTATCAAGATTCTATTGATTGGTCACAGAATATGTGGAAAGTAACTTGCAGGTGCCTTATATGGGTTTATAGACAAGGTCATGGAAGCGAAGACAAGAGGTGTAGTGGAGCTGCAGGGACTATGGGAAATTTTATGGTCTTGTCCAGAAAGTCTTAGCTTGATCGGTTGTTATATTCAACAAGGAAAGTTGTGTAATAATATCGGGTGGAAGCGGTGAAGATATGAATACCAATGTGCATAAACTAGTGTCAATATCTAGTTGACTAGCAAGCATGTTGGGTTGCGGGACCTGTGGATCACAACCAAAGACTCATTGGGGCTGTGGCCCTTGGATGCTAATGCATGCAATCAAACCCTATTTCCAAGAGCATTCCAAAATTTGTAGGCTTGATTAACAGTTATGTTCAATGTATTGAGTTTTCCTATTTTCTCGGTGTATGTTGTAGGTGTGTTTAAGACTGTTAAACACAATTTTCTGTCAATGCCAGTTATTAGCTCTGGCCTATTGGGTTGTAGGACCAAGGGATCACAATTGTAATTCTTTTCCTATTGTGGACTGTTGATGGTCATGCAAGATGAATTGATTTGATTTTAGTAAATAAACTATCTATCCAAGGAAATCTATCCTTTGTTTTTGGTGTTTTCTCAATATACTGGGATAAAGTAGTACAACGAGCTAATCTACGAAAAGTAATTTTTTTTTCTTTTCTAAATTTTCAAACAATGCATATAATCTAATAAACAAATTAAATATAAACAATTAGCCGGATGTAGCTAACTATTTGTGTAGATGTGTGAATCTAAATCTAAAAGATCTATTCTAATTCAATCATAATCCTTCCAACCCTACCTCAGAAGTGAAGAACAAATCATCACCCTAATAGAGCTATTGTTCCCTATAGCTTCCCTGGTAATGTTGAAGAGAAAAATTCCTATTGATTTGATCTACTTGAGATTGTCTAGCTAATTGTAATGAACTATTTTTCTACTCTATTTGATATGTAATTAAAATTAACAATTCGTAATTGACAATTTGATAAACAAAGCAAAAAAATACACAACTCCAATCTGGAAGAGCAAGAATCTTGGTAAATATAATAGTATTAGTATTTATCCCTCCAGTTCTTTCGTTTATTTATATGAGTGTTCATGTGAGTCCAAGGGATTGGGAATGCAAAAAATAACAACAAGAGGATGGTGCTTGAGCAATGATAGCTTGGAAGCAAATTGGATGTAATGCACATAGAAGAGAGATACCACAAGAGATATGAGCTTGGATATGTAATTCCTAGTGAGATTATAGCACTGAAACAATACAAGATACCAAAAATTATCAGGCCCTTTTGCTTGAGTAGAAGCATGGAATATATAGGAATAGAGGCTAAGAGGTTACTTCATGCACAAGGCAAGAAGAGGTAGTTCCAACTAATTAAGTCTTATTTAAAATAGAAGGAGCAAGGAGAACCAAGAAAACCAAGCTATTTTTATCCAATTTGGTGCACAGATGCATGCAAAAAGAAAATTTAAGTGAATTGTCACATGTTTAAAACACGCGTGAAGAATCTGGAAAAAGTGGGTAGGACTGCTGCCCTACACAAGGCAGCAGTTTAAGGACTGCCACCTAGGTAGGGCAGCAGTTTGTGAACTGCTACCTAGTCAGTGTGGCGGTTCTAGCACTGAAAGCTAAAAAAAGCACATAAAGAAGTGGAGAGATGAAAAAATGCATGGAAAAGCTAAGTAAGGCTATCTAGGCTACAAATATACACTGCAAATGGGTTTTAGAGCTTGAACACCTTCTTGAAAGGATTTTGAATCATCATTGGGAATTCTTGTAATTGTTTTCCTGACAATGTAGCACGTGCATATTTGGGTGCGTACAGTGACCTCTCAAGAAGTCCTAGTTTCATTTCCTCGTAATGTCATTGGACCTAATTAGGTGTATACATGGTAGGCCTAGAGATCACATGGTTATATCCAAATCTATTGTGTGGGGGTGTGTTGTTGTAGCAGCTGGTTAACACGATGAGATCCCTCTCCACCACTAGTTCAAGCTTTTGTTTTGATGGAAAATCATACGTGGTATCAATAACCCTTCATACCATCTAGATATCCAAAAAATATGCATTCTTTGATTTTTGACTCCAAATCCTTCCTCTTGTTTATAGGAATACGGGCCCATGCACGTGATCCAAAAATGTGGAAATGTGTGACTTCTAGTTGCCTACCACACCATGCTTGTAAAGGTGTTTTCCCTATGACAGATTTGTAAGGAGATCTATTTTGTATGTATAAAGCACAATTAATTTCTTCAGTCCATAATTTGGAGGGAAGAGACCTTACATGCAACATACAACTTTCCATCTCTTTCAAAGATCGGGTATTCCTCTCATCTACCCTATCCTATTAGGGAGTGTAAGGAACTGTGTTCTGTAATTGTAATCTTGCTTCATCACAAAAATGTTGGACATCATTCTTGACATACTCCCCTCCATTATCTGTGTGTTAGATCTTGATAATTTTCCTAGATGGCTTATCTTCATGAGATTTGAATATCTTGAGATGTTCAAAAACTTCAGACTTGAATCTGAGAAAATATACCCATGTATATCGTGTGCAATCATCAATTAATGTTAGCACATATTTAGCTTGGCTCATGGATGGTATAGGAAATGGGCCTGTAAGATCACTATGAAAAACATCTAATGGAGAGGAGGATCTCCATGCATGCCCCTTTGGAAAATTTTCTTGTGGATTCTTTTCAAGAGCACAACATTCACAAAATCCATCAGAAAATTCTATGGTAGGCAAGCCTTTCACCATCTCTTATTTGCTAAGTTGTTGCATGTATTTAAAATTTAGATGTCCAAATATTTGATGTCAAATTCTACCATCATTGTTTGTGTTTATTAGTAGTAAAGTGGAATCTGATTTGGAAACAAAGTTAGAGAAAGTGTATATATGATATTGATGATTCACCTTACCAACAACAGTTTTAGATTTTTCTTGCATGTCATAGATGCTCACTGAATCTGGTGTGAATTTAACTCTCTTTCCAGTTCTAGTATGTGTCATTTGATACACAGAAAAAATATTAATAGAAATCTTTGGAATATGTAACACATTCATAAAAATTCCAATTCCAACCTCCATCTTCCCTATTCCAGTTTCCTATACAGAAGAACCATCTCCCATGAGAATAGGAGAACTAGTATATGGTTTCAAAGAAGAAATATCATATTTTGTGGCTGCCATGTGGTGTGAAGCTCTAGAGTCTATGATCCATGCATTTGAAGAATAATGAATAGTAATCAAGGCATGAACATTGTCTCTTGTTTTTGGTTCTTTTTATTCCTTCTTCTTCTTGGAACTCTCTGGGATAAGGATACCAAGATTATGTTGCTGAAGTGACTATGCCATGAGATCAATGGTATTATTTGTGCATGATCCTATATGGTACCAATGATTAAAATAGCTACACTTTGAATTGCCCTTTTTGTCCTTCTTTTCTTTTGAGCCTCTAGATCCATCTGGAGGTTTGGGCTTGCCATCTTTTCTTGGATCTGAATCCTTCTTTACTTTTCCTTTGAATTTCTGATTGGATTTGGAATTCTTCTTCTCACTTGCATGCACAACAATTGCATAAGCTTTGGAATTCTTCAATGTGCCCATTTTAATAAGCTTATCCTGCTCATGTATTAGAGACTCAATGAAGGTATCTAGTGTGGAAATTTTCCAAATTGCTCCTGTTATGAGCCTGGGTGTGTAGAAAGTAGAGACAAATACTGAATATTCTAGACCCAACTTTGATAGAATAGCTAGGATTAATTTTCCTTCTTCCTTGGATTTTTCAATACCATAACCTTTCCGCTGAAGCAAGAAGGCCTTGAATTTTGTGAAGAAATCTTGAATTTTATAAAAATCCTTGGATCTAATGAGTTGAACTCATTTTCAAGGATATGATCCTACATCTCATCTTGCTTTCCAAATAGACCCTCTAATGCAATCCAAACTTGGTTTGGAGTTGTACATGCCTCAACATGAAACAACAATTCTGGAGAGATGGATAAGCATAAAAAATCAAATGCTTCATCCATGCAATTAAAGTATTTAGTCTTTTCAACTAAAGGATTGGGCTCAACCTTCATATTCATAACTATTTGATAGAGGCCTCTACTTCTAAAATGAAGCAGAATCTTTGGCTTCTAATCAAAATAGTTGTATGGTGTAATAATAGTAGAGGCTGAAAATTCCATTATTTTTAATAGCTCTAATCTTCAATTACTAAAAAAAAATATCCTTCTTCCCAACTCCAAACCTTCTCTAATACCATGTACGATTTTCCATCACACCAAAATATCAAACTGGTGGTAGAGAGGGATCTCATCGTGTTAACCAGCTGCTACACTAACAAAGTGAGATTGGCCATTTGCAATTGGTGCAGGAGGTGAACACGTAGCTAAGGGTGAGCATGGAGTTTAGTGTGGTTGTTTGGGTTCCATATTTAATACAACCCCCCTGCAATGTGGCGATAAAATTTTTATTTCTGGTGAGGAACAAAACTTGTATGAAAGAAAATTTAGCAAGAAACAACCTTTGCTTAAGAAATGTTGTTTTTGTATTTGAAGGAAGAAGAAGACATCATGCAATGACAAGTGTGGAACTATTAGAGGAGGTCCACTATATAAGGAGAAGTGACCAACACCGGTGTAACAACCTTGGGTAGAGACCTAATGAGTGGAGCATGTGATCATGAGAAACTAACAAAAAGTGACCAAAGGAAATTTTTAGAATCAGTGTGGCATTCAGAGTATGTTGGGAAAAGTCTACATTGATCAAATTCATGTAACACCGATTCATAGAACTGAGTTGTTGAAGGATATCGCAGATTGAATCGAAGAATTTATTATTCTTCAATCTAAGGGTAGAGAAAATTTCATGTGAAACTCGATAAGGATATTTGGTATTTCTTTAAGAACCACCTCGAGCATTTCCTATAAGCATTTTTATAGACTATATCTCACATCCAAGTCATCATTAAAGAAGAAAATGCATTTGAATGTCAATTGATGTTAGTAGTGCTATGTGCAACCATTGAGAGACTGATATGAATCCCAAGAGAGAACTGACTTCTAATTTTCTTTTCTAGACACTCTTCGAAACATCAAGAATCTGTAATTTGAAGAAATAGTGCATCAAGCACTACTTGAATGGTTCTGGTTTGACATGTGGTGCTAAGCAAAGAAATTCAGTGCCAAGATCAAAGAAAGATATGTTAAAGATGATGAACACAAGGTAGAATACCCACAAGAGCATATTGAGATCACCTATGATATCTTCTTCTTCTGTAGGGGTGTGTATTTTGAATAAAATAATAAAATTTTTATTTTTAGCATCATATCTACTCCAAAATTATTATTTTCAGATGTTTAGTTACTCAAGGGGTCGAGCTATACATCTCAAAATATGAATATGTGCACAATTCTCTAGTTCAAAGAGCTATGGGGGATCATTACTGGTAAAGTGGCATGTTTAACCAAAACTAATGAGAAAATTAAGTATGATAAGGATGATTTGAAAACCTTGATGATGATCACACTTGGCATTTACAATTAAGTTTAACCACATGTTCGGGATGCGAAAATGTCAAAGGAATCCTAGGATGCTCTTTCCACCATCTACGCAGAAAATAACCTGACAAATATCCTCCATCTCTAGTGAAATATTCATACACTTAGTATGAAATATGGTGAGAAAGTAGAGGATTTATTGCGTCGAGTGGAAGAACTTTAAGTAGAACGTGTTGCACTCGGTGAGAAGGTGGAGGAAAATATTCTTGTCCTAATCACTCTGAGAGTTGTTCCTTCCTAGTTTCAGACATTTTTCATGACATTGTACATCACCAAAAAGTGGTTTCCTTTTAAGAATTCATGAATTTTATTGAGTAGGAAGAATCCATCTAGTCAATGTAAGAAGAGTTTGAAACCAAAAAACTGATCTTGAAACAATAACATGGTTAAAAGTCTCAAAATATACAACAAAAAAACATCCCTAAAAACAATAACAATAACAAAAAATTGATGGTGTCACATTTGCACTACAAATATGCACGTCACTATTACTTGTTGGTATAATGGTCTAAATCAAGGGAAATCCAATAAATAGAACACATCTGGTCAAAATAATTCTCATCAATCAAAATGACATCCTCATTGAAGAAATAAGAAAGGACATGTCGCAGCCCAACAAGATGATGTATCTGATGAGGAAGTACATTAATCATCCAATTGTAGTGCACGTCAAAGTGTTTTTCTAGTCTCTTAAACCTTGCATCCATTACAGAACATTTGGTTGATTGACTCAAGAATTAGCAAGCATATGATGGGTGATAGGAAGCTCTTTGATTCACTAACTGATCAAATCACTTGAGATTGGGTTTGAATTATATATAATAAGGATTATGTTGTAGAAGGAGTTGGAAATTTCACCATCCTCTTAGGATGAGAATTTGTACCCTCATGAAGGTGATCTATGTTCATGTATTGACAAACAATTTAATGTCTATAAATAAGCTCTTGAATCACAAACTCAAGGTGGACTTTAAATGAATAAAATTCTATTTGATCTCATGAGAAGGTATGATAATATCTAGAGCTTTTCTTAAGTATTGTTTATCTACACTAGATGTAGTTTCATCCTATGAAGTCTATCGATCTTTCTCTATGGAATAATCTATTGCTCTTTATAATTATCAATATGTGATCCTTTCTTTTGGCTCCTTGTATCATATCAGTTATAAGGATATGGTAAGATGAATTCCTCAAATTTCCCATTCTTTTCCTATATGTTATGGATGTCTTTCACAAAAACAACATCAAGATCCATTCACATTGAGTACATTTTATGCCAACAACTATCTTGAGGTAAAGTATACTAATCTCTATTGACCATATCCTACTTCCTATCTGGTATTACATTACTTCTATTTTTTAGTGGATAACTTCTCTCACAATACGTGGTTGTATTTTCTCAAGAAGAAGAGTGGCGCCTTTGTAAAATTTCAGATATTCTACCAATGAGTTGTACAACAGATTAGGTAACCTATTCTTCTCCTCCACTCAGATCAAAGGGGAATTCACATCAAATAATTTATTGGCATTCCCTAAGAATCATGGAATAAAAAACACTTGATTATATTGTATACACCCTAATAGAATGGAATTATAGAACATCGCAATCATACCATCATGGATATGGCTCAATACATGCTTTCCACAACTAATTTGGAAAATAGAATTTGGGAAGAATCAATCCAAATCATTGTGTATCTTCTCAATAAGGAACCTACAAAGATCTTGTAAGAAAAGACACAAAATGAGATATGGAGCCACTATAAGCCTTCGATATCCCATATTAAAGTGTTTGGTTTTACAACATATATGCATGTCCTTGATAAAAAGAGGAATAAGACCAACCCAAGACACTCTAGTGTATCTTTTTGGGGTTTAGTACTACTTCAAAATCATATTGTATCATGAATCTTGAGACATAGAATATTTATGAGTGTTGAGATGTGGTTTGTGATGAGTCATCATTTGACTCATTTCCACACAAATAAGAGTCAATACTAACCACATCTCATATATTTATCTCATAGTCAGATGATGATCACGAATAATCTTCTAACATAAAAAATGAGCTGCAAGGAAAATTATTTATTGATCTCGGTCCTTTGGGAAATAATTATTCATATCAATAGCAACATCAATGTTTGAAATGGGTCCAAAGCACCATCAAAAACTCTCATTTGAAATCTCTCTTAGATAATTCAACAAGATTCAAAACAAGAATATAGACAATAAATGTGGTAAATCTAACACCGATGAGTTCAGTTGTTGGCAACACAAAAATTAATACAGTTTGAGAGGTACTAAGTTAACAACAATGAAAGTAAACCATGGATGTCCCATATGACTCCCTGATTTAGAATTAGAAACGGGAACTTGTCGATATTCCTGTAAGAAAGAAACCCATTAGCTACAAATTGATTTTTAAAAAAAACAAGAAATATGGATCCTTCAACAAGTATAAATCATGACAAGTTGCAAAGGGATATGTTTAATAAGAAGGAACTGATTACAAGGATACCTTTTCACACACCATGAAGATCAAAATGATCAGAGTCGTTTATACACTGACAACACAAAAAGGATGAAAACTTCAGCAGATGGACGTAAAAAGTGTTTTTATTAATGTTGATCTCAAAGAAGATGTGTACATGACCCATCTAGAAGGATTTATTGACGAGAAGCATCCTAAAAAGGTATGTCATTTAATTAAGTCACTTTATGGACTTAAGTAAGCACCAATGATTCTCATGTAGCCCATCATATTCAAATATATATATCAATAAGGTAGGCACATATATTTTCATTTTTTTGTATGTGGATGATCTTTTGATAACATGAAGCTCAGAAAATCTTGTGAAGATGTAAATAATGATATGAAGAATTCCTTCAACATGACAAACTTGGGGTTACTTCACTACTATATTGGCTTGGAGATATGGACAAATAAGCATTGGGATGTCCAATTGTAAACCTATTTCCACTCTAATGAAAAAAGGTTTGTAACTCTCTTGATTCCAGGATTCACCTCAAGTAGATGTTACTCTCTACGAGAATATTGTTAAGAGTCTCATTTACTTGTCCTATACCAAACCAAACTTACATTTTTTAGTTATCTTTTGAGATTTAAGTAGGATATGAAGAAATTTCATTGGGTTACAGTGAATTTTGTTATGAGGTATACCCGAGGTACAATTGATTATGGCCTGGAATATAAGAACTTAGGGTTCTTGTTATAGGGATATACTGACTCGAACTATGTTCCAGATCTATTGATGATAGGAATTTAACTATAGGATTTTTGTTTCATCTCAGATCTAGACCTATCTCATGGATTAGTAAGAAGGAAATTATTATTTCTCGCTCATTCACTAAGGTAGAATATTATGTAACATGAGGAGCTATGTGTGAAGTAATTTTGTTACGTCACATTCTAGATGACATGGACATTCTTGAAGAAAAGACACCTATCGTTTATTATGACTAGGGTGTGTTTAATATTATGAAGGATAAATTTTTTCACGAATGAACAAAACATATTGATTTTTAATTTAATTACATTTGAGATCAAGAATTGAATCACCACATCTAACTCCAATTTTGCCCAACAGATTATGAGGTAGTAGACATACTCACCAAGTCTCTTGAAAAGGTGAATTGATATGTTTCGAGGGTACTGTTGTCAAAATTTCACCTCCCCCTAGGTAATTTTGATAACATGCATCAGAATATTCAAGTCCCAGGAAAATTGATTGATTCAGGGCCAAAAATCATGTTGCTAGAGTCCCCTCAAATATTTTCTAAGTTCCCTGTCTGAGAGGAAAAGAGCAAGCTCTGAGAAAATGCGAAAAAATGTTGCAGAAGGCAAATAGGTTGATCCAGGAAAAAGTGTAAAAATTGGCTGAGTCCTGCTCAAGGGAGCAACTGGGACATTTGGGACGTCAAGGCGTGGATCGGCCGAAAAGCCTCTAGGCGGCCCAAATTACATTTGGGACAATCGGGCCAGAAGTACGCGGCGGGCGCGAAAAGCCGATCCGGTTGAAAGAAGAAGAAAAATTGGCTAAGTGTTGCTCAGGACGTTTGGGACAAAAAGACCCGAACCGGCCGGATCGGCCGAAATGAGCACAGGCAGTCAAAAAGTGATTGGGACATCTGGGCCGCAAAGGCGCGAATCGGCCGAACCGGCCGAAAAGAATCAAGTCAGTCCAAAACAAAGTGGGACAAGCGGGCCAAAAATACCCGAACCGGCCGAATCGGCCGAAATGAGCACAAAGGGTCCAAAATCAAATGGGACATCTGGGACAAATGGACGCGAAATGCCCGAACCGGCCGAAATGAGTCCAGAGGGTCCCAAATCAAATGGGACATCCGGGACAAATGGAGGTGAAGTACGTGAAGGAGCTGAAGGAGCCGAGGACCAATCAGAAACTGCCGAATGCCACAAGGAGAAAAAGTCAAAAGGTCAAAGGGGCGAGTTATCGAGCGCTGAACCGAACCAATGAAATGGCGCCACGTGTCCAAGTTTAAGGGGCCCACAAGCAATTTCAAAAGGAAAGCCCGCGAAAGATGGAGGAGAGAGAATTGTTCGTCTAATCAGCACGTGCCACGTGTCGTCCAGATGGCGAAGAGCGGGAAAACATTTTAAAATTCATTTTGATCTATTTCGTGCCCTAAATCTTCAGATCGCCATATCTTTTGATCCAGAGCTCAGATTTCCACGTTCTTTATATCAACGGAAATCTGTTGAGATGCTCTACATGATTCTGGGATCAATCTTGAGTTTTGGTGTAGTATGAAGAGAGAAAATCGAGAAACGGCTCTGACGTGTGGTAATGGCCAGAAGTAACCTTTCAACAACTCATTTTAATGCTAATGGGTCGCATTCTTCTTCTGCACGGCCAGAAGTGACATTTTAGTGGCCAAATTAATACAAATGGGTCGCATTCTCCTCCAAAATCGCTCAAAGTGACAAGGTATGGGTTGGTAAGATCATCCATGCTGATTTAATGCATCTGCAGTCAATGAGGAATGGGCTTGCATGTTTTCCCATGTTTTCTGTCCCCTGGGCTCGACCCATGCAATGTAAAAGCCAGATTTGGCTCATTTTAGAAAGAGGTGGTTCATTCTTTCGGCTGGGCCCTCCCTTCTTTTCTTCTCTAGGGTTGAAAATGGAGTTTGAGCCTCCTCCCTGCTCTGTAATGGCTTTTTTTTGCCTTTTACTAATGGAATGATGTTCTGTACAAACTTCTGGAGCAACAAAACATGTTCTGTGATGCATCTGTCCATCCTCTCTCGTTTTTTCTTGTTCTCTCCTTGCCTCTCTTCATTTGTAGGTATCTGTGCATGTATAAATGTTCATTGCAGGTTTGGAGCTGTGTTCATGGAGTTTTGGGACATTTTTTTGTGTGAAATCTATCCTTGGGCCTGTGATGCATCTGTCCATCCTTCCCATTGCTCACCTCTCTTTGTCCCATGGCAGTTTTGATAGATGTTCAACATCCTCCTTCTTTGGTGTATCACTGTTTTAGTGTAGGCTTTTACTGTTTTTCCCTTCTCTCTCTCTCTCTGTCTCCTTGGCATGGTTAAATTAGGATTAGATTAGCTTACCTGCACTGGAATAGCTTGTGGCAGGTAGTTTAGGAGTGGGAACCAACCTTCTCTGGAGATTCCTCTCTCAGTTTCACAAGTCCCACGCTTGGAGAGAGGTTTCCATGTTGTGCAATCACATTGGATGCCTGAACATCAACCTAGAAGCCTGATGTGCGTCCAGGGCTGCTGTGATTTTGCACTAACAGGTACATTTGTAAAAAAAATTATAATAAGTGGGAAATTTTAGATTAATTACTAATTACTATTATATTTTTGGTTGGTTTGGTATGATACAGTTCTATTTTTTAATAACTAGTTTCTAACCAAACCTAAGTTGTATTTAATCTCTTCTTCTATTCATTGAATAAATCATCAAATCATTTTGCTCTCAATTTCGATAACCATGCCCTCTAATCATAGATGACTATTAAACAAGAAAATTAGATATAAATTTTAATTTATATAATAATATAAAATCAAAGTGTGAAAATATCTCATAAATACCATATTATTATTAAAATTTCATGATTAGAGTTTAGAAAAAATATCACAAATATAACTAAAAATTATGTTAAAAATGTACATTATAAACTATTTTTTGATTTATTGAAAAATAATTGTTTGTATCAGTTGATGTTATAACCAAAAAATAAAACCACATAATTTTTCATGAAATGGATGAGCAATCAGTGTCTTTGGGTAATATGGGATTTTCTCCAAGTTGTGGGACTTGCACCTTGAGACAGACCTCCAGACAAGGTTGGTTCCTATACCTATTCCTAATGCTAAAACTACTACTAAATAAGGAAATGCAGCTATCTAATCCTAAAATAACAATTCTAAGTGACTAGGGAGAGAGAAAGGGTTAGAAATTACATGGAATGGGAAATATTAATCTAAAAGAGGTGATAAAAAAAAGAACAAGGGTTGATTACTCTCCATGAGGGGAAGGAAAGGGAGAAAACATGGGAGAGAGGGAAGACATGAGTGCCACAAACCAAAACCATGTATATTCACCTCTCCCATACATCGAAAATATAGAAAAATGGAAACTATACGTAGGAAATTTGAATTTTGTATGGTTGGGTGAAAAGTTCCCAATGATCGCTAACCTCCAAAATAAGTTAGTGAAAGTTCCTAGCTTCCTCTAACCTCAAAATTAGTAGGAAAAAGTTCCTAACAATCGCTAATCTAAAAATAGGTTAGTGAAAATGCCTAATGACTGCTAGCTTCCAAATATTCTATTGAGGCATAACCTAGTGACCATTATTCTCTGAAAATACGACTAAGTCCAGTTATGATAAGTTATCCAAATTTGCAAGGGGTGCGAATTTGGGATAATAATTTGGCGATCTTCAAGGGATATTTTCCTACTAGATGATGAAGACCAATTTACTTGAAGCATCCATTGGGCATGGAGTCAAGAATAACCTTGAAGAAAATAATTTTTTCTTTTAAAAATATATCTCTTTAATCTGTATGAAATTAGCATCAAACTAAAATACCTAGTGACTGCTAGCCTGAAATTGATCTATGGAGCTCTAAATAACATTTAGAAATAAATCCAACTATCTGATTCCACCATAAAACCTACTCTAAAATTGGAATGTGCAACAAAAAATCCTACAAAAACTATATACAAACATGAAAATCATACATGATCCAAGGGGAAACATGCAGAGTGTGCACAAGCACTTGTTTTACAATAAACAAACCTACTCTAACTAGACAAAAAGGGAGATCAACAAAACTTGCAACATGTAGGGAGAAATAGTTTCCTTTCTTTACAAAATGCAGCCATGTAATTAATTTGGAAATAAACATGGCCCTTAATGAGAGTGGAAAACTATTTGACAACTAGTTTTCCATCCCATTCCTCAAGGTATCAACAAAAAATAAATATAATACCTCCTTTACTTGCTCTAAACTTTTTTGTAGGTGTTAAAGTAGACCCTTAGCACCTTTAACTTCATCTTTATCTTATGAAGTGAGCATGACTGGTTGTAACTTTGATTTTGGCTCCAAATTAGCCAAATATCTAATTGGGCATGGGGCCTTTCGAACCAATGGACTGATATTTTAGATCTTCCCATCATTTTGAAGCTTAACCCCAATAGTGGGGTCTTCATTTAGATATTCCACATGAAGGAGACTATTTGTAGGATGATTTTGACCCTGTTTTGGCTATACAAACAAATTTTTCTCCCGCAGATCCTCCTTCTCCTCAACAAATAAGAAGTTTTATAAATCAAACCTTTAGTTGTTCAATGGAATCATCTAAATATTTTCTTGGTGAATCATTGCAATCTTCCTTTGATATCCCAAAAATGCCATTATCTTAAAACTCATCCTTCTTGGACAGAGTCACTTCATCCTCCTTTGTGTATTTCTTACTTGAAACAATGTAAGGTTTGAAATGTGAAGGAGGAATGGATCATGTGGATGCGACTAATTCATAGGAGGAATTGGACAAAAAAATGGATGAGATGAGGATATAGAAGAAAAGAGGGCAGATAAGTGAAGGTGAGAGGGAAGGGGAGATAATGAATAAGTGGAATCCTTAAGAGGAGAAGGTGAAAAGATAGGAACATGGAATTCATGCTTAGATGTTGTAGGTTTGGAAGTAGAAATGGGAGGGTTTTAAGGTACTATTGTAGGATTTCCCATTGACAGGGTTTCCTAACACTAGATTGGTGAGCCTCCATTTTTTTAACCCACTCTATTATTTAAGGCATCATCTCAACCATGAAATCTAATTTCTACTGATGGTTGAATCAATTTGGTATAGGGCCAAATGATGGACAAGGGACCCTAAAACTAGTTTTACATGCCCTTATGTGGCATGTGGTGCTGATCTGTGTAATATTTACTTCCTTTAACTGAACTTGCCTCAATAAATTAGCATCATCCACGAAATTACCACCATCATTTGCATAACCTGACAGGTTCAAATCAGAATAACATAATATATTGATCTTCGTTTAATTAACATACACAATACATGGCTAATAAATAGCCAAACAAATAGCAAAAACAACCTCCTATAATTTAGGAGTGGTTGCAAACAATAAGCTAAATACGTGAAGTTGTTTACAACAACTTCACATATAATTCCAGGTAATTATTTGTTGTTTCTCAACAACTCATAATATAATGTTTACAATATAATAATATTCCCAACATACACCCCCTTAGTGTGAACATGGGGTGAAGTGTAGTTGAAACCAGAATCATATGCCTATGCATATTTTTAGGTCTACATACTGCTCCTCTCCTCTGGACACCAGCTGCCTTCCTATATAATTGTTTCAGTGACCGACACCTTCTATGCCACATCACAACACTTCAAAATACGACCTCGTCGTTGGCGATTGACGAGAGGTACTGAGTAGCCTCCATCTCCATTTCCTCCTACCTCCAGTTTGGTTATTTTTATAAGAGATAATCTTCATTGCTAGGGCAAGAAATTTCTTCATCAGTTCCATAATCTTCCCAGTCAGTTTCTTCTTCAACAATATAAGCCTTTTGATCAATCTATTCATCCAGTAGATCTTGTGACCGCTTTTTACAATTTAAAATGAAATGCCCCACTTCTTTACAATAGTAACATTTGATTTTTCCCTTTGTAGGAATGTGCTTTGAATTGTACTTACCCTTCTTTGATGATGTACTAGCTTTATTGTGTACATATAAGACCTCTTTTTCTGGTTCTGAAGGTTCATTCTGATCAAGAAGAGTAGAAACTACTCCTTCTAAACCAATTTTAATCTTGCTCAAAGTAAAAACCATATGAGACATTTTTTTAGGCAAACTATTCAAAATAATTGCTTTGGCATCATCATCTTTTACCTTCTCATTAATACCTGCAAGTTGATTGAGAAGAGAGCGGAACTTGCTGATGTGTTCTGCCATTTTTACATTTTCATCCATCTTTAATCCATAAAGTCTCTGCTTAAGAGTTGTCTTAGCACTGTCTGCTTCATATCCGAATAGTTTATTTAATGTCTCCCAAATTTCCTTTGTTGACTTTGTGAAATCTACATGGTGTAGGTAGGCTTTTGACAAACTGAGACCAATAGTTCCTAAGGCCTTTTGATCCTTGATATTCCATTTTTCCAAATCCGTTGCATTTGTTGGTGTTGTCACATTTGGTTTAACAACATCCAACAAATATTATTCAATCAAATTCAGCTGCATCTAGATTCTCCATGTATGAAATCCACATCCTTCATACTTCTCAACAAGACTCAATTTCTCCATTTTCACAACTATTGTATTATTACAATTGACGGTAATAATATTGATAAATCACTATTTAAAAAGTAATAAAAGGAAATTACTTTTTAAATACACTAAACATATTTTTTTAAAAAGAACTGAAAAACTGCAACCCATAAACTATAATGGATTATAAATCATAAAATCCAACATTTAAATATGATTTAATTAACTTATGCCAACTGTGACTTGGTTGTTACCAAATGTGACTGCCCCAAGTGGTAACTGCGAATGCGAACTATGTAGCATATAAAAAATACATATGTCGTGTCCATACAATATCCTCAGGCTTCAATAATAGTTCTATTCACGCTTAGATATAACTGCAACTGAAATATAAAATATAAAACAAGTCTTTGTTAACTGCTAGGTTACATAATAGTTCTTTTCTCCAACTGCGTGGACTGCTCCAACGATGCGTGGTCACAGCACTCCCCAAACTTTGTTTCAGACGGGTCCAAACGGCTTGCACTGCTAATGCATGAAAAATGTGTAGAAGATAAGATAACATGTTTCTTTTAGCTGTTGTGTTTACTTAAACTGTAAAACGTATGGTCTCTTCTTTTTCTGAATAGATGTCGCCTCTCTCATAGATCAATGTTGCTCTGCTACTATATGACAGGTTCAAATCAAAATAACATAATATATTGTTCTTCGTTTAATTAACATACATAATACATGGCTAATAAATAGCCAAACAAATAGCAAAAATAGCCTCCTATAATTTAGGAGTGGTTACAAACAATAAGCTAAATACGTGAAGTTGTTTACAACAACTTCACATATAATTCCAGGTAATTATTTGTTGTTTCTCAACAACTCATAATATAATGTTAACACTAAAATAATACTCCCAACATAACCTTGTTCTTGAAAAACATCATGGTCATTAGAATAACCATATACATCAATGGGATTTGGGTCATATGCATATGCTTCACGATAAGGCTCCTGAAACTTATTTGGAGAAGGATTTTGGGAAAATGGGGATGGAGGGAGCTGGCACTGCTTTTGGAAATAAGTATTACAATGAGGGAATGAATTCATGATTTCACAACTTCATGAATAAAAGTAAAATGAAATAGAAATGGTAGAATGAAAATGGATAAAAGAATGAAGGGAAAGGTATGGAACTCATACAACAGGTTTTTTTAATCAGTGTAGTCGTCAGATGTGTTGAAAATTCCTCCAAATTCTAGACTTTAGAAAGAACACATCAAAATTGATGAAATGAAGTTGTAAAGTGCTTTAGACTTTTCCCATCAAACATGCCATAATTATTACCCAAAAACACTGATTGCTCATCCATTTCATGAAAAATTATAGGGTGTTGTTTTATGGTGATAACAGTTTAATTTTAAAATATTGTTCCACATGAAAGGAGTTTAGTAGTTTTGGTAGTAGGAATATTATTTGGAGTTGTAGGGATTACTAAATTTAGATTTCTGACCATACAACCAAATTTTACATATTCATGCTACTAATACTTCTATCATACATTTAGCACTAGGTTGTTAAGGATGACATGAAAAAAATTCGATATTTGATTTTGGTTTACATACCTACACTCAATAGAACAATGTGCCTTCATTCAAAAATTTTATTGACTACAAAATTTTGAATTTTTTTTTTTGGCATAATGTACTGTAAAATTAGCAAAAAAATTAAGATCGAAGGGGAATATTGTGCCAGTATACATAAAAACATGCAAAAGGTTCTAGAAAAGTACACTAACACGTATGGAGCAGATATCATATTGTTCATAGGTGAAAAAATGTGCTTTATTCATGACAAAAATACCCTTTTCTTTTGATTGTCTGCCAGTTAGAAATTTGACATCACAATGGATTCCCATAGAAAAATAGTCACACACTTATGTACATGGATAAATAATGTGGGGCCACACCCAAATATGCTTATCTATGTGGAAATATACAAAAGAACATTTAGGGGCCTTGATTGAGTTTCTTTATACTATTGCATTGTTTAATAAACATAAATTATTTGGTTAAATTTTATAGTCAGTTGAAATTAGATTTTATATTTCCATTTTTAGTTATAAGTTGAGTATTGTAATAGTTAATTGAATTGTTTTTTTCATATATAAACAATTTGGTTAAATTTAATACCCAGTTAGAATTATTTTCAAGTATGTAATTGATTATTTGTAAAAAAATTAATTTTGCATTTTGTGACAACTTTTATTTAATTTTGTGTTAAAAAAATTCATTGTGTGTAGATTGCAAATAACAAAGATTGCTACTAGTTGTGGTAAAATTAAATATAGTTTATTCGTAGAGGCCAATATTTCACCTTGCTCAAAATAGACAATTGTACATTCTCACATGTTTTTTTGGGGATTTTTTCTATGCATGAAGGATGTCATATATGTAGAACAACTTGTAAATAAATTACATTCAATGAATTCTTAATGAAACAATAATTATTTTCTATCCAATCAACACTAAAAATCATAAACCCTAAAATTGAAATCCAAAAAGGATGATATCTAATTCCAAAAATATCTAAATTGGAATCTAATAATAAAAAAAGTCAAATTTCATATTTGATACTAATAAAACCAATATAAAAATTTCTTGATTTGTAATATGTACTGGAATATGTCCAAATTTAATGAAATGTTAGTTCTTGTTATAGGTTTATTAAATGTGAATATAAGTATCTCAGTTTGGTAATTCCTTCTGTGTCATGTGTTTGCACATTTGGAATTGGTTGAAATCCTTGGCTTTTTAAACCCAAACATACATATTATTTTTTCTCTTATTTAGTGGTATGTGCTTGTGTGAATAAATCTTGTTAAGATTTGATGCACATATAAAGGTACATAGAATCAAATAAAAAAGTTGATATATAGGTGGAGAGTAATTACAGTCGTTTGTCCTATCACATAATTTCTCGGTTTAGAGCTTTGTGTAAAATTAGTTCATGTTTCCTTATTAAAGGCACGTAAACAAAAAAGTTGTTTACCCCATGTTAACAAAGAGGGATGTGCTTAGGGCCTAGTCTAGTAACTTCAAATACTAATACCATTGGAATCTATACACTTTTTACCTTTGAATTTAAATTAAACTCTAATTTAGGGTTATAAATAATCTTCAACCAACTATCAAGGTATGAAGACTTAAACCTAGTTGTCAATATTTTAGTCCTCATCGAGATAGGGAAAGATCATGTGATAAAGGTTTAAAAGTGTTCTTGGGGATTTTAATATATTGAAACCCTATTATTTTATCCTTAAGAACAATGATAGTCCAACTCTTGGTCCTAAAACCCCGATAAATACTCATTCCCTATTTCAAATAGTAAAGGTCTAATGGAGCAACATCATCTGCATCTAGTAATAATTTTGGAGAGTTAATTGGCATGAAACCTCCTCACTTAGTTTATAAAAATGATAGTATTACCTTGGGAATGTCAAACCCTATCAAGAACCTCCTTCACCTATTAAAAACATTAAAGGGAAATCTAAGAAACTAAGCCTCCATCAGATATGTAGTGATTTAATGCCCACATTTTGATTTCCAACTTTCCATTCATGTCTTTATTTTAGCTAAGAAACTAAATCTCGCCCAATAGAAAACATTTACACCATAAATAAATAAATAAATAGAAAATAACAAATCCCAATTTATATGGTGGTCACTATGTTGTCGACAATAGACAACCTCTACATGTGGCATATATTTTTATCCTCCTTGGGAATCAATGTATAGAAAGCCCCCATACATGAAGGACACGGATGGCATTTCTTCCCTGGCTATAACCTTTAAACAAGGTTTTTTGTATTTGGGTTTTTGTGGTAATATTTCTATAGTGTATAAGATGTCGGGTTTTATATTGTGGAGTTCATTTAGGATCACCATGATATTTTCAATTTCATGATCGTCACACCTCGTTAGTTTAATTGTCACTGCTTCCAATGATTACATACAATTATTGTATGTACAAGGCTCAATACCACCCAATACATTGTTCTTATATTCCTCTATTACTGAGGTGAAGATGTGTAAGTTTATATTAAAAAAATTCTTCTCCTTCATGTTGGATTTTTGTTTGTTAAAAGTACTACATCTCATCCATGTTGGATTGGTAATTCTGTGGTTTCGTTCACTTTTCATATTAAAATGCATGAAAAAAAATTGAACACCTTGATGGATTGAAAATAAAAATAGCAAATCCTATTTATGTTAGTGGTCATTGACAAACTACATCTCTAGAAATCACTACCACAATAGATAGAGATAAACCCTAATAATGAGTGCACATGTAATTTCCACCCTAGGAAGGCAAGTCCACTCCACATGGGTAAGTGTACGAAGAAGGGGGAAAAATTTACCAAAATATGAAATTGACTAAAATGTGTACTTGATCTTAAATAACACATTTGCATTATTTTTTGTCATGTTTAATATTTTCTGAACCAAAATTTCATAAAAAATATACCGTGTACGTAAAACAACATGTATGTGTTCCTATGGTGGAGACACACACATTATAATACATACGCGTTCTTAGTAGTATGAATTTTGTAAAGTTTCTTGATGTTGTAGGTGAGGGAAGGGGCATATTTACTAAAATAAATGTTATGTGTGATATTTATTTAAATTTATTTTAGTAAATATAAGAAATTAGGGTCAATCTACACTTAATATAACCAGTCCCGTAGCTCCAACAGTTATAATCTAAAATATAATTTTTCAAAATAAAATATGGTCCATACTTACTCATTTTAAGGATTTCAGTAAGGACCTAAAGATTTTAGGGCATAGATATTGTACTAGTGTTTGTTTGTGTAAAAAAATATAGTCATTTTATAGGTTTTGACCTTCTAGATTGGTTTCTGACATTATTGATGCAAAATTGCAGCACCCCTGATTACTTGTGATTTTGTGTACAAGGAAACTAGTGTAACCTACATAACATGGGATTATCCTACAATTTGGGACTTTACAAGTAGGATAATCCTCCAGAGAAATTTGGCTTCTTCCTCTAACCTAGTGCCAACTTCTCTAAAGTGCAAAAAATGGCAAGCTAAACTAACCCTACTCTAAATTTTTCCAAGGAGACATGGATAGAAATATGCATGAAATAAAAACTACCCTAAGTGAAGGTGATGCACCAAAAAAGGACAGGACAATCCCAACGAGTGAAAAAAATGGAGAAACTGAGAAGGAGAGGGCTGGTAGAAATGCCACAATCCAAGACAACAATCAATTCCCTAAGTTTATAAAGTACAACAAACTATAAACCCTGCAAAGAGATAGATAAAAGCACAATATACTCATAAATATAATGGGAGGAAAAAGATTAAAGTCATACAAGCTAGGGAGAAAATGGACACAACATGAATTTTATTGCTCAGAGACATGCACGATCCATCACACAATAAGTAGAAGACAAAATCATTTACAACGAGCCTAAATTCGAGGCCTTTAGCTCACAATAGCTATGGAACAAATTTTTCAGAGTTCCTCTACTTTTAGAAAAATCCCCCTCAAAATGAGGTGAATTTTACAATATATAGGAAAAATTGGGTCACCAACCGGAAGGATGCATTGAAGAGGTATAGGCAACCATATATTTTGGTACTTTTCCTACACAGGTGGTCGTGGGTGCCATGCCTCATTAATTCTGGTTTTTGGGATGCCATTCATTCACCTACCCTTATGAGGATTAAAACTCATCCATCCATACCATCCAATGATGACCCAAACAACCTGTGTGTTGTGCAAATATGAGGGGTGCGACGGGTGTCGAAAAATTGTTTTAACATGTCAAAAACAAAATGTGACCTGACCAACCCCTGGGCATCCCACCCACAGTCGTCCAACCTTGACACATCCAACAATCATGACCTATCCAACATGGCCAAACCATCCAACCTAGGTGTTGTGCAAGTGTGACAGGTGTGACAGGCATCAAAAACTATTCAACACGTCTAAAAAAGAGACCCGACCAACCCCTGCGCATCCAACCACCAGTCATCCAACCTTGACCCATCCAACCTCCATGACCCATCCAACCTCCATGACCCATCCAACCTAAGTGTCGTGTAATTGTGACGGGTGTGATGAGTGTCAAAAACTATTCAAACACGTAAAAAATTGTTACCTGACAAACCCCTAAGCGTCCAACCCCCATCCGTCCAACCTTGACCCGTTAAACCCTGACCCGTCTAACCCTTAGCCGACCAACTTCCGGAGGTGATAACTTGAGCACCCGAATGATTTTTTGGGTGAAATTCTATATGATTTTTCATGGAAACAACCCATTTAATATAATGGTAGTGTTCTTAAGATCTAATTTTGAAATTATCACCTAAAAAAATTCTCCTTCTTTCTCAGGATTTCTGGTTGTGCGCTAGAAGACATAACTTCCTTGGGAAGTGTATGATGTTTCAAGATGTCTCATATTTTCCACCATGTAGTGAATAATATATGCATTCCATAGGCACCTTGTTGGACTTATAATTCCTAACATGGATATCAGAATCTTCTATTGAATCTCAGGTCCTCTTTCATGTTACAAACTCCTTAAGGACCAAAATCCTACTTCTGATGGATGGACCCAAGACCTCTAAAACTTCCCTAAAACATTCACAATGTTCCCCAAAATTGAAAACTCAAATGTATCATTCCATATTGATCCAAAAATCACTGTCCAGTTCTCAATCCATACTCCCAAGTAATCTATTTTACTAGGGGGTAAAAATAGATAATATACATTTATAGGAGATTTGTATGTGTCAAAATTAGATTTTACAAACTACAAAAATCCTAAAGATAATTACACTTGCTTCAGTATATGAACTCATTATTTTCCCCATGATTATGGAGTTGAAGCCTTAATTTCATCTTGGAAGAAGGGTAGCATCATATTAGGATGTGTACATACTTTACAAGCCTTGAACTATCTAATAAACTATATACATAGGTCTAATAGGTGAGGTGGATCTTTTCTATCTCATGACACCAATCCATTCATTCATCTCAGGAGGGATCCAAAGATATTTTCCATACGAGATGAGGGATTGATGATGAATCAACATACCTAAACCCAAAAAATGACACTCTTTCTCAAGAGATATTTCAAGGTGATATATCAATTGGTTCACTAAACTTATACATATAGATACAGGTTCCCTACCACTTCTCAAATTGGTACCAAGTTTGAAATTTGTTTACGTACTTCATCAATTCAAATGAGACTAATTTACATACAGCTATACATAACGGCAAGGTCAATCACTAGTTACTTATGAATAAGGTGGGGGTAGCACATAAACTTATATAGATATAAGGGCACATCTAGTCGATTGAGGGAAATAATACATAGGCATGGATGTGCACTTAAACACAATGGGTATATCTTTATGTTGGGAAGCCATACATCTAACCATAGATTGAGCAACAATCTTGAATTTGGATTTGAAGTTTTCATATATACTATACTTTCCATATATTATGCTTTCCAATATGGAGGCATACTTAACATTCCCATGTAAATAAAATTAACAATCAATAATGTAGGGGAGCGAATTTGGTGTCCATCCACACAAAAAGATAATCCTTTCATCTCAATCATATAGATTAGTGATAATAAGGGTTGTGCAATAATATGAGCTATATAATGACCATGATATCTTTATTTCTTCAAAATAACAAGAGATAAATGGTAGATTTGAAAACTAAAAGAGTGTGTCACACCGAACTCTAAATAATATTCAATAAAATTTGATTTAAGAGTTTGTCAAAAATGTGCCATAGATTCTAAACATTGATTTCCTTTCCCTAAACCTTGAAACCTAAACTAGTTAAGGTAATTTTTACAATTAAATCCACATGAACTTAATTATGATGATGTGATGCAATTTGGGGATGAATTGACCTCAATAACATCAGGCACATCAAATCAATCATTAATATATTATGTGATTTGGGGTTTAATGAGCCCTAATTGCATCACTAGCTGACCAAATAGTGAGATGATTCAATCGGAGAGGTGATTTGGCCCGTTAGAGTCCCATGAAATTTATTGGGACTATATACAATTTGATTTTGGGATCAATTGACCCCACTTCATCATTGCACATACTAATTATCTTATTTTCTCACATATAGTGTCAATTTAGGCCAATGTGAGACACTAATCATATATGTGACTATTTGATGTTATTTTTGACTCAATTGGTCCCCTAATTATAGATATCATGAATTACATAGTTGATTTATTCAAGAAGAGGGAAATATGGGTTGATTTGATCTGCTTGAAACTAGTTGGAACTTTATGATGTGATTTGTTTCTTGATAGCCCTAATCATAACTTTAAATGAATTAATCAGTTAAATGGTTTAAAATAAAATGAATTTTTACTGTAGGATGATGTAGTGGGAACCAAGGTGTATATAAGTGCAATTTTGTTGTGATGAGGTCTAAGAAATTATTTTTTCCAATAACACATGCAATGTCTTTTCTCCTTATTAGAGATCTCAAATTAACTTGAATACATTTTCCTACCAAAATTAAGAATTTGAATTTTAAACTTGTAAGCCAGGATTTGAGGCCATTCTAAGGTCTAAATATTGTTATCTTTACATATTGCCTTCATAGTGAGTAAAGAAACTTATTAATAAATAAGAATATTTTTATCACTTTGTGTCTTGCATACACATGTACTAACCTAATAAAAACCCCATTGTTACCATCTTGTGTTGATAAAATAAAGGTGGTTACATTCCTTGTAACTAATTTTTTGAAAAAGGAGGGGTGTAAATCTCATTGATGCGAATAGAGAAGAATTCAAAAACTTGGAAGAACATGGTTTTGTATCAGTTATATCTCATGATGCCCATGAGGAATTTTCTTAATATGTCAAGGATTTAATAATAATTATTTGGTCATGTATTCTATTATTTACTCAATGATTATGTTTGTAATTTGATCAAAAATTGTTTTCTTACGTAAACATGACTATGTGGTGCTTAAAAATTTCTCTTGATATACCTGAAGATGTAATTAGCTCCCTCAAGATTGTTTAAGTATGTAGATGTTAGTGGCTTGATGTAAATTTCTATGAACCTTCCATATGTCTCAAGGGAAAGTTATGAAGGAAATTAAGAGATAAAATTGAATTTATTTATTTCAAATCACAACAAGAAATATATACAAGGAGTGGAAGGAAGTTACCAAACTGAAGGTTCCACATAGTTGGAGGAGGAACCCGATAAAAAATATAACAATGATCAAGATAACATTCTCCCATTATTACATTATTTTTACAAATGTACCCCCTAAATAGCTCAAATTTCACCTTTCCAAGAGACTTGGTGATTATATCCACTATTTAAGAAAATGTGGGGCTTTACGAGAGCTAGATGTGGTGGTTCAAGACTTTTCCTCAAATGTAATGAGATTCAACCTCAATGTGATTTCCTATTTCATGGAAAACTAGATTCTTCACAAGCTTCAACACACCCTCATTGTCACAATGAATAATGGGCAACTTTTCTTCAGGAATGCTCATATAAGCCAAGATGTGATGTAACCAAATCAATTCACACGCAACACCTCATGTAGAGCAATACTCTTCCTCAGTGGATGAGAGAAACAATATTTTACTTCTTGTTAATCCACAAGATAGGTCTAGATCCGAGATGAAAAATATATCATGTTGTTAATTTCCTATCATCAAAAGATCCAACATAGTTCGAGTCAGTATATCCCTACAAGGAGAAATGAGATTTCTTTTGATACTTGTAGACACTAAATCATGTAATTTGGGTATCTATCTAGTCCTAATCACACACTATTATTCATATTATTCTTAAGTAAAAAGAATGCTAATTGAAGCTTGTCTTTGGAAATATTTGCTTGCTTTCTGTCGCCTCTTTTTGATTTTACACTCCTAGCCCATTATATATTTTCATACTTTGACATCTCTCACTTTAGAAACCCTCACCCAACTAGGACGTCAGTGCCAGGTGCCCCCACCCCCTCTAGGTGCCCTTGACTTGTTTATATTTTTATGTCATATTTTGGCTCCTTTTTAAACGTCTGGAAATCTTATTTTCTTGGTACTTGGCATTTTTGGCGTTGATTACAAAATTCAAGAAAAGGAATCATATAAATATAAAGTTATGTGACCATAATAAAGGACAAAGAACTAAGCATTAGCTATCACCACCTAAGGTTTCATCCAAAGGCATTATCAAGAGCATTTAAGCATCCATCCCAAACAAGGGCAAGGGACAAATTTTTTTTACATACACTTCATATGAGGGGAAGCTCATTCTTTCATGCACACATTTATCCAAATTTTCTACATCTATCTACTTTCTCACTATCAAGTGTGACACACACAAGAGCCACCTAGGACATGATTTCGAAACACATAAAAATAAAACTACATTCCATATGAGATCTAGTGCAACACTCGGTAGTAAGTTCACTTGTTTGACAATTGAGGATAGTCTGACCCCTCATTTGCATTATTTTCTATTTAATATTTGATGTGGTTTGAGGATTTTGCATGTGCTTCTTTCTAATTGCATGTTTAAGGTGAATAAAAATGAAGCGAAGTGACATACAAATGATCAAAGGTGACAAGAAGTAAACATATTGAAGCCATCTAAAGTTGTATTTCTCAAGTTCTGAGAATTCACAGGTGCCTAGAGCAGGTCTGTAGCACCCACAGATGCCCCTGACCCAGTCTAGGTGCCCCAGTCTAGGAGAATATTATGGTCACATAATTTTTATGAGCTTCGGTGTGACACTTTCCCATTTTTTTTCATCAGCTCATCACTTTGGCACAGTCCAGGTTTAATTATGAATCAGCTAAGTCTTTTTATCCCTTCTTTGTCACTAGGGTTTCATAATTTATATCTTATCTTGTGTTGCCTATATTTTCTACACAGTTGAAAACCTAGGCGGTCATGAGATATATCTCCCTCATTTACCGGTGAGGCTCCTGTGTAAGATTTTGTCAATTATATGTTCTAGTATCTATCTATATGTGTTACTTTAATTACGTAGCTCATTGACCATAACTAGGAAATTTTGCAGCAAGTAATCAACTGTGAGTAATATGTGCTAGAAAGGGAAATAATTAAATAAGAGAAGAAAGGAAAGGATATGTGCAACCTAGCCAATAGTTGACAAAGTTGATCACATGCATGTAGACGGAATAGATAGATCTTAAAATGTAGAATTTGAAGCAAAGGAAGGTTTCAGATCTAGATCTAAGACAACACAAAGTTTATGAAGAGATCTAAAAAGGAATAAGAAATGAATACACCGTTGATACAAAGTTATCTGGAAATATACCTCTTCTCTATTCCTCAGCTTTCAAAAAGCTATCAAGGGTTTTAGCTCAAAGTATAGAACACAAGAATGCTCATTACAAATTATGATCCTTTAACCCCTAGGTTTTTCATCTATTTATAATGTATAAAGGGAAATTACAAATAGGAAGCTTTAAATGAATTCCTGCATGTGGAAACTATGTAAAGGAAAAAAATTGGTAATCTTTCTCCTATAATTCCTGTTTACATGACATGCATGATTTATAACTGAAAAATTGAACGTTCTATTTTGCATGTCTACCACCTATTTCCAAGTAACTGACTTCTTCAAGTAACAACTTTTAAACCAATGACTTCAGTTTTATAATTTAATTGATCACTCAATTACTTTGTTAGAGAAAATATGAGAAATAAGAAGAAAGAGAAAAATCAATTAGAAGAAAGGTGCAACACTTCCAATCTTGTTCTTTTTCCATATTCTGCATGTGGTTGACTCTTTTTCCTTTGATTCTCACCAAACTTGATCTAGAAGTAATTGACTATGATTTGCTTACAAGTATTGCCTTTGACTTGTCTTTCCTCTTATCCTTGAAAAATTTTCAATTCTTCTCCAATACATGCACCAGTACAATGTTTGCCGTAAATAATTCAGACAAAACTCATGATTTTTTATTTTTAATTGCATATGAGCAATTTAAAATTCCAGAAAGCACTCCTGGTGAAGGAAAGTACAAGTAAATTCAATAAAGGCTTCAACTAGAAGCTTGGGAGCACATGCAAAAAAATTTGGAAGTAATTTTCCATGCACTGACTTCTACACGGGCTGCGTTAGAAACAAGAGGACAATTTTTTTTCAGAAGCCTTTGCAATTATGAGATCTAGATCTGTCAATTAAATTGGTGATAGGTTCAAGGCCTATGTCTATATTATCATCTTCAGAAAATCTGGAAGTTATGCATGATTCTGCTGATCCTTTTCTTTCATCATGCTTCATCATGGCTGGAACAATCTTTGTCTGAGCTCTTTTTCTTTTAATTCTGCTGGAATCCCTTGCAATTGGATCAATTTGTGTAGATCTGGAAAATTCTTCATAATCGGAAGATATATTCAATGTACTTGACATTGATTTGAACTCCCTTTCACTTATATGAGCACCTATGATGAATACCTAGGAACATATACCAGCATCTAGATGCTCAGAATAAGTAAAATCAAACTATTCCAACCCTAGGCACCAAAACTAGAAGCTTCCCAGCAGTGGAAAATATTATTTAATGCAAAATCCTCCTTCTTTTGGTGTCAAAACCTGTCTGGGCTGCAATCCTCATAAAAAATAATTAACTTTCACTCCCTTATGGTTTCACATGCTTATATAACCTCCAACATGCTATTTTTAAGAATTTCCTCTTCCTATTTTTGGAAATTTAATTAATTAATAGCCATGCTTATTCATCCAATTTGGGTGCCCAAGTCTGCATGCTACTGGTTACTTTTTAAACAATTTATTTAATTAATGTTTAACATGCATCCTTGACTTCTCCTTACCTCTTTCACTTGCATTGATGTTCCTTCTATTTATGGTGCCAAAAGTGAGTGAATAAACCATTAATAAATATTATTAAATGCATTGTTATTCACCCAAGGTGGGTCGCACTTTTTGGCAAGAGGAATTGCTAAAAATAAGAAGTCAACTTGATGGGAATTTCCACCCTACACTACAGTTCCAAAAATCCCCTCTTCCACTTAAGTTATTCAACTTTCATAATGGGAATTTTTACCTTGTAAGAAAGGTAAGAAATTCCCGCCTGTCTGCCACTGCCAAAATTCCCGCTAGAAAATTAAAACATCTCCCAAAAAGTGCAACTTGTATTAAAAATAACTTCCTTCGATAAAGTGCGACTCGTATGGGTGAATAAACCTCTTTGGTGGGAAAAGTTAGCCTGTTAGGCAGGTAGAAAATTCCTATCGGCGCTTTAAGTGATTTTTATTTATTTTATAATGTGAATTTTTACCTTACAATGTAGGTAAGAAATTCCCACCTGCCTGCTACTTCTAATATTCCCATTGCAGCTTAAGTGACTTTGAATTCATGGGAAAAATTACCCTTCAAGGCACGTAAGAAATTCTCACCTACCTGTCATTACCAATATTCCCATTGCAGCTTAAGCTCATTCATTCCAAAAAGTGTGACTTGCCTAGGAGAGGATTTTGTGCTTGACTTCATATTTTTTGGCCAGAAGTTTGCTTTCTGAGGTTGATTCCTTTTGGTGCAGTGGCTATAAATGATCTCCAGATGCTCAAGGAAAATAAACAGACTATACAGGAAAAAGAATAGACCCAAGGGAATTAAACAGAAAAACCACGGGGAAAACTGGAGAAAAACACAAAATAAATAAATAAAAATGAAAAACTTTGCCAGAATTCACAGACAAAGCTCTGAATTCATTACTGGTGAAAATCCTATTAAATGTGTGGATACTAGCATGAAAAACTTCAACAGGATTCAACCGGAGCACAATTTACTTCAAACAGGGCTTTATTTATTTAATAAATAATTAAATAAAAATTTCCCGCAGACAAAACTTGACGGAGGGATAAAATGAGTTTCAACATCTGGGTATTTTTTGAAATTGGCTCATATGGTTCATTGGGAATATCTTAACATAATACATACATCTTTTGGCAATTAAAACAAAAAAAGACCCATTATTTTAAAAGAATGGTTTTTAAAAAAAAAATGGGTAGTCCAAGATTTTAGGGTCAAATCTGGGGACACCATCTTGCTTGGGTCAAATATGTATTTCATTGCATACATATTTTACAACACTTTTACATAATTAGTATTAGGCATATATTTATTTCAATATTTTATTAATCATTTGTTAAACCTGGCTCGCTCAAACATTCTTAGGGTCCTCATACTTCTAATTTTCTCATTTTTATAGGATCCTCTCGTCATGATTTATTGCTAGCCAATCCTGAGTTCTATGCTAAAATCATTAATATTTTGGCTACTACTTCCTTCAACTACTCACCCATATGTGGTTTATCAAACATTATCTAATGCATTCTCTCAGCAGATTAATTTTGCATTTTCTATAGCTGAAAATATTGTTGCATATGAGAATGATCCTCCTCTTTATATACAATTTTTCATTACAACCCATGTGTCAAAAATGTTTTAGTTAATAATGGATCTAAGCTCAATCTTTGTCCTTAATCATTCATTCAGGCTATAGTACTTTCTGTCACTAATGTTAACCCAACATATCTTTCTGTCTGAGCGTATGATTCTACTACGCATCCATGATTAGACACTGTCACCTTGCCACTTACAGTTGGGCCAAAGATCATTCTTGTCCCATTTTTTGTTTATACCCCACTTACATATAATTTCTTACTTGGTATGCCATGGATTCATCGAATGTAAGCAGTGTCTTTTATAGTTCCTTGATGTGTTAGATTCTTACATGAGAGCTTTGAATATGAAATTCTCACTAATCGTACACCATTCCAATATTACAACATAGATCCTAGCACTACATTACATATTCAAATTTATGCTACTAGGTATCTTTTCGTTGTTCCACAACCTGACCATTATATAGATAGTTTACCTCCACTCGAGGGAACCATTTTTGCATTGGATGTTACTCAATCCACTTCAGTATCGCCCCTTCCTCCTACTAATTCCATGGAACTTTATCGGGGGCATGTCCATACATCAAACATCATACCACCTTCATTATATCCTCATGAGAAAACTACATCTGCAATATCTCCCTTCACATGCACTCTCTTCATAAAAAATGCTTTATGGTCACACATCCCATTCAATCCTACTACCTCTGAAACTATTTTCACACTCAATGGTTTGAATCGTTTTGGTTTTAAACGTGATGATATATTACCTCCACCATATTCACCACATCTATATCATGGGAATTCTTTCATCACTACTACTTATGGTCTCTAATTATTTCATCTCTCGGTCTTTGTTACACATACTTTGCGTAGTTCGCCACTTACCCTCGGGTAGTCTTAGCTCGATTACATTGGTGGCACATTAGATCCCCATTGTATCGATATTTCATTTCTCATGCCCTTTGGTCATGTTTTAATTTGCAATGACTCATTCATTGACTATTCAAAAAACCTTACTCATTGGTATGTACCCGGATTTCCATTACCACCCTTCACTGATGAGGACTATGTAATGGGCATGTATAATCTATGCCGCAATGGATCTTTACTTGACTAACCAAATACTATTGCTTATCAAGTATCTGACACATCTCTATTCATTTTTGACCATAATAATGACGATCTCTTAGATGATATTACTTGATCATATATACTATCATACATATGTGGGGCATCATGTTCATTCTCTCCCCTTCTAGCATTATCCGTTGTCTTTCATTTTTGCTTCATTCATTGTACACTTCACATATAGTATCTCACACATAACATACACATCTTGATAAATTTTTATATCATCATTTCCTGATGACACACTCTCATGCTTTGGTTCACACTTTACTGTTGAGGGCATACTATACACATGAACCTCACACACTACACTCTTCACACTTCTATCATACTTGACATCTTTCTATCACAACTTCTACCACATATTAGGAAAATTATTCATTCATTACATTCATGATATATCATTCGTGCATCTACTTTTACACGATGTGCTCATTATCATATGACACACTCTAGTTCCACGGTTCATACTCAACTACTGAGGGTTTCAAGATGAAATTAACCTCAGCACACTCACTCACTAACACACTCTCTATGCTCTATGCTTTGATGATCAAATCTTACTAGCGTGTAATTCAAACCATTTTTTGATGACACACTTTTTTTCTACCGTTCATTCTCGACTGGTGAGGAGGCATGTATAAATGAACCTCGCTTCATGCATACAAATCCACTTGGGGGTCATGCTACCCCTATCAAAGTCATACTACATTCAATTCCATCTCATCCACAACATATTGCATATCTTGGTGGCAGTTACTCTTTATTTCTTATGCTTACATGTACACTTTGTTACACATACTAGAATAATACATTGTATGTCATTATCTTTCTATATACACATGTGTGTTCACTTACCTTCTAGTTGTGGATGCAAATTTCATATAGATTGATACATGTAGCATGGATTCTTGGCACAATACCTCTTACCAATCCCACAACAGCCCCTGAGGGAATCTACTTTCTTACATTATAGATGTTATTGTTTTTCATAGAACATTATTATATTAGATTATACATGCTTTGAAATACTTTATATCCTTCTAACATGATAACGAGTGCTTCATGTGCAAAATTTTATTTACAGGTCTATTTTCTGCCATGTTTGTCTGATTCTCTGTTTGCTACGGTTTGCGATTGTATGCCATTATTTTTGGGCTTTTCCTTATGTCTTTCTTATTCTCTGATTATACGTTATCTACCTTTGGCCACTTTGGATTTGATTTTCTTGTGACATCATAAGTGGTGTCCCATATTTGTAACCCACTTTTCACATTCTACATTGTCTTCTTGCATGATAGCTTACACATTATCTTCTTGTCTCCTAGCTTATATATTGTCTTTTACATGTGTGTTTATCTTGCTTGCACTATTGCATATCTTCTAGCCACTTTGTTTACATGTGCCTTGGTTTCTACCAAGAACATTCCCTTCCCTGTATAAGGCATTAGTTTTATTTTAGCGGTTGTTCCTCATTTGGGTTGTATTATCCTCAGTGACGTTGCATGCACCCCAAATGAGGGAGGAATTGTTGGGTGAATTAGTCACCCCATACAACAATCTATAGTCATATTACAGTACATTTCAACACACAATCATCATAGCATTTAGTATCAGCAATAATCCAAATACTAACTTGGGTCCTCATCACAACACAAACACCAGTTCCAGAAACTACACAGTAGTTCCTAGGTGCCCCTGACCATCTAAAGTTGTCTTTCTAAGGTTTTGAGTAGTCACAGGTGCCTAGAGTAGGTCCACAACACCCACAGGTGCCCCTGACCTTGTCTAGGTGCCCCATTCTAGGAATATCTTGTGGTCGCATAATGTTCTGAGCTTTGGTGTGACACTTTCTACTTTATGTTCATTAGTTTGTCACTTCAGCATAATCCAGGTTTAATTGTGAATCAACTAAGTCTTTTTATCCCTTCTTTACAACGAGGGTTTCATATTTTCGAGCTTATCTTGCTTGGGTCAAATTTTTATTTCATAGCATACTTATTTTACATTGTTGTTACATAGTTATTATTAGGAATATATTTATTTCAATATTTTCTTAATCAATACTCCATAAAATAATCAACTGTACCTTAGAAATATCTCAAAATATGCTTTGGTGCTACCCAATCACATTTCTTTGAATCCTGAATGAATCTACAAATATATGTCACATTAACTTATAGGTTTGGTTTGGTATAATTCAAGTAAACAAGAATCACAAAAATCTTCTTGTAGTGAGTACTATCTACTTGAGGTGGATCATGTGATCTAGAAAGTTAAAAAAATTTCTCCATTGGAGTGTACATAGGTTTACAATCTTACATCCCATACCTTTCCATGTGTTTCTTGGCTTATTTCATCCGGGAGATATAAATATGATGTTTATTCTACCACATCTCTAAGCCAAGACAATAGTGAAGTATCCCCAAATCCGTCATGTCAGAGTATTTCTTCAAATCATTCTTGACATCTTCGATGAGATTGTATGAACTCCCTGTGATCAATAGATCATCCACATATAAAACCAAACCGAAAATATTTGTTCCTATCTTATATATATATATATATATATATATATATATATATATATATATATATATATATATGAATCAGAGGGGTTACAAGTGAATCCAAGTTGTAATAGGTGATCATTGATTTTAATGTACCATGTCTTGGGTACTTGTTTAATTCCATAAAGGGACTTAATTAGATGAAATACCTTGTTAGGGTATTTCTCATCGAAAAATCCTTCTAGTTGGTTCATGTATACTTCTTATTTGAGATCACCATTCAAGATAACACTTTTTACCATATCTCCAAGTCGAGACAATAGTGAAGTATCCCCAAATCTGTCATGTCAAAGTATTTCTTCAGATCATTCTTGACATCTTCAATGAGATTGTCTGAACTCCCTATGATCAATAGATCATCCACATATAAAACCAAAATGAAAATATTCGTTCCTATCTTATACACACACACACACACACACACACACACACACACACACACACACACACACACACACACACACACACATATGTATGTATGTATGTATGTATTTGAATCAGAGGGGTTAGAAGTGAATCCATGTTGCAATAGGTGATCATTGATTTTAATGTATCATATCCTAGGTACTTGTTTAATTCCATAAAGGGACTTAATTAGATGAAATAACTTTTTAGGGTATTTCTCATCAACAAATCCTTCTTGTTGGGTCATGTATACTTCTTATTTGAGATAACCATTCAAGATAGCACTTTTTACGTTCATCTATTGAAGCTTTCATCCTTCTTGTTCTGTCAGTGCATAGACAAATCTTGTGTTTTTGATCTTCACAGTGGGCACAAAGGTCTCCTCATAGTCAATTCATTCTTGCTTTGCATAGCCCTTTGCAACTATCCATCCTTTTTATGTATCGATTGATCCATTTGCTCTATATATATATTTTTTTTAAAATTGTAGTTAATGAATTTATTTCATATAGGCATATTAACAAGTTCCATGTCTAATTTTGAATTAAGGATTCATATTCTACATCCATAAACATATTCATCTTTGATTGACTAAGTTCCTCATGAATTGTACTAGGTTTGGTGCTATCAACCACTAAACTCATGAGTGTGAGATTTACTTCATTTCTTACATGTATTCTCATATTGAATCCTGATGAAGTATTGAGGAGAGAGTTTATATGGATGTTCTTGACAATGATTTGGACCCAATTCAGCCATTGATGATGTGAAGAATTTTTCAAATTACGAAGATCAATGACCAATTATCCTTACATCTCATCTTTCTTGTGTGAATAATCATCATGTTCATCATTCGAATGTGAGAGAAATATATGAGAGGATGTTTGTGATGACTCTTCTTTATGTGGGAATGATGAAAATGATGAGTCATCACAAACCACATCTTGAATATCATATATATTGTGTCGAGATTCATGATACGATATTCCTTTGAGGTAAAATTGTACCCCAAATGTATACATTGGAGTGTCTTTACATCAATCTTATTCCACTTCTTATACAGGATATTCATATGTTATACAACCAAACACTCTTAAATGGGAGATCGAAGGATTATGATTAGTCCATACCTCTTCTGGTGTCTTTTCCTACAAGATATTTTTTACGTTCCTAGTTCATAAGATATAGAGTTTTTTGGACTACTTCTACCCAAAAGTTGTTCTCTAACTTCATATTGAAGAGTATAAAATGAGCCATCTCCATGATAGTATGATTGTGAAATTCTTCAATTCCATTCTAGTGGGGTGTATAGGGGGAATTCAAGTGTTTTATGATGTTGTGCTCCTTCAAGAATGCCAATAACTTCTTTAATGTGAATTACCTCTTGATTTAGGATGAAAAGAATGAGTTGCCTAATCTGTTGAATAACTCGTTGATAGAAGATCTAAAAATTAGAAAATGTTTCATTATTCTTCAAGAGAAATAACACCCATGTCTTGCGAGAATAGTCATCAATTAATAAATGGAGTGATTGTTATCTAAAAAATCCCCCATGTTATTTTTGGATTTAATAGAGTTAAAAATGAATTAGCCATTTTTAAGAGCTTGGGATGGTTAAATGGCCATCAAATTATCTTTCCAAAATTCTTTGGTCATTGGCATTCAAAAACACATGGGATACTTATCTTAAGCATTGGTGGGTTTGTATTAAAAAGTTGCAAGACAAAGAAAATGGAAACTCGTGAAACAAAGGTCAAAGGGTTAGTTTTGTGTGGAAAATATTAAAGCCACAAAAAAGGTCAAGGGGCTAGTGTTTTGTGGAAAATATTAAATCTGCGGTATAAAGGAAAGCATAAGGGTATGCGACACAAATCAAAGGCACCAAAAATACCACATGGTGGAATTTCGGTAGTTTCTTAGGAAAATCCATTCTGCAAACCTCAAGTCCATGGGTTAAGTCATAGTTCATATTTCGTTGGGTTCGTTAAGTTAGAAAATATCAAAGGGGTTATGTGGAAGCAATTCAAAAAAGCCAAAAAGTTTCTAAATCCCCCAGAATTAGAAATTGTGATGTGAAAATCTACGTGAAGCCACCGCATTTTCTCTCATTTCATAGTCTTATAAATGCGAAGGCCCATCCAATCAGATCCAAACACAAAGAAGAAGTACTGATAGGTCTTGACATGGGGGTGACATGGAGCTTCCCTATTGGCTTACACTTCACAATTGTCAGAAGAGACTATCAAAACTCTAACAATGCTTAAAGGTGTAGAGCTTCCTCATTGGTTGATGGTTCCTAGATATGAGAGGTAGAAATCAAAATGACTAACATGTGAAGTGTGTGGAGCCTTTTAATTGGCTTACACTTCGCAATGGTCAGTCAAAGCGAGAATTGAGAAGGAAGTGTGATTGTTTCTTATTGGCTCATAATTTCAAGAGCCCTGACAATGTCTAAAATGTGAAGTGTAGAGCCCTCTCAATGGTCCATGTTTCATAATTGACTAAAAAAGAGAAGGTGTAATCTGAATCCCTAAAGGAATGTGGCAATATCTCATTAGTTTTCATTTCAAAATAGGTAGAAGGAGAGCTAAGGATAGTTTGTCAGTGTGAAGCAGTGTGGAAGGGACTTATTGTTCTATATTTTTAATACATAGTATCTTTTTAAAGCCAAGGAAAATAAGAAAGGACAAATGGTGAGCTAGGAATAAAATCTCGATATTACGAACCAATGGGAGGTGGACACATGGAAAAAGAAAAAGAAATGCATATGTTGGCAGAGGCTAATCCCCGAGCTAATTAAAGGCTTCCACGATTCAAATTCATGTGCTTCCCAACATGTAAATACTTAAATGATGATAAATTTTGATTCCATGCTCCAAATAAAAAAAATTAGTCTCATTCGAAAGATTTCCTTGAGTATTCTAATTTGGCATCATGAGAATTAGATTTTGGCATGAATTTAAATTTAAAAAAGGAGAAAAATGGTTCAGGCTAATTATGAACAGTTGCATATGGTTCAACCAGTTAATTTAATGAAGTATGGGGATTTTCCTTCTTTCTTCCCGTATTCTCTCTTTTCTTCCTTCTTATATATATGTAACTAGAAATTCTATAAAAAGAGATGGATCTTCATTGTAACGACACTATGTCAAAATGGTGTCTGACTACTCACAAGTTTCAGATCTTTAACTTGGTCTCTGCAATGTAACCTCTCCTTCTACCATAGCAGTAATGGAATTTTTCATATTTTAAGAAATATAGAATCTGTTTTGTGACACATTTGTCTTCCATGTCTCATTTTATTTGCATTTCTTTCCTTTCTATTCTATTTTGGCATGTTGTGTGTATCTTCTACTTGCATTTTCTATTTTATATGTTGTCAATGTGAAGAAAGGTTCAGTCCTCATGGTTTTTATCTGTGGTACATCTTTATTCCATCTCTCCCATTTTTTCACACTTTCTTCCACTTTTGGAGAGATCTCACCCATTTTCTAGTGCTATCACCACCTTTTAGCTTAGGATTTCCCTTTTCTACAAATTCTAAACCTCTCTCTCTCTCTCTCCCTAGTCTCTTGGCATGGTTAGTTTAGGATCAGTTAGCTTCATGTACTTTCTTAGGAGTAGTTTTATCATTAGATTAGGTAGAGGAACCTGGTCTTCTCCGAAGGTTTTTCTTCGGATTAATGTCCCACACTTAGAGACAATCCCATGTTACCCATAAACACTAATTTCTCATTCACGTATTAATAAAAATCATAGGGTGATGTTTTTTTGGTGATAACAATAATAAAATCCCTGAAATGAAGTGAGCAAGGTTCCGAATAGATTGGTATATATGACCTCAAGATGGTTCTTGGCATGGAAGGTACTCAACTTGATCGGATCTTGATGTTTTTTACCCACCAGACATCAAGAATAAAGTGGTAATGAATGGGAGGAGGAAGTACTTGTAACATTTCCTCAGAACTAAGATGATAGAGGGAGATGAGAGAAAGGTGTCCATATTGATAATACCAGAGTGCAATATATTCTACCATAGATGTAGATAAAGAAACTGTAGAGGATGAAACCACAGCTAGTGCAAATAAACGATCCTTAAAATAGATCTAACAAGTATTGTACCCTCTCATGAGATCAAACATGATTTGATGCCTTTTGAGACCATAAAATCCACCTTATGCTTGTGATTCAAGAAATGAGAGATAGATAAGATATATTTGGTCAAGCCTAGACCATAGAGCACCTTCGTGAGGTTACAACTTCTCATCCCAAGAGGAATGGTGCCATTACCTATTCTTTCAGCAAAATACTCCTTGTTTTCTACAATTCAAACTCGATCTCTAGTGGTTCAATAAGTTAAGGAATCAAATAGTTTCGTATCGCTCGTCATGTGATTTTTGGCACCAGATTCAATCAACTAAATATTCTATGATGGTTGAAATTTTTGGGAGACTAGAACAACATCTTTGTGTGCACTAAAATTTGTTGATTTTTTTCTTCATCTGAGTCATCATATTGTTCAGCCATGACATGTCCTTTTTTATTCTTCTAGAAAGGACGTAATTTGGATTTTTGTGAATCATTGTGACCATATGTTATCTCTTCTCAAAAATTGCATTGTGTGAGGCCATTATACCAACAATTCACGTTGTTGTGCGTATTTTTGGTGTAGATGTGACACCATATATTCACTTTTTGAGGATTTTTCTTCTTTGGTTTCTTCTAGGGATGCTTCTTTGAGTGCTTCTCATTTTTCCTTGATAAGGCTTGTGAATCTTCTATTACCTTGAGATTAATGCCTTGTCTTCAAACTCTTCAAGCACTTTCTGAATGGCTTCTTCTTACTATAGAAATTTCACAAGTTTAGAAAAGGTCACATCTTCTTATTTGATGCTCAATGTGGTGATGAATGTCCTAAAATGGGAAAGAAGATATCTTAGTGTGATAGGGACTAAAAGCATGTCTTCCCCCTTTTTTGCGAGTGCTACAAGCTCTACTTGTATTTTTTCCACGTGATGCAATAATTCCTCTACTTTCTCATCATCTTTTATACTCAATGTATGAAGCTTGGACTAGAGATGGAGGATCTTTGTCAAATTATTTTCTTCATAGATAGTGGAGAGATAATCCCAACCCTCCTTTGATTTTGTCGCATCACCTCATCTAAAATGATGAAAACAATCACCATTAACTATTTTGCATCAACCTTTTCATACTTCATTTGTTCATCTTCATCGGTGGGATGAGTTAATTTTCTAGTTATGAGTTCCTAAATTTCCTTCAACAAAATACTCCTATTCCTTCAACAAAATACTCCTTGTTTTCTACAATTCAAACCCAATCTCTAGTGGTTCAATAATTCAAGGAATCAAATAGTTTCCTATCGCTCGTCATGTTCTTGTTGGCACTAGATTCAATCAACCAAACATTCTATGATCATTGAAATGTTAGGGAGACTAGAACAACATCTTCGTGTGCACTACAATTTGTTGATTTTTTTCTTCATCTGAGTCATCATATTGTTGGGTCATGACATGTCCTTTTTCATTCTTCTAGAAAGGACGTAATTTGGATTTTTGTGAATCATTGTGACTATATCTTATCTCTTTTCAATAATTGCGTTGTGTGAGGCCATTATACCAACAATTCACGTTGTTGTGCATATTTTTGGTGTAGATATGACACCATATATTCAATTTTTGAGTATTTTTCTTCTTTGGTTTCTTCTAGGGATGCTTCTTTGAGTTCTTCTCTTTTTTCCTTAACAAGTTTTGTGAATCTTCTATTGCCTTGAGATTAGTGCCTTGTCTTTAAACTCTTCAAGCACTTTTTGGATGGCTTCTTCCTACTATAGAAATTTCACAATTTCAAAAAAGGTCACATCTTCTTAGTTGATGCTCAATGTGGTGATGAATTTCCTAAAATGGAAAAGAAGATATCTTAGTGTATTGTTTCATTTTCATACAACATGCTAGAAAATTGGTCTCCAAACATATGGTTTGTGTCTTTTTCATATTCATGCCAAAAACTTGTCCTAGGAGAAATCCACAGGTCTGAGAAGTGTTGTTTCTCACATCATTGATTCTATTGGTCAATACATCAATGCATGTCTCCAAGTGTCCTTCAAACACCCCAGGGGTTTGACACCAAAAGAAATCAGAAAATAAAAATGCCAAAAACTCTACAAGTTTCTGCTCAAAGGAGGTCTCCACATTCTCCAATAACAACAAAAAAATGCCAAAATAATAGTAAGTTCCAATACACAAAATATTCAAGAACCAAAATGATAAGACACGAAAATAGTCCTCCAAACTGTTGGTCCACATGTTTCAATTTCCAAATAAGTTTAAACCTCCACATTGGTCACTGCTATAGGTTACTCTTCACATTGGTTGTTGTTGAAGTCCACAACCCACTGAAATAAATATATAATGTCTTTAGGTGATTTGATATATGTGTAGGTCTCCAAACTTCAAACCACACACATGTATGCACCAATTTCACTTTATAACATCAAGAAAAGGGAATCTAACACCAATGAAGGAGATTAAGAGAACAAACCGAATTGATTTATTTCAATGCACAATAGATAATATATACTGGAAGGAGAGAAAGGAGATTAACAAACTAAATATTCCATGTATACGGTGGAGGAAACCACTCAAAAATATAACAATGTAATATAACAATGATTAATCTAAAAATTTCTTATACTCTAGAGTCTTTACCAAAATAATAACATGTATGTCTCAAGCTATTTATGTTTCTCTATGAGATGACATCATTTATCATGAAAAAAGAGTTGTTTTTAGTATATAATCATAAGCTAGAAGGTATATTGGGTATCTAGTAAGATTCTAAAGTATGGTTTCCTAAATAACTTTTTTTTCTACACCTGTCTCAATAGAAACCCTAATTTGAGGTTAGAAAATACTGAAACTACTGTCAACTAGGCGCATTCAATTTTATCAATACAAAAACTTGGATAAGGGTCAGCGTAGAATTTTTTTTAAGAGGACAATCTCATATATGATAGAATTCATGAATTTAGTCAAGATTGTCACATTCTTAATTCTATCTCATCAAGACACTTGCTTATATCCAAATTATCATTTAATCATTTAGAAGTGAATCATAGGAAATACATCTTCATCAAGGTAGATGTTTAGGAGTGTGTATTTGATTAAAATATCTTGAATCCATGTTTATATAATAGTAACTATCTTAGATTGATTGTAAATATCAAGAACCTTATTTTAAATTCATTCTCCACTACCCTATGTATGAGATAACATGTCCACCTTTAAAATTAAAAGAGTGAAATGAATACATGTTTGATGGTGTAATAGTAGTTATAAATTCCCTAGAATATATTTTTTCTTGTCTCAGAAACAATAAATATGCCAAAAGGAGTTATGAATTATGTTTGGTAACTGTAAAATCAAAGAAATTTGTAAGCTAGTTTCTTTCACATGATTAAATTATTGAAAATAGTGAGTCTTATTTTGATTATTAATCCTTATTTAGGTGTTAACCATTGTTTAAGTACTATAAGGTATGATCCAAAACCCCTGAGACTCCATCTCAGGAAAAATATGAGAGAATTGGATATATTGCATAATTATTGATATTTTAGATTACTAAGGACACACACTAGGATAGAAATTAGGAAAATAGAGTAAGGAAAGTACAACGTAGAAGTTAGACAATGACGACAAGTGCACATAGATTGTGTAATGATTTTATTGCACGATGCACATTTTTTGCACAAGGTAAAGAGGACTATTTTCCATGAACTTATGACGACGAGTGCACATAGATTGTGCAATGATTTGATTGCACAATGCACGTTTTTTGCACAGGGTAAAGAGGACTATTTTTCTGGGAATTTTTGAGGGAAAGGAAGTTTTTTTCATTGTGGTATTTTCTTAATGTTTTCATAATGACATGATATATTCATGTGGGTTGAGCACACATCTTTAGGTCAATGGCTAACCGACACATAATAATAGTACACAGATGACACGACTTGCTAAAAAATGGTAGAGGATTGAAAAAGAGTCATGAAGAGAATCTATCTATGGACATGCATCACAAAAATATACAAGTTTAACATATAGGAATGTCTCATAAATTATATTATAGATATGTAGGAATATCTCAAGGATTGATTATCCTCAACCACCAGATCTGAAAAATGTAGTAGGTCATTTAGAAAGACAATGTGGTGTTTTATAGGAGTTATTGAACTCACTTCTAATGCAAAAATATATAGAACTTGATAAAATATAAAGGGAGTTGAGTTCACCATTTAAGGGGGTACAATGGTGAAAATAGGAGAAGAGACTCGAGTCGATCCGAATTGAATAAATTAATCTTGTGAAGGGTCCTAGAGAAAAATCATTATAATAGGTATAGTATATTAGCTCATTTTATTTGTAAGAGTCTAGATAATGGGAGTAGTATTTGTAGATGTCATTAAGGATGTTAAGATTGAGATAAACCTAACTATATATGTGTGGATCTAATGTGTATACTAAGGAAATTCATGTGTACATATATTCAAGTAAATGTCAATATATTGGGAGTTATGAGGTTTATAATATTTAATTTTGACACATCCACACCACATCCAAAACTCCTATAAATGTCAACAACTAATCTAAAAGGACAAAAAACCTACAAAATGACAATATTTTTTCCCAAAACAAACAACGAGTACAATATTTATGCCCTAGAAGATTTATGTCTTTCTTGAAATCCTAAAAATGAGTAAGTACTTACTAGATTAGATTTTGAAAAGATATCTTCTCGGTTATAACTATTAGAGCTACGAGACCAGTTCTATCAGGTACAGAGTGACCCTAATTTCTTATATTTACTAAAATAAATTTAAATATAATATTAAAGAAATATTATACTTAACATTTATTTAAGTAAATATGCCCCCTTCCCTCATGTGCAACATCAAGAACCTTTCCAAATTTCATAATAATAAGGACATGTACGCATTATTCCACACACATGTTATGACGTGTCTACATTCTATTGTTTCTTCACACAAACCAAGACCTCCTAGCCTCGAAAATGCTTTTTTTAAGGCTAAAGCATGGATTTGTTCAAACACAACAACCTAAGTGTTTTGGACTAAACCATATATACATTCATCTTCTACCATGATAAATCATATAATAACTATTGAGATATTTATAAAAAATATTCCTATGACGTCAAACACATTTTCCTCTTTCTAAATATATAAATTTTCAATTTTTTGACTATTATAAGGTTTCCAACTATATTTATTTCAAACTATGTCTTTTACACCTCTATTTTCCAGTGATTATGCATGTCTATATTTCATCACGTATCTTTTTTTTAACTCATCCAAATTGAATAAAAAATTATATAGTCCCAAAGTAGGACTAATTCTATACATATTAAAAAAATCTAGATTTTGATATTTTTTGAGGTAGTTTGGGGGGGCACGTTCAGCTATCCTTTTTTTAAATTTCAAAATCCTATTACTTGGAAAATCATTAAAAAATATTCATAAAAAAATTATTAAAAAAATCTATCCCAAATTAGGTGATCATATCCATCTTTCCAACATATGGTTTTAAACAATATTAAATAATGATAAAAAATGAGGGGGGCACAATAGTCTCTCTACTATGTTTTTTTAGAAAATATGAGCACCTCATAAACTTTAGCTCTTTGACCCACTTACGCTTAATCATTTTCAAAAAAACTAGTCTCAAAATTATACAATTCATGCTCTCATAACATCTTCAAATTTTGAGTGTAGCTATCTCAAATAATTCATACAAGTTAAGGTTTCTTATTTTTCAGAAAAAAAAACGTCCACTTAAGATCTCCTTTTCACACCCTAATTCCATACACTTACCCATATCCATGTCTCTAAAGTGTCTCATGTGACTTTCATGTGAATTTCCCTTACATTTACATGTGTTATAACTAAAAACTCAAGCTTTGACATTACACACACCCAATTTTGACATTGGCAGTATTTATCAACTTTTCATTATATTTTGAGATAAATCCAAATTAGGTTTCACGTATGACGTGCACATTACAAAAAACTTCATCCTTCAAATGATTAATAAAATTATGGCACATGATCATATGAATGAAGATTATCACATTAGCTCCTTGCAGGAGTCTGGCTTCCTCAAACCCCTTATTTATTCCCTCTCTTCTTCATGTAATGTTTCACTCCATCAAATTTAAGTTATATGATGGATCCCCTCTAACATTTCCATTACACAATTCACATGTAATTGCTAGTTTATATTCAAAACAACCTTTTTATATACAAATATTTTTTACATTTTAAAAAATGATTGCATTATTTTTATGTAATTCAAATTATTATCATCGTTACTATTATAACATATATTAAATGCAACTAAACATATTTAATTTCACCTTAATATGTTCAACATTAATATGTCACTTTGTTAAATCTCAAATCATTTCATCATTGGTTTAAAATGGTAACAAGGAAGTTCAAAGATGAACCAAAACCACAAATCAACCAAGATCTATAAGGGGTGTCTTCATTCTTATAACAGTAACATCTATACCAAATAATCCAACTCGTATTTAAGTACATAATGATTAGCTAAAAAAAAATGCTCAAATAGGAGAGATCGGTTTTATTCATGTTATTAAGAACTAAATAACAAATGATAAGAAAAAATCTCATATTAAGCTAGTAACCCACAAATAGTCAATGATATCAACAAATCTCAAAATGACTTGTAACTAAACAACAACAAGGCTCTATAAGAGATGTATTGACCTTTATGACTTTGCTAAATAAATGAAATAAACAAATTCTAAAGATATATTTATCTTCAAGTTCATCATGATCATCACAATCAAAACATGTTTAAATAGAGAGAGAAAACAATAATATTCATGTTCTACGAAACTAATAACAATCATTTTTAACAAGCTCATATTGAGTTAAAAACCCAAAAATATATTATAGCTCTATAAGGGTTGTGAAAAAATGGTGTCCTCAAAGGAGGGTTGAATTTAAACAATAATAACAACATAACTCAATAAGAGCTTATACATATACGAGATGGACAAAAATAAAAAAATGTCATAATGAGTTGAATAAAGCCTTCAAAATTTTGAACAGACAAAAATATTCCAACTCAAATGATCCATAGGGATCCTATATGACTCTAAGTCATCAAATCAGTCAGCACCAAAGAAGGAAAATGGAGAAAATGATATTCCATTTTCATTACAATATAACTACCGCTCTGTGCAAAGCAATGATTATAGAACCGCCACCCAACCTGGGTGGCGATCTTGTAATCTCCACCTAGCTAGGGTGGCGGTCCTGTGACCACCGGTCTACACCAGGAAACGATCCTGAAAATTTCGGGTAGAAAAATAAATGGAGCATGAATGAACATGAATTTGGAGCGTCTGACTTTGTCCCTTCCCTGCCATGACCATTCACATCCTCCAGTGCACGGGAGGACATGGGGAAGTCTATAAATACTTGATAATGGATCATCGGAAGTAAGAGACTTCATGGGAGTGAGTGCAAGAGTTCTAAGTTCTAGAATTTGATTTTTTAGAAGAAAGAGTTTGATAAAAAATTAGTCGAGTAGTTGGGAGGAAATGTGAGACATTGTCAATTTCCTTCCTCACTTATTGTAAAGTTTGTATCTCTTATAATTTGAATTGGCCAATAAATTTAAAAGGGAATAAAGAGTTGTGTGCCCTTCCTAACTTGTTTTCCTCCTTTGGTGGTTTCCAAGATTAAAATCCTTGGCATATGTGTGTTTTGATTCATTTCTCTTTACAAATTCTAGTTCTAAGGAATAAATAACTCAATCAATAGCTCAACTGTCATTTTCTAATTGAAAGTAGGACAATGTTTATTTTTGATTATGTGAAATATTCCAAAGTAGAGAGTTTACAGATCATTTTGGTATCATAGCTAACAAGTATCTATGACTGTGGTATTCATTCTTGGATTTGTATGACAATGACAAGATCCAAAGGCGAAGAGGCTTTACCTCGCAATCTAGATATTTCTACAAGGAAGTGGAAACATAGAATTTGAGGACAAATGGAGGAAGATAACTTGGTCCATATAATCGAGATGCTAGAGACCATGATGGATAAGATGTTTAGAAGACAAGAGGAACTTGCAGATTTGTAGAAGATGACTTCTATTAAGCAAGACTCCATGGTCTTAGTGGTTAGAGGCTTAGCCAAAAAAATTGGCATAGAGGAGCCACAATGAGGAAGAATATGGGGAAGAGCGTGAAGAAGATACTTCAATGGAAAGAGAGAAGCTAAAATGTGATCATGCTCCTTTTAAATTTGAAACAATAGTTGAAATTAAAATCTTTGAAGGAAAAGTAGATGTATAATTGCTTGATAAATGATTAAAATAATTGGAAGTCTACTTTAGCATCCATAATGTCATTGAGGTATAGAGGATCATCTTTGCATGTCTCAAAATGGAGGGTCACGATCTATTTTGGTGGGAAACCCATCTAGCCACTTATGAAAAGAATAAATGTCCTATTATGAAATCTTGGCAGGAATTTAATACTGACCAAATGATTAAATGGTAGTATTTTAGACAAGGAAGTGGTCAAAGTGTGTAGGACTATACTACAGAGTTTCAAAGGTTGGCCATGTTGCTGAATATGGACTTGGAGGATGAGGATATTCTGACAAATTACTTAGGAAGGCTTCACACTCACCTACGAAGAAAATTCATCTCCATGAATCCCAAATATCGCAATGAGGCGTGTGTGTAGGCATACTATATAGATTATCAAAATAAGAAAGGAGAGGTAGATCTAAAGGAAAAATAGTCGACAAATCAGCAGAAGAAAGAACATGAGAAAAGAAGTAACAAAGGTAAGTTGAAAGGGAAAGGTAAACAAGATGCCACTACTTTAAATAATTATAAAGATCCCAAGAATTTTTGCAAGAACTATGATATCAATGGTCATATTGACGCTACCTATTGGAAGTTGCATCCGAAGTTACATATGAAGAAACGAACCAAGGACTCGAAGAAGTCCATGACAACTGTAAAGATAGAAGGGGAGGTGGAAATTTAAGATGACTGTGATGTAGACGAGAGGCTTGGATGCACAGCCACCAACATGGAAAACCAAGAAGAGGAGATGAGTATACTTTTCCAGAACAAGATAACTAAGGTAAATTCTTTGGTTGATACAGGTTCTCAGTCTAATTTGATTTCTAAAGCAGTTGTAAAGAAGCTTGGTCTTGAGACTTACGAGCATCCACACCCTTATCCTTTGGGTTGGGTGAAGAAGGGTGTTGAAATTCAAGTAACAAAAATATGTAAGGTCAAGTTTGGCATAAATTCCTAATATATTGATGTATTGGAAGCTGATGTTGTTCCACATGATGCATTTGATGTTGTTTTCAGAAGTCCTTAGTTATATATCAGAGATTCTATATTTATGAGAAGGGAGAAATGATACAGATGGGAAAAGGATGGGATCAGCTACAACATTTGGGCACACCATTGTAAGACACATGTTATTATGGTGAGTGTTAACCAAGCAAAATGACTTATTCAGGAAAATCATAATCAATTTTTTTTACTTTTATTAAAGGATAAACAAGACGGGGTAGAAGTTTCAGAGATTTCTAACCATGGAAAACAAGATTTCGATAGTATTATTCAGTCTTTTTAGGATTTTTTTAAGGCTCTGAGTGGGTTACCACCAAAATGGGAAGTAGAGCATGATATTCAGTTTTTTTGAGAGTCCCCTCTACTAAACATCAGATTGTATAGGAAATCCTTGCTGGAGAGTACTAAAGTAAAGAAGCAACTCTATGAACTACTAGACTAGGGTGTAATACATCCGATCACTTCACCATGTGGTTCTCCTATTGTGATGGTGCTAAAGAAGGATGGTTCTTGGAGAATGTGCATCGACTACCACACTTTAAAGAAGATAACCATAAAGAACAAATATCCACTTCCCCTCATAAATGATCTCTTGAACCAACTTCTACATGCCAAATTATTCATTAAGTTAGATCTTAAGTCAGGTTATCACCAAGTCAGAATGAAGGAGGAGGATATATGAAAGATTTCCTTCAAGAAAAAATAGGGTTTTTATGAGTGGTTAGTAATTCCATTTGGTTTATGTAATACACCCACTATATTTATGATATTAATGAATGATATATTACAGGATTTCATAGATTCATGTGTCATTGTTTATCTGGATGATATCTTGATTTTTAGTACCACATGCGAGGAACATCTAACTCATTTGTAGCGAGTCTTACAAGTTCTCATGGAGAATAAGTTTCTATGTAATATGAAGAAATGTGAGTTTTACAAAAAGTCACTTGTCTATCTTGGGCACATGGTTAGAGGAGGAGATCTATGAGTGGATCCAAAGAAGGTGGAAGCCATCACCAACTAGCCAGCACTAATGGGAGCCACAAAGACTATGACTTCTTTTTAGCACTACTGTACATGCAGAATTTCATTCTGTGCTTCTCCATGATTGCAACACCTCTACACATAGTGGCTGCAAAGAGTAAGGGTTTTGACTAGAGTAAGGAAAAAGATAAATCCTTTGAGTTATTAAAATTCAAGATTAGTCATGCACTAGTACTTACTCTTCCTAATTTGTAGTAGCCCTTTGAAGTAGAAACAGATGTTAGTGATTATGTTATGGGTGCAGTGTTTCTTTAGGGAGGTAAAATTGTATCTTATCATTCTGAAACTTATACTTCAGTAGTTAAAGGATATTTAGTATATTATAAGAAAATGTATGCACTAGTTCAGAAAATTAAAAAATGGAAGCGTTATTTGTTGGGTAGAAAAACTATTGTGCACACTGACCACAAACCTCTCCAGTATTTTCATGCACATTCTAAATTACAATAGGCAAGGCACTACAAATGGATGGGGTTCCTTCAATAGTTCCATATGGTGATCAAATATAATAAGGGTAGTACAAAATTGGTGGCAGACATGTTTTCTAGGCCACATACACAGGATAAAATATCCTACTTAGCCAGTACCTCTCAGATTGAGCCCTTCAAAAAGGAAGCTTACAAAGAGGTATATTCCCAAGATAGAGACTTTGGGGTGACATTTTAGCAGTTGCATTCCCAAGCAGCTGAAAGGATGGGGATTGAAGATTTCTATCTCAATAATGGGTTTCTCTACCAATGGGGGAAGCTTTGTGTTCCGAAAGAAGAAATACTTCTATTGATGAGGGAAGCACATACCTCAAAAGTAGAGGGACATTTTGGTGTTGGTAAGAACCTAGCCCACTTGCAAAGGTACGTGTATTGGCCCAATATGCAAGAATAATTATCAAGATTTATATGTGGATGTAAACTTTTTTGTACCAACAAGCCTAAGACTAGGAAGGAGGGTTTTTATATTCCTTTTCCAGTGCCTACTCGTCTGTGGGAGGACATTTATATGGAATTTGCAGGAGGATTACCTATGTCTAAACATGGCCATGACTATCTCTATGTTGTTGTTTATAGATTCAATAATATGTGTATTCTTATGGCATGTAAAAAGATAGTAAAAGAACATGAGGTAGCAGATCTTTTCTTTGCTAATGTATGAGTGCAATTTGGCTTGCCAAATTCTATTGTTTATGACAAGGATTCTAGGTTCTTGGGGAAGTTTTGCAATACTTTGTGGGACAATATGGATACCAGGTTACAGAGGAACACAAATTTCCATCGACAGATAGATGGACAGACAGAGGTGGTGAATAGGAATTTGTTACATTTGATCAGAGGGTATAACAACAAATATCCAAGGACTTGGGATGAGTACTTAGCCTAAATTCAACATTCCTATAACCAGGTAGTACACACATCCACTATTAAGTCACTAGGTAGCCTACTAGTACAAACGGAAGCTCAAGCCACTACGATATGGACCCTTCACCATATTGGAGCAGGTTCGATAAAATGCCTTTCAGCTTGATTTGCCACCATTTATGCGGATGTACTCAGTACTAAATTGTGATTTTTGCACCTATATGAACCATCTATGCTTGATGAAGATGAAGGATTACAATTGCTACCTTCCATTGAGGATTGCGTCTTGGACTCATGAGGAAAATTAGAGGAGGATGTAGTGTTGCAGCAAAATGTCAGAGAGATGAGAAGAGGTCCACAGGAGTCTTGGCAAGTTGGACTGAAAGGGAATACACCAAGGTAGGCCCGGTGGTACCTGAAGGAGCAAGTGAGGGAATTATTTCCTCATTTACTCCCCCACTAAGCTTTTGTGGGACCAAAATCACCCCAAGTAAAGGAGGTGTGATCCATAGGGATTGTTTATGACTCTACTTCATCAAATCAGCCAACACATATGAAGGAAAATGGAGAAAAAGAGGTTATGTTTGCATTATAACATAATTGTCACTCTGTGTAGAGCGGTGGCTATAGAACCGCCACCCATTCTGGGTGGCAATCCTATAACCATCATCTAGCTAGGGTGATAGTCTTGTGACCACCCATCTACACCAAGTGGTGGTCATATTGCTTTCAAACAAAAAAATAAATGAAGCGTGAATGAACAATAATTTGGAGCATCCGACTTTGTCCCTTCCCTACCATGACCTTTCCCATCCTCCAGTGCACATGAGGACATGAGGAAGGATATAAATAATTGGGGAGAATAAAGGAAAGGATCATCAGAAGTAAGAGACTTTATGGGAGTGAGTGTAAGATTTCTAAGTGCTGGAATTTGAGTTTGTAGATGAATTTTTTTGAGAACAAAGCATTCAAGTAGTTGGGAGGAAATGCGAGACATTTCCAATTTCCTTCCTCACTTATTGTAAATATTTTATCTCTTATAATTTGAATTGGCCAATAAAGTAAAAAGGGAAGAAAGAGTTTTTTGTCCTCTGGAGGTTTCCAAGATAAATATCCTTGGCCCATGTGTGTTTTGATTCATTTCTCTTTACAAATTCTAGTTCTAAGGCATAAATAATTCAATCACTAGCTTAATTTTCATTTTCTAATTGAAAGTAGGATAGTGTTTATTTGTGATTATGCAAACTATTCCAAAGTAGAGATTTTATAGATCATTGAACCTAAATCTTGAATATAAAACAAATCCATTTGTATTTGGTTCATAAACTCACCAATAATCATTAACCTAGTTTGTGATGAAATCTTCCGTGAATATTTATGAAGTTTATTGTATAAATCAAGACCAATAAGTGTTTATTATTTACTAACATCCGAAAACCAGAATTCATGCAATTTTCACATTTTAAAAATCATATTTCATCATAAAATATCAACCAAAGATGTGTTCAATATTTCAAAATAAAAACAACAATAAATATGAGTAACAAACACATGCATATATCTTCATGTGTTTTCCTCAAACTTCCTTTGAAATATGTCTGTGAATGTCTCTAAAAAACAAACCGAATTCTTCCACAATGTTTTTAGATAGAAAAAACACCATAGAAAATGGAGGAGTAATAATAAATTCGTTATGCATAGACAAAAATGAGCTCGCACAAGAATGTCCATAAAAATATCCATTGTCAACACACAAAGACCATATCAAATGCACTGTAAGCAATGTGACTACCTTTCATGCTTAGCTTCTTGGAGAAGCTCATAGTTCCCAAGTAATCTACCCACATTAAACTCTTCATTCAATGTTAGTGCCATGTAGTGGCCTTACAAAAAAACCCATAAATCTTGCATGGTGGCTTCACATTGCCACGTAATAAATCCCAAATTAAACTTTTAAAATTTACATGAGTTTGAATGGTCCATGACCATACTAAACTTTTCTTACCAACAACCAAAATTGTTAGCCATGGTGGTCCCGAGACTCCGAATAATATGCTAAGTTAAACTCATAAAACAATATGATACAAGAGCATATATTTTCAAGAGAGAGATTATTCTTAGGAGGTCATATAGGTTAGAACGATGTATATTTGTTTTCCCTCCATTCGTAGTTATTTGAATTTTGAATTTGTATGTAAGTAGTAAAAGTGAAAGTAGAATAATTTTGTAAGAAAGTTGTCAAGAGTCATATTGACTTAGTAAGAGTGGTCATAGTTTAAATAATGTCATCAAGACCATATTTTCAGGGGAAGTTGCCAAAAATGAGCTTGTGAGGTGTCTTAGGATGAGGTTGACCATAATTCCATGTTTAATGTGAAATTGAGATCTCTTAGGGGTTGTTAAGAAACTTTTAGAATTTCTTTAGGAGTCTAAGATTAAACAAATATATCTTTAGCACAGAAAAATTTAAGGGGAAGCATATCCTATTAATTACAAACATGAATGAGGAAGGTATTTATCTTTGGATGCAATAGAACTACATTTTCTTTGTGCATTTTTCTTATTTTCTGGGACTGTGCATAAATTTTTGTGATAGGAAAGTGGACATGAAATACAAAATCAAGTTTTTAAAAGATATTCCCCTTTATTTTTGACTCATAAAAGTATAGGAGGTATACCAACTCATTAAAATTTATTAGAAGTTTTGAAAGTTCATATCAAGGTTTTTTTAGCCATTTGTGTGCCTATGGGTCCAATCTAGGGAAATTGATATCTTCCAATATAACAGATTAGATCACTCCAAATTTTAATCAAATGTCTTCCTGAGCTAGGACATCACATCCACCAAGTTTCAGAATGAATGGGCACGTGAAAAAGGAGTTCTTATTGACAGAATTTTCCTAGGTCGTATAGGGAAAACATGGTACTAATTACAATGAATTTTTTCATTTCTTTGTACAATATAATGTTTTAAGCATTCAAATTGATAGATATCATTTTTGAGGGAAATTAGAAGTTGATCACAACCATTTTAAGTTAAATTTAATCCATATTTCCCTTGTTATAAAAATTCATCATTTCAGACCTAATGGAACAACCCCTATCCTATTTTTCTTCATATTTATATAAGAAATTCTAGTTAGACTTGTGTATGATCTTGAAGATAAAAAGGGGTACCTATAATATTGAAGATCACTAATTATCATGGATGAATGAATGAAAAGTGTGCTTAGGCAGGTCTAATAGTTCAAAATTTAAGAATACCAAGTTAAGGTGAGTACAAGGATTGACAGAATGGAATTATAGAACATCACAATCAGACCATCATGGATATGGATCATTACATGCTTTCCATAGCTAATTTGGAAAATAGAATTTCAGCAGAATCATTCCAAATCATTGTGTATCTTCTCAATAAGGCACCTACAAAGATCTTGCAAGAAAAGACACCAAATGAGATATGGAGCTGCCATAAGCCTTCGATATCCCATCTTAAAGTATTTGGTTTTACAACATATATGCATGTCCCTGATAAAAAGAGGAATAAGACCGACCCAAGACACTCTAGTGTATCTTTCTGGGGTGTAGGACTACTTCAAAATCATACTATCTCATGAATCCTGAGACATAGAATATTTATGAGTGTCGAGATGTGGTTTCTGATGATTCGTCATTTGACTCATTTCCACAAAAACAAGAGTCAATACTAACCACATCTCATAGATTTATCTCATAGTTAGATGATGATCATGAAGAATCTTCTAACACAAAAAATGATCTGCAAGGAAAATTATTTATTGATCTTGGTCCTTTGGAAAATAATTATTCATAACAATAGCAACATCAATGTCTAAAATGGGTCCAAAGCACCATCAAAAACTCTCATTTGAAATCTCTCATAGATAATTCAACAGGAGTCAAAACAATAATGTAGACAATAAATGTGGTAAATCTAACACTGATGAGTTCAGTTGTTGGCAACACAAAACTTAATACAATTTGAGAGGTACTAAGTTAACAATAATGAAAGTAAACCATGGATCTCGCATATGAATCCCTGATTTAGAATTAGACACAGAAACATGTTGATATTCCTGTAAGAAAGAAACCCATTAGCTATGAATTGATTTTAAAAACAAAAAACAAGGAATATGGATCCTTCAACAAGTATAAAGCATGACAAGTTGCAAAGGGATATGTTTAATAAGAAGGAACTGATTACAAGGATACCTTTTCACCCACTATGAAGATCAAAATGATCAGAGTCATTTATACACTGATGACACAAAAAGGATGAAAACTTCAGCAGAGGGACATAAAAAGTGTTTTTATTAATGTTGATCTCAAAAAATATGTGTACATGACTCATCCAGTTGGATTTATTGATGAGAAGCATCCTAAAAAGGTATGTCATTTAATTAAGTCACTTTATGGACTTAAGTAAGCACTAATGATTCTCATGTAGCCCCTCATATTCAAATATATATATCAAGAAGGTAGGCACATATATTTTCATTTTTTTATGTGGATGATACTTTGATCACATGAAGCTTGGAAAATCTTGTGAAGATTTAAATAATGATATGAAGAAATCCTTCAACATGAAAAACTTGGGGCTACTTCACTACTATATTGGCTTGGAGATATGGAAAAATAAGCATCGGGATGTCCAATTATAAACCTATTTCCTCTCTAATGAAAAAAGGTTTGTAACTCTCTCGATTCCAGGATTCACCTCAGGTAGATGCTACTCTCTATGGGAATATTGTTAAGAATCTCATTTAATTGTCCTATACCAAACCAAACTTACATTTTTTAGTTATCTTTCGATATTTAAGTAGGATATGAAGAAATTTCATTAGGTTACAGTGAAGTTTGTTATGAGGTATACCCGAGGTATAATTGATTATGGCATGGAATATAAGAACTTAGGGTTCTTGTTATAGGGATATACTGACTCGAACTATGTTCCAGATCTATTGATGATAGGAATTTAACTATAGGATTTTTGTTTCATCTCAGATCCAGACCTATCTCATGGATTACTAGGAAGGAAATTATTATTTCTCTCTCATCCACTAAGGTAGAATATTGTGTCACATGAGGAGTTTGTGTGAAGTAACTTTGTTACGTCACATTCTAGATGACATGGACATTCTTGAAGAAAATACACCTATCGTTTATTATGACTAGGGTGTGTTGAATCTTGTGAAGGATAAAAATTTTCACAAATGAACAAAACATATTGAGTTTTAATTTAATTACATTCGAGATCAAGAATTAAATCACCACATCTAGCTCCAGTTCTGCCCAATAGATTCTGACGCAGTAGACATACTCACCAAGTCTCTTGGAAAGGTGAATTTTGATATGTTTCGAGGGTACATTTGTAAAAAATGTAATAAGTGGGGAATTTTAGATTAATTACTAATTACTATTATATTTTTGGTTGGTTTGGTATGATACAGTTCTATTTTTTAATAACTAGTTTCTAACCAAACCTAAGTTGTATTTAATCTCTTCTTCTATTCATTGAATAAATCATCAAATCATTTTGCTCTCAATTTTGATAATCATGCCCTTTAATCATAGATGACTATTGAACAAGAAAATTAGATATAAATTTTAATTTATAATAATAATATAAAATCAAAGTGTGAAAATATCTCATAAATACCATATTATTATTAAAATTTCATCATTAGAGTTTAGAAAAAAATGTCACAAATATAACAAAAAATTATGTAAAAAATGTACACTATAAACTATTTTTTTATTTATTGAAACATAATTGTTTGTATTAGTTGATGTTATAACCAAAAAACAAAACCACATAATTTTTCATGAAATGGATGAGCAATCAGTGTCTTTGGGTAACATGGGATTGTCTCCAAGTTGTGGGACTTGCACCTTGAGACAGACCTCTAGACAAGGTTGGTTCCTCTACCTATTCCTAATGCTAAAAGTACTACTAAATAAGGAAATGCAGCTATCTAATCCTAAAATAACAATTCTAAGTGACCAAGGGGAGAGAAAGGGTTAGAAATTACATGGAATGGGAAATATTAATCTAAAAGAGGTGATAACACCAAGAACAAGGGTTGATTACTCTCCACAAGGGGAAGGAAAGGGAGAAAACATGGGAGAGAGGGAAGAAAAGAGTGCCAAAAACCAAAACCATGTATATTCACCTCTCCCATACATCAAAAATATAGAAAAATGGAAAATGTATGTGGGAAATACACACAACATGCCAAAAAAGTAAACATAGAGGAAAAACACAATAAAATGACATACAAACGTGCCAAAAATCCTAATTTTATTGCTTGAAAATATGTGAAAACCATTACATTCCTGGAAGAAGGTGAGAATACATCACAAAGACCAAATTAGAGGGATGAAATACATAGTAAGTCAGCCACCATTTTAGCATGGCATCATTACAATAATGAGGGATCCTTTTTACAATGCATGAGTTCCATATTTATAAGGAAATCGGAAGAGGAAAAGAGAGGGAAAGAGATGTGCCAAAATGATGGATTCAACCACTAGGGACTATTTGCCATTAATTATTTTAGGAAGGTATGGGTGTCTAGCATGGATTCTGACACACTTTTTCATATTTGTAGTTCATAGAGTATGACACCCATGCTTCATTAAACGTTAGTGGTTGAACTATCAGATCTAAACATTGTAAACTTTTCCCAAACTCTTTTTTCCATTTTTCTCCCTCTTAACTCCACCAAAGACTTATTATGATTCTTTAAAGTTTAAGGACTTGAAGATATCTTTTCAAAAGTACCAATTTTTCTTGATTTAGAGCTTTGTGGAAGAATTTATGGAAATTTGAATTTTGTATGGTCGGGTGAAAAGTTCCCAATGATCTCTAACCTCTAAAATAGGTTAGTTAAAGTTCGTAGCTTCCGCTAACCTCAAAATTAGTAGGAAAAAGTTCCTACCAACCGCTAAACTAAAAATAGGTTAGTGAAAATGCCTAATGACTGATAGCTTCCAAATATTCTATTGAGGAATAACCTAGCGACCATTATTCTCTGAAAATACGACTAAGTCTAGTTATGATAAGTTATCCAAATTTGCAAGGGGTGCGAATTCGGGATAATAATTTGGTGATCTTCAAGGGATATTTTCCTACTAGATGATGAAGACCAATTTCCTTGAAGCATCCATTGGGCATGGAGTCAAGCATAACCTCGAAGAAATTGATTTTTTATTTTAAAAATATATCTCCTTAATCTATATGAAATTATCATCAAACTAAAATACCTAGTGACCGCTAGCCTGAAATTGATCTATGGATCTTTGAATAACACTTAGAAATCGATCCAATTATCTGATTCCACCATAAAACCTACTCTAAAATTGGAAAGTCTAACAACAAAAAATCCTACAAAAACTATATACAAACATGAAAATCATACATGATTCAAGGGGAAACATGTAGAGTGTGCACAAGAACTTGTTTTACAATAAATAAACCTACTCTAACTAGACAAAAAGGGAGCTAAACAAAAAATTGCAACATGTAGGGAGAAATAGTTTCCTTTCTTTACAAAATGCAGCCATGTAATTAATTTGGAAATAAACATGGCCCTTAATGAGAGTGGAAAACTATTTGACAACTGGTTTTCCATCCCATTCCTCAAGGCATCAATAAAAAATAAATATAATACCTCCTTTACTTGCTCTAAACTTTTTTACAGGTGTTAAAGTAGACCCTTAGCACATTTAACTTCATCCTTATGCTATGAAGTGAGCATGACTAGTTGTAACTTTGATTTTGGCTCCAAATAAGCCAAATATCTAATTGGGAATGGGGCCTTTGGAACCAATGGACTGATCCTTTTGATCTTCCCATCATTTTGAAGCTTAACCCCAATAGTGGGGTCTTCATTTAGATATTCCACATGAAGGAGACTATTTATAGGATGATTTTGACTCTGTTTTGGCTATACAAACAAATTTATCTCCTGCAGATCCTCCTTCTCCTCAAAAAATAAGAAGTTTGATCAATCAAACCTTTAGTTGTTTAGTGGCATGATCTAAATATTTTCTTGGTGGATCATTGCAATCTTCCTTTGATATCCCACAAATGCCATTATCTTAAAACTCATCCTTCTTGGATAGAGTCACTTCATCCTCCTTTGTGCATTGCTCACTTGAAATGACATAAGGTTTGAAAGGTGAAGGAGGAATGGATCTTATGGATGCGACTAGTTCATAGGAGGAATTGGAGGAAAAAATGGATGAGATGAGGATATGAAAGAAAAGCAGGCAGATAAGTGAAGGTGGGAGGGAAGGGGAGAAGATGAATAAGTGGAATCCTCAAGAGGAGAAGGTGAAAAGATAGGAACATGGAATGCATGCTTAGATTTTGTAGGTTTGGAAGTAGAAATGGGAGGGTTGTAAGGTGTTATTGTAGGATTTCCCCATTGATAGGGTTTCCTAACACTGGATTAGTGAGCCTCCATTTCTTTAACCCACTCTATTATTTAAGGCATCATCTCAACCATGAAATCCAATTTCTATTGATGGCTGAACAAATTTGGTATAGGGCCAAATGATGGACAAGTGACACTAAAACTAGTTTTACATGCCCTTATGTGGCATGTGGCCATGATCTATGCAATATTTGTTTCCTTTAACTGAACTTGCCTCTATAAAGTAACATCATCCACGAAATTACCACCATCATTTGCATAACCTTGTTCTTAAAAAAACATCATGGTCATTAGAATAACCATATACATCAATGGGATTTGGGTCATATGCATATTCTTCACGATAAGGCTCATGAAACTTATTTGGAGGAGGATTTTGGGAAAATGGGGAGGGAGGGAGTTGGTACTGCTTTTGGAAATGAGTATTCCAATGAGGGAATGAATTCATGATTTCACAACTTCATAAATAAAAGTAAAATGAAATTGAAATGGTAGAATGAAAATGGATGAAAGAATGAAGGGAAAGGTATGGAACTCATACAAGGGTTTTTTTTGGATCAGTGTAGTCATCAAATGTGTTGAAAATTCCTCCAAATTCTAGACTTCAGAAAGAACACATCAAACTTGATGAAATGAAGTTGTAAAGTGCTTTAGACTTGCCCCATCAAGCATGCCATAATTATTACACAAAAACACTGATTCCTCATCCATTTCGTGACAAATTAGAGGGTGTTGTTTTTTGGTGATAACAGTTTAATTTTAAAATATTGTTCCACATGAAAGGAATTTAGTAGTTTTGGTAGTAGGAATATTATTTGGAGTTGTAGGGATTACTAAATTTAGACTGCCGACCATATAACCAAATTTTACATATTCATGTTGCTAATACTTCTATCGTACATTTAGCCCTAGGTTGTTAAGGATGACATGAAAAAAATATTGATATTTGATTTTGGTTTACATACCTACACTCAATAGAACAACGAGCCTTCATTCCAAAAAATTATTGACTACAAAATTTTGAATTTGTTTTTTTTGGCATAATGTACTGTAAAATTAGCAAAAAATTTAAGATCGAAGGGGAATATTGTGCCAGTATACATAAAAACATGCAAAAGGTTCTAGAAAAGTACACTAACACGTATGGAGCAGATATCATATTGTTCATAGGTGAAAAAATGTGCTTTATTCATGACAAAAATACCCTTTTCTTTTGATTGTCTGCCAGTTAGAAATTTGACAGGACAATGGATTCCCATAGAAAAATAGTCACACACTTATGTACATGGTTAAATAATGTGGGGCCACACCCAAATATGCTTATCTATGTGGAAATATACAAAAGAACATTTAGGGGCCTTGATCGAGTTTACTTTATACTATTACATTGTTTAATAAACATAAATTATTTGGTTAAATTTTATAGTCAGTTGAAATTAGATTTTATATTTCCATTTTTAGTTATAAGTTGAGTATTGTAATAGTTAATTGAATTGTTTTTTTCATATATAAACAATTTGGTTAAATTTAATACCCAGTTAGAATTGTTTTCAAGTACATGATTGATCATTTGTAAAAAAATAAATTTCGCATTTTGTGATGAATTTTATTTAATTTTGTGTTAAAAAAATTCATTGTGTGTAGATTGCAAATAACAAAGACTGCTACTAGTTGTGGTAAAATTAAATATAGTTTATTCGTAGAGGCCAATATTTCACCTTGCTCAGAATAGACAATTGTACATTCTCACATGTTTTTTGGAGATTTTTTCTATGCATGAAGGATGTCATATATGTAGAACTACTTGTAAATAAATTACATTCAATGAATGCTTAATGAAACAATAATTATTTTTTATCCAATCAACACTAAAAATCATAAACCCTAAAATTGAAATCCAAAAAGGATGATATCTAATTCCAAAAATATCTAAATTGGAATCTAATAATAAAAAAGTCAAATTTCATATATGATACTAATAAAACCAATATATAAAATTCTTGATTTTTAATCTGTACTAGAATATGTCCAAATTTAATGAAATGTTGGTTCTTGTTATAGGTTTATTAAATATGAATATAAGTATCTCAGTTTGGTAATTCCTTTTGTGTCATGTGTGTGCACATTTGGAATTAGTTGAAATCCTTGGTTTTTTAAACCCAAACATGCATATTGTTTTTCCCTTATTTAGTGGTATGTGCTTGTTGGAATAAATCTTCTTAAGATTTGATGCACATATAAAGGTACATAGAATCAAATAAAAAATTTGATATATAGGTGAAGAGTAATTACAGTCGTTTGTCCTATCACATAATTTCTCAGTCTAGAGCTTTGTGTAAAATTAGTTCATGTTTCCTAATTAAAGGTACGTAAACACCAAAGTTGTTTACCCCATGTTAATGAAGAGGGATGTGCTTAGGGCCTAGTCTAGTAACTTGAAATACTAATACCATTGGAATCTATGCACTCTTTACCTTTGACTTTCAGTTAAACGCTGATTTAGGGTTATAAATAATCTTCAACCAACTATCAAGGTATGAAGACTTAAACCTAGTTGTCAATATTTTAGTCCTCATCGAGATAGGTAAAGATCATGTGATAAAGGTTTACAAGTGTTCTTGGGGAGTTTAATATAATGAAACCCTATTATTTTATCCTTAATAATAATGACAGTCTAATTCTTGGTCCTAAAACCCCGATAAATACTCATTCCCTATTTCAAATAGTAAAGGTTTAATGGAGCAACATCATCTGCATCTAGTAATAAGTTTGGAGAGTTAATTTCCTTGAAACCTCCTCACTTAGTTTATAAAAATGATAGTATTACCTTGGGAATCTCAAACCCTATAAAGAACCTCCTTCACCTATTAAAAACATTAAAGGGAATTTTAAGAAACTAATCCTCAATTAGATATGTAGTGATTTAATGCCCACATTTTGATTTCCAACTTTCCATTCATGTCTTTATTTTAGCTAAGAAACTAAATCTCTCCTAATAGAAAACATTTACACCATAAATAAATAAATAAATAGAAAATAACAAATCCCAATTTATATGGTGGTCACTATGTTGTCGACAATAGAAAACCTCTACATGTGGCATAGATGTTTATCCTCCTTGGGAATCAATGTATAGAAATCCCTCATACATGAAGGATGTGGATGGCATTTCTTCCCTGGCTATAACCTTTGAACAAGGTTTGTTGTATTTAGGTTTTTGTGGTAATATTTCTATAGTGTATAGGATGTCGGGTTTTATATGTGTGGAGTTCATTTAGGATCACCATGATATTTTCAATTTCATGATCGTGACGCCCCTTTAGTTTAATTTCCACTGCTTCCAATGATTACATACAATTATTGTATGTACAAGGCTCAATACCACCCAATACAATGTTCTCACATTCCTCTACCACTGAGGTGAAGATGTGTAAGTTTATATTAAAAACATTATTCTCCTTCATGTTGGATTTGTGTTTGTTAAAAGTACTACATCTCATCCATGTTGGATTCATAATTCTACGGTTTCGTTCACTTTTCATATTTAATGCATGAACAAAATTGAACACCTTGATGGAATGAAAATAAAAATAGCAAATCCTATTTATGTCAGTTGTTGTTGACAAACTACATCACTAGAAATCACTACCACGATAGATAGAGATAAACCCTAATAATGAGTTCATATGTAATTTCCACCCTAGGATTGCATGTCCACTCCACATATGGGTAAGTGTACGAAGAAGGGGGAAAACTTTACCAAAATATGAAATTGACTAAAATGTGTACATGGTCTTAAATAACACATTTGCATTATTTTTTGTCACGTTTAATATTTTCTGAACCAAAAGTTCATAAAAAATATAGTGTGTACGTAAAATAACATGTACATGTTCCTATGGTAGAAACACACACATTATAATACGTACGCATTCTTAGTAGTATGAATTTTGTAAATTTTCTTGATGTTGTAGGTGAGTGAAGGGGAATATTTACTAAAATAAATGTTTTGTGTGATATTTATTTAAATTTATTTTAGTAAATATAAGAAATTAGGGTCAATCTACACCTAATATAACCAGTCTCATAGCTCCAACAGTTATAATCTAGAAGATAGTTTTTCAAAATAAAATATGGTCCATACTTACTCATTTCCAAGATTTCAGTAAGGACCTAAAGATTTTAGGGCATAGATATTGTACTAGTGTTTGTTTGTGTAAAACAATATAGTCATTTGTTAGGTTTTGATCTTGTGGATTGGTTTCTGACATTGTTGATGCAAAATTGCAGCACCCCTGATTGCTTGTGATTTTGTGTACAAGGAAACCAGTGCAACCTACATAACATGGGATTATCCTACAATGTGGGACTTTGCAAGCAGGATAATCCTCCGGAGAAATTTGGCTTCTTCCTCTAACCTAGTGCCAACTTCTCCAAAGTGCAAAAAATGGCAAGCTAAACTAACCCTATTCTAATGTTTTCAAAGGAGACATAGATAGAAATATGCATGAAATAAAAACTACCCTAATTGAAGGTGATGCACCAAGAAAGGATGGGACAATCCCAATGAGTGAAAAAAAGGGAGAAACTGAGAAGGATAGGGTTGGTAGAAATTCCACAATCAAAGACAACAATCAATTCCCTATGTTTGTAAAGTACAACAAACTATAAACCTTGCAAAGAGATAGATACAAGCACAATATACTCATAAATATAATGGGAGGAAAGAGATGCAAGTCATACAATCTACGGATAAAATGGCCACAACATGAATTTTATTGCTTAGAGACATGCACAATCCATCACACTATAAGCACAAGACAAAATCCTTTACAATGAGCCTCAATTCGAGGCCTTTAGCTCACAATAGCTCTAGAAAAAATTTTACATAGTTCCTCTGCTTTTGGAAAAATCCCCCTCAAAGTGAGGTGAATTTTACAATATATAGGGAAAATTGGGTCACCAACCGGAAGGATGCATTGAAGAGGTATGGGCAACCATCTATTTTGGTACTTTTCTTACACCGGTGGTCATGGGTGCCATGCCTCATTAATTCTAGTTGTTGGGATGTCATTCATTCACCTACCCTTATGAGGATTAAAACTCATCCATCCATGTCATCCAACCATGACCCAACCAACCTATGTGTTTTGTAAATATGAGGGGTATGATGGGCGTCAAAAAATTGTTTGAACGCATCAAAAAATGTGACCCGACTAACCCTTGGGCATCCAACCCCTAGTCGTCCAACCTTGACACGTCCAACAACCATGACTTATCCAACATGGACATACCATCCAACCTAGGTGTTGTGCAAGTGTGAATGGTGTGACAGGCATCAAAAACCATTTAAACACGTCAAAAAAAGTGACCCAACCAACCCTTGGGCATCCAACCCCAAATCATCCAACCTTGACCCGTCCAACCTCCATGATTTATTCAACCTAAGTGTCGTGCAAGTGTGACGGGTGCGACGGGTGTCAAAAACCATTCAAACACGTAAAAAATTGTTACCTGACAAACTCCTAGGCGTCCAACCCCCATCCGTTCAACCTTGACCCGTTCAACCCTGACCCCTCCAACCCTGACCCATCCAACCTTTAGCTGACCAACTTCTGGAGGTGATAACTTGAGCGCCCAAATAATTTTTCGGGTGAAATTTTCTATGATTTTTCATGGAAAAAACCCATTTAATATAATGGTAGTGGTCTCAAGATCCAATTTTGAATTTATCACCTCGAAAGTTCTCCTTCTCTCTCAGGATTTCCGATTGTGCACCAGAAGATATAACTGCTTTGGGAAGTGTATGATGTTTCAAGATGTCTCATATTTTCCACCATGTAGGGAATAAAAGATGAAATCCATAGGCACCTTGTTGGACTTATAATTCCTGACATGACTATCAGAATCTTCTATTGAATCTCAGGTCCTCTCTCATGCTGCAAACTTCTTAAGGAGCAAAAGCCTACTTCTGATGGATGGCCCCAAGACCTCTAAAACTTCCCTGAAACATTCGCAATGTTCCCCAAACTTGAAAACCCAACTGTATCTTTCTAGATTGATCCAAGAATCACTATCCAGTTCTCAATCCATCCTCCCAAGTAATCTATTTTACTAGGGGGTAAAAAAAGATAACAAACATTTATAAGAGATTTGGATGTGTCAAAATTAGATTTTACAAACTACACAACTCCTAAAGATAATGAAACTTGCTTCAATATATGAACTCATGATTTTCCTCATGATTATGGATTCAATACCATCTTGGAAGAAGGGTAGCATCGTATTAGGATGTGTACATACTTTACAAACCTTAAACTATTGAATAAACTATATAAATAGGTCTAATAGGTGAGGTGGATATTTTCTATCTCATGACACCAATCCATTCATTCATATTGAGAGGGATCCAGAGATATTTTCCATACGAGATGAGGGATTGATGATGAATCAACATACTTAAACCCAAAAAATGAGACTCTTTCTCAAGAGATATTTCAAGGTTATATATCAATTGTTTCACTAAACTTATACATATAGAGACAGGTTCCCTACCACTTCTCAAATTGGTACCAATTTTGAAATTTGTTTATGTACTTCATCAATTCAAATCAAACTAATTTACTAATTTACGTACAACTAGACATAAGGGCAAGGTCAATCACTAGTTACTTATAAATAAGGTGGGGGTAGGGCATAAACTTATATAGATATAAGGGCACATCTGGTCGATTGAGTGAAATAATACATAGACAAGGAGGTGCACATAAACACGATGGGTATATCTTTATGTTGGGGAGCAATACATTTAACTATAGATTGAGCAACAATCTTGAATTTGAAGTTGAAGTTTCCATATATACTATACTTTCCATATACTATGCTTTCCAATATGGAGGCATACTTAACATTCGCATGTAAATAAAATTCATAATCAATAATATAGGGGAGAAAATTTGGTGCCCATCCACACAAAAATATAATCCTTTCATCTCGATCATATAGATTAGTGATAATGATGGTTGTGCAATAATATGAGCTATATAAGGACCATGATATCTTTATATATTTAAAATTAAAAGAGTGTGTCACACTGAACTCTAAATAATATTCAATAAAATTTGATATAAGAGTTTGTCAAAAATGTGCCATAGATTCTAAACATTGATTTCCTTTCCCTAAACCTTGAAACCTAAACTAGTTAGGGTAATTTTTCCAATTAAATCCCTATGAACTTAATTATGATGATGTGATGAAAATTGGGGATGAATTGACCTCAATAACATCATGCACATTAAATCAATCATTAATATATTATGTGATTTGGGGTTTAATGAGCCCTAATTTCATCACTAGTTGAAAAAATAGTGACATGATTCAATAGGAGAGGTGATTTGGCCCGTTAGAGTCGCATGAAATTTATTAGGACTATATACAATTTGATTTTGGGATCAATTGACCCCACTTCATCATTGCACATACTAATTATCTTATTTTCTCACATAGAGTGTCAATTTAGGCCAATGTGAGACACTAATCATATATGTGACTATTTGATGTTATTTTTGACTCAATTGGTCCCCTAATTATAGATATCATGAGTTACATAGTTGATTTATTCAAGAAGAGGGAAATATGGATTGATTTGATTTGTTTGAAACTAGTTTGAACTTTACGATGTGATTTGTTGCTTGATAACCCTAATTATAACTTTAAATGAATTAATCAGTTAATTGGTTTAAAATAAAATGAATTTTTAATGTAGGATGATGTAGTGGGAATCAAGGTGTATATAAGTGAAATTTTGTTGTGATGAGATCTAGGAAATTATTTTTTCCAATAACATATGCAATGTCTTTTCTCCTTATTAGAGTTATCAAATTAACTTGAATCAATTTTCCTACCAAAATTAAGAATTTGAATTTAAACTTGTAAGCCAGGATTTGATGCTATTCTAAAGTCTAAATCTTGTTATCTTTACATATTTCCTTCATAGTGAGTAAAGAAACTTATTGACATATAAGAATATTTTTATCACTTTTTGTCTTGCATACACATGTACTAACCTAATAAAAACCCCATTGTTACCATCTTGTTTTGATAAAATAAAGGTGGTTACGTTCCTTATAAGTAATATTTTGAAAAAGGAGGGGTGTAAATCTCATTGATGTGAACAGAGAAGAATTCAAAAACTTGGAAGAACATGGTTTTGTATCAGTTATATCTCATGATGCCCATGAGGAATTTTCTTAATATGTCAAGGATTTAATAATAATTATTTGGTCATGTATTCTATTATTTACTCAATGATTATGTTTGTAATTTCTTAAAAATTTGTTTTCTTCCATAAACATGACTATGTGGTGTTTCAAAATTTCTCTTGATATACCTGAATATGTAATTGGTCCCCTCAAGATTGTTTAAGTATGTAGATGTTAGTGGCTTGATGTAAATTTCTATGAACCTTCCATATGTCTCAAGGGAAAGTTATGAAGGAAATTAAGAGATAAAATTGAATTTATTTATTTCAAATCACAACAAGAAATATATACAAGGAGTGGAAGGAAGTTACCAAACTGAAGGTTCCACATAGTCGGTGGAGGAACCTGATAAAAAATATAACAATGATCAAGCTAACATTCTCCCATTATTACATTATTTTTACAAATGTACCCCCTAAATAGCTCAAATTTCACCTTTCCAAGAGACTTGGTTATTATATCCACTATCTGAGAAAATGTGGGGCTTTACGAGAGCTGGATGTGGTGGTTCAAGACTTGTTCTCAAATGTAATGAGATTCAACCTCAATTTGATTTCCTATTTCATGGAAAACTAGATTCTTCACAAGCTTCAACACACTCTCATTGTCACAATGAATAATGGGAAGCTTTTTTTTAGGAATTCTCATATCAGCCAAAATGTGATGTAACCAAATCACTTCGCACACACCTCCCCATGCAGAGCAATACTCTTCCTCAATGGATGAGACAAACAATATTTTACTTCTTGTTAATCCACAAGATAGGTCTAGATCTGAGATGAAAAATATATCATGCTATTGATTTCCTGTCATCAAAATATCCAACATAGTTCGAGTCAGTATATCCCTACAAGGAGAAATGAGATTTCTCTTGATACTTGTAGACACTAAATCATGTAATTTGGGTATCTATCTAGTCCTAATCACACACTATTATTCATATTATTCTTAAGTAAAAAAAATGCTATTTGAATTGTGTCTTTGGATATATTTGCTTGCTTTCTATCACCTCTGTTGATTTTACACTCCTTCTAGCCCATTATATATTTTCATACTTTGACATCTCTCACTCTAGAAACTAGTGCCCATCCAGGACGCGAATGCCAGGCACCCCCACCCCCTATAGGTGCCCTTGACCTGTTTATATTTTTATGTCATATTTTGGCTCCTTTTTAGACGTCTAGAAATCTTATTTTATTGGTACTTGGACTTTTTGGGGTTGATTACAAAATTCAAGAAAAGGAATCATATAAATATAAAGTTATGTGACCATAATAAAGGACCAAGAACTAAGCATTAGCTATCACCACCTAAGGTTGCATCCAAAGGCATTATCAAGAGCATTTAAGCATCCATCCCACATAAGGGTAAGGGATAAAATTTTTGTGCATACACTTCATATGAGGGAAGGCTCATTCTTTCATGCACACATATATCCAAATTTTCTACATCTATCTACTTTCTCACTATCAAGTGCAACACGCACAAGAGCCACCTAGTGCATGATTTCAACACACACAAACATAAAACTACATTTCATATGAGATCTAGTGCAACACTCGGTAGTAATTTCACTTGTTTGACAACTGAGGATAGTCTAACCCCTCATTTGCATTATTTTCTTTTTAATATTTGATGTGGTTTGAGGGTTTTGCATGTGCTTCTTTCTAATTACATGTTTTTGGTGAATAAAATTGAAGTGCAGTGACATATAAATGATCAAAGGTGATAAGAAGTGAACAATCTAAGCCATATAAAGTTGTATTTCTCAAGTTCTGAGAAGTCACAGCTTCCCAGAGCAGGTCTGTAGCGCCCACAGATTCCCCTGACCCAGTCTAGGTGCCCCAGTCTAGGAGAATATTATGGTCACATAATTTTAATGAGCTTTGGTGTGACACTTTCCCATTTTTGTTCATCAGCTCATCACTTTGGCACAGTCCAAGTTTAATTATGAATCAGCTAAGTCTTTTTATCCCTTCTTTGTAACTAGGGTTTCATAATTTATATTTTATCTTGTGTTGGCTAGATTTTCTGCACAGTTGAAAACCTAGGCGGTCATGAGATAAATCTCCTTCATTTACCGGTGAGGATTTCATGTAATATTTTTTCAATTATATGTCCTAGTATCTATCTATTGGTGTTACTTTAATTGGGTAGCTCATTGACCATAACTAGGCAATTTTGTAACAAGTAAGCAGCTGTGAATAATATGTGCTGGAAAGGGAAATAATTAAATAAGAGAAGCAAGGAAAGGAGATGTGCAACCTAACCAATAGTTGACAGAGTTTATCACATGCATGTAGACAGAACAAATAGATCTTAAATGTATAATTTTAAGCAAAGGAAAGTTTCAGATCTAGATCTAAGACAACACAAAGTTTATGTAGATATCTAAAAAGGAATAAGAAATGAATACACTGTTGACACAAATTTCTCTTGAAATATACCTCTTCTGTATTCCTCCGCTTTCAAAAAGCTATCAAGGGTTTCAGCTCAAAGTTTGGAACACAAGAATGCTCATTACGAATTTTGATCCTTTAACCCCTAGTTTCTTCCTCTATTTATAATGTATGCAGGGCAATTACAAATAGGAAGCTTTAAATGAATTCCTACATGTGGAAACTATGTAAAGGAAAACAACTGGAAATCTTCCTCCTAGAAATACTCTTTACATGACATGCATGATTTATAACTGAAAAATAGAACCTTCTATTTTGCATGTCTACCACCTATTTCTAAGTAATTGACTTCTTCAAGTAACAACTTATAAACTAATCACTTAAGTTTTATAATTTAATTGATCACTCAATTACTTTTTCAGATAAATAAGAGAAAGAAGAAGAAAGAGAAAAAGAAATTAGAAGAAAGATGCAACACTTCCAATCTTTTTCTTTTTCCATATTTTGCAATGTGGTTGACTCTTTTTCCTTTGATTCTCACCAAACTGGATCTAGAAGTTATTGAGTGTGATTTTCTTACGAGTATTTCCTTTGAATTTTATTTCATCTTATCCTTGAAGCTTTTGCAGTTCTTCTCCAATACATGCACCCGTGCAATGTTTGTCGTAAATAATTCAGACAAAACTCATCATTTTTATATTTAATTGCATATGAGCAATTATAAATTCCAGAAAGCACTCCGGGTGAAGGAAAGTATAATTCAATTCAATGAAGGATTTAATTGGAAGCTTGGGAGAACATGCAAAAGATCCATGCACTAAGTTCTACATGGGTTGTGTTAGAAACAAGAGGATGAATTTTTTTGGAAACCTTTGCAATTATGAGATCTGGATCTGTCAATTAAATCAGTGATAGGTTCAAGGCCTATGTCTATATCATTGATTTTAAAAAATCTAGAAGTTATGCATGATTCTGCTGATCCTTTTCTTTCATCATGCTTCATCGTGGTTGAAACAATCTTTGTCTAAGCTCTTTTTTTTTAATGCTGCCAGAATCCCTGCAATTGGATCAATTTGTGTAGATCTGGCAACTTCTTCATATTCGGAAGATATATTCAATGTACCTGACATTGATTTGAACTCCCTTTCACTTATATGAGCATCTGTGATGAATACCTAGGAACATATACCAAGATGTAGATGCTTATAATTACCAAAATCAAGCTATTCCAACCCTAGGCACCAAAACTGGAAGCTTCCCGATAGTGGAAAATATTATATAATGCAAAATCCTCCTTCTTTTGGCGCCAAAACCTGTCTAGGCTGAAATACTCATTAAAATAATTAACTATCTCTCCCTTATGGTGTCACATGCTTATATAACCTCCAACATGCTATTTTTAATAATTTTCTCTTCCTATTTCTGGTAATTTAATTAATTAATAGCCATGTTTATTCATCCGATTTGGGTGCCCAAGTTTACATGTTGCTGGTTGCTTTTTAAATAATTTATTTTATTTATTTTTAACATGTATCCTTGACTTCTCCTTACCTCTTTCACTTGCATTGATATTCCTTCTATTTATGGTGCCAAAATTGAGTGAATAAACCATTAATAAATTATTAAATGCATTGTTATTCATCCAAGGTGGGTCACACTTTTTGGCAAGAGGAATTGCTAAAAATAAGAATTCAACTTGATGGGAATTTCCACCCTGCACTACAGCTCCAAAAATCCCTTCTTCCACTTAAGTTATTTGACTTTCATAATGGGAATTTTTACCCTGCAAGAAAGGTAAGAAATTCCCGCCTGCTTGCCACTACCAAAATTCCCACTAGAAAATTAAAACATCTCCCAAAAAGTGTGACTTGTATTAAAAATAAATTCCTTCGATAAAGTGCGACTTGCATGGGTGGATAAACCTCTTTGGTGGGAAAATTTAGCCTATTATGCAGGTAAAAAATTCCTATCAGTGCTTTAAGTGATTTTTTATTTATTTTATAATGGGAATTTTTACCTTGCAAAGTAGGTAAGAAATTCTCACCTACTTGCCGCTTCTAATATTCCCATTACAGCTTAAGTGACTTTGACTTCATGGGAAAAAGTACCCTGCAAGGCACATAAGAAATTCTCACCTACCTATCACTACCAATATTCCCATTGCAGCTTAAACTCATTTATTCAAAAAAGTGTGACTTGCCTAGGAGAGGATTTTTGTGCTTGACTTCATATTTTTTGGCCAGAAGTTTTCTTTCTAAGGCTGATTCCTTCTAGTACAGTGGCCGTAAATGATCCCCAGATGCTATAGGAAAATAAACAGACTATACAGGACAAAGAACAAACCCAAGGGAATTAAATAGAAAGACCACAGGGAAAACTGGATAAAAACACAAAAGAAATAAATAAAAATGAAAAACATTTCCAGAATTCACAGATAAAGCTCTGAATTCATTCCTAGAGAAAATCCTATTGAAATGTGTGGATACTGGCATGAAAAACTTCAGCAGGATTCAACCGGAGCACAATTTACTTCAAATAGGGATTTGTTTATTTAATAAATAATTAAATAAAAGTTTCCTGCAAGAAAAACTTGGCAGAGGGATAAAATGAGTTCCAACATCTGCGTATTTTTTGAAATTGGCTCATATGGTTCACTAGGAATATCTTAAAATAATACAGACATCTTCTGGCAATAAAAACACAAAAAGACCCGTTATTTTAAAAGAACAGTTTATTTACAAAAATGGGTAGTCCCAGATTTTAGGGTCAAATTTGGGGACACCATCTTGCTTGGGTCAAATATGTATTTCATTGCATACTTATTTTACAACACTTTTACATAAATAGTATTAGGTATCTATTTATATAAATATTTGATTAATCATTTGTTGAACCCGGCTTGTTCGAACATTCTTGAGGTCCTCATACTTCTAATTTTCTCATTTTTCTAGGATCCTCTCATCATGATTTATTGCTAGCCAATCCTGAGTTATATGCTAAAATCATTAATATTTTGGCTACTACTCTTATTCCTTCCACTACTCACCCATATGTGGTTTATCAAAAATTTGCTAATGCATTCTCTCAATAGATTACTTTTCCATTTTCTATAGCTGAAAATATTGTTGCATATGAGAATGATCCTCCTCTTTATATACAATTTTTCATTACAACCCATGTGTCAAAAACGTTTTATTCAATACTGGATCTGAGCTCAATCTTTTTTCTTAATCATTCATTCAGGATATAGTACTTTCCATCGCTAATGTTAACCCAACATATCTTTCTGTCTGAGCGTATGATTCAACTACGCATCCATGATTAGACATTGTCACCTTGCCACTTATAGTTGGGCCAAATATCATTCTGGTCCCATTTTTTGTTGATACCCCACTTACATATAATTTCTTACTTGGTAGGCCATGGCTTCTTCGAATGCAAGCAGTGTCTTTTATAGTTCCCCGATGTGTTAGATTCTTACATGAGAGCTTTGAATATGAAATTATCACTAATCGTACACCATTCCAATATTACAACATAGATCCTAGCACTAAATTACAGATTCAAATTTATGCTACTATGCATCTTTTAGTTGTTTCACAACATGACCATTATCCAAATAATTTACCTCCACTCGAGGGAACCATTTATGCATTAGATGTTACTCCATCCACTTCAGTCTCGCCCCTTCCTCCTACTAATTCCATGGAACTTTATCAGGGGCATGTCCATACATCGGACATCATACCACCTTCATTATCTCCTCATGAGAAACCTACATCTGCAATGTCTCCCTTCACATGCACTCTCTTCATAAAAAATGCTTTATGGTCACATATCCCATCCGATCCTACTACCTTTGAAACTATTTGCACACTCAATGGTTTGAATCATCTTTGTTTTAAATGTGATGATATCTTACCTCCGCTAGATTCACCACATCTATATCATGGGAATTCTTGCATCACTACTACTTATGGTCACTGAGTATTTCATCTATTGGTCTTTGTTACACGTACTTTACGTAGTTCACCACTTACATTTGGGTAGTCTTAGCTTGACTACATTAGTGGCACATTAGATCCCCATTGTATCGATATTTCATTTCTCATGCCCTTTGGTCATGTTTTAATTTGCAATGACTCATTTTTTGACTATTCAAAAAACCTTACTCATTAGTATGTACCTGGATTTCCATTACCACCCTTCACTGATGAGGAATATGCAATGGGCATGTATAATCTATGCCGCAATGGCTCTTTACTTGACTAACCAAATACTATCACTTATCAAGTATCTGACACATCTCCATTCATTTTTGACCATAATAATTGCAACCTCTTAGATGATATTACTTGATCATATATACTATCATACATCTGTGGGCATCATGTTCATTCTCCCCCCTCCTAGCATTATCTGTTGTCTTGCATTTTTTCTTCATTCACTCTACACTTCGCATATAGTATCTCACACATAACATACACATCTTGATAAAATTTTATATCGTCATTTCCCGATGACACACTCTCATGCTTTGGCTCACACTTGACTGTTGAGGGCATACTATACACATGAACCTCACACACTACACTCTTCACACTTCTATCATACTTGACATCTTTCTATCACAACTTCTACCACATATTAGAAAAATTATTCATTCATTACATTCACGATATATCATTCTTGCATCTACTTTTACATGACGTGCTCATTATCATATGACACACTCTAGTTCCATGGTTCATACTCAACTACTAAGGGTTTCAAGATGAAATTAACCTCAGCAAACTCACTCACTAACACACTCTCTATGCTCTATGCTTTGATGATCAAATCTTACTAGTGTGCAATTCAAACCATGTTTTGATGACACACTTTTTTTCTACCATTCATTCTCGATTGGTGAGGAGGCATGTATAAATGAACCTCACTTTATGCATACAAATCCACTCAAAGGTCATGCTACCCCTATCAAAGCCATACTACATTCCATTCCATCTCATCCACAACATACTACATATCTTGGTGGCATTTACTCTTTATTTCTTATGCTTACATATACACTTTGTTACACATACTAAAGTAATACATTGTATGTCATTATCTTTCAATATACACATGTGTGTTCACTTACCTTCTAGTTGTGGATGAAAATTTCATATAGATTGATACATGTAGCATGGATTCTTGGCACAATACCTCTTACCAATCCCACAACAGCCCCTGAGGGAATCTACTTTCTTACATTACAGATGTTATTCTTTTTCATAGAACATTATTATATTATATTATACATTATTTGAAATACTTTATATCCTTCTAACATGCTAACGAGTGCTTCATGTGCAACATTTTCTTTGCAGGTCTATTTTCTTCCATGTTTGTCTAATTCTCTGTTTGCTATGGTTTGCAATTATATGCCATTATTTGTGGGCTTTTCCTTATGTCTTTCTTGTTCTATTGTTATACGTTGTTTACGTTTGGCCACTTTGGCCTTGATTTTCTTTCGACATCATAAGTGGTGTCCCATATTTGTAACCCACTTTTCACATTGTACATTTTCTTCTTGCATGATAGCTTACACATTATCTTCTTGTCTCCTAACTTATATCTTGTCTTTTACATATGTGTTTATCTTACTTGCACTACTACATATCTTCTATCCACTTTGTTTGCATGTGCCTTAGTTTCTACCAAACACATCCCCTTCCCCCTGTAAGGCATTAGTTTTAGTTTATCGGTCGTTCCTCATTTGGGTTGTATTCTCCTCAACGATGTTGCATGCACCCCAAATGAGAGAGGAATCATTGGGTGAATCAGTCACCCAATACAACAATCTATAGTCATAGTATAGTACATTTCAACACACAGTCATCAGAGCATTCAGTATCAACAACAAGCCAGATCCTAGCTTGGGTCCTCATCATAGCATAGACGCCAGTGCCAAAAACCAGACAATAGTTCCTAGGTGCCCCTAACCCTTCCTGGACACCTGTGACTAGGGGGAAGTTACAAAACATTTTTCATTTCAATGTAGTTTTTTGTAATTTACACAATGACTTCTATAGGATAGGAAGTAATTATGCACTTGACATGCATGCACTACACCATATTTTCTAATTTCATGTTTTATCCCACCAGATTGTATTTTTACACACCATCTATATTGGTTTTCTAAAGTTGTCTTTCTGAGGTTCTAAGTAGTCACAGGAGCCCAGAGCAGGTCTGTAATGCCCACAGGTGCCCCTGACCTAGTCTAGGTGCCCCATTCTAGGAAGATCTCATGGTCGCATAATGTTCTGAGCTTTGGTGTGACACTTTCTGCTTTATGTTCATTAGTTTGTCACTTCAGCATAATCCAGGTTTAATTGTGAATCAACTAAGTCTTTTTATCCCTTCTTTGCAACTAGGGTTTCATATTTTCTAGCTTATCTTGCTTGGGTCAAATTTGTATTGCATTGCATACTTATTTTACATTTTTTTTACATAGTTAGTATTAGGAATATATTTATTTCAATATTTTCTTAATCAATACTCCAGAAAATAATCAACTGTACCTTAGACATATCTCAAAATATGCTTTGGTGCTACCCAATCACATTTCTTTGAATCCTGAATGAATCTGCAAATATATGTAACATTAACTTATAGGTTTGGTTTGGTATAAGTCAAGTAAACAAGACTCACAAAAATCTTCTTGTAGTGAGTACCATCTACTTGAGGTGGATCCTGTGATCCAGAAAGTTAAAAACATTTCTCCGTTGGAATGTACATAGGTTAACAATCTTACATCCCATAATTTTCCATGAGTTTCTTGGCTTATTTCATCTGGGAGATATAAATATGATGTTTATTCTACCATATCTCCAAGCCAAGACAATAGTGAATTATTCCCAAATCTGTCATGTCAAATTATTTCTTCAGATCATTCTTGACATCTTTGATGAGATTGTCTGAACTCCCTGTGATCAATAGATCATCCACATATAAAACCAAAATGAAAATATTTTTTCCTATCTTATATATATATATATATATATAAATGAATCAGAGGGGTTACAAGTGAATCCAAGTTATAATAGGTGATCATTTATTTTAATGTACCATGTCATGGGTACTTGTTTAATTCCATAAAGGGACTTAATTAGACGAAATACCTTTTTAGGGTATTGCTCATCAAAAAATCCTTCTAGTTGGTTCATGTATACTTCTTTTGAGATCACCATTCAAGATAACACTTTTTACCATATCTCCAAGCTGAGACAATAGTGAAGTATGCCCAAATTTGTCATGTCAAAGTATTTCTTCAGATCATTCTTGACATCTTCTATGAGATTGTTTGAACTCCCTATGATCAATAGATCATCCACATATAAAACCAAAATGAAAATATTTGTGCCTATCTTATATATATATATAGTATAGTATATATCTATATATATATATATATAGATATATAGATATATATATATATAGATATATATATAGTATACATATATACATACATACATACATACATACATACATACATACATACATACATACATACACATATGTATGTATGTATGTATGTATGTATTTGAATCAGAGGGGTTAGAAGTGAATCCATGTTGTACTAGGTAATCATTTATTTTAATGTACCATGTCCTAGGTACTTGTTTAATTCCATAAAGGGACTTAATTATATGAAATAACTTTTTAGGGTATTTCTCATTGACAAATCCTTCTTGTTGGGTCATGTATACTTCTTATTTGAGATAACCATTCAAGATAACACTTTTTACATTCTTCTGTTGAAACTTTCATCCTTTTTGTTCTGTCAGTACATAAACAAATCCTGTGGTTTTGATCTTCACATTGGGCACAAAGGTCTACTTGTAGTCAATTCATTCTTGCTTAGCATATCCCTTTACAACTATCCATCCTTTTTATGTACCGAATAATCCATCTGCTCTGTATTTCATTTTTTAAAAACATTTGTAGTTAATGAATTTATTTCATATAGGCATGTTAAAAAGTTCCATGTCTAATTTTGAATTAAGGATTCATATTCTACATCCATAAACTTCTTCATATTTGATTAAATAAGTTCCTCATGAACTATACTAGGTTTGGTGCTATCAACCACTAAACTCATGAGTGCAAGATTTACTTCATTTCTTACATGTATTCTCATTTTGAATCCCGATGAAGTATCCAAGAGAGAGTTTAGATGGATGTTCGTGAAAATGATTCGGACCCAATTCAGCCATTGATGATGCTATTGATGTGAAGAATTTTTCAAATTACGAAGATCAATGAACAATTATCCTTACATCTCATCTTTCTTGTGTGAATAATCATCATGTTCATCATCTGAATGTGAGATAAATATATGAGAGGATGTTTTTGATGACTCTTCTTTATTTAGGAATGATGAAAATGATGAGTCATCACAAACCACATCTTGAATCTCATATATATATTGTCTTGAGATTCATGAGACGATATTCCTTTGAGGTAAAATTGTACCCCAAATGTATACATTCGAGTGTCTTTACATCAATATTCTTCCAATTCTTAGCTGTGATATTCATATGTTATACAACCAAACACTCTTAAATGGTAGATCGAAGGATTATGATTACTCCATACCTCTTCTAGTGTCTTTTCCTACAAGATATTTTTACGTTCCTAGTTCATAAAATATATAGTTTTTTGGACTGCTTCTACCTAAAATCTATTCTCTAACTTCATATTAAAGAGTAAGCAGTGAGCCATCTCCATGATAGTATGATTTTGAAATTCTTCAATTCCATTCTGGTGGGGTGTATAGGGGTTATTCAAGTGTTTTATGATGTTGTGATCCTTCAAGAATGCCAATAATTTCTTTACTGTGAATTACCCCTTGAACTGAGAGGATGAAAAGAATGAGTTGCCTAATCTATTAAACAACTCATTGATAGAAGATCTGAAAATTAGCAAATGTTTCATCATTCTTCAAGAGAAATAATACCCATGTCTTGCAAGAATAGTCATCAATTAATAACTAGTAGTAATTGTTATCTAAAAAATCCCCCATGTTATTTTTGGATTTAATAGAATTAAAAATGGATTAGCCATTTTTAAGAGCTTGGGATGGTTAAATGGCCGTCAAATTATCTTTCCAAAATTCTTTGGTCATTGGCATTCAAAAACCCATGGTATACTTATCTTAAGCATAGGTGGGTTCATATTAAAAAGCCGCAGGACAAAGAAAATGGAAACCCACGAAACAAAGGTCAAAGGGTTAGTGTTGTGTGGAAAAGATTAAAGCCACAAAAAAAGGTCAAGGGGCTAGTGTTTTGGGGAAAATATTAAATCTACGGTATAAAGGAAAGCACAAGGACATGCAACACAAATCAAAGGCACCAAAAATACCACATGGTGGAATTTTGGTAGTCTCTTAGGAAAATCCATTCCGCAAACCTCAAGTCCATGGGATAAGTTGTAGTTCATATTTCATTAGGTCCGTTAAGTTAGACAAGATCAAATGGGTTATGTGGAAGAAATTCAAAAAAGCCAAAAAATTTCTAAATCCCCCAGAATTAAAAGTTGTGATGTGAAGATATACGTGAAGCCATCGTAGTTTCTCTCATTTCATAGTCTGACAAATGCGAAGGCCCATCCAATCAGATCCAAGCAAAAAGAAGAAATACTAATAGGTCCTGAGATGGGGGTGACATGGAGCCTCCATATTGGCTTACACTTCACAATTGTTAGAAGAGACTATCAAAAGTATAACAACGCTTAAAGGCTTGGAGCTTCCTCATTGGTTGATGGTTTGTGGATATGAGAGGCAGAAATCAAAAGGACTAACATGTGAACTATGTGGAGCCTTCTAATTGGCTTACATTTTGCAATGGTCAGTAAAAGGGAGAATTGCAAAGGAAGTGTGATTGTTTCTTATTGGCTCGTAATTTCAAGAGCCCTGACAATGTCTAAAATGTGAAGAAGTGTAGAGCCCTCTCATTGGTCCATGTTTCATAATTGACTAAAAAGAGAAGGTGTAATCTGACTCCTTGAAGGAATTTGGTAAGATCTCATTAGTTTTCATTTCAAAATAGGTAGAAGGAGAGCTAAAGACAGTTTGTCAGTGTGAAGCAGTGTGGAAGGGACTTATTGGTCTATATTTTTTAATACATAGTATCTTTTTAAAGCCAAATTAAAATCCAAAGAAAATAAGAAAGGACAGATGGTGAGATAGGAATAAAATCATGATATTACAAACCAATGGGAGGTGGACACATGGAAAAGGACAAAGAAATGCATATGTTGGTAGAGGATGATCCCTGAGCTAATCAAAGGCTTCCACGTGTCAAATTCATGTGCTTCCTGGCATGCAAATACTTAAATGATGATAGATTTTTATTCCATGTTCCAAATAAAAAAAACAGTCTCATTCGAAAGATTTCCTTAAGAATTCTAATTTGGCATCATGAGAATCAGATTTTGGCATGAATTTAAATTAAAAAAAGGAGAAAAAATGGTTCAGGCTAATTATGAACAGTTGCATATGGTTCAACCAGTTAATTTAATGAAGTATGGGGATTTTCCTTCTTATATAAGAAAAATAGAGTTGGGGAACACACTTGAAAATTTATGTTGTAAGGAAGGAAAAAGATCTTTTAATCAAGAAAAAATCAAACTTGATCTTCTTCCTTCTTTCTTCCCGTATTCTCTATCTTTTCTTCCTTCTTATATATGTGTAAATAGAAATTCTGTAAAAAGAGATGGATCTTCATTGTAATGATACTATGTCAGAATGGTGGCTGACTACTCACAAATTTAAGAACTTTAACTTGGTCTCTGCAATGTAACCTCTCCTTCTGTCATGACAGTAATGGAATTTTTCATATTTTAAGAAATATAGAATCTGTTTTGTGACACATTTGTCTTCCATGTCTCATTTTATTTGCATTTATTTCCTTTCTATTCTATTTTGGCATGTTGTGTGTATCTTCTACTTGCATGTCCCATTTTCTGTGTTGTCAATGTGAAGCAAGGTTCAATCCTCATGGTTTTTATCTGTGGTACATCTTTCTTCCATCTCTCCCATTTTTTCACACTTTCTTCCACTTTTGGAGAGATCTCACCCATTTTCTGGTGCTATCACCACCTTTTAGCTTAGGATTTCCCTTTTCTACAAATTTCTAAACCTCTCTCTCTCTCCCTAGTCTCTTGGCATGGTTAGTTTAGGATCAGTTAGCTTCATGTACTTTCTTAGGAGTAGTTTTATCATTAGATTAGGTAGAGGAACCTGGTCTTCTCCGAAGGTTTTTCTCAGGATTAATGTCCCACACTTAGAGACAATACCATGTTACCCATATACACTAATTTCTCATTCACGCATTAATGAAAATCATAGGGTGATGTTTTTTTGGTGATAACAATAATAAAATCCCTGAAATGAAGTGAGCAAGGTTCTGAATAGATTGGTATATATGACCTCGAGATGGTTCTTGGCATGGAAGGTACTCAACTTGATCAGATCTTGATGTTTTTTACCCACCAGACATCAAGAGTAAAGTGGTAATGAATGGGAGGAGGAAGTACTTGTAACATTTCCTCAGAACTAAGATGATAGAGGGAGATGAGAGAAAGGTGTCCATATTGATAATACCAGAGTGCAATATATTCTACCATAGATGTAGATAAAGAAACTGTAGAGGATGAAACTACAGCTAGTGCAAATAAACGATCCTTAAAATAGATCTAACTAGTATTGTACCCTCTCGTGAGATCAAACATGATTTGATGCCTTTTGAGACCATAAAATCCACCTTATGCTTGTGATTCAAGAGTTGAGAGATAGATAAGATATATTTGGTCAAGCCTAGAGCATAGAGCACCCTCGTGAGGTTGCAACTTCTCATCCTGAGAGGAATGGTGACATTACCTAATCCTTCAACAAAATACTCTTTGTTTTCTACAATTCAAACTCGATCTCTAGTGGTTCAATAAGTTAAGGAATCAAATAGTTTTGTATCACTTGTCATGTGCTTTTTGGCACCAGATTCAATCAACCAAATATTCTATGATGATTGAAATGTTTAGGAGACTAGAACAACATCTTTGTGTGCACTAAATTTTGTTGATTTTTTTCTTCATCTGAGTCATCATATTGTTGGGCCATGACATGTCCTTTTTTATTCTTCTAGAAAGGACGTAATTTGGATTTTTGTGAATCATTGTGACCATATGTTATCTCTTCTCAAGAATTGCGCTATGTGAGGCCATTATACCAACAATTCACGTTGTTGTGCGTATTTTTGGTGTAGATGTGACACCATCTATTCACTTTTTGAGGTTTTTTCTTCTTTTGTTTCTTCTAGGGATTCTTCTTTGAGTGCTTCTCTTTTTTCCTTGACAAGGCTTCTGAATCTTCTATTACCTTGATATTAGTGCCTTGTCTTCAAACTCTTTAAGCACTTTCTGGATGGCTTCTTCTTACCATAGAAATTTCACAAGTTTAGAAAAGGTCACATCTTCTTGTTTGATGCTCAATGTGGTAATGAATGTCCTAAAATGGAAAAGAAGATATCTTAGTGTGATAGGGACTAGAAACATGTCTTCCCCCTTTTTTGCGAGTGCTACAAGCTCTACTTGTATTTTTTCCACATGATGCAATAATTCCTCTACTTTCTCATCATCTTTTATACTCAATGTATGAAGCTTGGAATAGAGATGGAGGATCTTTGTCAAATTATTTTCTTCACAGATAGTGGAGAGATAATCCCAACCCTCCTTTGATGTTGTCGCATCACCTCATCTAAAATGATGAAAACAATCACCATTAAATATTTTGCATCAACCTTTTCATACTTCATTTGTTCATCTTCATCTGTGGGATGAGTGAATTTTCTAGTTATGAGTTCCTAAATTTACTTCAATTAGAGAATGGTACACATATTTGTCTTACAAGTGGCATAGTTAGATATTTCAAGAGCTGAGAATTAAACAAAAACAACTTGAGAGAAGACATAATTCCATAAAAAAAAATTATTGTATTTAAAAGTACAAAGCCTCACTGATCAAGAGAAAAAAGGTGATATTGGTATGCTTGTGCAGTGAGACACAGATGCTTGTGGGGATTTATACCTTGCATTCTTCATATTATTTGTTAGTTTCCTCAAGATTCAATTCTATCTTCTCTACTTAGCACTATATGTCAAACACAAACTAGTCGAGCAGTCCCTGACGCACTATCTCCTTAAATTGTAAGTTCCCAATGTTATGGATACTTTTGAGTAATGTAAAATAGAATCGAGTTTTGTCAAGGGGTTGTTCTTGGCCTCTTAATGATGATACATCTGCTATATTTCTCGTATCACTTCTTGCATATTCTAGAGCATTTAACATGCACTCAAAGTATTGTTTCATTTTCATACAACATGCTAGAAAATTGGTCTCCAAACATATGTTGTGTCTTCTTTGTATTCACACCAAAAACTTGTCCTAGGAGAAATCCATAGGTCTACAAAGTGTTGTTTTCTCACATCATTGACTCTATTGTTCAATACATCAATGCATGTCTCCAAGTTTCCTTCAAACACTCCATGGGTTTGACACCAAAAGAAATCAGAAAGTAAAAAATGCCAAAAACTCTACAGGTTTCTACTCAAATGAGGTCTCCATATTCTCCAAAAACAACAAAAAAATGCTAAAATAATAGTAAGTTCCAATACACAAAATATTCAAGAACCAAAATGATAAGACACCAAAATAGTCCTCCAAACTATTGGTCCATAGGTTTAAATTTCCAAACAAGTTTACACCTCCACATTGGTCACTGCTATAGGTTACTCTTCACATTGGTTGTTGTTGAAGTCCACAACTCACTGAAATAAATATATAATGTCTTCAAGTGATTTGAGATATGTGCAGTTCTCTAAACTTCAAACCACACACATGTATGCACCAATTACACTTTAGAACATCAAGAAAAGGGAATCTGACACCAATGAAGGAGAATAAGAGAAAAAACTAAATTGATTTATTTCAATGCACAATAGATAATATATACTGGAAGGAGAGAAAGGATATTAACAAACTAAATATTCCATGTATTCAGTGGAGGAAACCACTCAAAAATATAATAATGATTAATCTAAAAATTTCTCATACTCTAGAGTCTTTACTAGAATAATAACATGTATGTCTCAAGCTATTTATGTTTCTCTATGAGATGACATCATTTATCACGAAAAAAGAGTTGTTTTTAGTATATAATCATAAGCTAGAAGGTATATTGGGTATCTAGTAAGACTCTAAAGTATGATTTCCTAAATAACTTTGTTTTCTACACCTATCTCAGTAGAAACCCTAATTTGAGGTTAGAACTGAAACTACTGTCAACTAGGCGCATTCAATTTTATCAATACAAAAAATTGGATAAGGGTCAACGTAGAATTTTGTTTAAGAGGACAATATCATATATGATGGAATTCATTCATTTAGTCAAGATTGTCACATTCTTAATTCTATCTCATCAAGACACTTGCTTGAATCCAACTTATCATTTAATCATTTAGAAGTGAATAATAGGAAATACATCTTCATCAAGGTAGATGTTTAGGAGTGTGTATTTGATTAAAATATCTTGAATCCATGTTTATATAATAGTAATTATCTTAGATTGATTGTAAATATCAAGAACCTTATTTGAAATTCATTCTCCACTACCTTATGTATGAGATAACATGTCCACGTTAGAATTAAAAGAGTGAAATGAATACATGTTTGATGGTGTAATAGTAGTTATAAATTCCCTAGAATATATTTTTTCTTGTCTCAGAAACAATAAATATGCCAGAAGGAGTTATGAATTATGTTTGGTAACTGTAAAATCAAGGAAATTTGTAAATTAGATTCTTTCACATGAGACTCCCACTTGAGTAGTTGAGAAAGAAAAAGCATAAAAAAACATTCCTATAGAATTATTGGATTGGAAAACCCCATGATTAAATAATTGAAAATAGTGATAGTCTCATTTTGATCATTAATCCTTGTTTAGGTGTTAACCCTTATTCAAGTACTAGAAGGTATGATCTAAAACCACTAAGACTCCATCATAGGAAAAATATGAGAGAATTGGATATATTGCATAATTATTGATATTTTAGATTAGTAAGGACACACACTAGGATGGAAATTAGGAAAATAAAGTAAGGAAAGTACAACGTAGAAGTTAGACAATGACGACGAGTGCACATAGATTGTGAAATGATTTTATTGCACAATGCACATTTTTTTGCACAAGGTAAAGAGGACTATTTTCCGTGAATTTATGAGGGAAAGGAAGTTTTTTTAATTGTGGTATTTTCTCAATGTTTTCACAATGACATGATATATTCATGTGGGTTGAGCACACATCCTTAGGTCAATGGCTAACCGACACATAATAATAGTACACAGATGACACGACTTGCTAAAAAAATGGTAGAGGAGTGAAAAAGAGTCATGAAGAGAATCTATCTATGGACATGCATCACCAAAAGAAACAAGTTCAACATATAGGAATTTCTCATAAATTATATTATAGATATGTAGGATTGTCTCAAGGATTGATTATCCTTAACCACCAGATCTGAAAAATGTAATAGGTCATGTACAAAGACAATGTGGTGTTTTATAGGAGTTATTGAACTCCATTCTAATGTAAAAATATATAGAACCTAATAAAATATAAAGGGATTTAAGTTCACCATTTGAGGGGGTACACTAGTGAAAATATGAGAAGAGACTCGAGTCGATCCGAACTGAATAAGTTAATCTTGTGAAGGGTCCTAGAGAAAAACCATTATAATAGATCTAGGATATTAGCTCATTTTATTTGTAAGAGTCTAGATAATGGGAGTAGTATTTGTAGATGTCATTAAGGATGTTAAGATTGAGATAAACCTAAATATATATGTGTGGATCAAATGTGTATACTAATAAAATTCATGTGTACATATATTCAAGTAAATGTCAATATATTGGGAGTTATGAGGTTTGTAATATTTAATTTTAACACATCCACACCACATCTAAAACTCCTATAAATGTCAACAACTAATCTAGAAGGAAAAAAAACCAACAAAACGACTATATGTTTTCCCAAAACAAACACTGAGTACAATCTTTATGCCCTAAAAGCTTTACATCCTTCCTAAAATCCTAAAAATGAGTAAGTACTGACTAGATTATATTTTAAAAATCTATCTTCTAGGTTATAACTATTAGAGCTACGAGACCAGTTCTATCAGGTGCAGAGTGACCCTAATTTCTTATATTTACTAAAATAAATTTAAATATAGTATTAAAGAAATATTATTCTTAACATTTATTTTAGTAAATATGCCCCCTTCCCTCATGTGCAACATCAAGAACATTTCCAAATTTCATAATAATAAGAATGTGTGCGCATTATTCCGCAGACACGTTATGACGTGTCTACATTCTGTTGTTTCTTCACACAAACCAAGACCTCCTAGCCTCGAAAATGCTTTTTTCGAGGCTAAAGCATGGATTTGTTCAAACACAACAACCTAAGTGTTTTGGACTAAAACATGTATACATTCATCTTCTACCATGATAAATCATATAATAACTATTGAGATCTTTATAAAAAATATTCCTATGACGTCAAACACAATATTCTCTTTCTAAATATATAAATTTTCAATTTTTTGACTATTATAAGGTTTCCAACTATATTTATTTCAAACTATGTCTTTTACACCTCTATTTTCCAGTGATTATACACATCTATATTTCATCACGTATCTTTTTTTTAACTTATCCAAATTGAATAAAAATGATATAGTCCCAAAGTAGGACTAATTCTATACATATTAAAAAATCTAGATTTTAATATTTTTTGAGGTAGTTTGGGGGGCATGTTCAGCTATCCTTTTTTTAAATTTCAAAATCCTATTACTTGGAAAATCATTAAAAAATATTCATAAAAAAATTATTAAAGAAATCTATCCCAAATTAGGTGATCATATCCATCTTTCCACCATAGGGTTTTAAACAATATTAAATAATGATAAAAATGAGGGGGGCACAATAGTCTCTCTATTATGTTTTTTTAGAAAATATGAACACCTCATACAACTTTAGCTCTTCGTCCCACTTACACTTAATCATTTTCAAATGAACTAGTCTCAATATTATACAATTCATGCTCTCATAACATCTTCAAATTTTGAGTGTAGTTATCTCAAATAATTCATAAAAGTTAAGGTTTCTTGTTTTTGAGAAAAAAAAATGTCCACTTAAGATCTCCTTTTCGCCCCCTATTTCCATACACTTACCCATATCTCTGTCTCTAAAGTGTCTCATGTGACGTTCATTCGAATTTCCCTTACATTTACATGTGTTATAACTAAAAACTCAAGGTTTGACATTACACACACCTAATTTTGACATTGACAGTATTTATCAATTGTTCGTTGTATTTTGAGATAAATCCAAATTAGGTTTCATGTATGACTTGCACATCACAAAAACTTCATCCTTCAAATGATTAATAAATTTATGGCACATGATCATATGAACGAAGATTATCACATTAGCTCCTTGCAGAAGTCTGGCTTCATCAAACCCCTTATTTATTCCCTCTCTTTTTCATGCAATGTTTTACTCCATCAAATTTAAGTTGTATGATGGATCCCCTCTAACATTTCCATTACACAATTCACATGCAATTGCTAGTTTATATTCAAAACAAGCTTTTTATATACAGATATTTTTTACATTTTTAAAAATGATTACATTATTTTTATGTAATTCAAATTATTATCATCATTACTATTATAACATATATTAAATGCAATTAAACATATTTAATTTCACTTCAATACATTCAACATTAATATGTCACTTTGTTAAATCTTGAATCATTTCATCATTGGTTAAAAATGGTAACAAGGAAGTTCAAAGCTGAACCAAAACCACAAATCAACCAAGATCTATAAGGGGTGTCTTCATTCTTATAACAGTAACATCTATACCAAATAATCCAACTCATATTTAAGTACATAATGATTATCTAAATAAAAAAATTATCAAGTAGGAGAGATCAATTTTATTCATGTTATTAAGAACTAAATAACAAATGATAACAAAAAATATCATACTAAGCTAGTAACCCACAAATAGTCAATGATATCAACAAATCTCAAAATGACTTGTAACTAAACAACAACAAGTCTCTATAAGAGATGTATTGACCTTTATGACTTTGCTAAATAAACAAAATAACCAAATTTTGAAGACATATTTATCTTCAAGTTCATGATGATCATCACAATCAAAACATGTTTAAATAGAGAGAGAAAACAATAATATTCATGTTCTATGAAACTAATAACAATCATTTTTAACAAGCTCATATTGAGTTAAAAACCCAAAAATATATTAAATCTCTGTAAGGGTTGTGAAAAAATGGGGTCCTCAAAGGAGGGTTGAATTCAAACAATAATAACAACATAACTCAATAAGAGCTTATACATATATGAGTTGGACAACAATAAAAACAAAAATCTCATAATGAGTTTAATAAAGCCTTCAAAAATTTGAACAGACAAAAAAATATTCCAACTCAAATGATCCAGAGGGATCCTATATGACTCTAATTCATCAAATCAGTCAGTACCAAAGAAGAAAAATGGAGAAAAGGATATTCCATTTGCATTATAATAGAACCACCACTCTGTGCAAAGCAATGATTACAGAACCACCACCCAACCTGGGCAACGATCCAGTAATCTCCGCCCAGCTAGGGTGGTGGTCCTATGACCACCGGTCTGCACCAGGAAATGGTCCTAACACTTTTGGATAGAAAAATAAATGGATCATGAATGGACATGAATTTGGAGTGTCTGACTTTGTCCCTTCCCTGTCATGACCATTCCCATCCTCCAGTGCACGGGAGGACATGGGGAAGGCTATAAATACTTGATAATGGATCATCAGAAGTAAGAGACTTCATGGGAATGAGTGCAAGAGTTCTAAGTGCTGGAATTTTATTTTTTAGAAGAAAGAGTTTGATAAAAAAAATTAGTCAAGTAGTTGGGAGGAAATGTGAGACATTGTCAATTTCCTTCCTCACTTATTATAAAGTTTGTATCTCTTATAATTTGAATTGGACAATAAAATTAAAAGGGAAGAAATATTTGTTTGCCCTTCCCAACTTGTTTTCCTCCTCTGAAGGTTTCCAAGATAAAAATCCTTGGCATATGTGTGTTTTGATTCATTTCTCTTTGCAAATTCTAGCTCTAAGGAATAAATAACTCAATCACTAGCTCAACTGTCATTTTCTAATTGAAAGTAGGACAATATTTATTTTTGATTATGTGAAATATTCCAAAGTAGAGAGTTTACAAATCATTTTGGTATCATAGTTAACAAGTATCTAGGACTGTGGTATTCGTTCTTGGATTTGTATGACAATGATAAGATCCAAAGGCGAAGAGGCTTTACATTGCAATCCAGATATTTCTACAAGGAAGTGGAAACAGAGAATTTGAGGACAAATTGAGGAAGAGAACTTGGTCCATATAATTGAGATGCTAGACACCATGATGGATAGGATGGTTAGAAGATAAGAGGAACTTGCAGATTTGCAGAAGATGAATTATGTTAAGCAAGACTCCATGGTCTTAATGGTTCAAGGCTTAGCCAAAAAAATTGGCATAGAGAGGAGCCACAATGAGGAATAATATGGGGAAGAGTGTGAAGAAGAGAATTCAATGGAAAGAGAGAAGATAAAATGTGATCATGCTCCTTTTAAAGTTGAAACAATAGTTGAAATTAAAATCTTTGAAGGAAAAGTAGATGTAGAATTACTTGATAAATGGTTAAAACAATTGGAATTCTACTTTAGCATCAATAATGTCACTGAGGTACAGAGGATCATATTTTCATGTCTCAAAATGGAGGGTCACGATCTATTTTGGTGGGAAACCCATCTAGCCACTTATGAAAAGAAGAAATGTCATATTGTGAAATTTTGGAAGGAATTTAAGACTGACCAAATGATTAAATGGTAGTATTTTAGACAAGGAAGTGGTCAAAGTGTGCAGGACTATACTATAGAGTTTCAGAGGTAGGCCATGTTGTTGAATATGGACTTGGAGGATGAGGATATTCTAACAAAGTAATTAGGAGGGCTTCACACTCACCTATAAAGAAAATTCATCTCCATGAATCCCAAATATCGCAATGAGGCGTGTGTGTAGGAATATTTTATAGATTATCAAAATAATAAAGGATAGGAAAATCCGAAGGAAAAATAGTCGACAAATCAGCAGAAGAAAGAACATGGGAAAACAAGTAACAAAGGTAAGTTGAAAGGGAAAGGTAAACAAGATGCTACTACTTTAAATACTTGTAAATATCCCAAGAATTTTTGCAATAACTGTGCTATCAATGGTCATACTGACACTACCTATTGGAAGTTGCGTCCAGAGTTACATATGAAGAAATGAACCAAGGACTCGAAGAAGTCCATGACAAATGTAAAGATAGAAGGGGTGGTGGAAATTTAAGATGACTCAAATGTAGACGAGAGGCTTGGATGCATGACCACCAACATGGAAAACTAGGAAGAGGAGATGAGTATACTTTTCCATATCAAGATAACTAAGGTAAATGCTTTGGCTGATACGGGTTCTCAGTCTAACTTGATTTCTAAAGTAGTTGTAAAGAAGCTTGGTCTTGAGACTTACAAGCATCCACACCCTTATCCTTTGGGTTGGGTGAAGAAGGGTGTTGAAATTTAGGTAACAAAAAGATGTAAGGTCAAGTTTGGGATAAATTCCCAATATATTGATGTATTGGAAGCTGATGTTATTCCACTTGATGCATTTGATGTTGTTTTCAGAAGTCCTTAGTTGTATATCAGAGATTTAATATTTATGATAAGGGAGAAATGATACAGATGGGAAAAGGATGGGATCAACTACAACAGCTGGGCACACCATTATAAGACATGTGTTATTATGGTGAGTGCTAACCAAGCAAAATGACTTATTCAAGAAAATCATAATCAATTTTGTTTACTTTTATTAAAGGATAAACAAGATGGGGTAGAAGTTTCACATATTTCTAACCAAGGAAAACAGGATTTGGATAGTATTATTTAGTCTTTTCAAGAATTTTTTCAAACTCCGAGTGGGTTATTACCAAAACGGGAAGTAGAGCATGATATTTAGTTTTTTCTAGAGTCCCCTCTATTGAACATCGGATTGTATAGGAAATTGTTGTTGGAGATTACTTAAGTAAAGAAGCAACTCTATGAACTACCAGACTAGGGTGTAATACATCTGATCATCTCACCATATATCCTATTGTGATGGTGCTAAAGAAGGATGGTTCTTGGAGAATGTGCATCGACTACCATGCTTTGAACAAGATAACCGTAAAGAACAAATATTCACTTCCCCTCATAGATGATCTCTTTTACCAACTTCTACATGCCAAATTATTCATGAAGTTGGATCTTAAGTCGGGTTATCACCAAGTCAGAATGAAGGAGGAGGATATATGGAAGATTTCCTTCAAGACAAAACAGGGTTTGTATGAGTGGTTAGTAATTCCATTTGGTTTATGTAATACACCCGCTACATTTATGATATTGATGAATGATATATTACAGGATTTCATATATTCATGTGTCATTGTTTATCTGGATGATATCTTGATTTTTAGTACCACATGGGAGGAACATCTAACTCATTTGTAGCGAGTCTTACAAGTTCTCATGGAGAAGACATTGCTATGTAATATGAAGAAATGTGAGTTTTACAAACAGTCACTTGTCTGTCTTGGGCACATGGTTAGAGGAGGAGAGCTACGAGTGGATCCGAAGCAGGTGGAAACCATCACCAACTAGCCAACACCAATGGGAGCTACAAAGACTATGAGTTTTTTTGGAGCAATATAGTACATGCAGAAGTTCATTCCGAGCTTCTCCATGATTGTAACACCTCTACACATAGTGGCTGCAAAGAGTAAGGGTTTTGACTGGGGTAAGGAAAAATATAAATCCTTTAAGTTATTAAAATAGAAGATTAGTCATGCACTAGTACTTGCTCTTCCTAATTTGCAGTAGCCCTTTGAAGTAGAAATAGATGTCAGTGATTATGCTATGGGTGCAGTGTTTCTTTAGGGAGGTAAAACCGTATGTTATCATTCTGAAACTTACACTTCAGTAATTAAAGGATTTTTAGTATATTATAAGAAAATGTATGCACTAGTTCAGAAAATTAAAAATGGAAGCGTTATTTATTGGGTATAAAAACTATTGTGCACACTAACCACAAACCTCTCCAGTATTTGCATGCACATTCTAAATTGTAGTAGGCAACGCACTACAAATGGATGGGGTTCCTTTAATAGTTCCATATGGTGATCAAATATAATAAGGGTAGTGCAAACTTTGTGGCAGACATGTTTTCTAGGCCACATACACAAGATAAAATCTCCTACTTAGCCACTATCTCTCAGATTGAGCCCTTCAAAAAGGAAGCTTATAGAGAGGCATATTCCCAAGACAGAGACTTTGGGGTGACATTTCAGCAGTTGCATTCCCAAGGGGCTGAAAGGATGGGGATTGAGTATTTTTATCTCAAGGATGGATTTCTCTACTGATGGGGGAAGCTTTGTGTTCCGAAAGAAGACATACTTCTATTGATGAGAGAAGCACATACCTCAAAATTAGAGGGACATTTTGGTGTTGGTAAGACCCTAGCCCACTTGCAAAGGTACGTGTATTGTCCCAATATGCAAGAATAATTATCAAGATTTATATGTGGATGTAAACTTTTTTGTACCAACAAGCCGAAGACTAGGAAGGAGGGTTTGTATATTCCTTTTCTAGTACCTACTCATCTGTGGGATGACATTTATATGAACTTTATAGGAGGATTACTTATGTCTAAACATGGCATGAATATCTCTATGTTATTAAAATATAGATTCAGTAATATGTGTATTCTTATGGCATGTAAAAAGACAGTAAAAGAACATGAGGTAGCATATATTTTCGTTGTTAATGTATGGGTGCATTTTGGCTTGCCAAAGTCTATTGTTTCTGACAGGGATTCCAGGTTCTTGGGGAAGTTTTGGACTACTTTGTGGGACAATATGGATACCAGGTTACAGAGGAGCACAAATTTCCATCCACAAATAGATGGACAGACATAGGTGGTGAATAGGAATCTGGTACATTTTATCAGAGGGTATAACAAAAAATATCTAAGGACTTGGGATGAGTACTTAGCTTACATTCAACATTCCTACAACCAGGTAGTACACACGTCCACTATGAAGTCACTGTTTGAAGCATGTTTTGGAAATCTACCTACAAATCCCCTGGACATAGCAGTTGGGTAGCAGGATGTGGAAGAGACACGAGACATAGAGGTGACTAGAGAAAACAAATTCATTGAGAGGATCTAGAAAATACATCTCAAAGTTAAATTATAGTTGGAGAAATCCCAAACCATATACAAGGCTATACACAACCAACACATGAGAGATCATAAGCTTCATGTTGGACACAGATTTTGGCTTTACTTGAGCAAGGAGAGATTACATGGTCACGAATAGAAGCTCAAGCCACTGCGATATGGACCCTTCACCATATTGGAGAAGGTTTGAGAAAATGCCTTTCAGCTTGATTTGCCACCATTTATGCGGATGTACTCAGTACTAAATTGTGATTTTTACACCTATATGATCAATATATGCTTGATGAAGATGAAGGATTACAATTGCTACCTTCCATTTAGGATTGCGTCTTGGAATCATGAGGAAAATTAGAGGAGGATGTAGTGTTGCAACAAAATTTCAGAGAGATGAGAAGAGGTCCACAGGAGTCTTGGTAGGTTGGAATAAAAGGGAAGACACCAAGGTAGGCCCGATGGTACCTAAAGAAGAAAGTGAGGGAATTATTTCCTCATTTACTCCCCCACTAAGCTTTTGGGGGACCAAAATCACCCTAAACAGAGGAGGTGTGATCCGTAGGGATCGTATATGACTCTACTTCTTATAATCAGCCAACACATATGAAGGAAAATGGAGAAAAGGAGGTTATGTTTGCATTATAATATAACTACCTATCTGTGTAGAGTGGTGGCTAAATAACCACCACCAAACCTGGTTGGCAATCTTGTAACCACCATCTATCTAGGGTGGTAGTCTTGTGACCACCCATCTACACCGGGCGGTGGTCATATTGCTTTCAAACAAAAAAATAATTGGATCTTGAATGGACAAGAATTCAGAGCGTCTAACTTTTTCCCTTCCCTACCATGACCTTTCCCATCCTCCAGTGCACATGAGGACATGAGGAAGGATATAAAATACTTGGGGAGAATAAAGGAATGAATCATCAGAAGTAAGAGACTTTATGGGAGTGAGTGTAAGAGTTCTAAGTGTTGGAATTTGAGTTTGTAGATGAAATTTTTTTAGAACAAAGCATTCAAGTAGTTGGAAGGAAATGTGAGACATTGTCAATTTCCTTCCTCACTTATTGTAAAGTTTGTATCTCTTATAATTTGAATTGGCCAATAAAGTAAAAAGGGAAGAAAGAGTTGTTTTTCCTTCCTAACTAGTTTTCCTCCTCTGGAGGTTTCTAGGATAAATATCCTTGGCATATTTGTGTTTTGATTCATTTCTCTTTGCAAATTCTAGTTCTAAGGCATAAATAATTCAATCACTAGGTCAATTGTCATTTTCTAATTGAAAGTAGGATAGCATTTATTTGTTATTATGTGAACTATTCCAAAGTAGAGAGTTTACATATCATTGAACCTAAATCTTGAATATAAAAAAATCCACGTGTATTTGGTTCATAAACTCACCAATAATCATTAACCTAGTTTGTGATCAAATCTTCCCTGAATATTTCTAAAGTTTATTGTATAAATCAAGACCAATAAGTGTTTATTATTTACTAACATCCCAAAACCAGAATTCATGTAATTTTCACATTTTGAAAACCATATTTCATCATAAAATATCAACTAAAGATGTGTTCAATCTTTCAAAATAAAAACAACAATAAATATGAGTAACAAACACATGTATGTATCTTCATGTGTTTTCCTCAAACTTCCTTTGAAATATGCCTGCGAATGTCTCTAAAAAACCAACCGAATTCTTCCACAATGTTTTTAGATAGAAAAAACACCATAGAAAATGGAGTAGTAATAATAAATTTGCTATGCACAGGCAAAAATGAGATCACACAAGAATGTCCATAAAAATCTCCATTTTCAATGCACAAAGACCATATCAAATGCACTGTAAGCAATGTGACTACCTTTCATGCTTAGCTTCTTGGAGAAGCTCATAGTTCCCAAGGAATCCGCCCAGATTAAACTCTTCATCCAATGTTAGTGCCACATAGTGGCCTTACAAAAAAAACCCATAAATCTTGCATGGTGGCTTCACATTGCCATGTAACAAAGCCCAAATTAAACTTTTAAAATTTTCATGAGTTTGAATGGTCCATGACCATACTAAAATTTTCTTACCAACAACCAAACTTATTAGCCATGGTGGTCCCAAGACTCCGAATAATATGCTAAATTAAACTCAAAAAACAATATGATACATGAGCATATATTTTCAAGAGAGAAAAATATTCTTAGGAGGTCATATAGGTTAGAACGATGCATAGTTGTTTTCCCTCCATTCGTAGTTATTTGAATTTTGAATTTTTATGTAAGTAGTAAAAGTGAAAGTAGAATAATTTTGTAAGAAAGTTGTCAAGATTCATATTGACTTAGTAAGAGTGGTCATAGTTTAAATAATGTCATCAAGACCATATTTTCAGGGGAAGTTGCTAAAAACGAGCTTGTGAGGTGTCTTAGGATGAGGTTGACCATAATTCCATGTTTAATGTGAAATTGAGATCTCTTAGGGGTTGTTGAGAAACTTTTGGAGTTTCTTTAGGAGTCTAAGATTAAACAAATCTATCTTTAGTAAGAAAAATTTTAAGGGGAAGCATTTCCTATTAATTACAAACATGAATGAGGAAGGTATTTATCTTTGGATGTAATAGAACTACATTTTCTTTGTGCATTTTTCCTGTTTTCTGGGACTGTGCATGAATTTTTGTGATAGGATAGTGGGCATGAAATACAAAATCAATTTTTTAAGAGATATTCCCCTTTATTTTTGACTCGAAAAAGTATAGGAGGTATACCAACTCATGAAAATTTATTAGAATTTTTGAAAGTTCATATCAAGGTTTGTTTAGCCATTTGTGTGCCCACAGGTCCAATCTAGGGAAATTGATATCTTCCAATATAATAGATTAAATCACTCCAAATTTTAATCAAATGTCTTCCCGAGCTAGGATATCACATCCACCAAGTTTCAGAATGAATGGGCATGTGAAAAGGTAGTTCTTATTGATAGAATTTTCCTAGGTCGTATAGGGAAAACATGGTACCAATTACAGTGAATTTTTTCATTTCTTTGTACAATATAATGTTTTAAGCATTCAAATTGATAGATATAAATTTTGAGGGAAATTATAAGTTGATCACAACCATTTTAATTTAAATTGAATCCATATTTCCCTTGTTTTTATAAAAATTCATCATTTCAGACCTAATGGAACAACCCCTATCCTATTTTTCTTCATATTTGGATAAGAAACCCTAGTTAGACTTGTATATGATCTTGAAGATAAAAAGGGGTACCTATAATATTGAAGATCACTAATTAGCATGGATGAATGAATGAAGAGTGTGCTTAGGCAGGTCTAATAGCTCAAAATTTAAGAATACCAAGTTAAGGTGAGTATAAGGATTGACAAGATGAAACTTTGAGGTACATTGATTTGAGGTTATCATATCTAGTTATGGAGTTAAAAGTGAGAAAGGTTGATGTTGTAGATGTGATGGGTGTTTAAGAAAAGTGGGGCTATGAGCAAGGGCCTCAGTTAATCACTTTCATGTTTTCATGGATATAGTTTCTTGTACTAATACAAGTTTGTAATAGATATAATAGTGTTCGAGTATATGCCATATAACTTGTTTAATGAAGTTGGCTTAGAGATCCTCAGTGCAAGGGGTGATGAAGAGAGCACTTCAAGAATGAGGGTGCTCATGTATAAGAAAGGTAAATACATGATTAAGGTGAGTATGTTCAAAATTGGAACAATGTGTAACTAAGTAGACCCTTTGCATTAAATTTGGTATCAGAGCTTGATTAGAGGATATTGAGAAAAGGGACAGTAAGATGGTGATAGAAAAAATGAATTCAAAAATGCAAAACAAGTAAGAGATTTTTCTTAGAGAGCTGGTGGAGCAGTTTTAATAGATGAGGACATAAATAGAGGAGAGAATGGATGCTTTGGAGCATCTTGTTAGAGGGATGATATCATATTCAGAGTACAATAACAAAGGGAAGTCTGCAAAATTTTTAGAGGAAGGATCCAAGTCTTATGGATCAAACCAAAGAGGTATGTTTATGTTTGATGATATGAAGGCTAGTTGTAATATATGTACAAATGTTAGAGACTTAGATTTCCCTAAGGGAATTGAAAAGGGAAAGGTAGTAGAACAAAATCAATTATGTAAAAATAATGAAGTAATGATGAGTAATCTCTCTTGATGAGGAGAATATTGGGTAAAAAAAGAGGCCAAAAGGAATATTTGAGTGGTCAAAACACAGATGTGATTCAACAAAAGAACTTGTTTAGAACCAGATGCAAGTCTAGAGGAAAAGTGTTTGATGTCATCATTAATGGAGGAAGCACAGAAAATGTTATGTTAGAGTACATGGTGCAAAATATAGGATTAAGAAGACTTCCATATCCAAGGCCTTATCACAATACATGGGTGTAGCGAAACCATCAAATTTTAGTAAACAAGAAAAGTGTTATTGATTTTCAAATTGGGAATTATATAGATATAATTTTGTGTGATTTCCTACATAAATATGTATGTCATTTTCTATAGGGTAGACCTTGGTAATTTGACAGGAAAGCCAAGCATGATGGGTAAACTAATTTTTATATAGTTTGTAAGGATGGAGATTGGCATATACTTATACCCTTGAAGAGTGAAAAAGATGAGAAAAGGGGAAGTGTCATGTTGATGACCATGAAGAAGTACATGTACAAGATAATGGAGCAGGTTAAGGGGAAAAGAATAGTTAAGGATGTGAATCCTAGATGAATCTGTATGATGATTTATGGATGAGAGGTAGAAGACCTTCAAGAAAATCGAATGTAGAGATAGAGATGTGATATGGTGCACTTGTGAGAAGTAACAAGATGAGAAGGGAAACACCAAGAGGGGTGTTTGGTGACCAAGGAACTGGTCACATGAAGAATATGATAGTAAGGGGAAGATGTGGGAAAGTTGATGAGATGGTGGACAAGGAATACCATCCTAGAGGAGCACAAGGTTGCTTAAGTGAAGGCATAAAAGTTAAGGAAGTTAAGTAAGGAATACTTCATGGGCTTGCAGACAAATCCAAATGACAAGAAAAGTTACAAGAAGAAGAAAGCCATGGACATAACATGCATGGAGGTTCAAGAACCACTAAATTTTGAATATAATCATGTTTTGAATTGTAGGTATGAAGGATTAGAGGACAAGAAGTAAAGCATTAAAAACCATAGAGAAGGATCTAATACAGACAGTGAAGAAGAAAGAAAGGAAGTTCCTTTGGAGGCTTATAGAGAACTAAAAATACCTCTACAAAGGATCCAATAAGCAAGAAAATAAGGAAAGTATAGGAAACCCAACATGGAGAAAAAGGAAAATAAGGAGAGATAAACTAATGACCTTGTTTTGGTGGTCAAACAAAGAATGCATAATGGAGGAAGAAATTCAGGAGCAAGCAAGAATAGAATGAGACCAAGAGGGATGGAAGGTGGATATGAATCCTTCTTTTTAAAAAAGGGAGAATGAAGACAAATTAAATAATGGAAGAGAAAAATAAAGAAAAGAAAACAAAGGATCCATAAATAAGCAAGGTAATGAATCTTTATGTTTTAAGAAAATGTCCAACTTTCATAGAGTAAATAAGAGTAAAAACTAGTCAAGTGAGCTAGGAGATAAGGGAATCACGTGCATATCTAGGGATCCAGGCCAGAGTGTTTATTGTTCTAGGAATGTGGTTAAATTCCTTGAAGGGGTTAAAAGGCTAGACAACAAATAGTGTCTTTGAAAGACTGGAGATTCCTCAATTTTCGGTGGAGATAAAAATAATGGTGGAAGTGATAGATCATTTACAGTCAAACAAATAAAAAATGGAGTTTTTTCTTGAGGTAAAAGACCAAATTTTTAGTGCATACAAATGTCTAATCAGAAAACAAAGATAATTTATGAGTCACAAGAGGACATGCTCAAATTTCCCAACCACAGATTGTGGAGTATTTTGTAAGGGAAGTATGAACAAAGAATTGGTAATGATGCATACTAAGAAACTAATGAATAAGGTGAAGAAGAAAAAATCGGACATAGAATTTAAAAAGGAAATAATAGTTATGGACTATGCATAATTTTCCACTCAAGGATAGGTATTTATAAGCCAAACTTCTATGTAGAGAGATCAAAAGTGTGAAGTGAGAGTTAATTCAATGATATTATATTGCAATGAACTATATTTTTGTCTATTGAGTATTTGGCATGGATATTTGGGTGGAGAGAGATTTGTAAGACATGAAAGCAACATGATGTGAGACAGAATGTCATAAAGAGGAGGAAGAGTCAAAAATTAGAAATGGAACAAGTTTCCAAAGAAGACATAATACAGAAAAGGTTAACCCACCTAACATTATTAAAAGAAAATGAAGAAGTTTGTTACTATGTGAATGAGGTGGAATATCTCTCTGAAGTAAATAGGGATGGGAAAATGCAACACATTAGTTTGTTTTTTTGGAGAAAATACATGGAAGATAAAGAAGCTAAAACCAAAAGTATAGTGAAAGAAGGTAGGTCTGAAAGAAATGTAATGTTCTCATTTGGTAATTATTGAATAGAGAAGCATATGCTTAATCAGAATTTAGGGTTTCAAGTGGAACAACTAGTAGGTATATTTAGAGGGGAAATATTACAACCAAGAAACCTTCAAGAAACTAGTTTGAGGTATGACACAGTGATGTGGGAAGTAATTCCAAAGGAGAACCAACATGATTCTAAAGAAGGACTGAGACATAAATTTAAAGCTAGAACCAAAGGTAAGAGAATACCCTTCAATAGGAAACAATACTTTACACAAATCCTACTAAATGTCCATTTGTAAATGATGAGAAGGAAAGTAAAAGCAAAGTATAAATGCGGAGCCCAATAGTACACTCACCCATATGAGTGTGTTGTGGAAGAATTTTTTAGAATTATGATGGTTAAGAAGGCAGAGAAATTGAGATGGTACAAGAAAATTACAAACCACCAAAAGTGGAGAAAGGTGAAAATGAAGGAATCTTAGTTCCTAAGAAAAACTAGAGAAAGTATAGTCATGAAAATCAATGGAAGGTACAAAGGAGGATTTAAACCATGGATTGTAGATAAAATTCATTCAAGAAGAGGAAAACCTAAAAATAGGGATGAGTTATTATAAAACCTCATGATGAAGGACATAGAAAAGACACAAGAAAAAAACATTAAGACCAAATTTAAGAAGAGGAAACAAAAACAAAGGTCCAGAGTGGTGGTAGGGAGATAGAAGACACCAACAAGTCAAAGTGTACAATCAAAAAAGATGAGAAGAAACTAAAAAACAAGGAGAAAGAGTGTTTACCACTTGAAGAGCATGGTAAATCAATAAAATTCCTTTCCTATCATTCAATGAGACCATGGAAGTTTACACCAACATTGAGATTAGGAAATTTTGAATATACAAGTGACAGAGGTGAAGAAGTTATGAGAAACATCAGCAAGTTCAAGAAAATAATAATAATGAAGACTCATGAGCAGGAGCTCATAGAAAAATTTCAAGCTGGGTAGTCTGATGCAGGAGCATCTATTTGCAAGAGAGATAAATATTCTTAGGAGGTCATATAGGTTAGAATAATGTATAGTTGTTTTCCTATATAGGTTAGAACAATGTATAGTTGTTTTCCCTCCATTCATAGTTATTTAAATTTCAAATTTGTATGTAAGTAGTAAAAGTGAAAGTAGAAGAATTTTGTAAGCAAGTTTTCAAGAATTATATTGACTTAGTAAAATTGGTCATAGTTTAAATAAGGTCATCAAGACCATATTATTAGGGGAAGTTGATAAAAATGATCTTGTGAGGTGTCTTGGGATAAGGTTGATCATATTTCCATGTTTAGTGTGAAATTAAGATCTCTTAGGGGTTGTTGAGCAACTTTTGGAGTTGCTTTATGAGTCTAAGATTAAAAAATATATCTTTAGAAAGAAAAATTCAAAGGGGAAGAATGTATGAGTGATTACAAGCTTGAATGAGGAAGGTATTCATCTTTGGATGCAATAGAACTAAGTTTTCTTTGCGCATTTTTTGTTATTTGGGACTATACATGAAGTTTTGTGACGGGGAAATGGACATGAAATACACAGTCAAATTTTCAAGAGATATTCCCTTTTGTTTTTAACTCGAAAACTTGGAGGAGGTGAATACCAACTCATTAAAATTTATTATAAGTTTTGAAAGTTCATATCAAGGTTTGTTTAGCCATTTGTCTGCCCACGGGTCCAATCTAGGGAAATTGATATCTTCCAATATAACAAATTAAATCCCTCCAAATTTTAATAAAATGTCTTCTTGAGCTAGGATATCATGTCCACAAAGTTTAATAATGAGTGGGCACGTGAAAAGGGAGCTCTTGTTGACAGAATTTTCCCTTGTCGTATAGGGAACATATGGTACCAATTAGAGTGAATTTTGTCATTTCTTTGTATAATTTAACATTTTAAGCATTCAAATTGATATATATCATTGTTGAGGGAAATTATAAGTTGACCATAACTTTTTAAAGTTAAATTGAATCCATCTTTCCAGACCTAATGGAACAACCCCATTCATATTTTTCTTCATATTGGGATAAGAAACCCTAGGTACAACTTGTATATGATCTTGAATCTAAAAAGGGGTACCTAGAATGTTGTAGATCAGAAAGTAACATGGATAAATGAATGGAAAGTGTGCTTAGGAAAGTCTAATAGCTCAAAATTTAAGAATGCCAAATTAAGGTGAGTACAAGGATTGACAAGATGAAACTCTAAGGTACATTGAGTCGAGGTTATCTGATCTAGTTATGGAGTTAAGAGTGAGAAAGGTTGATGTTTTATATGTGATGGTTGTTCAATAACTATGGGGCTATCAGAAAGGGTCTCAGGTAACCAATTTCATATTTTTATGCATATAGTTGCTTGTATTAATACAAGTTTGCAATAGATATAATAATGTTTGAGTATATTTCATATGACTTGTTTAACGAATTTGGATTAGAGATCCTCAGAGAAAGGGGTGATGGAGAGATCGCTTCAAGAATGAGGGTACTCATGTATAAGAAAGGTAAATGCATGATTAAGGTGAGTATGTTCAAGATAGGAACAATGTGTAACTAAGTAAACCCATTACATCACAATACAACCAAAAGGTAGTCCTTAACCCTTTTAAAACAATACAATAAGATCTGTATATATATTTAATGATATATTTATTATTATTAGATTTAGATATTTAGTAAACATATACATATGTGTGTATATATATATTATTAGATAATTAATTCATATCAAACATATATATTCATGTATGTATCTGTCACCAACTAAATACATAATCTAAAAAGGTATGACCAGATTCACATAGAAATTAAACACAATAATCTTTGTATATTAATCCACACATCTTTGAATATTGTTGCCCATATATATAGGATGGATTAATCCTAAATATAAGGATAAGTAAAACAGATTTTGTTTAACAACATTCCTAAATTTTTCTATCTATGTGAGTTTGGTTTAACAACCAAATATTACACATAACAATATTTTAAACAACTCACCCATATACTAGCTCACAAATAATATTATGTTAACCCATAATGTGAGCACTCATATTTTATATTTCCTAACATTAGACCCCCCTTAGTGTGAACATGGGGAAAACCTACCTTTGTACTTGCACCTGCTTTCATGATTAGGTGATTTTTATTGCAGGATGGTCAAAAACCCATTGTATGGTTTTCAAATGGTTAACCAAGAACCGAAAATGGTAGTTTTCAATAGGAATAAAAAAAACCCAAAATGAAGGTTTTCAAGTGGTTTACCTACAACCACATCATGATGTGTCAAGTACTATTATCAGCCCTCATCTCATTTCACTGTAGGGAATAACATAGGAAATTCTACTGAATTTTGATGCTTATACACATAAACTGAAAAATAGAAATGGAACATTGGATCATGTCCCCCCCAAGCATACTGAAATTGGAACACTAAACACAATGGAAAACACACTACAAAAACTAAAATTAAATAGTCACACCACAAAATGTCACCAAATCATTTGTACGGACCCTTCGTTGGCGACTAATGAGAGGTCATTGATTGACCTCCAACCTTCATTTGTCTCCATCCTTTGATATGAAGCTGTTAACTTAGCTTGATCTAGATTTGAGGTTCTTTGAAAAAATCACCCCCATATAAAGCAAATGTCACATACAAGTGAAAATGCGTCCAATTATTGAAAAATGAGGCAATTTTTAATTTTTAGGACTTATTACAATGACACAATTGTCGACTCTTGATGCAACATACACTTCAACAATTTTTAATATGTCAACACAACTATAAAATATGACTCTTTTAAGTACACATGTTAAAATAATTTCAATTCAATAAAATGACTCAATATTATATGAACATTGACAAAAATAATAACCACTTTGACTATCTCTAGTAACTATCAACTCATTGATTAATCACAATGACTTCTTGACAAAACAAACTATTTGACATGATAGAAATATAGAATACAATAAACACTTATTAGATTTTTTAATATGTACACATACTTTAAAAATTAAACACAAACCACACCTGTATTGAAAAATGCGATCGAAAAAATTAGATGTGAGAGAACACATGGATGCTATACAAAAAATAAAACTATGGAAAGACTTGTCACTTGACTTTAAACTAGAGACTATGGGATACAAATTATAATCCAAATGAAAATAGTGCAGTGCAACTAGGTGATTAACTATAATTAAATAAACTATGGGAAGTATAGCAAGCTAGTTAATATAATATAGCAAGACTAAAAGGTTGTAAAACTATGCTAAAAAAATATGAAATATTTGTAAATAATTATATCTAATGAAATAAATCCCTAACTATGCAAATAAACGAAAGGAAAGGACTTAGCTGATTGTTGGAGACTGTCGCAAGTTGTCGTTGGTATGATAGTAAAATCCAGGAATAGGAATGACCACTCAGAAGTCCCAAAAAGGGCAGATCTAGAGGACCTAAGCAGACTGAGGAGCCCATGAAGGTACTGAGGCATCTTGGTCTGTAGAATAGACGCCTTGGTCTCTTTAAAATCTCATAATTTTGTTTTTATAGGGTTGTAAGATGATCTGGAATATTACCTGTCTATCGCGCTGGATCTACAAAGTTGCGCTGAGTTTGTGAAATAATGAAAGATGAAGGAATGACCTGTAAAAGACAAAGAATTATCAAAACCCTAAAAATAAAAGATGTAAAATCAATGGGTCGGACTGACCTCATCTGCCACAATAGTGGAATTACTAAACTAAGTGATGCAATACATTTTAGACCCAAATGTAGTTTTGGTGTGTGTGCATGTCGTGCCCTAGGTGTTCTTGTACCAGTTGCACTTTGTGAAGTAAGGAGCAATAATAACTATAGAAAATGTAATAGCATGTGTGCATGAAATAGAATAGAATCCTCCCCCTATGTTGTGTGTTTTGATGCAAATCTCCTAGCCTTGATGCATGACACTATGTGGATGGAAGTGATGTAATGGATGCAACTCTAGATGGATTGATAGTAGTATATGATGCTAGGACCCTCATTAAGGTCTCATAACTTTATATTTATAGGGTTCTATTGCTCTAATTTTGTAATTAACCCTGACATGGCCGACTAGGAAAACGATAAGGATGAAAAATGACTAGAAGAGGGCCAAAAAGAGGTGATAAAGAAGAACATAGATCGAGGTGCCCCAGTATAGGCTAAAATTATGGGATAGTTATGAAATAGGTGGGTATGCATAGGAAAATACACGGGAATGACAAAGTAAAATATAAAAATAAGATGGAAAAAATGTGGGATTAATTAGTATTTTCTTCAGTTGAGAACCCTCTAAATAGTAGTATAAGACTGGGCTAAATAATGCCTAAAGTGCATGATTTTGTGTCTACATTTTTCCCCCACTTTATGTTAGTGAGCAGAACGCTTGGTAACATAAAGTAGATAGAGATGTGTACCTAATATCCATGTAGAGTGTAGAAGAGATGTTCCAATGCACTAGAATCAAGTGTAGAATGAAAAAAATAAAAAGAGGAGTGTGGATTCTAAAGATGAAAAATGTGCATAAAAAGTGATGTGAGTGAATCTAGGGTGAAACGTGTGTGTAGCTGTTGCGGTGTGTAGTGTACCTGCATGGTTAGTAAAGAAAAGATCCATCATGGTGTGTTTTCGTTACATCATCATCATCGTTGTCATTCTTTTTGTTTCCCACAATTTGACTGTTTGTTTCTCATACAACCAAACCTACAAGGAGAAAACGATCAAGTATTCAAATATATATGTATGTAAAAATGCTATGTAAAATATGCATATGTGTGTGTGTGTGTAAAGTACGCAAATGTAAAAATATTGTGTAAAGTGTAAATGGTGATTAAATGTGACATGTGGAGAGATGTGTGTGAACCCTATAGCCAAAACATATATCATGACTTGTTGAATAGAGGAGCGATGATTTATCCCTAAGTGTATATCACTATGATGAATGGATGGAGATGGGTGACTAGTTAGCCTAAAGTGTATGCCACTATAAGATGAAAGGAGGGAGTGGCGACGTAACCTAAGGTGTATACCACGATAAAATGATAATGGAGGTGTTGATTTATCCTAAAACGTAAACCACTACTAGAGGTAATGATGGAGGTGGGTGATGATTTAGCCTAAAGCATATGTGACTAACACTAGAAATGTTGTATGAGGAAATGTCGCATGATGAATGTAAGGTCCATTTTATTGGTAAACCCTCGAAAGTTGAGTATGGACAGAGGAACTAAATTGCGTCATAGGGTGGTGATGACAACACATAGAAGACAACATAGTATAAAGGACCAAGTGATGAATATGGTATGTAAATGCACAGTGTGGGAAATGTAATACAAGATGTGTAGGGTGTGTAGAATATGTGATATGGAATATGTGATGATAGGTATAGATAGAAATAGGATATGTAGTGATGAAATGTAAAGTTAGACCCATATATAATGTAACCTAGCGTAAATGTAGGATGTAGGGATGAAAATGTAAAACTAGACTCATATGTAATGAAGAATAGTATAGCATATAGAAAATGCATGGTGTGAAAATGCGTAGTACAAAATGTGCCTAAGGGCGTAGTGACTGTAATAAATGTAATGCGTAGAATGGGACTAGTATAATGTATAATGGATGATGTATGACACTCAATGTAGGGTGAAATGTAATATGTAGTGCCTATGATGTGATGTGTGGGGTTCAGTGTAATGGTAATCCCTCAACAATCGAGTGTGAACCAAATCACAAGAGTGTGTCATCGGGTAATGACAGTGCTATGATGCGCTATATGATATGCTTATAGGAAAGAATAGTAAATGGGAAATATGAGAGGTGGGATATAATACTATGTAATCATGTGGGGACAGAGGAGGGGGTGTGATTGTTATATTTCCCCTCCCAAATGTATGGGATACAGGTATTTAGGATACGCTATCGAGTAGATCATTGTTGTTGTGATAAAAAATACCTGGAGCGGCATTAAAAACTTGGTAAGCTATAGAATGGGGGGGGGGGGTCGTATAGGGACCCATTATGATGGAGTGTATAGAAATTCATCGCGTATTCCTCATCTATAAAATTGATCGGTGGACAACCATGAGCATGCCAACATGAAATATTAGGAATATGGGAAGGAGAGCAATCTCTAGTAATGAAGATAGTGCCAAAGGGCATGGGGAATAAGAGTGAAGAGTGGAGAGGATCTATTGTACCACCAATATAATTCAGCCAAGACTGTCATAGTGTAAGTGGAGAATCACGATGGGTACAGGAAGCAAAGATTGTTAAATGAAAAACTCGTGATCCATAAGTTGTTATGATGTGGAAGTATCCATGATAAAAATGAGGTGAGTGAAGGGGGGTTGGATGTCATTGAGTGTCATAACAAACCTAGGCAAGTAGTCGCATGTATATATAGTATTTAAACTAGTGAGATCGATCGGAATGTGTTCCCAAAATGACCTACTCATAAATAATGTGCATGTAAAGGGGGTCACGGAGTAACCTCTAGAAGAGAGGAAGATGAAATGGCATCAACACTATGAATAGATCCCTTATATAAGACCATAGAATTAGTAGATGGAGGAGTTTTGAACTAGTATTTTCCTAGGCCATCAGTTACAAAGGTTTCTTCAAAATAAGAATTATCTATGCCAAGAGGAGTGAAATCAAGTTGTTGTAATGACCCATCTGTGAGTTCTATTACATCAACTTCGTCATCAGAATCTTCCAAAGTATCAGTGTGTGCATCATCAGTTTGGGTGGCATTATATAGGACATTGGTAGGTAATGTTGAAGTGAGATGGGTAGAAGAAGCGGTGAATAACATAGGTGGAGTAATAGTAGGGGAAAATACCATAGGTGAAATGATAGCTGAAGTGCGAGTAGATATAGTAAGAGAAGTAATAGTACGAGTGGTGGAGGAAGATGCACTGGATTGACCAACATCATATTTATCAAGACTAGCATACAAAATATGGTGTGTAGGTGAATGGGCATAGAGGTAACAAGATCAATGTGGCAGCATTTGAATGGTTCAGAATCAATGGCAATAGTGTGTTCATAGCCATCATTGAGTAACTTGACGCATTGATTTACGGTGGATGGCATGGCTTGCATTGCGTGAATCCAAGGCCGACCTTAGGGGACATTAAATTGAAAAGAAGCATCAATGACATATAATTTAGTGAGAATAATTTTAGGTCCAACCTGAATATGTAAGGAAATAGTTCCTAAGCATGTGCAAGTGGAAGATTAATAACCACAAATGAGGGTGGAGTTATGAGAGATGAGACTGTCATTTATACCTAATTAATGGAAGAGAGAGAGGGCACAAAGGTTAACTGCATATCCATTATCAATGAGAACATGCTTGATACAAGTAGTGCTAATAACGGCAGTAATGAGCAACGAAGCGCGTAGATAAATTTTCACAAAAGGGGATATATCCTTATCAGTAAAAGAGATAGAACATGGTAAATTACAAAGAGACTGAATGAGATGTGTGAAATCCTCAGTGGAATGATCGCGCTCAATGTGAATAGCATGGAGGACAGCCTCTAGTGTGGTTTGACAATCTGGCACATTTTGCAGTAAGTCATAGAGAGAGATATTAGCCAGTGTATTTTTGAGTTGGTCAATAATTTCATAGCCCTTGGAAGTAGCTAATGGGGTTGCAGGCATAATGGGTGGTGGGAGAAAAATGTGTGGATTGGTCGATGGATTAAGGCAAGTGCGATGAGTAGTAACTACATTGATAGAAAAATCAAACTGAGGCATGATAAAGCGGGGAGGGTGTTGAGTACGTATACACATAAAATCGGATGTGGTAGTAACTATATTGGTGACCTTAGTAGGTGTATAAGTAGGACAGAAAGATTAGGTAATAACTTGATAAGGAGATGACATGGTGTAAATGAGGTGTTAAAACATGGGGTTCACTTAAATGATTAACTATAATTAACTAAACTATGAGAAGTATAACAAGCTAGTTAATCTAATATATGAGGATTAAAACACTATAAAACTATGATAAAACAATATGGAATATTTTTAGACAACTATATCTAATGAAATAAATCCCTCACTATGCAAATACACGAAAGGAAAGGACATAGCTGATTGTTTGAGATTGTCGCAGGTTGTCACAGGTATGACGATAAAATATAGGAGTAAGAACGATCACTCAGAAGTCCCAAAAAGGTCAGATCTAGAGGATTTGAGCAAACTGAGGTGCACATGAAGGTACTGGGGTGCCCTGGTCTGTAGAATAGGTTCCTCGGTCTCTGTAAAGTCTCAGAATTTGGTTTTCGTATGGTCACAAGATGATCTGGAATATTTCCTCTCTATTGCACTAGATCTTCCAAGCTACGTTGAGTGTGTGAAATAATGTAAGATGAAGGAATGACCTACAAAAGACAAAGAATTATCAAAACCCTAAAAATAAAAGATGTAAAATGAATGGGTTGGAATGACCTCAACTGTCACAACAGTGAGCTTACTAAATTGAGCGAGGCACTACGTTTCAAACCCAAATGTATTTCTAGTATGTGTGTGTATGTTGTGCCCTAGGTTCTCTTGTGCCAGTTACACTTTTTGAAGTAGCGAGTAATAATAACTATAGAAAATGTAATAGTATGTGTGCATGAAATGGAATAGAATCCTCCCCCTATGCTATGTGTGTTGATGTAGATCACCTAGCCTTGATGCATGGCACTATGTGGATGCAAGTGATGCAATGGATGTAACTCTAGATGGCGTGATAGTAGTATGTGACACTAGGACCCTCATTATGGTCTCATAACTTTAGTTTTACAGGGTTCTCTTGCTCTAGTTTCATAATTACCCCTGACATGGCTGACTAGGAAAATGATAAGGATGAAAAATGGTTAGAAGAGGCCCAAAAAGAGGCGGGAAAGAAGAACATGGACCAGGACACCCCAGGTGGGACTAAGGAACCCAAAGGTGTCTCACTATAGGCCTAAGCACCTCATTTTAGGCTAAAATGATGTGACATTTATGAAATAGGTGGGTATGCATAGGAAAATACGCGGGAATTTCGAAATAAAAGATAAAGATAAAAATAAGGTGGTAGTAATTAGTATTTTCTTCACTTTAGAACCTCTAAATAGTAGTATAAGACCGAGCTAAATAATGCCTAAAGTGCATGATTTTATGTGTACACTAGGACTAACATTACCTCAATCCATATGCATGCGACAAAGATTAATACATATGAATCTCAATATTTGCAAGCTGAGTAGATTCTTCTAAAATGGAAATGCAACAGGAAGAGCCAACTCAAAGGAAAGTTGATTTGAATGCATAGTCATTAGATTTGATTATTCATCATTTGTGTGGACCATAAAAAAGCTTCTCCATATTAAAATCTTTATCCACTTTTCCAGCTAGAAAATGTAACACAAAATCCTCCAACAATAATGGCGTGACATACAGTTTAACAACCATGTTGCTATGTACCTTGGGATATGATAATTTAATATATATGGGTTGATGGAGATGCCGACATGTGGCACACATCCCCTTAGTTATATGTATGGGTTCACATGGGATATAATATTATAATGTCTATGGGTTGATGGAGATGCCGACATGTGGCACACATCCCCTTAGTTAGTTATATGGGCTCACATAGGAATTAATTATATTGGGTAATGGGTCGGCCTACATTGGGATTAGGTGTTACCCATCCTATTTAAATGATGTGAGTATCATTATGAGGAGGTCATGGATGTATGAGTTGAGTCTTCTACTTGGTAGAGATATATTGGAGGTGTCCCCCTCGAAGTGGATTCCCATCTTGGGAGATTTTGGAGTTACTCCTTCCTTAAGAAGCATTATATGGTGTTGCCCTACCTTAAGGGTATTATTCTTCATATATTGATATTAGGGCACCTTGGCCCCCCATATATCTTGTGTTGCATTATCTTCTACAAATTATTCATTTATTATATGCAAAGTTCTTATCAAGTGGTATTAAAGCAGTGATCCGGGCAATTTGTGGGATGAAACCCTAATGTTGGTGATTCGTCTATATCTAGAGATCGAATTGTAATTTTTCAAATATTTTTGTGGGGAGTGGATACATAGTTCAAGTGATATTCCCTCCAAATTTCATATTTTTTGGAGTTGTTTTGTAAAAGTTGTGTCCATTTTAGGGTTAAAACCCTAATTCTGTGGTTTCGTCTATATCTTCTGAATAATGAAGAATTAGGAAATAAATGTTTTTGGGTTGATGGTAATATATTCAAAGGTGATACCACTAAAATTTCAGAATTTTTGAATCTAATTTGTCAGAGTTATTTCATTTTTATTATTTTTCATTATTTTACTCCACAGGCCGCAATTTGAGGAATTTTCCTGAATTTCTTACATTTTTGGAAACCTCTCAAAAATTAAATTAGGGTTTGTGTTCTGTGATTTTTGATTTTTGGCTGAAATTTATCTGAAAGGATTAGAACAAGGTTTGATCAAAAGGGTCTATTCCTAAAACCCTAGTTTTGTAGATCATGGGGATGGTAGCTTTTTTTGGAGATGGTAGGATTGATGCTAGAGAATGGTGGAACAAATTTAGGGATAAATTATCTAAACCATCAGATATTTGGTTATTCAAGTTGTGGATTAGTGGCCCTGCACAGATTTGATTTTCTGAGTTAGAAAAGGAAAAGTCTAATTGTTCTTTGGAGGAACCAGAGCAAGTTTTCATGGACAGATGGGAAACAAAAGAAGAAGAAGAAGAAGCGGAAGAAGAATAAAAAGAAAAATAATAATTGGAAGAAGAAGAATGAGAAGCAAAAGCAACATCAAAAGAAGAAGAAGAAGAAGAAGATGTTGATGATGAAGCTACTACACAGGATAGTGCATCTCCAAGGAAGGAAGCTTCAATATTTCAGTTTGAAGGGTGCATTCAAAGAAAAAAGGTAATTGTTTCCATAAACCCTAGCAGCAAATATAACTTCCTCAATATGGATGTATCTCACAATCTACATGTGTAAACAAAGAATATCAAGGAATCTCAAATGGATGGTAAGCAGATTCAAGTTTTTGAAGATTTAAAACTTTCTATGGATAAATATGTTTTACATTCAGATTTTTATGCTTTAGATATGGATGGTATGGATATTGTTCTCGGATATCCTTGGTTAGAGGCATTGGGAACAATTAATATTAATGTGCAAAATAAATTCATGAAATTATGGTACAAGAGAAAGAAAATTACATTGCAAGATATCACACTTAGCAAGGAAAAAAGTAATGTAAAATTGGATCACGAAGATGAATGTAAAGATGGTGAAGAGGGGAATACGGATGAATCAGAAGGAGAGGATGATGAAAAAGTAAAAAATAATTTCTCTACCCAAGCGAAAAAAGAAATAACAAACAAGTTCGAAGAGGAAAAGAAAGTAGAGGAAAAGATTGATAAGGTTGAGCATATTACGGTTGCACCATATAGACACCCACACCATCATGAGAGGAAAAAATCATGGAGAAATTTTATGACACATGAGGATAGAAATTCATATGGATATACAGGGAATCACAGGAATAATTTTGGCTATTCATGGAATCAATGGAACAATAATTATATGACATGCAATCGCAGGAATAATAATTATGGATATGCGTGGATGCCAAGAAGAAACACATATGGATGAGTATGGAACCAAATGAGAAAAATGGAATATGGAATTAGGTTTGGAGTAGCATCACCCACTAGGATTTCATATGGGTGGTTGGATGATTGAGCATGGCAACAAGTGCTCAATAATTTAAAGCACATTCATTATATGGCTTTTTCTTATGTTTCAGGGATGAAACATGTCAAAGAGGGAGGCAATGCTATGTACCTTGGGATATGATAATATAATATATATGGGTTAATGGAGATGCCAAAATGTGGCACACATCCCCTTAGTTATATGTATGGGTTCACATGGGATATAATATTATAATGTATATGGGTTGATGGAGATGCCAACATGTGACACACATCCCCTTAGTTAGTTATATGGGCTCACATAGGAATTAATTATATTCGGTAATGGGTCGGCCTACGTTGGGATTAGGTGTTACCCATCCTATTTAAATGATGTGAGTATCATTATGAGGAGGTCATGGATGTATGATTTTATTCTTCTACCTGGGAGATGTAGATTGGAGGTGTCCCCCTCGAAGTGGATTCCCATCTTGGGAGATTGTGGAGTTACTCCTTCCTTAAGGATAATTGTATGGTGTTGCCCTACCTTAAGGGTATTATTCTGAATATATTGCATATTAGGGCATCTTGGCCCCCCACTATATCTAATTGGGTTTGCTATATTTATGCAAATTATTCATTTATTATATGCAAGGTTCTTATCAGATACCACTTGATAAGATCCTTGCATATAATAAATCAATAAATTGCAGAAAATAATAAATCACAAGAGATATGGGGGCCCAAGATTCCCAAACAATTGATATATGCATAATAATACACACATGTAAACTATGGCAACAAACATACAATGCTCCTTAAGGAAGGAGTAACTCCATAATCTCGCAAGATGGGAATCCACTTCGAGGGGGACACCTCAATATACCTCTACCAATTCAAGGAATCAACTCATACATACATGACATCCTCATAATGATATCCACATCCTTTAAATAGGATGGGTAATACCTAATCCCAATGTAGGTCGACCCATTACCCAATATAATTAATTCCTATGTGAGCCCATATAACTAACTAAGGGGATGTGTGCCACATGTCGGCATCTCCATCATACCCATAAGTGCATCGATCTACAATAATCATGTCCTCAGGGTACATGAGCACATATACAAAAACATATGCAATCTACATCATGTAATGCATTTAAGGGAAACTCTCTCTCACACTGAAGATTCTATGACGAGATCTCCTCCAAACCTCTCAGTGGTGGTTATTTTACATGGTAATCTAACTAACACTCGATGACCTATGTGCATTTGCTAGACCTTGATGGAAAATAAATATCCTACATCACTGAATCCATAGTCTAGGTGAAAGAACGACCATGTTGAATTTCCAAAAATTGAGCTAAGATGGTACGTAGGGCATTGGTAGTACCCCAATTGTCCTGATTGAATCCAAGTGAAAACTAATGTCATGCATCAGATCGCCTTTCCTGCTTATGACCCACTATGCCAACATGTAACATCTCTCTCTATGGTCCATAGTTATTGAACATGTCTATAAATAATGCTCTCTATGGATTCCTCTATTGCATGATGGACTGTCTCATACTCTCTCTCTCTCAATATTCAAGGCTGCAAATCTAACTACCATTTGAAAGGGGATAACATGGTGATTGGCATTCCCCTTAGCAATCCCTAAAACCATATCAACCTGGTAGTATGCTCTCTATGATACTAAAACACAAAAGACTAATGGCCCAACCGATTCACCTAGAGATGGCATCTATATCTATGGATATGCATGTGTACTCTTATTCCACACATCTTTGAATACTGTAAACAAACTCTGTTTTACTTCTCCTTATATTTAGGATTAATCCATCACACACACACGCACACATGTGATGGATTAGTCCTAAATATAAGGAGAAGTAAAACATAGTTTGTTTAATAACACTCCTAAAATTGAAAGGAACGATAACCAGATCATACCAAGCCAAGAATACAGATGCTAATCAAACACCACGATCAATAAGATGAAAGCAAATCGCCATAATAACTTTACATAAAACCTTTGCAAACAAATGAGCAACAATATCATATATTATTATGGAACTCAATGCAATACATTGAGAATGGGCCTTGCTTAAATAGGTAAGGAATAACAATCTAAGAACCAGTCAAGGTCATAGATCAAGCCATAAATCAAGGAAATAACTAGTCATCAAAGAACTAGTCAAGACCATAGATTTAGGAGAGAACTAGACATCAAGGATCTAGTCAATACCATAGATCAAGGAAAGAACTATACCTAACAACTAGATAATATCTCCTAATATCTAAATAAGATAAAAGAAATATCCACACACGTAAGTGGTTGAGGATAAATATAATAAAGGTAAATAAAGTACCTAGGTGAACATGAGCTAAGGTAAATACCTACTCTAACAAAAATTTCCTATCCACGTGAGTTTGGTTTAACAACCAAATCTCACACATAACAATATTTTAAACAACTCACCCATATACTAGCTCACAAATAATATTATGCTAACCCATAATGTGAGCACTAATATTTTATATTTCCTAACATTATTGCGAACACCTCAGTATACGAAAAGTCAAATGGCAAAGAAAATGGTCCATCCAAAAAATTAATCAAGAGAAATAATCTTACTTATTCAACATAGAATCAAGTCAGGATGTTACAGTTATTGAAAGTAGTGACATTATCATTTTGATCATTAATCCTTATTTAGATGTTAACCCCTATTCAAGTACTAGAAGGTAATATATAATGAGACTCCATCATAGAAACATTATGAGAGAATTATATATATTTCATAAGTATTGAAATTTTATCTTGATAAGGGCACCCACTAGGATGGTAAGTAAGAAAATGGAACAAGGAAAGTACAATGTAGAAGTTAGGAGATGGTAACGAGTGCACAGGGCTTGTGCAGATACATTGTGCAATGGTTTGATTGCACAATGTACATTGGTTGCACAAGGTAAAGAGGACTATGTTTCCATGAAGTTATGAAGGAAAGGAAGATTATTTTTCCTTGTGGTTTTTTCTTAGTGTTTGCACAATGTAATGATATAGTCATGTGGGTTGAGAACAAATCCTTATGTTAATAGCTAACAGACACATAGTAATAGTACACAAATGACATGACTTGTTGAAAAAAATTATTAGAGGAGTGAAAAAGAGTCACAAAGATAATATATCCATGGACATGCATCACCAAAAGAAACAAGGTCAACATATAGGCATGTCTCATAAATTATCTTATAGATATGTAGCAAAATCTCAAGGATTGATTATCCTCAACCACCAGAACTGAAAAATGTAGTAGGTCATGTAGAAAGACAATGTGGTATTTTATCTTATGTAAAAAAAGACAATGTGGTATTTTAGAGGAGTTATTGAACTCACTTGTAATGCAAATAGATATAGAATGTAATAAAATATAAAGGGAGTTAAGTTCACCATATGAGGGGGTAGAGTGGTGAAAAGAAGAGAAGAAAGTCGAGATGAATTGAACAAGTGAATCTTGTGAAGGGTCCTGGAGAAACACCATTGTAATAGGTCTAGGATATTAGCTCATTTTATTTGTAAGAGTCCTGATAATGTGAGTAGTATTTGTAGATTTCATTAAAGATGTTAAAATTGAGATAAACCTAACTATATGTGTGTGGATCTCATGTGTATTTTAAGGAAATTCATGGGTCTATATATTCAAGTAAATGTCAATATATTGGGAGCTATGAGGTTTATAGTATTTAATTTTGAAACATCCACCACTCCTATAAAATGTCAACAACTAATCTGGGAGGCTAAAAATCCTACAAAATGACTAGATGTTTTCCCAAAACAAACATCGACTACAATCTTTATGCCTTAAAAGCTTTACATCATTCCTGAAATCTTGAAACTGAGTAAGCACTGACTATATTAGATTTTGAAAAACTATTTATTAGATTATAATTGTTGGAGCTACAGGACCAATTCTATCAGGTGTAGAGTGACCTTAATTTCTTATATTTACTAAAATAAATGTAAAGTATAAGAAAAAATAAAAGTATAAAGAAATCTTTCTTTATAATTTTATTTTTTCTTATACTTAACATTTATTTTAGTAAATATGCCCCATTCCCTCGCCTGCAACCTCAATAACCTTTGTATAATTCATAATACTAAGAACATGTATGCGTTATAATGTGTATGTGTTATTTCGTGCATGCATTCCATTATTTCTTCACACAAATAGAGACCTCCTAACACCAGAAATGATTTTTTAAGCCTAAGGCTTGTAACTATTCAAACATGGCAACCTGCATGTTTTAGACTGAATCATGTATGAATTCATCTTTTGACAGAATAAATTGTATAAGAACTATCAATATCTTTATAAAAATATTCTTATCACGTCAAACACACTATCCTCTTTCTAAATATATAAAACTTCATTTTTTTTTACTATTGTAAGGTTTCTAACTATATTTATTTCAAACTATGTCTTTTATACCTCTATTTTCAATGATTATACATGTTTATATTCATCATGTATCTTTTGTTTAACACATCCAAATTGAATAAAAATTATATAGTCCCAAACTAGGACTAATTCTATATATATTAAAAAAATCTAAATTTTGATATTTTTTGAGATAGTTAGGGGGTGACACAGTCTGCTATCCCTTATTTTTTAAATTTCAAAATACTGTTACGTGGAAAATCGTAAAAAAATATTCATTAGAAAATTATGAAAAAAATCTATCCCAAACTAGATGTTCTTATCCATCTTTCCACTAAAGAGTTTTAAACAATATTAAATAGTGCTCGAAAACTGAGGGAAGGGGTGGAGGGGGGGCAGGGGCACGATCGTCTCTCTACATTTTAGCTCTTTGACCCACTTACACTAAACCATTTTAAAAAAAAAAAAAAAAATTAGTTTAGAAATTAGACTCAAAATTCTACAATTTATGCCTTTATAACATCTTCAAAGTTTGAATGTAGCTATCACATATAATTCATACAAGTTAAGGTTTCTTGTGTTTCAGAAAAAGTGTCCACTTAAGACACCCTTTTTGCCTGCCGCACCCCCCTCGCACCCTCCTACTCATTTCCGTGCACTTACCCATATCTTTGTCTCTAAAGTGTCTCTCATGTGACGTGCATGGAAATCGCCCTTACATTCACATGTGTTCTAACTAAAAACACAAGGTCTAACATTACACACAACTACTTTAAACATTGGTATTATTAATCAACTATTCATTGTATTATGAGATACCTGCAAATTATGTTTCCTGTACGAGATGCACATTGTCCTCATTCAAATGATTAATAAAAGTGACACATGATTATATGAAAAAAGAGTATCACATTGGTTCCCTACACGAGTCTTTCACTTCCTTAAACCCCTTATTTATTCCCTCTCTTTGTCATGCAATGTTTCACTCCGGCAAATTTAAGTTATATGATGGATGCCCCATGGCGTTTCCATTGCACAATTCACATGTGATTGCTAGTTTATATTCAAAACATGTTTTTTTCTCTAATTTTTTTTTCATTTTTAAAAATAATTAGATTCTTTTTATCAAATTATTATTCTCTGTACTATTATAACATCTATTAAATAAAATTAAACATATTTAATTTCACTTCAATACGTTCGACATTAATATGCCAATAGGAGACACTTTGTTAAATCTCGAATCATTTCATTGTTGGTTAACAATGAGAATTTTTTTCCGTGTGGGGGATTTGAAAAAAATAAAATCCTTTGAACGTTAATAAAAATTGTGAATCCCGTGAAGATATGGTTTTAGAGGGTTAGAGGTAGTCAAAGGGAGTGGTGAATTCATTGTGGAAGTTGCACCCATTTTCCAGCGCTAGGAATACCCTTGTGCACTACGTACAAAAGATAATAGCCCGGAGGAGCCAAGTTCTTAGACGGAGGAGTGACGACGACGAGCTGGCAGGTGAGGGGAAACAGAACAATCTCGGAAATCTGTAGGTTGAGCAGCCTCTGGTTCATGGAATAACTGTGGGTTGAAAACGCCGGTGCCATGAGCTTAACAGAGATATCCTCTTCACTCGTGGGAATTCCTACGGAGAACTCCAACATGAAGCTGTCGGCATACATCATCACGTCGCCTTCGCTGTATGTAATGTTGGGGCGGCTCGACGTCAATTCAGGCGCCAAGTAAGGCGGAGAGAAGGCTTCCAGTCTCAACTCCGTGGGGAACATCACATTCACAAAGTTGTAGTAAATGTTGGGATTGCTCCCACCCACCAGAACTCGTCCGTCCGGCAGGACATGACATGATGAATGATACATGCGAGGGATTGTGGACGGGGCCATCGTCACAAACCGGGCGCCGGGGTCGGAACCCGGCTTGTAAAGAAGGGGATGAAATACAGGGTCGCGTCCCAAGAACCAGCCCGCGACGCCTTTTCCGGCACCGTTGATAATGAGTACGTCCCCCGTGGGCAGCAGAAGCATGTCCCCCATCACCCTCGGCAAAGGCATTTCTTCCATCATCCACTGCGGATTCGGATCGGGGAGGCGCAGTGTGCCACAGCTTGTGGCGGCGGTGAGGAAAGTGCCGTTATTGGCGTCGGAGAAAGCGTCGGGCCGCGCTCCGCCGCAGATCAACACCGATGCCTCTGTAAATCCTTGATTGCCGTCGAGCGGGAGGAGCACCGAGGAGCCCGAGGCCGGGTAGTTCCGCGTAAACCCCCCCGGCATGGGAGGAAACTCGCGCAGTACGGTGGCGTTGTTGTAATTGAAGAGAATGGAGCGCGTGTTTGCGAAGATGAAGAGGTTGCCGTCGGGCAGGAGGTGCACGAACGGATACAGATTGTTCTCGCTCAGATCGGTGGTGTCTTTGAGGAATGGCAATTCCAGGGTGGAGGTGGAGTCGATGGGGCTGCTCTTGGGCACGAACTCGTAATTAAACTGTCTCCGCCCTCCCACCACGATGAGTCGCCCGTCGGGCAGCACGGCGTCGGTGCTGTACCAGCGACGAACAGCGAGCGCAGCGGGGAACTCCTCCCAGTCGCAACCGTCGCAGGCGTCGAACACACGCACCACACGCTCGCCGTCATTGTAGCCGCCCGTCTGGATGAGGCGGCCGTCTTTGTCCATGCCGCCGCCGGAGCACCAGGTGTCCGTTTTGATCATGAGAGGGCGCACTCTGTTCATTGCAATGTCGTACTCAACGGAGTGCGCCCAGCAGTCATTCTTGAGAGCTTTGTCGTTGGGATCCAGTCTGCATTCCCCGTGGGGCAGAGATATGTTGGAGGGACCGTAGTCTGCCCTGTCGAAGATGATCACCTTGTCGTTCCTCATCAGAGCCATGTGCATGGCCGACACGCCCGAGTTCTCCATCAACGTCTCCCATGACCCCTTGTAAATATCATCCACTCCTCCTCCACACCACAAACATAACAACAACAGCAGCAACACCACAACACCACTCCTTCCCATTCCCATTCCCATTCCCATACAAATCTCAGTTTCCTCTTTCCCCGTTATGGATCTACCATAGTACGTACTTAAACAAGAGTTCAAATCAGGCACGCGATGGGATACGATGGGTCCACGCGCTCGCACGTGTCGTCTTTTATTATTACTAATTCTGGTGGATTGCATAATGCATTCCGGTAAGAAAATCTTTATTTAGTACCAATGCCGCACAAAACTAGAGCGGCGGAAGAGGTAAACGATCTTCGTTTACTATTTATACCACTGTAGAGTTGGGTCCAGCTCCTCGATTTCGTGTTCACGCTCATCTTTGTTCCGTTAGCAATTATTAACATCAAAACAAATTTTAAAACTATAGAGTAGGCATGTCTACACACCTAATTTGGGTGCATGATTTCTTTCGGGTTGTAGTGTTGACAAATTTTAAATTTGACATCCAATAGATCACGAGGTAGTTTCATTGAAAATTTAATAAATTTCAATCCAATTAGTCATGTAGTTAGATTGAGACAATCTATCACCAATCAATAGGAAATTTGTAAAAAAAATGGTAGATTCAAATTCATATCTATCAAAGATCTGTAAGTAGAGTATTTAACATCTATTTATGATTTTATATATTATTGGTTCAAATTATACCCTTATTGACATGTTTCTCTAGTGTTTATTGTCTTTTGATTTGTTTTCTTGTGTCGCCTATACTCTTCGCCTCATTTTTGCTCATCTTCTCATGATTTTTTGTGTGACCCTATTCCACCCTTTTCTCCTATTCTTTAGCTATATTTTCCCTCTCTTTATTCCCTGTAAATATTAGTGTATTTGGGGCCATTTTCCATTTTTGTAGGATTTTGACCATTTTGGTACTAAAAAAAAGATAGGATCTCTACAAAAATGATCACATTTTATGTGCCCTTTTTTACCTAAATTTTGAATTCTCTATGAGGTTTTGGATTTTTTTACCATCTTTCCCACCTACTGTGTGTCAACTTGCATGGAAATAAGCGCTTAACTTATATTTAAGAAGTCCATTAATACAAATATACACTACTACATTTAGGGACAAGTTACACAAACTGTTCAAGATGAATATATGTATATTCAAGTTATACAAGGAAGGAACTCGTTATTTCTGAAGCACCCTTACATGTCAAAAGATTGATTCCAAACTTACATAAGAACACATATTATCCTAATTATTTAACATATTAAAAAGATGACATTTCCTCCAATTGAACTACATAAGTTTGTTTTTAAATGCATTACATACACATGTTATTTACAAATTTATTATCTAGGTGAGGGGTTTGATGAATATCAGAGAAGATACATTATTATGTGGCTTAATATAGATCCCAAAGCACATTTGTTTTCCTTATGCATTCTACATACTAGAGGCCAAATTACATTTTGGAGAAGGAAATTGAGGTCCTAGTGATTTTTGATAGACCATGACAACCCCAAACAAGATTTTGTAGATTAGGGCATGAAGAACAAATTCACAAAATAAGATTCATCTAAAATTAGACTTACTGTATATTTCTTTTATAGGACTCGTCTTGAATGTACGTCCCAAGGGGTACATTCAAGATCACCGTGGGTAACTTGTAGCACATCATGAGAGATCATTATAGAATCCACTGCCTTATACCACCAAACATCACCTTTCCTTATATTTATATTTCCTCCCCACATTCCCATTCCCTTCATTTATCGTCTTCCACCATCCTCTTTCATTAGCTTGCACATAGCTGATGATATTGTCGTAGGAATCCCATCATTCATGACCCCTATTCCAAATTAATTTCATTGGTTGGGCTAATGAATTGTGTTGATACTAAGTCAAGTCTTCTAGGGTGTAGTGTCATGCGTAATTGTGGAGTGTGCCACCTGGAATTCTGTATTAAAAAGAGTTGGTAGGGGAATGATGAGTGTACAATTCATATACATGTTGGTAACATTATTTGACATGTCAAAAATTAAGGCATAAGTGTGTTGATGTGATGTGGTACAATGCAACTCTAAGAATTTGTGAGATAAGGCATGTCATAGTAGGAGTTGTGAATGCTATAAAGGAAGTTGGTGTAAAACTATAGTAGTTATGAATGCTACATTGTGAAGGATGAAAGACTATTGAAACAACGAGTGTTGCATTTTTATATATGATATAGTCAAGGTTAGAGGGTCCAAAAAAGTACTATCTTAGACCATGAAACCCATAGATTTACACATGTATTGCAGACTATCACACAAATATGCCCGAACGGAAATAATTTAATCTTTTATATTTCCTTAGATCGGATATTATAAACACACACACACCCACCCACCCACCCAAGTCTACCAACCTCCCCACACACATATAGAAGTAGGGTATATGCACAAAGATGGGAGAAAATTTAGTGGCCACTTTTTTGATTTTTCAAAAAGCATAGAGCTACTTTAAAAATTGTGTACGCCCTTTTAAAAAAGTATATACACCCTTTTCAAAAGTACACATGCCTAGTTGCAAATCATTAGCCAAACCTAATCTAGACAGGTTCAACACATAAAATATAAAAGAGTATACACCCTCTGGAATACAAATGGGTACACACTTTATTTTCCATAGGGTGCACACCCTTTTTGTTGCTATTAATCAAAAAATCCACAAAACCAACTTAATAAAGCATACACCATTTCTATTTCTAAGGTCATACACTCTTTTCATCATAAAAGGATTTTAAAAAGTATATACACCCTTTTCAAAAGTACACATGCCTTTGCAAATCATTAGCCAAACCTATTTTAGATAGGTTCAACACATAAAATCTACAATAGTATACACCCTATGGAATAAAAATGGGTACACAATTTATTTTCCATAGGATGCACACCCTTTTTGTTGCTATTAATTAAAAAATCCACAAAACCAACTTAATAGAGCATACACCATTTCTATTTCTAAGGTCATACACTCTTTTCATCACAAAGGGCATATGCCCTATCTAAAATGTTAAACAAAAAAATGCCCATGTTTTTTATTTGCAAAAACATGTGAGCTCGCAATATACTTTTTAGAGGAGATAAAAATAACATATATTCCCTTGCAAGCCCTTATTTATCCTCCTACTTTCTCTTGCACACCTAAATGACCATGCGACGACCCCACTAAGTGGTTTCCTTCATTTAATATTGTTAATTAGTTAAAAATAGTTTGTTTTAAATAAGTTAGGGTAATGAAAATAAAAAATGGATGATTGCAAGCATACATGACACACTTTTATATAGATAAGTGACTCATGATTTCTTAAAAATGACATTTTATATAATTTTGAGTGATGATATGTGATATATCGATTTTGAATTTATAATGGTGTAAATATATTAAATGTATGATTGTGAGTGTAGGGTACTACTATGTTTAAATAAAAAATGAAAAACAATCTTTTTATCTTATTGTTCAAAACACTGGTTTGTTTGTACAAACTAACATATTTAATGACAAATATAGACACTAAATCACGCTGGGTACATTTCTAGGTCCTAGTGACATACTAATATTCATATGATTCATAAGTGAGAAAAGTACTAATTGATCATTGTCTTTGGCCTCTTTGCTTTCTTTTTAGCTTTCATCTTAGTCTTACACACCCCATTACCAATATGACCTTTGTTACATCAAAAAAAAATTATAGACACCAATGCCCAACCAGGACGCCAACACCCAGACTACCTCATCCCCTCTGGGTACCCCCGACCTCTTTGTATCTTGCTCGCATATTTTGGGTCTTTTCTAGTTGTTGGGCATCTTGTTTTCTTTGTGCTCTTCCTTTTAGTGGTTAATTACAAAATTCAAACAAGGGAATCATATAAATACAAATCTATGTGACCATAATAAAGGACCAAGCTCTAAGCCTCTATTACTATCACCTAAGGTTACATCCAAAATAATTTCAAGAGCATAAAAGCATCCATCTAGCATCCATTCAAGGGAAAAAGGACTGGATTATTTTGCATACACTTCATAGGAGGGGAAGTTCATTTTTCCATGTACACATCTATTTACATCTTCTGCATCTAGTCATTTATCACTATCAAGTACATCTTACACAAGAGCCACCAAGGACATGATTCTACACACACACACATAACTAAATGGAGTCTAAAATGTAGTGTAACACTCGGATCGTAAGTTCACTTAGTCATGTGACATCTAGGGTAACTCTGACTCCCCATTTGCATATCTTTTTTTAGGATTTGATGTGTTTTAGGATTTTGTAGGTGCTCTTTCTCTTTGTAGGTTTCAGGAGAATTTTGCAGTCATAGTGCGATACACATGATACCAACAACGAAGGGTAGTGACACAAAAAGAATCACTTTCTAGCCATTTTCACAATCATAGGCACCCATGAGTAGTATCTGACACCTAGGCGCCCTTGACCCAGTCTAGGTGCCCTAGTCTAGGTAGATTTGACTATCGCAATTTTATGAGCCTCATAGTGAAAGTTTCCTCATGTTTACCAGTTCTCCAATTTAGCGCAGTCCAGGATTAATTGTGAAATTAGTTGAGTATTTTATCTCTTCTCTTGCACTTAGGGTTTCAAATTTAAATTACATATTGTTTAGGTTAGATATGCACTTTATTGCTATATCATTACATTATGACTCTACAATTAGGAATTTGACCTTATTTATTTTAAATATTTGTTAAATCATTTGGTGAACCCCTCTCTTAGAACTCCTTTCCCTAGGTTCCACTATACCCTAATGGCTAAAAGCAGAGATTCCTCTCCTAGGAAAGTTATGCGTCATGAGATTATCAATCCTATCCTTAATGATGTTGTTGAAGTTGAACTTATTGATATTTATCATAATGTTCAATTTGATGATAATGTTAAAATATTTCTTGTTGCTAATGAACACAAAGTTCCTACTAGTCTTTCCCACTCTACTCTCAGCATTGTTTCTAAGGATTAAAAAATTTCTGGATGTAATCCTTGTTATTCCATAGGCACCAAGGCTACTCCGCCTTCTTCTATTTTTGTTAAGGATCTTGATGATGTTATTATTGATTATATGCTTGGTCTTGATTATGCTACTATAAATAAAAATTGTGTTTCTTTCAATGATGAAAATGTATATGCACATGATGTTGTTTCTCATACTAGTCAGGATGAATGTCAAGTTATATCTAATGATTCTTCTATTTCTGATTTTTTTTTACTGATGGTAAATATAAATCTTATGATAGTTCTTATCCTACTTCTCTATATGTTGATGAATTGCTCAATGAAATACTTGAATGTGAAATTTTTTCTGATAACGATTATATTTCAGAGCATGAACAAGTTAGTGACAATTCTACTTCTCTTAAGATTGTTGAATGTGAATTTTCCAATTTGCTTTCATCTATTTCTGAGGTTGTTTCTGATGGAATTTATGATGATTCTTTCATTCCTACTAGCTCACCTTTTATGGTTTCTTCTGATATTCCATGTTCTTCTCTATGTCCTTCCTCTTCTTCTCTTGATGATATGCATGTTGCTTCTTCTATTCATCTTAGTATACCTCATATTATTTCTTCTACATCTACATCTGGTGTGCCCATAACATCTTCATCTTCCACTTCTTATTCACACATTCCCATGATCACTCATAATGGAAAGCTTTAACCTCTCAATGTATCTCTCATGTCTTCTACGATTCCTTCACATTATATTTTTTCACTCGTGCATGATGTTGGCCAGTTGTAATCTCATGTTCAATCTCTCACTCTTGAAATAAAATCTCATTATGCTTCTATTGATAATAACTCTTTTCATGAAAATTCTATTGCAAAGAAAATCACAATTCAACATTTCCTAAGGATTTCATCATGCCTACATTTTCATGTTTCAATGGCACTGACAATCCATATCTACATCTTAAACATTATTGTTTAGCTATGGATTTGTATTCGAATGATCGATTATTGCTGAAAGATTTCCTTCATAGTCTTGTGGATGATGCTCTCAAATCATTTACTCATTTTCATTTTGGATCTTTTGAAATGGAAGATCTTTTTCTTAGCCGCTTTATGCTTAACAATGGTTCTAGATTCATATATGATTACTTTCCTAGCTTGCATCAAGGAAAGAATGAGCCTATTCTAGATGACATTTTACGCTTCAATTATTGCAAGCATCAGTTATTATTTTAGCCTATTGATCTAGAGAAGCAATTTATCCCTTTTCATGGCTTTATTCCCACTTTCAAAAAATGATTGCAATATGATACATGTGAATCATTTACAATTTTATGCAATAAGCTCATTGATCTAGAACATGATTTAATTACTACACATGTTATAGATCATCCTTCTACTCCTTCTATTATTGTGTCATCTCCTACTTCTTCACCTCTTCCTTTTGTTAAATTTCCTCCAAGGTATCCATCTCCTCTACCTCGTAAGTGTGTTCCATCCCCTCCACCACATAAGTATCCTCCATCTCTTCCACCGTGTCTTTATCCTCCTAAGTCTTCTCCATCCTTTCCTTAGGAGCCATTGCATTTCTCACATGCTGTTAAGAATCATGATCTCTTGCGTGCTTTGATTGATAAGCACTTAATACACTTTCCTTCAAATCAACATCCTCCTCCTTATCACTTGCATCGCCAATGTGATCATCCTTATTGAAATTATCACCGCATTAATGGCCATCGTGATAGTGAAATTTGTGACCATCATGAAAATATAAACAATTAGAGGATAAGGGTATCATTTCCTTTGGCTCTTACTCTCGTGAGCATCATGTTTCTTTGATTCCACACAAGCATGATGATACTTTGGCTCACTTGTCTCCTCCTTCCACTTTTAGGGCCATCACTCATCCACCGCCTACGGTCATCATTAATACTCATCCTCCACCTCTCTCATCCACCGTTGCATCATCTCATTTTCCGCACATTGTTCCTACTTCACATTGGATTCCTAATCCATTGGCGTGTGTGCTTCCTACCACTACATCTCCCATCATCGGTACCATCTCATCTGACATTCAACTTGGTTCATACACTCATGTTGTTACTACTTCACATGCTTCCACCACTCCTCGTTTCCCTCTTCATCTTTGGTAGGTTATTTTTATCACCTTGTTATTTGATGACACACTCTCGTGTTATGGTTCACACTTGACTGTTGAGGGCATACTACATCCATGAACCTCACATCATACACATTACTCATTTCACACTTTGCGAATTCATGACACATCTTTCTATCACACATTCATCACAACACACTTCCTTATGAGGCACTCTAGTTCCACGATTCATACTCGATTGCTGAGGGTCTCATTTGAAATGAACCTCACCACACTCACTCACTCTTTATGCTCTATGCTTCATTGATTGTATCTTTCTAGTGCATATTTAAAACCATTTCCTGATCATGTACTCTTGTTTTATGGTTCATTCTTGACTATTGAAGGGTATTTTATAAATTAACCTCATCTCAAATATACTCATTCACATTCTCTTAGGGGCACACTACTCCTATAATTCACTTTGTATTCCATTCCATTCATACTCACAACATACTACATCTCTTGGTTGCACATTGTTTTTGCTTACTTATACTAACATGTACAGTTTGGTTACTATGTTAGACAAATATTTTATATGTCATTATTTTTTCTATATACTTTTTGGTCATAAAAATTGCACCCATGTCTCATATATGGAAGGATCAAGTCATTTGAGACAAAAATGGAACCGTCTCCAAGCTGTGGGACCTTGCGCACTTGATATGGATCTCCAGAGAAGGTCGGTTCCTCTATCTATTTCTACTGCTATTACTACTCCTAGCGCTGAAAGGGAAAGCTAAGATAACAACGCCAAGGGACCAGGGATATAATGATAACATGAAAGGAACCTACACTAAAAGGTGATAACACTAGAAAAAAGAGGGATGAACACTATCTGTTCTGAGTGAAAGTGAAGGGAAATGCGTGAAAGAAGGCTAGACACGTGTAGTAAAACTAAAACATATTTACCAGATCAGTTTCATGGAACACAAATAGAAAGGGAACTACAAGGGATGTAAAATGACACAACAAACATGCAATTTAAAAGAAAGGTAAGAAGAAATAATACCAGCACGCTTAGGACAAAGAATAATCACAAAACGATGCTTCCATTACTTCTAGAAATGCATAGAATTATTAAAATGGTGAAAGAGGATGATATCCACATGCATGAGCCAGATCTAGAGGTCTGCGACTCAAAATACATAAAATATGAAGTCCTTAACAAAAAACATAAGGATCCAAAATGTCCAACATAACAAATGAGCCTAGATCTTACATTTATAGATGAATTCATAGAAGAAGAAGAGAAGGAGGGAAAATCCAAATTTAAAATGCAACCACCAACAAGAAACATTCAATTCCCACGAATCTATCAAATGTGCTTCTCTAAGTCTGGTTGGTGTGTTGGAGAAGGAAGGAGGGTGGATCATATCAAATCAGGTGGTTGGAGCAATTAGATCTACTCATTAATGACTGGAAAGATGTTTTCCCATTTCTCACCTACCATATCTTCCAAGTATTTGAATTTGAATATCTAACATTGTAGCCTATGTCAACAACTATCGGTTGAGACTAGGGGCAAGCCAATCAGAGCTCTGTAGAAAAAGATATGGTTGTCTAAAGTTTTTCAGAGTTGTCTGTGCATGCAAGACAAGTGGTGTTTACTGATTGGCTGAAAGGATGACTAGTTGTGTAAATGTTCTTGTCATTTCTACCACATGTCACTCATTGATTTGTCACAGGGATTCGACGCCTTATTGGCATGCTTGGACTGGTTACATGTGGCACCCTCAAGTGTGTCAGGAGATGATGTGTCACAGAGAGGTGTAAATGAGGGCGTAAAGGTATGTGCATGGAAGAATGAGGTGTAGAACAAAGGCAAAAGCAAGGTGTGCATAACACACACTAAGGAAATTTGGAAAACTGATGAACGTAGAATGTATGGTCCAGGTGCAAATATTACAAGGTAATGTGCAGGGCGTGCGAGAGGGTCAGGGACTTATCTTATTGAAGCAAGTACAAAGTATGCACGCAATGATGAATAACTGCTAGGAGGAAGGCGAATGCATAGAAGATGCATGTAAGGAAATGGTGGAACAAAGAGGAAAAAGAAAAGGTGAGAAAGGGAAGCATACAAGGGTGCATGAGGAAACAATGACCAAGTGAATGTGCCAAGGAGATAGCTGAGGTGCTTGCCACTACAATGAAGATCTCTGAGCCAAAATATGTATGTAAGTTGTCCAAATAACTAGATGAAGGAGATTAGTAGCCTGGAGAGTCCATTGGGCATGGATTCTTGCAATGTAATCATGAAATTCTGATTTGTAGATTTAAAGAACTATCTCTGAAGTCACTGTGAAGGATCATTTATAGATTTAATTCCAGATCTTGCAAATTTCTGAAATAAGACTAATGATCTGGAAGCAAAAGAAGAGCACATGCAAGAAGAACGCGAGAAGAAAGAACTCTATAAAAACAAACAATGTGCGCGTAGTGCACTTGGAGGAACTGAAACTATTCTAATATATACAAAACAATGTAGCAAACTTAATGGAAGGGTTTGAGATAGATCCTATTTACTAGGATTTGCAACACGCCTCCATCAAGATTAGTTAACTTGAAAGAGTTATCCTCTTTGTACGAACTGAATTTATATGGGCCACTCCAAAGTGCATCAAACTTTGAATGACACCCTGGTTTAGCTCTGTTAGCATCCCATTTCAAAACCAAGTCCCTAATTTCAAAATATTGAGGCCTAGCCTTTCTGTCAAACCATTTCTTTGTTACTTGTTGATGTTTTTCTAGCCTGATCATGGAAGAGTTTCTTGATTCTTCAAGATTAACCAGCTCTTCCATTCTAATTTCTCTTTGGTCTATGCCTTCGAACTCTAGCCATTGGGAAATCATTAATGAGTTCAATTCCAACATCAAAGGAAGGGTAGCCTCTCTGTGATAGATAAGATTGTAAGGCAAAGTTTCTATTGCCATTTTAACTGTGATTCTATCTGCCCAAAGTGAGCATGAGACCTTTGTATGCCACTGTCTTTGGTTGATGTTCATTGTGTGCTTCATGATCCTGATCAGGTTCTTGTTTTTTGACTCTACCAGACTATTTCCTTGGGGGTAATAGTCAGAAGAAGTCTTTAGGTAGATACCCATATTTAGAGCCTAATTAGTGATTTTAGTGCCAAGGAATCTTTTTGCATTATCAAAGATAATGGTTTGAGGAATGCCAAACCTTGTGACTATACCTTCGAGAAATTCAAGGATGAATGACTCGGTTGATTCCTTGAGTGCGACAACTTCTGTCCATTTGGTAAAGTAAAATGTAGCTATCAATACCCATTTATGTCTAGTGCTTGAAGGTAGATTTATCATGCCTATGAAGTCGAGATCCCATTACGAAAAAGATGATCTGCTTGGATTTATAGGAGGGGAAGTGTTGCCAATCTCTTCATTCTTGTAAAGAAAGCACATTACTTGCATTTTTCCATCCACTCATGTGTATATGCAAACAGAGTAGGCCAAAAGATACCTGCAATTATGATCTTTATTTTTGTAGTCTTGGCAGAGAAGTTTCCACTAGAGAATCCATCATGAAATTCTGCTAACAATTTTTCATTTTGCATGCCATTGATACACCTCAACAACATGCCATCAATATTCTTCATGAAGAGAAGTCCATCAATCAAAACATAAGGGATAGATTGTAACCTTAGATGTCTTTTCTTTGCCTTGTTTAAGCTAGGAGGGTATGTGCCCTCATAAAGGAATGTGATCATGTCCTTCATCCAGTTGTGCATGCCATGAGTTGTATCCTACTCAAGTTCTGTGCCCTAGAGAGCTTCATCAAGAAATAATAAAATCTTAGGTTCATTGTGTGTGTCCTCAACAAGATGCTTACAGAGCGTGCTACCTCTTACCAGCTTTGTGGCTTTGATAGTCACATAATATTCTATGATTTTGGTCACCCAGAGTGCTTTTCACTAATTTCTACTCCCATGATGAAGTCTTTGACAGAAGAGTGGGAGACTAACACCTTAATTTGATTTATGGAAAACATACTCTTGAATTTCTTGAGTGTGCACATAATGGCGAAGACCTACTTCTCCATGTGATTGTATTTTAATTCATAATCCTTCAGTGTTTAGCTAAAGAAAGTGTAGTCATTTTTACTCCCATCACAAAAGGAAGGAACCCCATGTGCACTAGCCTATCACCCAGCGAAAGCTGAGCGCTCACCCGAGGCATGCGTGGGTACCGAGTCTCTCTTTTATGTGAGTTTAGTGGGAAACATCATCTATGATTAGTGTAAGAGTTTCCAAGAGGGAAGTTAAGACATACAAGAACCATAGGGCTCAGAATGGCCTCTAGATCCTTACAGTCACTTCAGACCGAGTGCTTTAACAGAATCCAGAACATGTATTATGACAGAAAGAAATATACAAGCATTCATACTCAGCATGAAAGGAAAGAGAACTCATAAGAGAGAAATATGCATTAGAACCATTGATATTCATGTATATATTATATCAGGTAACCTCATTACATTCATTGAACCATTACAGAGTGTCACAGAGAAGCAGACCGCATAGTCATGCATTCCACTGGACTTATGTAACTAAGCTACCAAAAAAAAATTTACAACTTCATGCCTAGTACATTCTCTCCTTGATGCAACTATCCACTAGTAGAGTCCTCGCAGTAATTATGCAGAGCTCCACCCATGCTGTCCCTCAAACTCGTACTCTCTCTAACACACTATATCTCAAACTCGTATATCTTTTACTCCACAGGAACTTGTATTTATCACTTTTCTACACTGCCAAATCACCTTCCAGCACCCTCAGTCCGGTGCCAAGTGTCGAATGTGGTCCTTCATGTGAGCATGCTTTTCCAGGCATGATCTTTCCACTTTATCTCATGATGTTCTTCTAGAAGATTCCATCCAGGCATGCCCCTATCGGGGCCAACCTATCGCCAGGATGACACCTTATCCACATGTAACCGGTCATGATTTTCACATGTTCTACCATGGGTGCTCAAACTGACTAAGTCCTGAACCTCCTTTCGTGCATCGCACATGCTACGTGCTTCCTTAAATCTTTTTCTTGCACGCTTTTTCCTGGCGCACCTTTCCATAACTGGGACCTTGCGTGCCTATGCGCCTTCATACTTGGCCAATATTCCAAGGTCCAACATCACCCCACACTACGCCTATTCTTTGTCCTCAGAAAAAATTTACTCAACCAAGATGCATGTTGCCTTAGGGAACCAATGTATAATCTTACACTTTACAAAAGAATAAGGGAATAAAAGAATTAGGGAAAGAATGAAGAATGGGGGGAAGCATTAGTTCAACAAGCTAGGGAAATCCTTCCATAAGTCTGCCTCTAGCTTATTCCACACTTTGACCTCGCCTTATGCCTTCTGACAGAGGTCACCCACTAGGGTGCTCACTTTGTCAAAACTCAGGCCAATTCCCTGTGTGCCCAAAGTGTCCACGATCTGTTCCATCTCTTTTCCCAGGTCTTCGAGCTTGTCCATCCTCCTGGTAATTTGAGGGTATAGTTCCTTTAGCCGGGCCTTGATAAAACTCCTTAAGGCTTCAATTACCTCTAATTTTCTCTCTACTTCAGCCAGAACCTTGTCCCTTTCCACCCTGTTCCCCTTATTATTTTCTTAGAACTCTTTTAGCTCCACTTCAAGTGTGGTGACCAAGGAGCTTGCCACCTTATCTCTATCTGCGCATGTATCATACGTGGCCTCCACAGATTGGGCAGTGACCTTAACCTCTATAATTACTTGGCTATACTTGACAACAAGTGCTACCACCTTCAATTTTTCCTCCTCCTTCAAGCGCGCAGCCACTTCTTCCGTAGACTCCAGGGCCAAAGGTCATCTCTCCATAGTGAGGACGCGTGTTAGATCTTCTATACATTCCAGAAGGGATGAGTACTTCTGTGTGGATGACACTAAGTTTGGGTGCTTTAAAAGGATGGCGCCCTTGATAGACTCTATTTTCTTGTATACTTCCTGCACCTTTATCTTCTCTTCCTTTAACTCACACCTTAGCTGTGCACTGATCAGCTCTTCCTACTTTAAGCTCTGGGTCTTCTCCACCAACTCTTCTTCCTTCTTCCCCAATTTTTCCTCCAGTACTCTTATCCTATCATTGCACGTGAAGAGTCTAGCCTCGGTCTCGACCGCGACCTTGTTGAGTGTGTTGCAAAATTACTCGTCCAAGAGCTCTTGAGCATTCACTAAGGGATTGGCCCCCTTAGATTCTGGCAATGTTATGAGTGCTCCCTAATAGACTTCGAATTTTGGCTCATCAATGTGGGACTCAAACGCCAAAGAGATCATCTTCTTTGTTCTGGGGTATGTGGCCTCCTTTTCAAAAGACCCCATGGCTAAAAGCATTTTTGTGGGTATAGTGCTTCGAAATCATGTGCATACCACCTTCTTCGTGTCATCAACATAGCCCATTACTTGCCTCTGCTCCGTATCAAGAGTCCTCCTACCCGAGCGTGCACCTTTGGGGAAACTTAATGTTAAAGTGGGACCTCCTCCCAGGCTGTCATGCTCTTTTCCAATATTCTCCTCCTTCCCTTCCTTTAGTGCTATGTCTGCGTTGCACTCCAACTCTTGGTCTACCAGGGTTGTAAGAATTTTCTTTTCTTCTCTTTCCACCACCTCAGTGATCTGCTCCTTCATAAAACTTATTGCTCCCTACTTTTCCCTGCCAACCTCTTCATTCCTTTCCATGTCTCCAGTGTCTTCCTCATCCTGTGCACCCTTGCGCCGCATGAATACAAACTCCTGCTTCTCATCTCCACTCTCCTCTTCCGAGTCATAAACACTGAAGACCTGTGGCTCCTGGTCTTTTTTAGGCTCATCTTCCTTGCCATCATCTTCTTCACTCTCATCCCCTCTTCCACCCATGTACTTCTCCATGTTGTCGGTCACCTCTGAGTTAGCTTCTTTATCTACCCTCTCCTTTTTCCTGAGAGGTGGCTCCTAAATATGTGATTCAACCTTATCTTCTCCCTCAAGTGACTCTTCCTTGGTGATGGGTTACCTAGGTGCCTCTACTTCTGGTGTCTTTTCCTTCACTGAGGACTTCTTTCTCCATATGTAAGTGCTTGGCTTGGCGCTTGTTGTTGGCATGCTCACTGTCTGAGCAGTCGGCACACTTGGTGCTTTATCTTCTCTTCCCCTCTTCTTGGGTGCATGCTTCTTTCTCTCCATGGGATCCTTAGGTATGGAGACTTCGTTCTCTAGGTACGCACCCTTTTCAAACTTCAGCCTTATGCGGAGGTACATGTGCGCTGCGGATCCTCCTACAATGGGTAGTGTTATCGGCCCTGTCATCTGGACCTCATGCGACACGTACCTTTCCACGTACGTGTGCTTACCACCAGGGTAATTCAGCTTCTTTCTCATCTCCCTATGCTCTCGGTCTAGACTACCTAGTTCCATCCTTAACTTCTTTGATTCCTTAAATCTGTTCACTCCTGCTTGGAAGTATTGAGCAGTGAACGCGAAGGGAAGCTTGCACCAAAGGCTCCATGAGTCATCTATTAGCTTGAACCTGCCCAAACAAAAATGTTGATAGACAGTGAACTCGGCTTCCCCCTCAGTGGCTGCTGGGAGTTGTTCAATGGATTCTCCACTGTACCTCGAACACGTTCCTTAGGCACATATACCATTTCTCCAGCTGCGCCTTGTGGGGTGTTGTCATTGTATCACAGGCATACTTCTCGAACCTCTTCACGGGTGAAGGATCCTCAGTGGGGTACTCCCATACAAAATTGTATGGTGCGTTAGGCACTCCAATCTCTGAAAATACAATGGTTAGGAGGACGTTGCCAAAGAGGATTCTGTCCCCATCCTTCACACAACTGACAATTTCCTCCGCAATGTGAGAAGACAAGTTGTATATAGTGCCTTCTGCAAGTTTTCTACAAACATGTAACCAGAGTTTGTTTGACTTGGGTCCACCTCTCCTGGCCATTCAGTTTAGTTACCAGGTGCATGGCCATCTTCATCACGGGGTCCTTAATGTCTGAAATGTCATAATACCTCGACCCCTTCTTGCAGGCATATTCGGTGATGGTCTCTTGAATAGCCTCCTTGTCACCTAGGTCATCTTCCAAGCTATCTCCCTCACATATGAGGCCTATAAATTGTGAGATAAGCTGGGGAGTAACACGCATCTTGCACCTTGTAAAGTGGAAGTAGTCTTGATGTACCCACGACATTAACCATTGGTACAGGCACTCTGGTTTTCAAAAATAGGGCAACTCATAGAGTTGTAACAGCCCTGCCTTCTCTATTTTGACCTTAACGTCATCATTATATATCGGCAAGCCCTCTAGTGTTTGTTTACTGGTGGGGTGCACTAATTCCAGTGCCATTTCCTTCTCTATCATGTTTGTTCGGTGATTATAATCACTTATAGGTACATTTCTCAGGTGGGATTCCCACTCCTTCCCCATCATCACCCCATCTAGGTATTGCATCTCTGCATACCATTCTTCATTTGTGTTTACGTCAGGTTCTCGTTGTTTCACTTTGCCCTTGCCCTTTCCTTTCTTGGGTGCCATTGTTGAGGTATTTTTATTACTCTGTTCTTCCAATTCTTCCAGCCTCCAATCTCAAATCCGTGATATAACTCTCTTGAACCCATGCCCTAGTTTTCCGAACCCTAACTGGGATCAAATTAACTCCACAAGACAACACCTCCTTACAACCCTTTTCATGCTTGTTTAACCCCTTCCTTCTGGTTTGTAAAATTAAACTGGCTGCTCATGCTTCGATCTCATAAGTCTTTCTTCACATGATCAAATCTAGAAACCCTTGTTTATAAAACTCACTCCTTTCTCTATTTCGCAAAGTGAAAATGAAAGAGCCTCGACCCTTTACTTATAGTTTTCTATTTTTGAACATTAAATGTTACTTCACCTACCACCGTAATTTGTTCATTTAATGTGGATTTTTCAAAAAAATATCATCTTCAACACTTTCACTCATGCGTCCAGCCTTACACAAAAAATCCTCCAACCTTCTGGCACACAACTAATCTAACATGACAAGAGACTCTTACACGTGCTTAACCCACGCTGAAGGTACTTCTTTTGTCTTGATTCTTGCTTTCTCCTACATCATGTTGCTTAAATGCACTTTCTCCTTCTTAGTACGTGGGATCTACAAGTAGCTTTACCCTGGCACCAACCATTCATCTTCCATCTTTCTTTGTATACCTCTTTCAACCAGGCCATTCAATAAAGCTTTTCAACACAACTTCCTTGGTACCTTAATCATGCACTCCTTCACATTTCTCCACCCCACACTTAAAATGATGCACGGTCCTCTACGCACTCAAAAATTCTCAAAAATAGCAATAAGGTTACCGGAAGCCAAGGCACAAAACCAAACAACAACGCAAAAGGGAAAGCATAAAGGAAACTTCTAAACTAACTGGCAAAACTACCTTATTTACAAACACCAAGAAGACTTATTTATAGTAGGGCTTCAGCCTACTTCCATTGAAGTGTCTAGGAAACTTCATCCCATCTAGCGCTTGTAACTGGCACGTTCCCTGAACGAAGGATGTACGAGATTGTGTAAGGACCCAACCAATGGACTTTTAACTTCCTAGGATGGCACAGAAACTTAGAATCATATAGTAACACCATCTTCCCAACCTCAAACTTCTTGTTCCTAATGTGGCGATCATGCCAAGCCTTTTGCTTTACTTTTTCTATTGTTTGGCTCCACTTGGTGAGTGACCATCTCTCATCCAGCTTCATTAACTCATCAATCCTTTCTTCTAGCACTTTTTCATCATCTAATCCTCCTGTGTACGCTATTTGCAGAGAAGGTAACATAAATTCAACTAGCAAAATAGCTTCCATGCTAAACACCAACTAAAATGGTGTGGCTTTTTTCAGCCTTTTATACGTTGTCCTTGTAAGCCCATAATACTGCTCGATACTTTGTCATCCCAATCTTGTCTTCCGACATCACAAATTTTTGTCAGGTATGACTCAGTATTTTGTTGAATGCTTCCACGGTTCCATTTGCTTATGGGTGATAGGGCGTAGTCTTGTGATGAGCCACCATAAAATTTGATAATAGTGATCCTCACAGTCTTCATTCAGGAAATGGGTAGCCCTATCACTAGTCAAACTCAATGGGCATCCATATCTTGTGATAATGTTTCTCCCACAAGAACCTTGCCATTGTTACTATGCTGTGCAATATTTAGTTAGGGCTACCTCTTCCCACCTTGTTAGATAATCCATGCAAGTGATGACATAACATGACCCAGTCCTACGTGCATCGCTGGTGTAATATTTCCTATAAAGTCTATTGCATCAAATTTTCAAAAGGCTTCCACACTAGGAATAGGATGCAAAGGCATTTCATCTCTCATTCCTAGTTTGTCAATGCACTGACAATGGTCACACACCTTGACAATAATATCTACAATCTTTGTAGAAGGTTTACCACCACAAACCTACCATTAATATCTTGCACGTACGGTTACATCACCTGTATAATGCCCACCTGCACATTTCCTATATGTGCTTCCTCCATCATGGCTAGGCACTCATGCTCTTAAGACACACCTATGCGTAAAACTTCATCACATCCTAACTTGTATAAGTCTCTACTGAATTAACATGTAGGGCGGGGCATGTATGGCTAGCTAATTTTTTTCCAATGTCTTCATTCTCATCTCGTTGCTACACCTTCCTTTAAAAATATTGTAATCTCTTCCAAATCCAAGGGTGCGTGCCACAACCTAAACAATTACACGTCTGGAATTGTTTCCTCAATACTCTGTGCATGTCCTCCCTTGAATAAATTATTGACAAATGATCAAACCCACATTTTATTTTTCTAGGCTTTACTACAATGGTGAATTCAAACTCTTAAAACAACAACACCCATTGACATATGCATCCTTGTAGAACGGGCTTGTTCACTAAATACTTTAATGCCATGTGGTCGGTGTAAAACACAAAGGGTGTGCTAGTAGATACTGTCTAAACTTGAAGAACACATAGATCATTGACAATGCCTCATGCTTGGTTTTGGTATAGTTTTTCTCTACGGGTGTCAACTTCCTACTTGTAAAACAAAGAGAATGATCAACAATCCCTTCACCTGGATGTGCATGCACTACTCTAATGGTGGTCCCTAAGGCATCTACATGGATGTAGAAAGGGATTTTTCCAAAAGGGAAAATGTAAAATAGGTGTGGTGATAAGCCTATCTTTTAATGTATGAAACACCCTCATGTTGTGCCTCTCCCCAATGGAAGCCACTTTTATGTCTAAGTAGCTCCTCTAAAGGCACGGCGATCTTGCATATCCCTTAATGAATTTTTTGTAATAGGTTGTATGCCCAAGGAATCCACGCACTTTTCTCTAGCTAGTAGGCTCCCCTAACCCCACAATAATTGTAACTTTATCAGGATATACCAACAAGCCCTCCTTACATATGATATGCCCCAATAAAGTCCCAAATAGTGTAGCAAACACACATTTCTTAACGTTGAGGGATATCATCAACTGCCTACACCTCTCAAATATTAACCTCAAATTGTCATAATGGTCCTTAACTAGACCATATACTGTCCAATCATCCAAATTAGACCTAAAGAAACTTATGGGTGAAGTCTTGGAATGCTTGCACCACTATGTGTGAAAAGATATCTGGTGCATTCTTCAATCCAAAGGGCATGACCATATATGCAAAACTTCCCCACTTGGCAGTGAAAGTATTTGTCTACTCCTGGTCCTCCTTTGCGATCTGGACTTGGTGGTACCCTGAAAATCCATCTGTAAAGGAATAGATCTCCCATGCCTAGTGACTCCTTCCAAAATTTCTTCAGTGAAGGGGGTTGGAAAAGGATCAATGACAAAAACTACATTCAATTCCCTATAATCCACACCAATCCTAATCTCACCCATCCTTCTTGATGCTAATTACCATTAGGCTTACCCAGTCTAATTCTTCTACTATGTCAATGATCCCAGAAGCTATCATTTTGTCTATCTCCTCCTTAACCTTCATGAAAAAATTCAGATTCATCCGATAGGGCCTTTTCCTAACCGAGCACGCACCGTTCTTCAGTTTTATCTTCATCTCCCCCAAGGAATGGTGAACACCTTTGATCTCATGGTACCCACGTGGGGATAAATCCTCAAATTCACACAGCAGATCAATGATCTTAGATACTTCCTTCTCTAACCAGTAATCTCCAATAATAGCTTCCTTAGGTTATTCTCCTGAATCGATGTTAACCTTCTTCATTTTTAAAGGCTCATAGATAGGCGTGTGTGCATGAATATCTACACTTTCCACTACCTTGCACATCCCTACAAAATGGCTAACATCTAAGCTTTTTGATTCCTCTCCATCAATCACATATACCAACTTTCCCTTCTCCTTTTCTAAACACACGTGTTCTCAAGCTGTAACTCTTATATTTCCTCTACTTCTTCAAAACACGCCTCCGATCTTAGTTCACCTAGTAATTCCAATAGCCTATCTTCAATCCTAGCACTATCTCCCATGGTAAAGTGCTTGATATCCTACAAGGCCTTATCAACTGATGGTTTGGTACTCTGATTCTCAAAATTTTGAATAATGTCAGTTGTGAGCTCTTGTTAATTCTTTGTCTGGCAGCGTGTCTCTCGAATGAATGTACCATGTGCATGCACGCAACCCTGTAGTGTATAATACAACCTTGTGCACCTAGAGGGATGGTGGTAAAGCTTCTAGCACCTTCTCTCCAGACCTGTTCACACTCTTGGATATGGAAAGAGGTGGGCATCCTTCCCATGGTAGTCTTTAATGATGATGGGTACATTACTCATAGAAAATCTGACAGAGATAGAAATTCTTACCTTGTACCAGTCCAAAAGGATCTCCTGATGTGTGGCCCACCACCAACCTATGCTGTGTTGAGTAAGACATAACTTAACAGCCCCCTCCATTACTTTCCATCCTTCCACTGAGCTTCCACCTCCTGCAGAAAGATCTCAGGGAAGGCTCCTCCATGAATACTTGGGTAGTTATTTTCCTCCAAGGTTCCTAACCATGCATGCACTTTGTTTACCTTGGTCACCGATCCTCTCAACTATCGTCCCATTAATTCGATAAGTTCCATGCACCTAATTTTCACATGTCATGCTTGGTAGTATCACTCATTGACTGAGTATATTCAAACTGGATAACCCCATTAGTAGGGTGTATCATCTCAGGGTCTCTGATTGAGTGCACATATATCATGTCCAAAAATTCTTCCCACAATGGTTGAATATAGGGTACTTGACTTCCCATCATCCAAGGGTATAATGACCCATGTTCCTCCTTGTTCTTGAAGTTGTTATACCCTTTGTTGAACCAAAGGTTTGCATTGTTCTTGTAACACCAAGGGCGCCCAAGTAGTGCTGGGAAATTGTCCACCTCAGAAAGTGCCAAAACTTCAAAGTCTCAAGTAAACTTGGCTCCCTGGATAGTAATAGACTGCATCCTTTAAGACACTGATGGGCATTGCCTTAGTATTTTTTTCCATATACATCACATTCGAAGATGGATGTAATGTAGGTCTTCCCATCTGACTGCCATGCATCCAAAGTCAGAACACTAACCTCCGCGCATGTTTCAATGAGGATATTGCGGAGGATCCATCCATCTACAACTACATTTAATGTGATCTCCTTGTCATAGTCAAGGCTATGAGGGGGAAGGTTCGCATGTAAGACCTATTTCTTGTGCTCTTCTCCAGTGCACATGCTACCTTCTCTCTCAACCAGGATCATAGCAAGGGAATGATATTCTCCCACCTTAGCATTTTACACACCTCCTTGATCTCATCCAAGTCATATTTTTGTGCCTCGAATCTCCTTACTTGTTCCTCCCTCCTAGATTACTCTTTTAGATATTGGATCTCCCCTTGCAAGCTCTGAATAACATCCATAGTGTCATGATGTATCTCCTTTTGATGCATAGAGATGTGGATACTTTCTATGAATGACCTCCTCCCTTAAAACTAGGGTTTTCTATCTTGGTATCTCTCTTACGTCATGTGGCTTCTATGCCCTTTTTGTTACCAAGATAGTTTTCAAACCTGCATCCTATGTTACCAGAGGCATTCACTGTATGTCTACCTTCTTGATACTGACCATTGCAGCACCCTTATCCTTCTAGTGTTGTTGATTCATATGCTCAAACAATTTCTAGGCACTCCTCATACTTATGCTTCTTCTTACACCACGAGCACTGCAATAGGTCTAGTCACTCACATTTGTAATGTTTTGTAGATCTGTAGTTGAAACAGGTTCCGCATGCGAGAACTCACTTCCTTCCTCCTTCTGTAGTTACCATCGATCACATAGAATCCTCCTCGAAAACCCCTTCCATGCGTACACCTCCATCTTTGCACTCCTCATAACGGTGATCATCACCCTTGGAACTATCTTGCAATGCTAGTTTGGCACACCCCATGATTGATGGCCTCATGGATTTGATCAATGAGCCTATAGTCCTTAGTGTCATGGGTTGTAGAAGTACAAATCTTGCAATAACAAGATACATTCTTCCTGATTGCGCACTATAGCAAGGGGCACCTACTTGCATCATGGTCCCCATGAAAAATATCACACTCTACCGCCACAGTGCGTACTGTCCTCATGGGGTAATTATCTTTAACTTGCCCCTATATCTCACAATCTATACACCACAAACCACTATGAGTCTCATGGGCTGAGTTCGTAGATAATTTTTCCAACTGCTTGGCCATAGTAGCAATTTGAGCCTCCAAGAACATGCTAATGCCAGTATCAACACTACCATCAACCTTAGCACGTAGGGCAGCCTCTAATGCCTCGCACAGGTCTGTAAAAGTTTTATGAGAAAAGGCCCTTCTAAAGGGGATGATCAATCCTCCAACAAACCACTGAGCATGCTATGAAGGGTGAATATCATATGATAATTTAGACAAGAGAGTTTTAAAACGTGCATCATACTCCCACACACTCTCTGCCATTCCTTGTTGAATCTCCTTCAAAGTGCCGATGCTCTTTTGCTCAAACTCAAGAATGTGGAACTCTGCCAAGCATGAATTATTTAAATCCATGTAGTCCACCACCATTTTATGAGGGTCATGCTTCCTATGCCAGCTATGTGTGCACCCTTGTAATGTGGTTGTAAACTGACTAGCCTTCCGTTCGAGGGTTGTGACACCCTTCACGTACCATAGCAGTTCACACTTGTGAACGTGTTCTACAACATCCTCAATGCCCTTGTAATCTGGAAAATGTAGAGACATTTCAAAAAATACCTAAGGTGGTGGCTGGGGTCCCTATCCTCCAGAGCCTTGGTACCCTTTGGTGTTTCCTTCGCCGCTTGATCCACCAGGTCTATCGGGTCCTATGCCTCCAGAGCCACCAGATCTAATGGGTCCAATAGGGCCTGTAGGAGCTGTGCCAAGTTACCCCATTGTCCCACTAAACTATGCACTGATGGTTTGTGATAGTGCCCCGCTACCACTACTGTGTCCCACACCACTCCCTGATGCGAGACCAAAATCTTGTACACTTGCTCCTTGTCCAAAGACTCCTCTGAATACTGGAATATGTGCAGCCATAGAAGAAGGAACTGAATAATTTTATTTCCTAGGTGTGGATCTGTCTCTTCCACTGATATCAAATGGGTCAATAACACTTCTTCCTGGTTTAGTAAAACCAAGCGACAGGGCTCGGTCACTGAGTGGGTTCAGATATGCGCTAATGACTCTCCTTTCTCCATGCGACAAACTCTCACTAGCATCCAAAGGGGTCTCCCTCACGCGCTTACCAAGATGGGGTAGCATAGACTACTTAGGTTCCATGTCCTCCATGTGAACCTCAACTCCTTCCTGTAACGTCTATCTCCAAAGATCCATCACACTAGTAGCCTCCCATTGTCTAGTAATCCCCCTTTCACACGCTTCACTATACTTGAACCGTCTCTCTTCCCTCTCCTTCTCTGTCGTGACATCTGCCATCTTCCTCCACCAAAGCTCCCCTACCCAACACTCAGAATCGTTTAGCTAGCCATTGGGAATGCCTCTAAACTCATGGTAACCATCAATATCTTCATAGCTAGAGGAATAACATGTAGAAATGTTCCTCTAGGTTCTCGTAGAAATTCAAACTCAGTAATCTCCAGACAAGAATACATAGAAATGGTGTACTCCAGAGTGTAGCTAGCCAGTAATCCTCTCCACCAATGATCTACAACATGGGTCCACGTCAGATCTGCATCCTGCAGCCTTTGGTAATCTTCTTTGGTCCACATATGCAATCCATAATGCGAACTTGATCTAGACGCATAGGCTGAAATCCATTCATATAGTTCTACTTGGAAGCAGTAAAAGAAGGTCTCATATAGATCATGGTAGAGGTTCTCTTCTACCCATCTACATGTATTAAACTCAGGTCCAGTGCTAAATCTTTGAGCAAATTCTTCCTCCATGCTCTTGAACCATGATTCAACATTTTCCAATGTTAACAGTTCTATCATTACTCATTACACAGATCATGATGTATTCTATATCCCACTACAACTTCAAAAAGATGTCTTGGAAACAGAACCAAGATGTAGTCATTTTTACTCCCATCAGAAAAGGAAGGAACCCCATGCACACCGGCCTATCACCTAGCGAAAGCTGAGTGCTCACCTGAAGTACACGTGGGTACCGAGTCTCTCTTTTATGTGATTTTAGTGGGAAACATCATCTATGATTACTGTAAGAGTTTCCAAGAGGGAAGTTAAGACATACAAGAACCATAGGGCTCAGAACGGACTCTAGATTCTTACAATCACTTCAGACTGAGTGCTTTAACAGAATCCAAAACATGTATTATGACAGAAAGAAATATAAAAGCATTCATACTCAACATGAAAGGAAAGAGAACTCATAAGAGAGAAATATGCATTAGAACCATTGATATTCATGTATATATTATATCAGGTAACCTCATTACATTCATTGAACCATTACCGAGTGTCACAGAGAAGCATACCACAGTCATACATTTCACTGGACTTATGTAACTAAGCTACCAAAATAAAATTTACTACTTCATGCCTAGTACATTCTCTCCTTGATACAACTATCCACTAATAGAGTCCTCGTAGTAATTATGCAGAGCTCCGCCCATGCTGTCCCTCAAACTCACACTCTCTCTAACCCGCTATATCTCAAACTCGTATATATTTTACTCCACAGGAACTTGTATTTATCACTTTCCTACACTGCCAACTCACCTTCTAGTGCCCTTAGATCTGGTGCCAAGTGTCAAATGTGGTCCTTCATGTGAGCATGCTTTTCCACGCTTGAGCTTTCCACTTTATCTCATGATGTTCTTCTAGAAGATTCCCTCCAGGCATGCCCCTAATGGGGCCAACCTGTCGCTAGGCTGGCACCTTATCCACGCGCAACCGGTCATGCTTTTCACATGTTCTACCCTAGGCACTCAAATTTACTAAGTCTTAAACTTCGTTTCATGTGTCACACGTGCTATGTGCTTCCTTAAAAAAAATTCTTACGCACTTTTGCCTTGCATGCCTTTCCATAATTAGGACCTTGCGCACCTATACACCTTCATACTTGGCCAATATTCCAGGGGTCTAATAGAAAGCCAATGGCTATTCCATCCCTTTTTCATTTTCTTATATTATGACAACAACAACACTCACATTAGTTCCATAAGCATAAAGGATAAAATCCTTTGAGTAATTTGGGTTGATGAGTGCTGGTGCACAAGCAATTTCTTTCTTGATTTTGTTGAAGTTTTCCTTTACTTCTATTGTCCATTTGAAAACTATTTCCTTCTTGAGCATCGGGGTGACTAGCCTTACCATTCTTACATAGTTAGGAATAAAACACCTAACAAAATGAATCTTACCTAGAAAGGACTACAAGGCCTTTTTATGTGCCGATAGGGAAAGAGTTAAGATGGTTGAAACATGCTTGGGATCAATTGTGATGCCATCCTTTGAAACCAAATGGCCTAAAAGCTTTCCCTATGCCACAAAAAAATTGCACTTCCTAGGGTTAAGGGATACCAAAAATTTCTTACACCTCTCAAATACTTTCTCCTGGTGCGCCATATGATCCATGCTCTACTTTGAGAATACTATAATGTCATCAACGTAAACCAAGATGAACTCATTAATGTAACCTTTGAAGGAACTGTCCATGGAGCATTGAAACCTTGCACCTACATTTGACATACCAAAGGGAATCTTCGAATATGCATATGTTCCCCACTTGGTTGTAAATGTTGTTTTGAATTTATCCTCTTCATTAGCCAGGATCTGATTGAAACCTGAGTACCCATCCAACATTGAGAATCTTTGCGCACCGACCACAGTCTGTAGAATCTTCTCCATTGAAGGAAAAGGGTAATGATCCTTTAGAGATGCCTTGTTCAAATATTTCAAATCAACATCGAGTTTAATTTCACCACTTTTATTACGCACCAGAACTAGATCTGCGACCTAGGTAGAGTACTTGATGAGAAAAATAATGTTCTCCTCAATGAGTTTGGATAGTTCCTTTCTCATGAAGGGCTCTATCTTTGGATTGATTGGTCACTACTTTTGTCTGACAGTCTTTATACTAGGATCAAGATCAATGGAATGTTGAGCAGTACTTGGATCAAAAAATTTGAGGTCTTCATAATCCCATGAGAAGATATCACTATATTTTTTATAGAGAGAGATGAAGGTCTGCTTTTCATCATGTGCACAATCTTTACTGAGCAAAAAATCTTTTCTGCGTGTAATAGTGACTGGAGAGCAGTCTTCTTACATGATGCGCATATATTTTTCTTCACCCTTGAACTCATCATCAAGGATAAAAATTTTCTCTAAGGTGACCAGCCCTTTAGGAAACTTATTTGACTTTAGTTGAATCACTTGGTCATGATAGATGTCATGCAAGTTAGCTTGCATGCTTGATGAGAACTCAACTTTATTTTGAATGAACTAGATGATCTACGTGTCACTGTCAAACACTTACCAGATGATGTTGTTATCTGGAATGGATGGTTTGATCACCATCTTAATATGTTGAGTGTTTCCTTTGATAAAGTCCTCAGCATGAGAGAACTGCGAACCAAGTGTGGCCATTTGGTCAGCTTCCCTATTCATTTTGGGTAGAACCACCTGCATACTTAGAGCATTAAAGCTCTCAAGGAGGTCCCAAACGATGTGTTTATAAGCCTTGAGAAGATTATTACTTACTTGGAACTTGTTGGTGACTCGGTGGATAACCAATTCAGTATCTCTAAAGATCTATAGCACCTTGATATTCTTCTTTTCAGCAATAAGCAAACCATGTGCCAGTGCCTCATACTCTGCCACATTGTTAGAACATGTGAAATGCAACCTATGAGAAAAGAATAATTTCTCATTCTTAGAAGAAATGAGAACAAATCCTTCTCCTGCACCGTTTATACTTCTGGATCCATCAAAGTATAAATTCCATAGACCAGGGTTCTCCTCACCTTGCTTGAGTGCATGTGGTGGCATAACTTCTTCTTCAAGAATGTAGTAAGTACCAAGCCCAGTTTCATAAGCTTCCAGTTCTTCAACATATTGGTCAAATTTATGGTACCTCTCTTCCCACTCATCAAGTACTAGATAAGGAATAGGAGGTGGGAGATGTTGCTCTTCAAAAACCAAAGCTTGTTCTTCTTGGATTAAATAGTTGGCTTGGAGAGAGGATGGGACATATGCCTGTAAATGATAGAAAAATATTGGCTCAACTTGTATGGTAAACCGGGTACCATACCTTGTCTTGAGTAACACATGGGACCAATCAGAAGTCAAGTAACCACCCACTTTAACAATAAAATATCTTGACAAACATAAGGCAAATAGAGGGGGCAGATCAATGATTCACACATCTTGAGTTATTGTTAGACTTGGACATACATGGAGGGTTAACTCAAGATCCTTGATGATTCCTAGGGTAGTGACATTTGAACAATCGAGTTGCAAGACTCCTTTTGTCAGGGGGTTATACTTGAGTCCTAAGAAATCAAAAATCCTTTTAGGCATGACAAAAGTACTAGCACCTGAGTCAATTATGCAATTATGGACAAGGTGTTTGCCTATGATTAAGGACATATAAAAGGGCGAGGTTTTACCAACTTTACTTACTGCCTTATCCTCTTCTTGGCAGATGTTGATAAAAGCACACAGCTTGTGTATAGCTGGATCAATGCACGAGAGTTGTGCCAGGGCTTCATGCAACAAGTTACATTGGGATGGAATGGTCAAAGCATCCCACATTGTAACACTTATGTTTGTCTTTTTCATCTGGTCCATAATGTTGAATGGAAAACCCATTAACTTTCGCATTTGAGGAACAACAACATCCTAGCTTGGTTTCTTTGGTACAGAGTAGGAACCTTGGCTGTCACAAAGGCTTGACATACCAAAGGATGGGCACATGCCACTTCTAAAGGAGCTTTATGTAGAGCCTCAGGTGTGGGAATTTGAGTGCTTTTACTACTATATGCCTTAGCTAATTCCTTTTACTTTTGAGGGTCTTCTTGTGTTGCTAGAGTTGTGACCTGCACACCAGACTCGAGCATTCTCTTCTTGTATCTTGTGTTGTCCACATCTTGGGCACGTAGTCTGCTTGTGTCTTCTACAACTTGGTTAATTGTACATAAGTCCTTAATGCTAAAGAACATCAAATTTTCCTTTAGAGGAGCTGAACTGGCCTTTCTTGGTTATCTGCTTCATATGCGCTTGTTGAAGGAATGCAGTTGGAAGCGTTTTGAATCATGTAGGCTTGCCCGTGGGAAACATTAATGTAATAATACTAGATATGAGGCATATTGTAAGGAAAAAACCATTTAGACTCCTGTGCCATGTTGTTCTGGATTGGGACAAGTTCCTAACTTGTGTTGGGCACTAGAAGAGGTTGTGTAGGAGAGCTAACTTGCAAAGGCAAGTGCGCATCAACATACCATCTACCATTCTGCTGGTTTTATCCTTACCTTTGATTCCCATAGTGATTCTACCAAGGTTGATTGCTCTTTACTTGCACCTGATTAGAACTAATTCAATAGGTTTGTGACTTTTGTTTCTCTAATGATATGACCTTATTGGACAAGTTTCTAATCGGGGCCTTCAATTCATCATCTTCCTTTTGTTGTGTAGGAGAGTAGGATGTAGATGCAATTGGTTACACACTCTACACTAGAATTAGAGCAATAAAAGGCTATGGAACTGAAGAAATTTATGGGAACAAGGGCACATGAGGCCTAAGCGCTAACTTACCAGCCTGAATGAGATTATTTTCTACCCTTATTGCAATGTTGTATGCAGCAGGTAAGGTTCTACCTCCCATGGATTGAATCATGACTGAAATATCACTATTCAAATCCCTTAGATAGTACAAGAAAGCATGCTAGGCTATATGCCTTACCACTTGAGGAATTTTGTCTCGATTCTTATGGAACTTGATGTTGAAATCAGTCATTTGCTCGTTGGGCACATGCTTTTTTGTAGTCAACTGCTCCGCCCATGATAAATGATCTGATTTATCTTCAAAGTAGTTGTAAAGAGCTATTTTGAGCTCATCCTAGGTATAAATAGATGTTGGTCTTAGGCCATGGTACCATTGGAGTGATTTACCCTTAAAATAGGCTATAAGAAACTTAACAACAACATCATCATGTTCAATCAAATAGATTGAGCATACATTGGCCACATCTTGAATGTGTTTAGCAGGGGTGACTTGATTTTCTCCCATGAAGTATGTAATACTTTTGAGCATGGTTGTTGGCATATCATGTTGAGCATTGATATTGAGAGGTCTTTCACCAATGAAGTTGCAAAGTTCCTTGGAGGATGAGGAGGTTGAAGCACCATGGTAGGGAGTGCTCGTCTATTTTGAGGAGTAGAGTGTGCGTTGTGTTCTGGAGATGCAGATATGTGTGTGGAATATTTGTTACGTGTGTTTCTTGGAAAAATATGGAGGTATTCAAAGGATCCTTTAGCTGCAACACTATGTCTGGTATGCACCATTCTCATAAAAGGCACTCAGGACTGCAAAACATGAGTTCTGGAAATTTTGGGAGTCGCTAGATGTGTTGAAATAAGCCTCTAAAGGCTAGAAATACTAAGTTCACACACCAGAACTTAGAAATATAAAATTTAAGCTTTCACTACTTGTCCCACTAGACATGCCATAAATTATTTGGTCATCAAAATTGTTCCCATGTCTCAGATCTGGAAGGATTGAGTTATTTGAGACAACAATGGAATTATCTCCAAGTTGTGGGACCTTGTGTGCTTGAGATGGATCTCTAAGGAAGGTCAGTTCCTCTATCTATTTCTATTGCTACTGCTAGTCCTAGTGATGAAAGGGAAAACTAAGCTAACAATGCCAATGGACCAGGGATAGAAGGATAACCTGAAAGGAAACTACACTAAAAAGTGATAACACTAGAAAAAAGAGGGATGAACACTATATGTTTTGAGTGAAAGTGAAGGGAAATGCGTGAAAGAAGGCTAGACACATGTTGCACAACTAAAACATCTTTACCAAATCAGTTTCATGGAACAAAATTAGAAATGGAATTACAAGGGATGTAAAATGACACAACAAGCATGTAATGTAAAATAAAGGCAAGAAGAAAGAATACAAACGCGCTTAGAATAGTCATAAAATGATGTTTCCATTACTTCTAGAAATGCACAAAACCGTTATAATGGTAAAAGAGGCCGATATCCACATGCACAAGCCAGATCTTGAGGTCTGTGACTCAAAATATAGAAAATATGAAGTCCTTAGCAAAATGAGTAAGGATTCAAAATGTCCAACATAAAAAATGAGCCTAACTCTTACATTTAGAGATGAATTCATAGAAGACGAAGAGAAGGAGGAGGGAAAATATGAATTTGAAATGCAACCACCAACAAGAAACATTTAATGCCTGCAAATCCGCCAAAAAATATATCAAATGCACTTCCCTAAATCTGTTTGGCGTGTTGGAGGAAGGAGGGAGGATCTGTAGTGCCCACATTTTCTAGCCTTAATTATCTACTAAATTCTTAACCCATAGTTGTGACGTAACATGGATTTTGACATATTTTTGGACATTATGATATGTTGGTTTGCCTTCATGGACATATATGGTGATTTGGGGTGCGTAACGCCAATTTGACTAGATTAGTAGATTGACACATTTTATTTGAGGTTATGGATACTAACACTTTTCTATGCGATTTGGGCCTAATTGATATATGTTGGATAATTAGTTTAGTCACATATCTTGATTTTATAAAGTATTTGATTTGCTGATGAGGATACATGATTGCATTATGTTATGACATTTTTATGTATTGCAATACCTAACGTATGCCGAATTGTGAGAAATTTTTACATTCCACATTGATGTTGTGATATCATTAATTTAAATGTTTGAATTGATTTGATTATTAAGTAGTTAGTTTACTCTTGCATTGGACAAGTACGTTTAATGTGTGCAATGAGTGTGCTGGTGACAGGTCACAAGAGAACGTGGGTTTCAGGGTGACTACACAAATTTTGCACAAGCAGCCCACAGGGCTAAGTCCTAACTATGTTTATTGTATGAGGCCTTAGTATTAGTTTTCATTATTTCGGGCACCATGAGTGACCCTCATTTGTAATGTAGTATGTCATGTAATATTAATCTTGTTTAGGATATTTAGTTTGCTTTGTAGACTTGATTTGGGGACTTAATGGTTCCCACTTGCATTATGTTTTGTGTTTGGGTAATGGTGTATTTAATTAGAGGGGATTAGGGTCACATGTGAACACTTGGGTGGGCCCCACATCCTCTACACTTGTGCCCAAATGTGCCAAACCCGAAATTTGGCTATTTAGGCATTTTAAGTGACCCTTTTTAAGTTTGGGAGTTCACTTAGCATGAAAATAGGCCCTTGGACCCTACCTAATAGGTAGGGGTGCCTAATTTCAAGGCATAGAGGGATTTTCCCTCCCATTTTACCTCTCTTTGGTCACCATTCATGTAAGATGGATTGGTATATGTGTTTGTTAAAAGTTACACAAGTTTGTTTTGTTTTTCATTTTGGGTAATTTTGGAGAAGGGTGTTAAAAGATAATTTATCTATTCTCTCTTTTATTTTGATAATCTTTGACTTTGAGGGAAGAGAGGGGTGACACATGTCACCCCCTCATTTGTGAGGAAAATTATTGGCTTCTCTTCAAATTCTCCCTCATGGAGGAGAAAGGGGACCTTTTTTGGTTTTTTTTTTTTGAGCATTGGCTTGATGCTTGAGGATTTTGGAGCTAGTATTACTTGAGGAAGAAAGTGGGAAAACCTTTTTTTGGAGAGCTCTTGGAGGTAGGCTCTTGATCTCATTTTATGTTGGATGTTTTTCCTATATCTTAGCTTGCTTATAGTTGGAATGTTTGTTTAGTTGCTTGTATGGTTTTTTGCTTAAGTATGGTTGTTGTATTTATTTTTGCTCCATCCATCATATGGTTTGATGGATGTTGGAGTTATTTGGGGGAAGAGAGAGGTATTTTTCCTTTCAAACCTCATGGCTTGATGGGCAAGCCATATGGGTTCCAGTTAATCCCATCATATGGTTTGAGGTGGGGAAGGTGGTTCATATGGTTTGAACCCCCTTCCCCATTATTAAAGAGGAAACCCAATGGGTTTGAAAATCCTCCCAGGAAGGATTTTGGCGAATGGGTGGAGCAATAAGGAGGGTTTTTTGATTTGGAGGAATAAGAAGGTTGAGAAGAATCTTGTTGTATGCATCCTATGGTTAGATCACACCTTATGACACTTTCAGGTATCTCATCTACTCTTCCCCGATATAGAGGATGAATATGGCTTTCTCCTCCTTTATTTTATTCCTAAATGTTGTGTTTTTGTTAGTGCATGGTCTTGGCTTGTATGTGAAAATATTGTGGTGTTTGTCTCCCTAAATCTTGTGGACAAATTTTTGGAAGCTAGCTCTCTCTCCCATGGGCTTGGGTGAGGCTAGCATGTCTTCCAACCTAGGAAAGACATGTAATGATGCCTAAATGTTGGGTGGTTAAACAAGCCTTGTTCTCCTAAAGTTGGATCCTTGTGAACTTATAAAAGTTGGAGCTCAAATGGATGATAGTTGGTGCCTTAAGCTTGAGGGTTGCTGGAGTATCTTTGGTGGCACGGTCTTTTATGACCCTTTATTGTTTTAGAAATTTTTTAGCTTCTTGATAAACATATGTTCTTTGTAAAAGTATTGAAGTGAGATTCTTGTAAGCCTTCCATTTGGGGTATATGTATAGTTTGTGGAAGTATGTGTGTTTTAAAGTGGTAATTTTTCTTCTCTTTGGATATAGTTGAAAATTGTATGTCATTTGTAAACTTACTACTCTCCATGAGGTGAAGAGTCTTGCTGCATTAATAAGTGATGCACTTCATAGTTGGATTGAAAAGAAATATATATATATATATATATATATATATATATATATATATATATATATAATTTTCAGATTTCAGTCTTTTTAATGTGGAATGTAGTAACTAGTATTCTTTTTTAAAATGAAATCTTTCCTTCATGAAGTAGATCTTACCTTGTAAAGAAGTTTGTACTGGGATTTCTTGAGTAGATATGTATTTTGGAAATATATTGCATAGTGAGTTTAAGATTATTGGAAATGAAATATTGTAATAAATGTTTCCTATAATATGAGCTTGTTGTAACTCCTTGAAGGAAAGCTGATTGATTGGAAATAGTGTTACTCTTGTTGATCTCCTTCTTGTCAAAACTTGTAAATTGAATGTATTTAAAATAAAGTATCATTTTCAAATACATCTCTTCTTACATATTTTGTAATTTAGTGAATAAAATACAACTAGTTTCTCTCTTCAAATAAAATAAAAGAAATATACCTATGCATATAAAATAGAGTTGGCTTATACTAATTTAGCCATGATAAAATTTTGCATAAAGACATTTTGATTTATTTATTAATAAAGTAGTAGTTTTACTACGTTTCATTTGTTTTTATATTATAAAATATATTATGATTTATAGATTTTAATATAAATGTATTATAGTATATATTATATAAAATAATATAAATGTATCATATATTACCTAATAAAATATAAATTTATTGTATCTTATAAATATATTATAATATATATATATATATATATATATATATATATATTTTAAAAAAACAAAAAAAACACATGCGAAGCCTAGGCCAAGCCCACGCCACTCCCCCATTGCTGCACATCTAACCCACCTCCCTCTCCACGTGGCTCCACCACTCTGCCTTCACGTAGATCCTCCTCCACGCCTGCACAGTCACTCCACCTCCTTCCCATGTAGGCCCACACCCTCGTAAACCCCAAACGTCATAGAGCACTGCCCTAGGAAAACCTTACGTTGGGGTTTTGGCATATTTTCAGGTTAAATCAGATTTTTTTTTTAAAATATATAATTCTATGTATGTGTTTAGACATTTTTTCCATTTTTAACACAAAAATACTTGTGGGTATTTCATATACCCAACAACCTGAAATTTATGAGTAAGAAAATAACTATAAAATAAATAAATAAATAAACTGATAAGGAAACATTTTTGAGACTCCTCAAAAGAAAACTCCATGAAATCAAGCTCCATAGCTTCTCCAAGTAGCCTGCAAATGATCAAGCAAAACAAAATAAGGGAGAGAAAGTTAAAGCATGAAAGGTTAATAAAAAAAAGAAAAGAAAAGAAAATTTCTGCAACACACAAATTTTATTGGATTTCCTCCATAGCCGCTGTCTAAAACTAGAAATGATTTTAGAAAGGAGAAGAAAATGGGGCATACTTGTTTAATGGGAAATATTAGGGTTTCCTTGTTTTAGATCTCATCCACGGTGGATAAAGTATTCAAAAATCTAATGGCTTAAAACTAATTCAAACATCCCTTTATGAGTATACGTAGCCTTTTTACTTTAACTCCTTTAACCTATATTAATAAAGGACCATTTAATGGATATAAATAAATTATAATTAATAAAGGATCTTTATTTTTACACATCTTTTAAATATTTTAGTGGGATATTGATATATGCATCCCTAATGGAAATAATACCTTGGAAATAGGCAACTTAAATTAATAATTTTTTTTTGGAATATATAGGGTAAAAAGAGGGTTTTAGAAGGTCCCACAACCTTATACAAAAAATCCCTTTAGGTCAGAATTAGCAAAATAGTTCATAGCGGAAAAGTACCCTAGGAGATTCCTAAAAAAGTGAAAACAAAAAAGATAGCAGAAGAAAAGAGGAGAACATCAGAAGAGCTTTTTCAGCTTAGTAACAGCAGTTCTACCTCTGGGAGATCCCAAATCCTTTGCAAGCTATTCCGCAAGGGTGATGAGCTCCAAGAAATCTTTGGCAATGGAACTCCCAGTAGAATTAGTGAAGGCCTCCCAGGCCTTCAAGGCATTGAAGGCTCATTGGAGCTTGTTTAAAATAGATGACAACAAATTGACTCTATGTTCATCCCTCTGGGAGTCAGCAATCACAGGCTCAGTAGGAATTGAGTCCAAATTCGGAGAAAATTTCAGAGTGTCAGAAAGAGGTTCACTGTCAGTGAAGAGCGGAATGTCTCCAACAGTCTAAGAAGTGAGGTCATCCACAGGCTGGTTCGTCTCCATTTTCTCTGAGGTCAGGGAGTCAGGATAGATCTTGGCAAGGCCCAGAATGTCATCAGCAAGAGAAGTATCAGGGCTGGAGACCAGGGAGACTGCTTTAAAACTAGTGTCAGTGCCTTCCAGCAATAGGCATGAAAGGAGCGGGGGGAAAAAGGGGGGAGCAGAAGGCTTAGAAACAATGTGAGGAGGGCTAAGAATGGTGACATCCGAGTTGGATTCAGAAGAAAGGTGCAAGTGATGGTGGCATCTAGAAGAGTGGAGAGAGGTGGAGGAGGGATGGGGGGAAGGCGAGGGAGAATGGTGACGGAAACCAGTTTTGGGGGCAAAGCATATTAAGTCGGCATGTGAAGCAGCATCAGAAAAAAGCAAGTACAATAAGCCCTGATGTAGGATAGCCCCTTCCCTGTCACATGCCAGCTAAACAGAGTGCTCTAAAGATTGATAGAGGAAAGTTGTCAGATTAATCTTTTTTCCCCAACGTAGATGAGAAAGGATGAAGAAGTGAGGGCCATAGACTAGATGATAGTGGCTGTCAATGGTGAAATAACACATGATGACTTCAGCAACTCTATTCCATGGTGGAGCCAAGAAATTGTGAGTGTAGCTAGAGAGATATTTGACCAGGCTTGTCCCCTGGAGCAATGAAATCTTCCATTTCAGCATGTAGCGAGCGCTTGAAATAGATATTGCACTAGTGGCCAGAAGACCCATGGCATCAGCGATAGCATTAGTGGAGATAGTAAAATACATGTATTACCAATTTGGACATGCCTTTTCAACCAGGAAGCCTTAACAGCATACGAGACCAGGGCCAAGTCGCCCACCATTCTCTCAAGGAAAGTAGTGATACCATTTTCTAGTAAAATGTTCCAGACCTCCACATCTTCTTTAACCAAGTCGCAGGAAACATGACTTAATTAACTTCAATTGGCCACCCATATTTTTGAGAAATTTGGAAAAGTGCAGAAGAGATAGCGTTAGAGGTCCTTAAAAAGCCCACCCATGGCATAGGAACCATCAGCATCGCCAGCATTATCCTCTCTGCCAGTTCATCATATGATTAAGGGGAGGAATTACATCATGCATGTGGAAATCCTCCACATCATAACACATATCCCTCTTCAAATGATTCAGTGCCAAAGGTCTTTTCATAATAAATGAAGCATTATTACCATCGCCTTTTGAGGAGGCCATAAAGGCATTGCAAAAACCCAAATTAGCTCACCCTTCCACCAGTCAACATTGGGATAGGTCATTCTGAGTAATTTGGAAGAGATCAACCAGGAAGTTGTCCATGTCCAGCTTTGTTGACTCTCAAGGAGAACTCCAATGTTAGCTAAGTGGTCCGCCACTTTGTTCCCCTCCCAGAGGACATGCTGGAACTGAATTTTCTGGAAATTCCTTTGTAGGATTCTCATATCAGCTATGATATTTTGGATTGACCATTGACTAGAATCAGTAGACTACAGGAAATTGATGATGTTGAGGGAATCACTTTCAACTTGGAGAGGATCGTCACCAAATTTGATAGCTAGCTCAAGGCCTTTAAGGATGGCCATGGCTTCTGCATGATGGTTGGTGTCATAGTTAAGATTATGAGCAGAGGCAGCAACGATGGAACCCGAGGAGCAATGAAGAATGGCTCCACCACCTAATTTACTAGGATTGCCTTTCGAGGCCACATCTCGTATTAAGTTTTCTCTAGCTCAGAGGGGGAGGAATCCATCGTACTAATCCCCGATCAGAGGAAGTGACTTTACTTACAGGAAGAATAGCCAATAGCCGCTGCCACTCCCAAGAGTTATAGATTTGGATTTTTTGTTGATATTTGGACTAGAGGTGAGAATTGAGATTATCCTGGAAAGTTAGAGTTATCTGGGTAGCGACCCGATTAGGTTCAAGACTCTGGTCTTTGAAGATTCTTCTGTTCCTTTCTTTTTAGATGCCCTATATGCCATGCGGGAGGAGAAGTTTCCAAGCTAGGACCAGAGCTGGATGAGTGAAGGGGGAGCTCTATTGAGAGAGGGTGTCCTGAATGGACTCAGGGAAGGTCCAGAACACACCCATCTATGATAAGAACCAATGCCAGATAACTTGTGAAAAGGGACAGTGGATCAAAAGATGGGAAGAGGATTCCACCTCCTTAGTACAAATCACACATCTAGTGGGAAGAGAGAAACCCCTCCTTTTAAGATTTTCTCTAGAGAGGAAAGCATTCTTAGAGGAGAGCCAGGAAAAAAAACCAATTTTGGGGCTGATCTCCTTCATCCAGAATTTGGTGAGGGGAGGACCAGAGTCAGTACAATGCATTGAAAGGTAAGCATCCTTAACCGAGAAAGAGCCAGACAGAGGAGAGGGGCCAAATTAACTCATCTTCAAGTTTAGAGAAGGGGATATAGATGGATGAGAGCACGGTTCTAAGAGAATTCAGGAGCATGCTCTATGCTGATCACTTATATCATCCCAAACCTGAATATTCCAAGAGGGAATGGAATTCACCACCTTCTAATAAGCTAGAAACTAACCTTCCCTCCTTATTAATGAGGCTTATTTTCACAGGATCCCATGAGGGATTGTGATCAAGTGGCTTGACCCCAATCCAATGATCCTGCCAGAAGTAAATAAGTCTACCATTTCCAAAGCCCAGATAATGGGGATGGAACTAATAACAGAATTCTAAGTGGCCAAACCTCGAATTGGATTTTAGGTGAGGAAATCTTCATTATTAGCAAGGTACTTAGCTCTGAGAAGCTAATTCCACTGAGAGTTACCTTTAGCAACATCCCAGCCTAGTTTGGCCAGGAGGGCCACATTCGTGTCAACCATCCTTTTTAATCCGAGCCCACCATGAGAGGTCGGCTTACACACTTCCTTCTAGGAGACTGGATGGATCCTCTTTCTTTCTTCCATCCCAGACCACAAGAAGTGATTTTGGATTTTTTCAACCACATCCTTCACCAAGTTGGGAACTTTGAGAAGGGACATGAAGTAAGTAGGAAGACATTGGAGGATGGCTTTAACCAGTTGGAGTTTTCCAACCTGGCTAAGCAAAGCCCCTTTCTAGGTAGTGAGATTTTTTTTGATATCTTTCAATGACTAGATTCTAGAGATTTTTTATATTTCTTACCATGGAAGAGGGGGATGCCTAGATAAGAGGTGGGGAGGTCCACAATATTGCATCCAAAAATATTAGCAATCTTTCTCTAGGTCCTAGGAGTAGTGTTGATGAAGGAGATGTTGCTCTTGTTGAAGTTGATTATTTACTGAGAAGCTACCTGATAAAGAGATAGGATATCCATGAGAGCCCGAGATTCAATCACAAAGGCAACACTTAACAATAAAGTGTCATCAGCAAATTGGCTATGAGTGGCAGAAGGGAAGCTAGAGGTGATTTTCAGACCTGAAATGACATACTAACTTTTAGCTGCCTCCAAGGCTCTGCTGAGGGAGTCCGCCATAAGAACAAAAAGAAAGGGTGACAGGGGGTCATCTTGCCTGATACCTCTACTGCTTTGAAGAATCCTACCGAAATTCCATTGATAAGAATAGAGAAGCAAGGATTCGCAATACAAGAGAATACCTAACTGCACCATCTTTTATCGAAACCATATTTTTCTAGGACCCTAATTAAAAAAGGCCAGCTGACTCTATCAAACACTTTTTACATATCAAGATTTAGGATCATTCTAGGGGATTTTGAGTGATAGGACAAGTGGATAGCCTCATGAACCGTAATGATACCACCTTGGATGAGCCGCCCATTAATAAAACCGTTCTAGTTTTGTGAGATGAGGACATTCATTAGGGGTTTAAGCCTGGAAGCCAACATCTTAGTGATAATCTTGTAAGCGGTGTTACATAAACTGAATGGCCTAAAGTTGGAGACATCTTTTGAACTATGCACTTTTGGGGAAAGGGCTACGAAGGTGGTATTCCATTCTTTTAGAAGGTTGTTACTGATATGAAACTCATTAACCACTTTGAAGAGATCCTGCTTGATGGTCTCCCAGAACACTTGGAAGAAAGCAGTAGGAAAACCATCCAGACCCAGAGCTTTGTCCCTTTTCATGGCGAAGACCGATTTGTGAATTTCATCCATAGCAAAAGGTTTGATCAGATTATTTTTCATCTCAGAAGACACAAGCTAGGGGATATGTTGGAGTATGGAGGCCATTGATTGCTTCGAAGGAGGATGATCGACCTGGAGGAGGTTAGAATAGAAGGAGACAAGCTCATTAAAGATATAAGCCTCAGATGTTAACAAGGTACTCGAGGACAAAACTAGCTCTCTGATCTTGTCTTTGCTTTTATGCTTAGAGGCAGTGATGTGGAAGAATTTGGTGTTATGATCCCCCTGCTCAAGCCAAAGGGATCAAGAGCGTTGCCTCCAATAGGTCTCCTCTTCTTGAAGCGTGTTGTGGTAATCACTGAGGAGGGAGGTTTATTTTTAGTGAAGGTGATCCAATCTCCCCTCAATTACCATTTGAGCAGAGACTTTAGCCAAATCCTGTGATAGCTTCTGCTTGCGGAGCTTGATGTTGCCGAAGACTGTAGACTTCCAAATTTGAGCTGTTTTTTAATTTCTTTGATCTTGCTGGAAAATCTAAACATGTCAGTGCCCTCAATATTGATATTCCACCATTTGGCAACAAGATGGTTCAGGTGATTATTCTCAAGCCAAGAAATATCGAACCTGAAGGGAGGATTCTTGGTATTCAGATTGTGATTTGCACTAAGCAAGAGAGGGCTATGGTCAGAGGCAGCCTGGGGGAGGGAATTGAGGTAGAAGTCAAGAAATAGAGAGATCCAGTCCAGAGAACCCAGCAATCTATCCAATCTTCTTTGAATATGGTTCCTACCCAATCTATGGTTTGACCACGTAAAGGAGGATCCGTGAAGGTCCATGTCAAGTAGTGAATTCTCCCTGATGAAGTTAGTAAGAGCTTCCATGATGGCGGTCATGGCAAGAGCTCCTCCCTATTTTTCTGAAGGAAAAAGGGGACAATTAAATTCCCCATTTATTAATATGGGGATTTTACCACAAGTGTTGATAAATTTTGAGATATCTTTCTATAATTTCCCACGTTGAGTCTCTAAGTTGGGGGCGTAGACATTGATGGCAATCCAAGTGGAGTCAGATCCAACCTCTTGGAAGAGCATGCATAGAAAGTTGGGATGCTTGAACAAACAATCCCCTTTGAAGCTTCTAGGATCCCATAGGGTACATAATCCTCCCAAGTTCCCTGCTGAAGGTTGAGATTGAAAAGAAGTATCTGGCCAAATTTTTGGGAGACGATCATCTTTTTTTAGTTTAGTTTCTTGCAGCATTATGATATCAGGAGAGTTCTGGAATTTGATATCTTTGATGACTCTTTGCTTTTGAAGAGAGTTGAGACCTCTTATATTCCAAGAGGTGATCTTCACTTCTTTGATTTGGATTTTCTCCCCACCACCATGGGGATTGTGCTCTGCATTCCTTGAGCGACATTAAGAGCAACTTCTTGCTGGAGTTTGATATTGCTCAGAATCCTTCCCCTAACTATTTCAGTGCCAATATCAGGTTTCTTGTTGCTGCTTCTTGTATAGCGGGGATTAAAACTATCATCAAAATAATGGGCCGAAGGGGAGATGAAAGATTTCAAGTGAGGGGGAAAGAGGGGGGTCAGGGGGGGAGACTCAAGGATTGGGGTTCCAAGGAAAGGGGGCCAGAAGTGGGAAGGGGAGGGATGGGGAGGGATAGAGGAGAAGATAGGGGTGGAGGGGGGGAGGAGGAAACAACCAAGGAGAGGTTAACCTCCTCAGAGGAATGGGGGGGGAGAGCTAAGGGAGACAAAGGGATGTTGAGGGACTGGAGGGCCAGAGAGGGGGGAACAACATCAGAAAAAGGATCAGTGGAAGTGTTTATTTATCCATCTTCCAGGAGAGCAAAGGAATTTGAGGTGGGGATGATAGGGATCTCAGCAGAGGATGATTTAAGAATACAAATTTTATTAGATTTTGGGGAAAGGTTTTGGGATTTGGGTTTCAGCTGAGGTTTGGACGGGCAACTAGAGGCCCGATGGCCAATGATTTTGCAAAAGGAGCATGCTTGAGGAATATATTCATAGTCAATATTTTGTTTGCAGTTCCCAAGATCTGATATTATCTCTATCTCTTTTGGGAGGGGACAACTGACGTCAGCATTAACATAGAAACGAGCATGGATGAATCTAGTTTTAGCTTTAGTGGCTTTATCAATAGCAATTAAAGATCTTATGGAGAGGGCAATACCTTCAATAACCACCGGATGCCAGAACTCCAGGGGAAGCCCTGGGAGGTGAACCCATATTGAGGCTTGGGTCATGGATTTAGTGTGTGGGTTGAAACCTAGAGACCATTTCTTGAGGTAGAAGCCACGTCTGCCAAAAACCAAGGGCCACTGAGAAGAGCTCTCGTGAAATCCTCTTTCATGTTGAAGGAGAATAACATGAAACCGTTAGGCATTTCCGCTATTTCAAGCGCTCCACATGGTTGCCATTTCAACCATGCCCATTTTTTGATATCCTCTAAAGGGGGTATAGGACCCATCATTTTACCCACTAAGGAAAGATCAAGAGAAGCAACAGTAGCCTCCGTGATGTGAGAGGGAATGCGTAGTGAGAGGGACCCATCTGACAACGAAGGAGAGAGATTTTCCGAACTAGGAGCAGAGGTGGAACCCTCCACAATTTTATTCTAGGAATCGGGTGGCTTGGGAGAGAGGGCCCCTGACATGAGGGACCCTTGATCTAGACCAGAGGGGTCTAGCATCCGAGCTAACACCATAAAAGCAGCAGGTGGTTGCAGGCGGAAGGGTTTTCAGCAGCAGTTAGTCTTGAATCAATTTTCTTCTATCTTGTTCATACAAATACATTCTTACATGTGATTAATTATTACTATGTCGTAATTATGTAATAACTTAAATTAATAATTGGTTGATTGGTTAAACTAAAATTCAATTTGAATTCTGATTTCAAGTAACGCTTATTTTTTCTAAATCTCTAAAAAAAATTTATATAATAACTTAATTTTCGACCAGGTCCTGACTCTAGTTATAGTTTTTGTTTACCTTAAAAAAAATAAAAAAATTAACTACCATTAGTGTGGTTTCCAGTGTCCCAAGGCGGGGTGCTACATTTGGTATCAGAGTGAAGGTTCGCACACGTGGACACTCTGGGTAGAACAATTAATTGGTGATTAATGTTAAAAGTAAAACAATTAAAATCATTTCCGCTAAACTGTTCCATGGGTTAAGTGTCTCCTGAGTAACCACATGGAGTAATATGTTTGCTAACACAAAAGGTGGTAGACACATTTTGATCACCTAATTTGTTTAAAACAATTAGTAAAACTTAAGAAAATGTCATGCTTAGATAACGTGCAAAATGACTTCTTGGTCCCCATAGTGGTGATCAATTTGGATAATCTTGTTCCCTAATGACTTGGGTAGTCACAACAACCTTTAAACCCAACTTTTAAAACCATTTGATCACGTAGTTAAAAGAATTTTTGAGCTCAGTTAATCACTTTTCTATTCGAGACAACAACTTAAATTTAAGCAAAATCATTTTGGTTTGGACCGGTAAATTAGAGAGCGTTAGTAGGAAATTAAAATTTTTGACTTCTAACATGTAGTATTTCTCCATGTCCATTGTTTGCAATGATTAGATTCGAGAAAAAGGAATAGAGAGTTATTTTTTCCAATTGTGTTTAGGAGGTCTTTAGACGTAGGTACAAAACACAAACTTGTAAATAACATTAATTAGCTCCGAAAAGTAGGTCATAAGTAGAGTATTAGTGTTTAGTTTTTCATTTTGTAAGTTGCATCGGATTATCTATATATAAGAGAATTGATGTGAGTTAATAGAACTCATTTTCAAATTGGGATTGCTTATTTTCAAGACCCATTTTGTAGCCGTTTTTAACTAAAAAAATATGTTGAATTGCAATAGTAAAACTTTAATAGTGGACCACGAGAAGGTGCTTCCAATTCAAAATCTATTCGGAAGTTTTGAGAAATGTACATCTTGATTGACTCTTTGTATAACAGAGAATTGACTGGAAGTTTTGTTTCACCATTTGGGTGTTGGGTACTTGTTTTGGTAGGCTCCTTTTTTAGCCATTTTCTCTAGATCATAGAACAACAAAATTAGGTCTTAATAAACAAATAGATTTCTTAGGGAACCTTTGGAGGGTGAAACATGTTATAATATGGTTATTGTTTTAAGCTACGTGTTTCTAGGTTGAATGCTAAGACCCAAAATAATTTTTTTTCAACAAGTCATTTTTGAATGCTAACGGCTTTGGTTAGATTGGTCCTTTTGGACATTGAAGAAGGTCTAGTTGTTTGGTTTCAGGAATTGGTTAAGGCGTTGGTTAGTTGCTTCTTGTTTGGTGACCCATTATTTCTTAGGAATCTCAACCGCCATATTAGAGGTACCTCTTCAGATCTAATAAAACCCTTTTTGGTATGGGTGTAAAATAAATGACTGTATCTTGTATAGAACCACCCAATGTGATAAAATAGTCTTCCACTTCTTGATATTTCATTACTATGAAATTTGAAATAATTTCTACGCCTATTTTTTCTATTGTTAATCATAGTATTATAACCCTTTTATAAGGAAATTTACCAAATGACCTTATGATCTTGTTGTTCCTTTTCAAAATTGTATTTTGAAATTAAGTATAATTGGATGAAAATATTTGCTAACTTTTCTCTAAAAAATAAATGATAAAGGGGAAAGAAAGTTAGTGCCTCTTATTATACGGTGGTGTTTCTTGAAGTGATATCTCTTAGCTAGTTTATCCTCTTCACGTAACAGAGGAATACAATGTGCTATTATAAAATAAATCTAGTTTTCAAACTCCAAATTCTCATTAAAGCTTTTGGTATAACTTTTAGAGTTAACTTCAGAAATGATCTAGTTATTGTTCATAATCCTTTTGGAACTTGATCAAACATATTTTCATACTATAACCACTTACTAAGTTTTGTTTCATGGTAACTTGGTTAAAACCTTCATACCTTAGTAAGTACACATGTGATTTTAACTCTCCTCAAGTTGATTTAAAGTGTTATGAGTTAATCATGTTTATAATGCTTTTACTTACGTGTAGAAATAAGGGAATCACCCTCTTTCTAACCTCAACTCGTGGACTTAGAAGAACAACGGTCATGCAAAATTTTATATATATAATAATTTAAAAAAATGATATTCTATTCTCCCTCTCTTGGAAAGAAAATAATATGAAATGAATTAGTGTTGAATACTTTCCTGGTTAGGCATTATGGCATAACGATGATGGTGTTGACTATGAAAGAGCCATTAATGTGGCCCAATAAGGGTGAATGTAATATTTCGTAACCCACAAATATATATATATATATATAAGCACAATTGTGTATGTATTCCTTATAAACAACAATAGATGGGGTAATTATATGTAATTTGGAAAAATCGTCAAATATATAAGTAAACAACCTTGGATTGGATAAACCATTATCCCCCCTAAAAAGTTAAAATTGAGGTGATCCTAAAATTGTTGCTTCAAATAGGTTAGGTGATGGTTACTAATCTTTGTCTTGTGATATTCATTTGGATTACACTCTAAATGGTTGGACTTTGGTAAATAACTTGGTATTGTGTTGTCTCCCTAAATTTTTAGGTGAGAAAGTTAATATGAATGATTGCAATGATCTCACAAATCAGATATGCCTGGGCTATTGGACTCTTAGGGAACTCTTTTATAAGATTTCATTCTTATAGAAGAATTATTAGTATGTTATTATAAGATAAATGATGTAAACCATTATTGCAAGGACTAACTATAATGACTAACTAGTCTTTCCACCTACCGTGGGTAGAGACGTCCTTTGTAATAAGTATAAACACTAGTTTAATATATATATATATTGGAATTATTTTAGGGTACTCTTTAAAACATGATTCCATTTGTATTACCACTCAATAGAGTGGTGAAATTCAAATTTCTTTGTGTAAAATGGATTCAACCTCTAGTTAATAAGTGTATTTTTTTATATTATTTCTATTGCAACCTAATGGGCCAAATTATGATCAAATAATTGTTAAGTAAAAGTTAACATAAGTCCCATATCTTGAGAAGAATTAGACCATACCTTTCCTTAAAGGAAAATGAGTGTTGATCTCTTGTACGCTTGAGGAAAGTATGAATGGAAAATTTGGTGCACTCCGTCATGGGATATATTGTAATTTTCATAAGCATATTGATAAGATTCGGGAAACCTTCCTTTTAAATGGTTTTTGTGTTGCGTAACTCATTCATGTTTTCTTTCGATTATAGTATTTAAGTAAAACTTTTCTTGTATTGTGTTGAACTAGAAATTTGCGGGTTGTTGTTTCATTAAGGAATTAGGGCTTGTTTAGGACGTAGAAAGTTCTAAAATGACTTTTTCATAGTGAGAACTTATAAAATTAAAAAAAAGGCCAAATTAAGTCAAATCCTTTATCTGTGGTCGGTATTATGTGAATCTTCATCCTTGACCTTAGTGGATAATGCAGATGTTTGTCCTATTTAAAAAAAAGGACTCATGAACTTTATTTTTCTAAAATTTAGAGTAATGATGAGTTAGTAGATGAAACCACACAGAACTTGGAGACCTTTTCTCTCCTATGTTGTGATATTTGTGATACCTTGGATAGTTCCCTTGAGCGGGTTCATACGCAATTAATATACAAAACCTTTTAAAACAACATGTTTGTTCTCTTCGCTCACCCATCATTATTTTCTCCTTTAATTTTAAACATTATATTGTACATCCTATTATTTGGACCCTTATAGGAAAGTTAGATGATGAGGCAAAGGAATTCAGTTTATACAATTCTCCTTGGTTAACATTATTCTATTTGTATTATACTTGTTCTTGGACCATGTTGGGTTTTTATAGACATGTTGTTAAGAACATTTTCAAAATAAAATATTTTAATTCATTTAAATGACCTCAATGCTGGACTTAAACTACGTATGATATTCTAGAGGTTTTAGACAATGAGGTTAGTAATAGTTCCTTGGAAGAAATCAATTCCTTTAATTAAAATTAATCTAAGTAAGAGAACTACTTAGTAGTTGAACAAGTTTGAATTGGTGGGAAATTCTTGTTGTGTCCAACAATCACATGATACGATAGGATACCTTGAAAAATCTTATTCCTACCTCTTTCAGTGACTTCCAGGAGGAAGTCTAATTTTAGGAGAGGGGGATGTAGTGCCCACATTTTCTAGCCTTAATTATCTACTAAATTCTTAACCCATAGTTGTGACTTAACATGGATTTTGACATATTTTTGGACATTATGATATGTTGGTTTGCCTTCATGGACATGTATGGTGATTTGGGGTGCGTAACGCCAATTTGACTAGATTAGTAGATTGACACATTTTATTTGAGGTTATGGATACTAACACTTTTCTATGCGATTTGGGCCTAATTGATATATGTTGGATAATTAGTTTAGTCACATATCTTGATTTTATAAAGTATTTGATTTGCTGATGAGGATACATGATTACATTATGTTATGACATTTTTATGTATTGCAATACCTAACGTATGTCGAATTGTGAGAGATTTTTACATTCCACATTGATGTTGTGATATCATTAATTTAAATGTTTGAATTGATTCGATTATTAAGTAGTTATTTTATTCTTGCATTGGACAAGTACGTTTAATGTGTGCAATGAGTGTGCTGGTGACAGGTCACAAGAGAACGTGGGTTTCAGGGTGGCTACACAAATTTTGCACAAGCAGCCCACAGGGCTAAGTCCTAACTATGTTTATTGTATGAGGCCTTAGTATTAGTTTTCATTATTTCGGGCACCATGAGTGACCCTCATTTGTAATGTAGTATGTCATGTAATATTAATCTTGTTTAGGATATTTAGTTTGCTTTGTAGACTTGATTTGGGGACTTAATGGTTCCCACTTGCATTATGTTTTGTGTTTGGGTAATGGTGTATTTAATTAGAGGGGATTAGGGTCACATGTGAACACTTGGGTGGGCCCCACATCCTCTACACTTGTGCCCAAATGTGCCAAACCCGAAATTTGGATATTTTAGGCATTTTAAGTGACCCTTTTTAAGTTTGGGAGTTCACTTAGCATGAAAATAGGCCCTTGGACCCTACCTAATAGGCAGGGGTGCCTAATTTCAAGGCATAGAGGGATTTTCCCTCCCATTTTACCTCTCTTTGGTCACCATCCATGTAAGATGGATTGGTATATGTGTTTGTTAAAAGTTGCACAAGTTTGTTTTGTTTTTCATTTTGGGTAATTTTGGAGAAGGGTGTTAAAAGATAATTTATCTATTCTCTCTTTTATTTTGATAATCTTTGACTTTGAGGGAAGAGAGGGGTGACACATGTCACCCCATCATTTGTGAGGAAAATTATTGGCTTCTCTTCAAATTCTCCCTCACGGAGGAGAAAGGTGACCTTTTTTGGTTTTTTTGTTTTTGGAGCATTGGCTTGATGCTTGAGGATTTTGGAGCTAGTATTGCTTGAGGAAGAAAGTGGGAAAACATTTTTTTGGAGAGCTCTTGATCTCATTTTATGTTGGATGTTTTTGCTATATCTTAGCTTGCTTATAGTTGGAATGTTTGTTTAGTTGCTTGTATGGTTTTTTGCTTAAGTATCGTTGTTGTATTTATTTTTGCTCCATCCATCATATGGTTTGATGGATGTTGGAGTTATTTTGGGGAAGAGAGAGGGATTTTCCCTCTCAAACCTCATGGCTTGATGGGAAAGCCATGTAGGTTCCATTTACTCCCATCATATGGTTTGAGGTGGGGAAGGTGGTTCATATGGTTTGAACCCCGTTCCCCATTATTGGAGAGGAAACCCAATCGGTTTGAAAATCCTCCCAAGAAGGATTTTGGTAAATGGATGGAGCACTAAGGAGGGTTTTTTTATTTAGAGGAATAAGGAGGTTGAGAAGAATCATGCTGTATGCATCATATGGTTGGATCACACCTTGTGACACTTTCAAGTATCTCATCTACTCTTCCCCGATATAGAGGATGAATATGGCTTTCTCCTCCTTTCTTTTATTGCTAAATGTTGATTTTTTATTAGTGCATGGTCTTGGCTTGTATGTGAAAATATTGTGGTGTTTTTTTCCCTAAATCTTGTGGACAAAGTTCTGGAAGCTAGCTCTCTCTCCCATGGGCTTGGGGGAGGCTAGCATGTCTTCCAACCTAGGAAAGACATGTAATGATGCCTAAAGGTTGGGTGGGTAAACAAGCCTTGTTCTCCTGAAGTTGGATCCTTGTGAAATTATAAAATTTGGAGCTCAAATGGATGATAGTTGGTGCCTTAAGATTGACGGTTGCTGGAGTATCTTTGGTGGCACGGTCTTTTATGACCCTCTATTTTTTTAGAAAAAATTTAGCTTCTTGATAAACATATGTTCTTTGTAAAAGTATTGAAGTGAGATTCTTGTAAGCCTTCCATTTGGGGTATATGTATAGTTTGTGGAAGTATGTGTGTTTCAAAATGGTAATTTTTCTTCTCTTTGGATATAGTTGAAAATTGTATGCCATTTGTAAACTTACTACTCTCCTTGAGGTGAAAAGTCTTGATGCATTAATAAGTGATGCACTTCATAGTTGGATTGAAAAGAATATATATATATATATATATATATATATATATATATATATATATATATATAATATTATATTCAGATTTCAGTCTTTTTAATGTGGAATGGAGTAACTAGTAATCTTTTTTAAAATGAAAGCTTTCCTTCATGAAGTAGGTCTTATCTTGTAAATAAGTTTGTAATGGGATTTCTTGAGTAGATATGTATTTTTGAAATATATTGCATATTGAGTTTAAGCTTATTGGAAATGAAATATTGTAATAATGTATCCTATAATATGATCTTGTTGTAACTCCTTAAAGGAAAGATGATTGATTGAAATCATTGTTACTCTTGTTGATCTCCTTCTTGCCAAACCTTGTAAATTGATTGTATTTAAAATGAAGTATCATTTTGAAATAGATCTCTTCTTACATATTTTGTAATTTAGTGAATGAAATACAACTAGTTTCTCTCTTCAAATAAAATAAAAAAATATACGTATGCGTATAAAATAGAGTTGGCTTATACTAATTTAACCATGATAAAAATTTGTATAAAGACATTCTAATTTATTTATTAATACAGTAGTAGTTTTACTACGTTTCATTTGTTTTTATATTATAAAATATATTATGATTTACAGATTTTAATATAAATGTATTATAGTATATATAATATAAAATAATATAAATGTATCATATATTACCTAATAAAATATAAATTTATTGTATCCTATAAATAAATTATAATTTACATATTATAATATATATATATATATATATATATATATATATATATATATATATATATATATATATATATATAAACAAAACAAAAAAAACATGGATGGAGAGGGCCGACCCCTCCCCAAGGCCTGCGCCTCAACCCTACACTAGATCACTGACCCCCACTCCCACCGCTTCCCCATCCTGGGCCAAGCCCACCCCACTCCCCCACTGTTGCACATCCAACCCACCTCCCTCTCCACGTGGCTTCACCACTTTGCCTTCACACAGATCCTCCACCACGCCTGCACAACCACTCCACCTCTTTCCCATGCAGGCCCACACCCCCGTAACCCCCAAACGTCATAGACCGCCGCCCCGGGAAAACCTTACATTGGGGTTTTGGAATATTTTCAAGATAAATCAGATTTGTTTTTTTAATATATAATTCTATGTATGTGTTTAGACAATTTTTCTATTTTTAACGCAAAAATATTTATGGGTATTTCAAATACCCAACAACCCAAAATTTATGAGTAAGAAAATAACTACAAAATAAATAAATAAATAAACTGATAAGGAAACATTTCTGAGACTCATTCTCAAAAGAAAAATCCATGAAATGAAGCTCCATAGCTTCTCCAAGCAGTCTACAAATGATCAAGCAAAACAAAATGATGGAGAGCAAGTTAAAGCATGAACGGTGAATAAAAAAAAAAGAAAAGAAAAAAAATCTGCAACACAAAACTGTTATTGGATTTCCTCCATAGCTTCCGTCTAAAACTAGAAATATTTTTAGAAAGGAGAAGAAAAGGGGGCATACTTGTTTAATGGGAAATATTAGGGTTTCCTTGTTTTAGATCTCATCCACGGTGGATAAAGTATTCAAAAATCTAATGGCTTAAAACTAATTCAAACCTCCCTTTATGAGTATACGTAGCCTTTTTACTTTAACTCCTTTAACCTATAGTAATAATGGACCATTTAATGGATATAAATAAATTATAATTAATAAAGCATCTTTCTTTTTACACATCTTTTAAATATTTTAGTGGGATATTGATATATGCATCCCTAATGGAAATAATACCTTGGAAATAGGAAACTTAAATTAATAATTGGTTGATTGGTTAAACTAAAATTCAATTTGAATTCCGATTTCAAGTAACATTATTTTTTAATAATTCTTTAAAAAAAATTTATATAATAACTTAATTGTCAGCTGGGTCCTGACTCTAGTGATAGTTTTTGTTTACCTTAAATAAAAATAATTTTTTTTAACTACCATTAGTGTGGTTTCTAGTGTCCCGAGGCAGGGCGCTATAGGATCATATCAAATCGGGTGGTTTGAGCAATCAGATCTACTCATTAATGCCTAGAAAGAAATTTTCCCATTTCTCACCTACCATATCTGCCAAGATTTTGAATTTGAATATCTAGCACTGTAGCCTATGTCAGCAGTTGTCGATTGAGACTAGGTGCACACCAATCAGAGCTCTATAGAAAAATATATGGTTGTCAGAAGTTTTTTAGAGTTGTCTGTGTATGCAAGACACGTGGAACACACCAATTGGCTGAAAGGATGACCAACTATGCCAATGTTCTTGTCATTTATGCGACGTGTCACTTATTTATTTGTTGTAAGGATTTGACACCCTATTGGTGCACTTGGACTGGTTGCATGTGGCACACTCAAGCATGTCAGGAGATGATGTGGCACAAAGAGGTGCAGAGGAGGGCGTAAAGGTATGTGCATGGAAGAATGTGGTGCGGGATGAAGGAAGAAGACATCAACGTGAAACACACACTAAGGAAATGAGGAAAAATGATGAGCAGAGAATGTATGGTCAAGGAAAAACTATTACAGGGTAATGTGCAGGGCACATGAGAGGGCCAGGGACTTAGCTGATTGAAGCAAGTGCAAGGTGTGCACGTAGGATACATATTTTCTATGAGGAAGGTGAATGTATAGAAGATGCGTGCAAGGAAAGGGTTGAACAAAGAGGAAAAGGAAAAAGGTAGAAAGGGTAGCGCATAAGGGCGTGCAAGGAAATAGTGACCAAGTGAATGCGCCAAGGAGAAAACTGAGGTGCGCACCACTACAATGAAGATCTCTTAGCCAAAATATGTATGTAAGTTGTCCAAATAACTAGAATAGTTATTTGGATAACAATACACATGCATGTTCACTTGCCTTCTAGTTGTGAATGCAGAATTTACACATAGCATGGATGCTTGACACTGTACCTCTAACCAGTCCCACACCGGCTCCTGGGGGCATCTAATTTCTTACACACTACATGTGCTATTGTTTTGAATTATACTATTTCCTATTCATACTAACACACTATTATATAGGATCATGCACACTTTTACATTCTTTTTATCTTTTTAACATGCTAATGGGTGCTTCATGTGTAGCGTTTTCCTTACAGGAACTATTTTCCACCATGGTTATCTATTACTCTTTGCTTTCCATTGTTTGTGGGATTTTCCTGTTGTCTTGTGTGCACACTAAATACTTTTGGCATCTTTGGCCTTGATTGTCTTGTGCCATTATGAGTGATGTCCCATGTTTACAACCTAATTTTTGTGGTCTATATTGTTTTCCTGTTTGTTAGCTTACAATTTTTCTTCTATATGTGTATTTTCCTTGTTTGTACCGACACATGTTTTTCATCCACTTTGTTTGTATATGTCTTTGTTTTTACCAAAAACATTCCCTTCCCTCTACATGGTTTTAGTTTCAGATATACATCAGGTCTTCCTTTGGGTTGCATTCTCCTAGCTACTTCACATGCACCCCAAATGAGGGGGGCATACATCAGGTGAATCAGTCACCCCATACAACAATTGACAACTATAGTACAACACAATTCAATAAAAAATCAACACATTCTTTAATCATAGAAAGGGCTCAAAATATGACTTGGGTCCTCAATACAACACAGACGCCAACACCCAGCTGCATACATGAGTGCTTGGGCGCTCCTCACCCTTCCTGGGTGCATATGACCAGGGGGTGATTACAAAATTTTTGTTAGATCAACACATTTTTTGGCAATTTACACAATGGTTTTCTCATTACAAGAAAAGTCCTCCAACAAGCAACATGCAAGTTATCTCCTTTTTCTATTTTACATTGGATTGAACTGGATCAAACTTGAACAAAGTAGGATCACACCATCTGCAGTGGTGTATAAATATTTGGGAAGCAGTCAAAGGATGAAGAATAACACTAGAGATTTCTCCCTACAATTCTTATGTCATGGCATGAGATCTCCCAAAAAAATCATTCTTCTACATTATATTTAGGATTCTTTCTATCTTTTCACTCATCATGGATTAGGTGCACATGTTCCTTTTCACATTTTTACATACTTTTTCACAATTTTTACATATTTGGATCATTTTTTTCATATACACATATTTGACTACTCTTTTTCTCTTCTATTTTGCAGGTCCATTCTTATGGGAAGTAACAGTCACATCATCAAGCATTAATTGACATCAACAATAGGTACAACATAACATATACACATACACTTTTCACACCTAGGGTCACTTCCTCTTCTCTAGCTTCCATACTTCATTTTTATCACTCCATGCTTTTTCTTGTCTCCTCGGCACGCTTTTTGCCATTGACCTACATGGATATCAAGTATAAATATCTTATCTACTTTATGTTATTGATTATTCTTAACAACATAAAGTGGGGGCAAATGTAGACACTAAATCATGTAGTTTGGCTACATTTCTAGGTCTTAGTCACATACTACTATTCATATGATTCCTAAGAGAGAGAAAAATTAATTTATCATTATCTTTGGCCTCTTTGATTTCTTTATGGATTTCATCTTGGTCTTACACACCCCACTTCCCAATTTGACCTTCGTTACTTCAAATTTTCTAAGTTTGGACACTAGTGCCCAGCCATGATGCTAGCACCCAGGCTCCCTCATCCCCTCTAGGCGCCCTGGACCTTTTTGTATCTTACTCACATATTTTGAGTCTTTTCTATCTGTTGGGCATCTTGTTTTATTTTTTGTTATCATTTTAGTGGTTAATTACAAAATTCAAACAAGGGAATCTTATAAATAAAAATCTATGCAACCATAATAAAGGACCAAGCTCTAAGCATATATTACTATCACCTAAGGTTGTATCCGAAGGCATTTCAAGAGCATCAAAGCATCCATCTAGCATTTATTTAAAGGACAAGGGACTACATTCTTCTACATATAACTCATAGGATGTGAAGTTAATTTTCCCATTCACACATCTATTTACATCTTCTACATCTAACTATTTCTCACTACCAAGTGAATCTTGCATAAGAGCCGCCTAGAGCATGATTTTACACACACACATATGTAGAACTATATAGAGTATGAAATGTAGTGTAACACCCAAATTGTAAGTTCACTCAATTGGGTGACCGTCGAGGTTAGTTTGACTCCCCATTTGCATATTTTTCTTTTTAGGATTTGATGTCTTTTGAAGTTTTATAGGTGCTCTTTCTCTTTATAAGTTTCAAGGGAATTCTGTGGGCATAGTGTGACACACAAGTGACCAAAAATGAAGGGAACCGACATATAAGTGACACAGAAGGAATCACTTTCCATCCATTTTCGTAGTCATATGAACACATGAGCAGTATCTGGCACCTAAGTGCCCCAGAACCAATACAGGAAGATCTAACTATTACACAACTTTATGAGCCTCATAGTGATAGTTTACTCCTCTTGTTTACTAGTTCTTTAGTTCAGCATAGTCCAAGATTAATTGCGAAATAAAATAATTACTTTATCCCTTCTCTTTTACTTAGGGTTTCAAATTTAAATTTCTTATTGTTTAGGTGAGATCTACACTTTATTGTTATATCATTGCATTATGACTATGAAATTAGGAATTTAACATTTATTTATTTTAAATATTTGTTAAATCAATTAGGGTAATGAAAATAAAAAATAAATGTGCAATTGCAAGGTTACCGGACACACTTTTATATAGATAAGTGACTTGTGATTTCTTAAAAATGATATTATATACAATTTTGAGTGATGATATATGAGATAAAGATTTAGAATTTTACAATGGTGTAAATATATGAAAATATGACTGTGAACATAGGTTACTATTATGTTTAAATAAAAAATGAAAAACAATGTTTTTAATCTTATTTTGCAAAACACTAGTTTGTTTATAAAAAATAGCATATTGAATAAAAATATGTCCCCTTGTGTACGATAATGCAAAATAAATGTGTAGTATTTGTTACCTTTAACTTCCCTTCAAACCCTAAGCATGCCAACATATCACCCAACCTGACTGGGAGCTCATCGAAGGCATGCATAGGCATCGAGCCCCTCCTTTATATGAGCTTCATGAGAATGTTCTCCATTAACGAAGAGGTGTTTACATAGATAGAAATTGGTTGCATTCATTCTTACAATCCAAATCAAGAACTCAATTTAGATTCGAGCACACCACATATGGAAGTAAAAATGATCACATTACAACAATATCATAGATAAACCCTAAACAATATTAAGAAGAAAAGGGTTTGAATTCATAGACAATAAATAAAACACATACATCAAGATCCATAACACAGATGTTCATAACCACTCCATTGTATTAATTCATAACATAACAGTAGCCAAAAATACATTAAAGAGTCCATGGATGGAGATAATATAGTAGAAAAGCCTCAATAATTTCTCTATGATAGCTTGATTACATAGCTTACAATCAATTACTATACTCTCTATCTCTCTCCTTCCCATCTGCACACCTATCCATTCTTTTCTCTATATATCCTTCATCTCTATTTCTCTACGTATATCCACTTTCCTTACCTCCGTCAAGTCATCATTACAAGAAAAGTCCTGAAAGAATATTTCATGATCACCTAACCACTACAAAAGAACATCCCAAATTTCACCATGCATTTACCTAATCGAGTACCCTTAGCATGCAAGTGCCAACTAATTCATAACAAACTCAGATCCTTATCCTGTTATGATAACTGTAATGATGCCCTAAAACATGCTTTTCTTGAGCTGCAACTCTCCATAGCTTAACGTTATCCATAATTGTATCTAGTCACCTTTCCATTTGTTCCCTTAACATGACTTTACTCATAGTCCAAAAATGACTAAGTCCCAAATCCATCCTACCTAGGTGCGAGCCTTCGCACATCCCCAAAGGTTACTTCTACGTGTGCCTTCATGCCCTGCTTCTGCCTACATGCCACAACCCTTTGCACCTTGGGTACTTGGTCATTTTAGGGTCTCAACATCACCCCACACTAATTTTATTGCCTCCCTCAGAAATCCTTTGCATGCTTCCCAAACAAAACTTCAATGACCAAAAATCTGATAAGGCAAAAATGTTGCATGGTTCAACCACTAAGTGACTAACTGGTGGAGTTTAGGGAACTCCGTGTCTATTTCATCCTTCAAATTCCCACATGCCTTCAATTATGTTAAGGACCTTCCTGGTGCCTCTCCTAAAATGTTGGGCACTTGGTCTAGGGTGACTTCCTCCACTTTCCCCTTGATCTCATCTATAGCTACCAACAGCTCTGCATATATACCTTTGAACTCGTCCATCCGCTCAGTGATGGAATCCCATAGTTTTCCAATCTTGAAATCCATTTTCTCACACTTTTTTTTATCTTATCTTTCTATGTTGTGAAATCAATAATCAATTGCACGTTCTCAGACTTAATAGTTGGGATCTTATCCTATAAGGCTTTGAGGGTGGCCTCCTCATTTTTTACTCGTGTGTTAATGATGGGCTCGCACTTCCTACAACTATTGAAGCCCCTATCCACCAATATGTTATCTTCCTTGAGTTGAGTAAGTAAATACTCCAACTCAGTGATCCAGGATTCAACGGAAATTTTACTTTCTTCTTGGGGAACTCTGTAGTTGTCAACCCCGTTCCATCCTTGACGTTTGCAAGTAACATCCCTACAAGGTCCTTGAGATACTTCATCTCATCCTCATAATTTGTCATGTCCTAACTCACCAGTGTTGAACATTATCCCAAAATTCCTTTAATGGGGGCATCATCTCGATCATAGGCCTCCTTGGTTTGTGCATGCTCTCCCTTCAATTATTGGTGCAATCTCTCTACCTCCTTTTATTTTTCCTTCTTCACCGTGACTAAGGTTTGAAAAGTGGCCCTTGCATCCAAGCTATGTTGAATCACCTCCGAGGACATCTTTTACAGTGTGTTACATGTATACTCATCTATGAGGTGGCTAGGATCCACACTTTGTATATCTCTCCTCCCTTCTTCTTCAGATGAATGTTCTCGATCACGTGATTGTTGACTTCAAATTCAGGGTCTTCAAAATGGCAATGCAGGTTCTAGATTAGCATTTTCCTAGTTCTTAGCATGCCCCCTTCTTAATCCATAAGATCCCAACCATGTAGCTTCTTTAGGGGGAGTGTACTCTGAAACATTGTATGCAACACCTTTGTGGGATCATCCATGAAGTCTATATGAGGGGACACAGGTGTCCACTTCTTCCTTATTGCCTTGCACTTCAACCACTACTTCTTTGATCATGGAGTTAACCTCTTATCCTCCTTCATGAAAAAGGAGTCCCCTTATCTTTCTCTTTTGGGCCAGTGGTCTAGATGGGTGAAGCTCCACGCACTAGACTCTATTCTGGCCCTTCTGCAGTATCTTCTTTTTATTTTTCACACACCTCTCCTGCTACCTTGGCATTTTATTCATCCCTTCTCTTCCCTTGCTCCTCGAGCTCTGCCTCAAGCTCCTCCCTAAAGGAATTGTAGTCATGTTCCTCTTTTTCTAATATTGTCACAGAACTCGATACATCATGTGTCTTCTATTTATTTTGTTCCAGCTCCTCCTCCTCCTACTTGTTATATCCCTTGCACTCTAACTGTGAAGCCTTGGCACTAATTTGTTGTGATATACTTGTTCCCTTGTTACCATTGAAATGTGTGTAATACTTCCTCTTATGGTTGGTGTCTAGCTCTTCATTTTGTTCTTATTCTTCTTCCTCTCCCTCAACCTAAACTACTTTCATTGGCAGGATTGGCCCTCCTGTGGATTTGGAAAGGGGGAGTCTATAATATCCAATTCAATCCCCTTGTGTCTTGGGACATAGTTGCACAAATACCTAATGGACATAACCCTTGATGGTGACATTGACTTACAGGTGTAAGTCCAAAAAATCTAGCTCCAAAACCTCAACATAGACAGATTGAGTGTCATACTTGTATGTTGTGCAAAGGGTATGGAAATCAGCATCCACTTTATCTACATAAAAATTCAGATTTTGTGTGTCCTTTAATCATTTGATGGCATACTTCAGGTATCTAGCAATGAACGCAAATGGGAGCTTGCACCACGGCCCCATCTCTCCTTTGGCCATCAAAAACTGTGTCACAATAAAATGTTGCATGACTGCAAACTAAACTTTTTCCCCAATGACCTGTGGAAGCTCGTGTAGGATGCGCCAATCATTTTCAAAATCTACGCGCAGTCTCTTATACCATTTGTTCATTTTTGCCTTGTATGCATTAGATATACTCCCATCAAAGTGAGTTTTTTGAACTGTACTTTAGGAGACGAGTGTACTAGTGGGTAGACACACATATTATCATCTAGTCCATCTAGGACACCAATTTCCTAGAATAAAATTAATAACATAATGGACTCCCAAGTTATCTTCACTCCTAAGTCATTTTGTACTCATTCTTCCTCAATAATACCATCCACAATGAATTGTGCAAAATTTTAATGTTCCCACTTGGAAACTTTGTAGGCCACGTAAAAAAACCTCTTATTGATGTCTATCAACCTCTCTGATGTGCCCAACTTGCAACTAGTGATTTGGGAAGGGAATATCAATGCTAGGTCTGGTAGATCCACAATAAATTGTGCCCTTCCCCCTTTCTCATAGTTTAATTTCTTGGCTAGCTCTTCTATCTTTGTAGTGGAACCTAAATTGAGGACCATGTCTTCACCTTTTTTCTGTAGGCTCTTTACCCTATGGATTAAATTACATATGAGTCTCATCCTTCTCCCCGTAAAGTAGAAGAATTATTCATGCACTCGCGACATCAACCATCTGAAAATAAGTGTGGGTTTAGAAAAAAATGACAACTCCCAAAGCTGTAAAACCCCGTCTTCTTCAACTCCTTCACAAAATAATCTACCCTAGGGTTTCCTTGTTCATCCAACCCTAGAATCTCCTTGTACAGATTCACCTACATTAAATCATCGTAGTCGGTGGTTTTGTGGTTGAAATCACTAATTTTTCATCTATATAACTTTGAGGTACACTTCTCAACCTTAGTAACCCCTGGGGGATACTGTATTTCCGAATAAACTTCCATGATTTTTTCCTTTTCCACCACTGGTCTATTTGTACAAGATTTCTTGGTGCCATCTCTTTTCTCTTTCATTCTTTCATACCCTAGGTGCTTTCAAATTTTCCTTCATCTACCCGAACTTGAAGACTTCCGCACTTCTCTCTCACGTAACCCCTTCCCGATCTAATGTCTTCCTTCCCCTCTAGCTCTACCACAATGTCATGTCACAATTTTCCTAGCTCTATTGGTTCATGACAAGTACCTCGCTTTCTTCTCAAAACCCTCATCGTACTTCAATCTTGGGAGCATAAAAATTTTCTAAGGAAAATTAGTCAAAATAACTACCTTTACCCTCTATTCATACTTTTTCAACACCTTAAAGTTCTGCCAACCATGTGTCTTAACGTCTCTTTTTAATAAAGAACTTTATTCCACTTAAATCAACTTTCGCGACTTCCCTCTGTGCATCACAATTATAACCTTCTGGTGCTCTAACACTACTTTACTACCACAAATCTCCTTCACACACATCACCATGTCAAAGTACATAACCTCTGTGATATCTACCAAGTATTTCCCCATGGTGTCACCTTCCTCTTGTTATGATGCACAATTGTTATTTCTCTTCTGTGTGGTCTTTAAACAAATTTTCTCAGAACAACTTTATAACCACACGAATTCAAACACCTTATACGTCGTACTACTCATTCTTATACCTTTGTGCTAATTATTTAGAATGAGTCTCCCAACAATCCATCTTCTCAAATAATTTGTCAACCATAACCAAACATATCTACCAATCCATCCCACACTAAATGTATGTGCAGTCCTTTGTGCATGGAATGAATTACAATGTAATTAGATACTAGCACACCAATATACAACAAAACAATGAATAGAGAAGACAAAGTAAAATGACGAAAAAAGGAAACACATAAAAGAGAAACCTAATCTAATTGGAAATACTACCTTATTTACAAACACACATAAGCCTTATTTATAGTAGGGATTCAACCTACTCCCATTGAAATAACTTGGAAATCATGTCCCATCCAACGCTTTTAACTAGTACGCGCTTGAATTTGGTATGAAGGATATAATATACGGCCCCAACCAATGGAATTTGAGCTTCCCAAGATGGTGTAGAAACTTAGAATCATAAATTAAAACCATTTACCTAACCTCAAAATGCTTATTATTAATGTGATGATCGGGTAAGGAATTTTTTCGTGCCTTCTCTTTCCTTTGACTCCATATATCAAGGGATCATCTTCAATCCAACTGCATTAACTTATCAATATGTTATTGTAATGCATGTTCACCTCCTACGCATGCAATACGTAGAGAGGGCAGCATGAAATCTACCGGCAAAACAATTTCTACACCAAACACCAATTAAAATTGTCTGGCTTTGTTCAATCTTGTATAAATTATTTTATATGCCCATAACATGACCGAGACATTTTCATCCTAGCCCTTTCTCCCAACATCATAAATCTTGGTCAACGTGTGACACAAAATTTTGTTAAAGGATTCTAATGTCCCATTAGCCTGTGAGTGGTAAGGGGTATTCTTGTGATGGGCCATCATGAATTCTACCAACAAAATCCTGATTGTTTCATTTAGGAAATGCATACCCCTATCACTCGTTAAACTCAGTGGGCACCCATATATGCTAATGATGTTTTCCCATAAAAATATAGTTGTCATCACTGCCTTGAAATCCTTAGTAGGTGTTACTTCCACCCACTGTGTAAGATAATCAGTGCAAGTAGTGATGTGCCACAAATCTGTCCTTCGCACAGTAGGTGAATAGGGCTTATAAAGTCAATATCCCATTTCTCGAATGGTTTAGCACTAGCTATTAGTCTCAATGGCATTTCATCCCTTTTTTTTGGCTTACCAAGGTGCTGAAAATGATCACAAGCCTTGCAATACTCAATATAATCCTGGTAAAGGGTTTTCCACCAAAGACCTGCCAATAAAATTTTCTACACGGTGGCATTTCCTGCATAGTCCCCTCTTGCAATTCCATCATGTTATTCCTCCATGATTTCTCACGCTCCAGTACACACTAGCACAAGACCTCATCTCAACCTAACTTGTATAGGTATCCACTGATTAACATGTAGGGCATGACACATACAACCAATTAATTCCTCTCCAAGGCCTTCATCCCTTCTGGCACTACACCTTTTCTTAAGAATGCAACGATATATTCCAAATCAGAGGGCATGTGCTGTAATCTAAACAGTTGTGCATCTGGAATTGTATCCTAAATGCTTTGCATGTCCTCTCCTGAGTCAATCCTTGATAAATGGTCAATCCCCAAATTACTCTTACATGGTTTTACAACAACCATAAACTCAAACTCGTGAAACAATAGGAACCACCTACATATGTACCCTTGCAAGATGAGCTTGTTCACAAAGTAATTTAATGTCATGTGATTTGTATAAAAGATAAAAGGTATCGCTAGAAAATACTAACTGAATTTGTGCAACGCATAGATAATTGAGAATGCCTCGCGCTCCATGGTAGTATAATTTTATTCTACTGGGATTAACTTCCTACTAACAAAGCATAAGGGATGGTCAACAATTCCCTCTGCAGGTTATGCTAAGACTACTCCAATCTCCATCCTAGATGCATTAATGTGCACGTGAAAAGGTTTAGCCAAATAGGGAAAATGTAATATGGGTGCAATAATGAGTCTATTCTTCAGTGTGTCGAAATCCATCTTCTGCGCCTCTCCCTAATGGAACATACTATTGTGTTTTAGTAAATTCTCCAACGACGTGACAATCTTGGCATAACCCTTGATGAATTTCTTGTAAAACCTTGTATGTCCAAGGAATTGTTAGAATTTGAGGATTCTAATAAATACGGATTTAATCAACTTACGTATTATATAATGTTACAATAAATATTTAAATAAAGATTACATCATAACATAAGTAAATAAAGAAATAATTACAGGAAATAAATAACACAAGTGACACAATATTTATAGTGGAAAACCCCAATAGGGTAAAAAACACTTTGAAAATAAACTTTTACTTAAAAGAACTTATTTTACATCTAGAAAGATCACCTCCTCCTTTTAAATCCTATTTACTAAGGGTAAAACCAAATCACTTGATTTGCACAACTTTGATATATTTCCCGAATATATAAAATGAGGATCCAAAGTCTTTTTTTATATAAGGTGATCGGGTATGTCTCCTAACCCACCTTTTCAACCTAAATGGTTGACACATACACCTAGGTTTATAATATTTAATATTAGAAATATAATGATTTCATAATATTAAATATTTAACCTAAAGTATATACCTAGGTTAGCATATTTAATAATAGAAATATAATTATTTCATATTATTAAATATTAACCTCTATATTAGTGATGGACCCATATACATTAAGGGTTGTCCAGACTACTTAATCATTATGTTCCAACACTTCCCCTTAATGTTAAGTGGGATAACGTAACATATGCCAATATATTACCTGCCCATGGTACACTACAGGATTTACAATCCTTAAACCGTAAAGTTTTTAGGATAGCATATCGGTTGAAGGAATTATAACACCTTAATCATACTCAATTTATCTTTTGGTATAAAAGGATTTGTCATCCCAAATTTTATTCCATGATTAGTGGCTAAGTATGATTTGTGAGTTTTACATGTTCTCACATGTTCTCATAAAAGGTTATTGAACCCAAGCATATAAGATCCTTTTACAACCAAGGACCTTCTTAAAAATATGATTGTACTGGATGTTTACCAATAAACTCAATAATACTAAAGATTTTACTGAAGAATGCCTTTAAGATCTTTCTACACTTCTTTCTAAAAAAGAAGCCGAGGAGTTATACATGCCCAAAGGACTTTTTGCACTTTCCTGAAGGTTTTTTTTACACTTTCCCAAAGGTCTTTTACAAATGCCAGAAGGTATTTTTACAAAAACTAAGTTCCATTAGGTGGTGACATTGTCATGCACACTCCCCCTCAATGGAAACTCTGGAAATCCAAGATTTTCATGAAAGTGACAAAACTTTGCAACACTCAGGGAATTTGTAAATATGTCAGTAACCTGCTCTTCAATCAACACAAATTTGAGATTTATGTCATCACTTAGCACCTTCTCACAGGTGAAGCATATATGTATTTCAATGTTCTTCGTCCTCTGATGTTGAACCATATTATTAATCAAGAGTAATACAACTCTAGCCACCACATAGAAGAGGAATAATTCCTTTAACTTCTATGTGTATCTCTACCAACAACTGTTACAACCACATGGCTTCTTTACTTCTTCCATTGTACTTCTCTGCCTCAGTAGAAAAAATGGAGACTATCGATTGCATTTGTTGTTCCAAGTAATGGTTCCTACACTAAAAAAACTTGAACACATATCCAATATATTTTATAACACAACATCAATATGGTTAGAATAAAAAAATCCATATAAGATAAAATTTTCATTCTTAGTATAATGTAACCTATAATTGATTGTTCCTTTAATATAAAAATTATTTTTGAAAGATTCTAATGATCTCTAAAAAAGGTTCTTGCATAAACCTTGAAGTAATTCCTACCATATAGGAAATATATGATCTAGTTATAGTTAGATAAATCAAACTATCAACTAGCAACGTATATAAAATAGGATCAACCTTTTTCATATGCAGATTTAGGGTCAATATTTATTCCAACTTCTATTGAAGTATAAAAGGGTTTATAATCAATCATAAGAAACTTTTCAATACAATGGTTACATATTGTGTTTTGAAAAATAACAATAGAATGAAATACAGTCATACAAAGAACATGATGTGAGAGACCTAACTCATTCATTTCAAATTATTGCTTCAATTTATCTTTAATCCTATGAATTAAATCAGAATTGTCACTAGTCATAAGCAAATCATCAACATATATACATACAATGATAATATGTGAGCCTTATTTCCTAATGAATATATCATTGTTAGAAGAACAATTAACAAAACCTAATAGTTTAAAGAAGGAAACAATTTTTGCATACCAAGCACTAAGAGCTAGTTTTAAACCATAAAAGGATTTCTCAACTTACAAACGTAGTTTTCTTTACCAGTTTCTTCAAATCCTTTAGGTTGAAACATGTAAAGTTCTTCTATTAAATCGCAATTCAAAAAAAACATGTTTCTTATTCATTTGGTGTATTTCCCACCCAAATTGAGTGAAAATTACAAATAAGGCCTTAACAGTACTCATTTTAGCTACAGGGGAAAATGTTTCAACATAATCAATACTAGGTTTCTGATTGAAACCTATAGCAAAAAGTTTATCTTTATGTTTGTTAATACTACCATCAACATTATACTTTACTTTGTACATCCACCTAGACCTATCATACTTTGCGGCTCAGGTTCATACAAATTAATTAGTGCATGGTACATATGATAGCTTTTGGTCATTTTCCTAAGGTTAATAGGGTTTGAACTTTCTAACATAGATTAAGTCCAATTTAACTTATTATCTAGGAAGATAAGAATTTCAGCAACATCTATAACATCAAAACATCATCATGACCATTTAGTAAATCATAATCAAAACCATCATTTAGAAATATTTAATGAAATAACTTCAAGAGAAGAAGACAACACATGTAAACCTTTCACTAGATTATATCTATACATTTAATATAAGCTTTGAAAATTAACATGCCATAACCTTTCATGCCATAGTTTTGAATTATTCAAACTCTAAGATAGAAAACAAGATGCAGAAGAGAAAGCATAAAAAATATACAGACCATTTCTTTGAATTCCTTCAACTATTATACTCTCATTACTATCCTTGATATACCAAGTATCTTTCATGCATGGATTCTAGTTGTGTCCATACCTCTTTTGGATGTTCGATATTATCAATGTGTAGAAGGTACTCCTCGTTCACATTGCACAAAATTATAGGAGCCTCATACATTCATTGCAAGAATGCATTCATGTTATCTACAGTTGTTTGACAACCGGTGGGAACAACCTCAGATCCAGAAACAATAATCTAGAGTTTCCTCGCCATAAATTCTATTTTGACCCAAATGTTGTAGTTGGTTTTATTCAGGATCTGGGTTTTTTCAAGATAAAAATAGTTGGATGTCATTGTTTTCCTAAACCTGTAAAACACACCCCATTATAATATACAATGTACCACATAGATACATATTTATCGATAATAAAAACAACACTTTTAATAGAATCATATCTAAATTTTATAGATCTAAAGAAATTATTTGATCATAACTAATTCTGTCATTACAATGAATTATAACTAACCTCTCATGATCAAAATAATAAACTGCAATATAAAGGGCTCTATCTTATACCCTATATTTCTATAAAAAATATTTCTAACCATATAGAAGTGAAGAAGAGACCCCTAAGAATGCATAACAACTTCAAATTTATGAAAAAATTAATGTAGACAAATATCTGACTATCTTAAATTTGATGTCTAAATGACCGTTATATTGTCTTATGTTTGGTCTACCATGATGGTCATTTGACCGTCAAATTTAATGAAGCCAAAACTTGTGTATTTCCAGAATGTGAAATTCCAGAATTTTTTCTTCTATATAATATTAGGGAGGTTATATTTTAATACATTATAATAGCCTATTATAATTTATAATATAAAAATATATACACTTTTAAAAAAAAGAGGTATATAGTTTATAAAATGTAAATAAAAAACAACATATAGTTCATAAAAATTATAAACTATATTATATATTTTTATTATAAAAAAGAAAATGACCAAATAAAAAGTATTGGCCACTTGGTATGAAATTATTATTTTAGGTTTTTATAAACATAAACTACGCCAAGGCGGCCCACATTAATATGGCATGGTAATTTGGAAACATAAGTTAGGATTTTTTTTTTAATTAAACATGCCATACTTACCAATGCCATGGGAAAAACCTAAGAAACTGCCATATGATTTAAACAACTACTTAAGTTTTAAGTTTAATTTTTTTTAATATCTCATTTAGGAAAAAGAAGGGCCACTTTAGAGTTGAAGTAGTTTTTACGGTTTAGGTGTCCATTTTTTTAATGAACAAGTATAGGATTAAACTTAGTAATATTGATTATTAAGGCCACCAACCTTCAACTACTTACCATTCACCATGTCAGGCATTAAGATTAAAACAATGTTTTATAGTTTAGGTATGTTCAAAACATTTTTTTACGGAGCCCATACGAATGGGGTAGTTATAAATTATAGTATAAGAACTATATAAAATATATAGTTTTCAAATTATATAAATTTTAATATGATATTTATATAAGTTATTATATAAACCTTATTCTATATATTTTTTAATTTACAAAAATATAGTTATAGATTAACTATAAATTAATCAAATTCTTTTAGAGGGGTCCAAAGAACACAGGTATGAATTTACCTTCCTAAATAGTTAACATGCAAATATTTGAAATTATAGAAAACATGAAAATTATTTCATATAGTAATAAATCATTTCCTTTTTGTATGTGATTTTCACACAGGTAAATATTTGAAGCCCCTTTCACATGTGCACACATCAATTTCCAAACAAACATTAATTCCATATAATTTACAAAATGTAAATGAAAGTAAGAATCACATCATATTACATCCCCCCCCCAAAAAAAAGGGATTTAAAATTGAAAAACCCTAAAAAAATTACTGAGAGTTTAACTGCACAAATGTAGTGCCAAAATAAATTGGGGAAAAAAAGAAGGGGACTGAATACTTTTAAATACCCTTTTGGGTTGGTTGAAAAAACTCGTACAAATTAAATAAATAAAATGTAAAACATTTGATCTTAATTTATTTAATTTACCTCACTCTGTTACCATGTTAGAAATTGAGGATTCTAATAAATATGAATTTAATCAACTTACATATTATGTAATGTTACAATAAATATTTAAATAAAGATTACATCATAACATAAGTAAACAAAGAAATACTTACAAGAAATAAATAACACAGGTGACACAATATTATAGTGGAAAACTCCAATAGGGTAAAAACCACTTTGAAAATAACCTTTTACTTTAAAGAACTTATTTTACATCCAGTAAGATCACCTCCTCCTTTTAAACCCTATTTACCAAGGGTAACACCAAATCACTTGATTTGCACACCTTTGATATATTTCTCGAATATATCAAATGAGGACCTAAAATATTTTTTATATAAGGTGATCGGGTATGTCTCCTGACCCACATTTTCAACCTAAACGGTTGACACGTACACCTAGGTTTATAATATTTAATATTAGAAATATAATAATTTCATAATATTAAATATTTAACCTAAAGTATATACCTAGGTTAGCATATTTAATAATGGAAATAGAAATATTTAATATTATTAAATATTAACCTATAAATTAGTGATGGACCCATATACATTAAGGGTTGGTCAGACCACTTATCATTATGTTCTAATAGGAATCCATGCACCACACTGTATCTAGTAGGTTACTCCAATCCCACAATAATGGTAACTTTGGAAAATCCCACCAACAAGCCTTCTTTACATATGATATGTCCCAATAGGGTGCCAAATGGACTAGTGAAGACATTTTTTTTTAATGTTGAGGGATATAGTTAATTGCCTGCATCTCTTAAACATCAACCTCAAATTGTCACAATGGTCCTTTAATAATCCATACACCATCCAATCATCTAGGCAGAATTGCAAAAACTTGTGGATGAAGTCCCGAAACACCTGAACCACAATGCATGAAAATACAACAGTCACATTCTTCAGTCCAATGGGAATAACAGTTTAAGAAAAACTTCCCCACTTTGTCACGAAAGTAGTTTTCTCCTAATCCTCCTTAGCAATTCTAACCAGATGATAACCTAAGAATGCATCCATAAAGGAATAGATTTGTCGTACTATGAAACCTTATAAAATATCTTCTTTGAATGAGGTTGGGAAGGGATCGATGACACATACCGCATTTAAATCCTTATAGTCAATGCAAATCCTTATCATCCCATCCTTTTCAACATGGATGACCATCAGACTTATCCAATCTGATTCCTTAATAGCCTCAATGATGGCTCATGTAATCATCTTGTTAATAGCCTCCTTGACCTTTATGTGCAGATTCAAGTTCATTTGATAAGGTCTCTTTTTAATTCGGTGCGCCCCCTCCTTTAGTTTGATCTACATTTCTCCTAAATAATGGTGAAATCCCTTGAGTTCATGGTACCCACACTGGAATAAATTCTAGAATTCGCGCAACAGATCAATAATCTTTGAAACCTCCCTTTCGACCACTAATCTCCAATAGTAGCTTCCTTGGGTTCCACCTCTGAGCCAATGTTAACCTTCTTAGTTTTTAGGGGTTCATGGTAAGCACGTGCTTCCTCATCAACATTATCCATAACCTCGTGCATACCCATAATATTCTTAACATCCAAGTTCTCCACCTTTTCACCATATATAACATAGACCATCTTTCCTTTCTCCTTTTCCATGCAGGAGCACTCAAGCTGTACCTCCTCTGATTCTTCCTCATCAAACTGTGCCTCCAAACTAGGTTCACCCAACAATTCTAGTACTCTTTCCTCCACCATGACACTATCTCCCATAGTTAGGTTCTTAACAACTTGCAACGCCTCATTCACCGATGGGTTAGTACTCCGATACTCAAAAGTTTGAATAAGATCAACCGTGAACTCATGCCAATTTCCTATCTAGCAGCGCAACTCTAAATGAATATACCACACACGTGCGCAACCTTGTAAGGTGGAGTAAACATTATGCACCCATAGTGATGGAGGAAAGGATTCCACACCTTCCATCTAGGAATTCTCACATTCCTAGATGTGAAATGAGGTAGGTTCCTTCCCATGATAGTCTTGTATAGTAGTAGGTGCATTGCTTCAAAGAAACCTAATAGAGAACATGATTACCACCTCACACTATTCTAGAAGGTTATCCTGATGGGTCACCCACCAACGTGTTGCGGTCTCAAGTAAAATATAGATAAACATACTTCTCCTTTCGATATCACATCTCCATTGGGTCTCCATTGCTCTAGGAAAAAATCAGGGTTTCCTTCCTTGGTGTAACTCGACATCTATCTTCCTCCCAGGTGCCTAATTGAGTGTGCCTTTGTTTCTCTCATTGCTGAGCCTTTTAACTTCCTTCTGACTAACTCATATGTCTTATGTGCCCAATTTTTATATGCCACACTAGTTTTATCACTTATATATTAAGCTTATTCCCATTGAATAACTCCTTCTTTTGTTGGATGCACAAAATTAGGGTATCTGATATTGCACACATAGATTCTATCCAAGTCTTCTTCTCCCAAGGGCTCAATATATAACACTTACTTTCCATCTGTTAGAGGAATAATAACATGTTCCTCCTTGTTCTCAAAATTTATATACCCGTTATTGAAACATAAGTTAGAATTGTTCTTATAGCACCAAGGGCACCCAAGTAATGCTAGAAATTTTTCCACCTCAGCAAGTGCCAAGACTTCAAAGTCTCCAGTGAATTTCACCCCTTGGATAGTTATAGCAACATCTCTTAAGACACCAATGGGCATTGCCTTTGTTTTGTTATCCATATACAACACATTTTAAGATGTCTATAATGGGGACCTTCTCATTTTATTACATGCATCCAAGCTGAGAACATTAAATTCCATTCCCTTTTCAATCATAATATTACTTAGGATCCATCCATCAACAACTGCATTCAAGGTAATCTCCTTATCATAGTCAAGAATATGAAGAGGAAGATTTGCATGCAAAACCTACCTCTCACGCTCTCCTCTGACACTTAGTACTTTTCATCTCAGCTATTCTCCTACCAAAGGGATGATATTCTCTTGGTGCAACATCTTACATACTTCCTTGACTTCATCTATATCATCCTGAGGGACTTCAGTACTCTCCTTCTATTCTAACTTCCAGGATTTCTCCTTCAAGCAATGAATCTCCCCTTGAAGAATCCTAATCACCTCCATGGTCTCTTGATATACTTCTTTCTAATGATTCAGGTCTAAATACTTCCCATGTATCCATTCTTCTCTTGTAACAAGCGGTTTCTACTTTGGTATCTCCCTGAAATGCATAAACTCAACTCACGTCATCACCAATATAGGCTCTAACTCAGATTCACGTGCCCCCCAAGGAATCCATTGTGGATAAACATTTTTTACGCTCACCATCCCCATGCCCATGTCCTTCTTCTATTTTTGGCTCATGTTATCATATAACTCCGAAAAATCTTCATACTTGTGCTTCTTTCCACACCATGAGCATTGTAACAAATCGGGACAATCACACTTATAATGTTATGTAGATGCACAGTTATAACAAGTTCCATGAGGAAATTCACTTTTTCCACCCCTACGATTAGCATGCCCTCTAAATCCTCCTCAAAAGACTCTACCTCAACGTCCTCCATCCGCGTGCCCTTTATAATGACAACCCTCATCATTGGAACTATTGGAAATTATGGCTTGGCTCACCCCAATGTCAATAGCATCATGTATCTGGTCAATCAATCTACGATCCTTTGTGTTATGAGTAATAGACATGAAAATCTTGCAATAGTAAGATACATTCTTCCAGATCACTTGCTGTAATAATGGACACATACTGGCATCATGATCTCCATGGAAAATCTCACAGTCCACCAACATGGTGCACACTAACCTTCACATGCAACTATCCTTTTTATTTCCCTCTAATTTACATTTCGTGCACCATATCCCACTGCGAGTCTCATGCGACGAGATCACAAATATAATCTCCAACTGATTTTCCATGACACAAATTTTGGCTTCAAAAAATGGAATAAATTTGGTATTAATGCTTCCTATGGCCTCAATGCATAAGGAAGATTCTAGGGCCTCATGCAGATCTTTGAAGGTATTATGTGAAAGTGCCCTCCTGAATGGTGTGATCATCCCTTTGACGAACCACTGAGCATGTTGTGAAGGATGAATGTCATAAGATAACTTAGATAGGAGAGTCTTGGAACATCTATCATACTCCCACACACTCTCTGTCATTCGTTGTCTAATCTCCTTTAGAGCACTGATGCTATTTTCTTCAAACTCATGAAGGTGGAACTCCACCAAAAATACATCATGTAGCATGATGTAATCCACCACCATCTAGTGTGGATCATACTTCCTGTAACAGATTGTGCGTGCCCTTACAACATGGTTACAAAATAACTCACCTTCCGCTCTGGGGGAGTGATACCCTTCATGCACCATAGTAACTACCATTTACGTACATAATCTGTAGTGTCTTCCACACCCTTGTAATAAGGAAAATGCAAATACACCTCAAAAAATACTTAATGAGGTTGTTGAGGCCCTTTCCCACCAAATCCAGGACCTTCGCCTCCTCTAATATTTCCACCACCTCTAGTACCACTAGATCCAATAGCGCCAACTTCTCTAGATCCACCAGATCCTCCTCCTGTTGCATGTAAGATGCCTAATGTAGATGCACTCTGTGAACCCACCATCATGCTAAACTACACACTGAAAGTCTACGAATTTGACCCACTCCTAGATGTTGCACTCAAGCCTTGCGTAGCCCCACCTTGCCCAAATTTCATACCAGACATGATACCTCCAAACACTAGAATTATATGTGCTGCCATAAATGTACTGAATGAAAAATTATATCTACTCAGTGTCACTTGACAACCAATAATAATAGCAACTGGATTACCAAAACGTATCTCAAGGACTCAAAAACTAAGTGCAAGGGTCTAGCCGCCATGTGGGTTAAGATGCGCACCTATGGCTCTCCTCTTTTCTCCATATGACGATCTCTCTCCAGAAGTCAAGGGAATTTATCTTCCATGCTTTCCAATATGGGGTAGCTTGGACTACTTAGGTTCCACATCCTCTACATGAACCTCAAATCCTTCCCACAACATCTTCCTCGATAAATACATCACTCATGTAGCTTCATGCTGTCTCACAAAATCCCTCTCTTGAGCTTAATTATACTTGAGCCACCTCTCCTCTCTCTCCATTTCCGTTGCAAGGTCTTCCATCCTTCACCACACCACCTTCCACACCACATTCCTAGCAAGGTTTTAGCGACCCATAGCGAATGCTTCCAAAATCAAAGTAATGATCAAGATCTTGATGGCTAATGGAAAAGGACAAAATAGAGATCCTCTAGGTTCTCACAAGAACTCAAATTCCATAATATCTAGACAAGAATAATTTGAGATTGCATACTCCAATGTGTAACTAGTTAACACACCTCTCCACCAGTGATCAACAACATGAGTCCAAGTCAGATCAACATCTTGTAACTGTTGATATTCCTCCTTGTTCCAAACATGAGGTCTATAGTACTAATTTGTCCTTGATGCATATGCTGAGATCGATTTATATAAATCTAATAGGAAAAAACATAAGAATGTCTCATTGAGTTCATGATATAGGTTCTCCTCCACCCATTTTTGTGCATCAAACTCAAATCCAGTACTGAACCTCTGAGAAAACTCACCCTCCATGATTTTAATCTAGGTCTCGATGTTGTCCAAATTCAAACGCTCCATCATCACACATCATTCTCACAATAGCTTCAAAAGAGGTCCTGACAATAGAACCAAAATGTAGTCTTTGTTTACCTCTAACTTCCCTTCAAACCCTAGACATGCCAACATGTCACCCAACCTGACTAGGAGCTCACCCAAGGGGCACATAGGCACCGATCCCCTCCTTTATATGAGCTTCATGATAATTTTCTCCATTAAAGAAGAGGTGTTTGCATGGATAGAAACTGGTTACATTCATTCTTACAATACAAATCAAGAACTAGATCTAGGTTTGGGCGCACCACATATGGAAGTAAACATGATAACATTACAAAAATATCATAGATAAAATATAAAAAGTATCAAGAACACAAGGGTTTGAATTCATATAAAATAAAGAAAACTCATACATCAAGATCCATAACACAAATGTTCAAAACCACTTGGTTGTATTAATTCATCACATTATTGTAGCCAAAAATACATTAAAGATTCTAAGGATGGAGATACATTAAGCAACAGAGCCTCAATATGTTCTCTATGATAGCTTCATTACAGAGCTTACAATCACATATTATACTCTCTATCTCTCTCCTTCCCATCTGCACACCTATCCATTCTTTTCTCTATATATCCTTCATCTTTGTTTATTTACGTATATCCACTTTCCCTTACCTCCACCAAGTCATCATTATAAGAAAAGGCTTGAAGGAATATTTCATGATCACCTAACCACTACCCAAGAACATGCCAAATGTCATCATTTTTTCCCTAATTAAGTTCCCTTAGCATGCAAGTGACAACTAATTCATAACAAAGTCGAATCCTTATACTGTTATGATAACCGTAATGATGCCTTGGAATATGATTTTCTTGAGTTGTAAGTCTCCATAGGTTAAAGTTATCCATAACTGTATCTAGTCACCTTTCCATTTACTCCCTTAATGCAAATTTAATCATATTTAAAAAACAAGTAAGTCCTGAATCCATCATGCCTGGGTGTGAGCTTTCATGCATCCCCAAAGATTACTTCCACACATGCCTTGTGCCCTGTTCTTGTGCGCCACAAACCTCATGAATCGGGTACTTGGTAATTTTAGGGGCTCAATAAAATGGACAAGTTCGTGGAGGTGGGAGCCAAAAAGTGGCCAAAATCGACTTTTTGGCTATTTTGAGCATAACATGCTCACATTATGGCTCAATCACGTTATAATACGATAGGGCTAAATGATGCTCAATTTATGGCTTGGATTTCCTAATCCACAACATGAGCACATTAATGTGCTCATGTTATGAATGTTATAAAAATTATACATAGTCATGGCCAAGAGCTCATTTTTCTCTTTTCCAACCTAAAAATGTTATTATGAAAAAATACAAACAAGAAAAAGCATGAGTGGGTTTGTGGAGGTTAAATCTTGTTTACAGATCAAATCTACCATGGAAAAGAGCCCAAAGGTGAGTTTTAATTAAATTTAGGGTAAAATTTTTCATTAAAATATTTTTTTCTTGCATTGTTCTTGATTTTTTAAAATTTTCATTGGATCCAATTTCTTCACTTGAAAGTGCCCCTTCATCCATATACCCGGTTGAACAAAACATACATGAAACTAATCCTTTTATTCTTATACATCCACTTAATACCATAAAAAACCTTTTAGGGGAGATTCATAATAAAAAATATTAAATTAAATGCTTAATAAATACCCTGAGAAACCCTAATGCACGATTACACATTTCCAAAATCATGCATCACCATTAGAGTCACGAATATCTAATATTAATAATGTGGTGGATCAAATAAACACATGAGTGGGTTACAAATCCAATTTTCATAATATTTATGTAGAAAAATTATCTTATGATGTAGTGAAGAAAACAAAATCACAAAAAACAAGTTGTGTTCTTTGTTCAATGAGCCTAAAATCAATGTATCCTTACTGTAGAGCTGCATAAGATTCTTGATCCATTGGTGTAACAATGAGGGGATAAAATTTAATTTTTGGGATAGATGGTGGATATTTTTTAACCAACCTCCTTGCAAAAATGTTGAGGTGCCACAATATTTCTTGAGGAAACTCAATTATGAGTTCATCCTCAATGAAATACCAAACTATTTTGATATTTGAGAGTTCCAAGAGAGAGGAAAAGGCTCTCCACATGATATATTGGGGACACAATGTTTACATAATCCAAAACTTAGACCCCTTTCTCACCCATATGTTAAGTATGTTTTAGTACCATCAGTTGTGAAGGATACCTTGGAAGTTAAGACCCTCAAGTATATTAATGTTGTGACACATTTATTGCTTCATCATAATACCCATCTCTCTTTAGATAACAAGGCTTGTCTTTCGAGGCATTAGACATCGTATGACATAATTTTTCATGTTTTTGGGAGTCTAGGAACCTATGTGGTTGATGACGCTACTCCACATATTAATAAGGTTGCTCCACAAATTAGTGAGGTTTTTCCACATCCTAGTGAGGTTACTTCAAAGCCTAGTTAGGTTTCTCAAAAATCTAGTCAAACTACTCCACATCCTAGTCAGGTTGCTCCATAGGATGAGAAGGTTGTTTAATTGGATGAGACACATCTTGATTTTGTGTTAGAAACTATCATCATCATATATGATCTACTAGATTCAACCTTTGGTATTAACCAACAAGTAATTTTAGATGGAGTTAAATGCAATTCATTATATATTCTTCCCACTAAATTTTATAATTCATTATGAATGAAAATTAATTAGTCATTTCTATTTTTTTAATAAAATTTCAAGGTAAAACTACACATCCAGTACCAAATTTCACTTCCTCATGCTTTTTAGTGGGCACAACAACCCTTTAGGTATAAATTTGTAATAAATAAGTAAATATTTTGTGTTAAATTTTTTTCCATATAAATATGTTATCTTTAAATGACAATTTGATGTTGAACAGGTAGCCTATCGAACATCGACATCAAGGTATGTTAGTATGAGTGCACATGGCATATTTACTAATGTGAATTTTAATATTTTTAATCATCATATATGAACATAATGAACTATATTTAATGTATGCAGATAATGTCATGTAACTTGTATGTGTGTAACCTTCTTCTTATTTTCAGTAGATGACATCATTAAAGTCTTTTGTTGACATTCAACCATCATTAGATGTTGGATCTTATATATATGATGTGCCTCTTACACAGTTATGAGCTATTAATGTAATTTTTGAAATGATTTTTTTGTATTAAATAACATAATTTAGTATAAATAAATTACATGCATATGTATTCTAATTTTATTCATCATGGTTCTCATAAGAAGAAGTGACAACTCTAGTTCGTGTACCTGATATTGAGGTTGTTACCTCGAGGTTGATCTTGAGAAGTAGAGCACGATTCAAAGTGATTATGAGATTGTATTAAGTATTTATTAGTAAGTAATGTCACTCTATATGTCATTAGTTGTATACTAATGTATATGTTGTTTATTTGTATTAGTAGGTGGAGCTACAATAATCCTTTGATTATATGAGGTATGATCGACATAAGGTATGTTTCCCTTATGAGACTGGTTCATATTCTCATAGGACCAAGAGAACCAGATTATTAGATGATACCCCATAGTTTTTATGTATACTATTTCTTTGTATGTCTTCATGGCATGTAGGTGTAGATTTGTAGTTTGTTGATGTATATCATTGTACGCCTATATGGATCTATTTAGACATTTATTTTTTTCAAATTTTATATGCCACCATTGATTTCATAAATCAATATAATGTATGAGACAATTAAATTTTCATTTTAAAACTTATATAGTGGATGAAACATTCTTTATATGTATCTAAGTGGATTAATATGATTCCACGTGTATGATTCCATTACTAGTTTTCATTTTTTATGTTTTGAACATGAGTATTAAAATATATATAGCTAACATACAATTTATCCACTCATATAATTAGTCAATTCCTTCAATTATAATCATATTTTTTTACACTTGATGGAGAGTGGGAGCTGGAGTAATTTTAAAAATCCATTTTGGAGGGAATGGGATCCTAGGCTGACTACAAAGGATTTGATGAGGATACTTATGAGGGGATCGTTGGGGAAAGATGATGGAATTGATGGTGTGGATATGACAAAAAATTCATAGTTATAAATGGTTTTTGGAGGTAAGGAGTATCCCTTTCTCCTCTCTCCATATTGGGAGGAGGAGGGCCCATCTCTAGCTATCCCAGACATTGTGGTGGAAAGATCTAAAAAGAGATACTGCTATGCTCTGTAAGGTAAGTTTTATAGAACTCACCCCAATATTGAATTTTGTATACTATGAGATAAGATAAAATGGAGACCCTTATGTAAGATGGAAATAGTGGCCCTTGCAAATGAATATTTTCTATTCTATTTTTTTGTTGGAAAAGGATCTCCATAGGTTTTTACTGGGGAAAACCCTCATTTTTTTATAAAATGTTGTATATTTGTTAAGATGGGTGCTTGGTTCTTTTAAGGTTGACTCAGTCCCATGTTCCTTACATGTTTGGGTTAGGATCCCAACCCTACCTCTCGAATTCTAGGAATTGGATGTCATGTTGGGTATAACAAAGGATTTAGGGTTTTTTAGCTATTGATCCCACTACCAAGGCCAAATATAGAATGATGTTTACAACATTTTGCATTAGCTCTAAGCCTAGAAAATATCTTTGTCTTTCTATTAGACTCACGTCCAAAATGGGGCTTAGATTCAAGACTTAATCTATGAAGGTTTGAATATTTTATGTGATAAATGTAGAATGACAGGCCATAAAGAAGCCATAAAATATACCTTTGAAACCCTTAGAAAAAAGGTAGAGAACATGGTAAAATAAGGTTGGAAGATAATGAATCTAGAAAAATCATATGGGTTTTAAAAAACTTAGGTTCATAAGCCCCAAGTTAAAACTCAAACTGTGGAAATAAATGTCTCTGAAGAATTCAATAAGAACAATCCCTTGCTGAAATAGTTCACAACAAGTCTTCTTCTTTGGAGAATTTTGGTATGGGTTTAGATAATAGTTTTGTGGTCACTCCTAGTCCTCTGAATTTTTTGGTTTCATATCATATTATGGAATTTGAGGCTCAAATCCTTGGTACTGGGACTATTCATAGTGATGGAAATTAAGTAGGTAATGGAATGGATGTAGAGGATGAGAAGCATAATGATACTGAAAAATGAACAAGAAAAAGATCAATAAGTGGATAATTTTTATAAAGAGAATCAGAATGCTGAAGGAACAAATATTGAAATCCTCTCTTAAGATTAGCATAATGTGGAGTAGGAAGTTAATAATCATGATAGGAATTTTGATGAATGTCACAAATGTTTAAGGTGCAATTAGAAAATGATAATAAGAGTGGTTTGCAAAACACTATAGAAGTTTGTATCCAAGAAGAGGAGGAGGTGATTAAGAAAAACTCGGCCTAAAGTATTTATGTGGTAAAACCTTGTTACATTGGTTCCACTCTCATTTATAATGAAAATAGGGATAGTTGGATGAATGTTTTGAACTTGTGGGAAGGTCCTTTTTTCAGAAATCATTTTAAAATATCATGCTTAAATGATTATTTCTTTAGAGAAATTCCTAAGGAATAAAGGTGGAATCAAGTGGTCTGAAAAAAGTGAAATCAGAATGTGGGGAGGATGAAATCTTCTATAAAAAATTCATATAAATAGATGTGTTGTTCTAGTTTGTTTTTTTTGTTGTGTTTTGGCTTCCTTTTGGTGTTTTTTGCTTATTTTTAGGTTTTTCTTCTCTAGCTTGGCTACTTTCTCTGGTTTGTCTCTTTTGGGCTTATTGTTTAATATAGGTTTTAAGGACTTGTTTGTAGTAGGGAAGGATACCTGTCAACACCCTCATTTTACCCTTATCTAAAAAATATATAATCATGTAATGTTAATGTCAGTGCCATCTACTTCACGGAATCTCAATAATCATATAATGTCAATGTCACTGTGAGATCAAGAGATAAAGAAAGAGAGAGGTATATACATATAGATAGAGAGATAGAGAAAGAGAAAGATATGTTGAGAGAGAGAGAGAGAGAGTGATAGAGAGAGAGAGAATGAGAAACCATCTAGAAAAAGATAAGGGAATCCCTTTGGTATGATGGAGAAGGTCATTAAAAAATACGTATTTCTTAGGAAACCTGTTGTAAGCCTAAGATGTTGGGGGACTAGGGCTTAAAATTCACATGGTACAAGAAGAAGATATTTATATAAAAATTAATTCTATAGATATGAAGGAAAATGAAATTTGTAAAGTAATTATGAGAAATATTATCATAAGGGGGTTCGTGATAGGAAAGCCATAATGGAAGGAACTCCATATCTCTAATCTATTGACTATATCCTTTTGAGTTAGGGTTATATTTTGATACTTTTGGAAGGCTTGGGAGATGATTAAGTAGTGGGTGATTGCAAAAACACTTTTTAGTTAGTTTGGAACCATATGCCAATGTTACACACACACTTAGAGAGAGAGAGAGATAACAAGAGTGATGCAAGTGAATTTTGAATAAGATCTATCTTTAGGAAATTTTAGATTATTAAATGTCTTTATATGTCAATAAGAAGTTATATTCATGCTTCAATGGTGTGTGATTCATCACATATATTTAGTTATAATTTTTCCTCCATTTCTATATTTGAAAATTTAAAACTATCTTGTATGGTATGACAAGGTGATAAGTGTGTCATAGGCATAGATCACTTAAAATTAGTCCTTAGGAGTCTAAAATGATTATATAAATGTAAATAATTCAAATTCCAACAGTAACTAGTTTTTTAACACCCTATATTTTATCATGGAAGATCAATACTTTTGGTCAACATGGGACTGTCTCCAAGTGTGTGACTTGCATCTTGAGAAAAACCTATAGAAAAGGTTAGTTCCTCTACCTATCTAACCTAATTCTAACTCTACCTCTAAGATAACCTACACTAGCACATCCAAGGGACTAAGGAGAGAGATACATGAAATGAAAACCTAAGCTAAAATGGGTGGTGGCAGTACTAGAAGAAAGGTGTGTGATCACTCTCCGCAAGGGGAAGAAAGGGAAGAAAATGGGAGGAGGTGGCAGAAAGATGATCCATAGACTTAAAACCACATAAAATAACCCTTCTCATACATTGACAATGCACAAAAATGAAAACCTGCAAGTACGACACACACAACATACCAGATAAACAACATAGAGGTAAAACACAATAAACATGATTATGGGGTAGAAAAGGGCCATGAACACAAGGTGTATTAATTAAAAAACATGAAATCAATTACATTCATTGTTAAAAGGAAAAAATGCACTACAAAGACCAAATCTGAGATTTGGAACTCATGGGAAGTCGGCCACCATTTTGGTATGGTTTCATTAAAACAAAAGAGGAATCCTCTTTTACAATGTAGATTTTTATACTTATAGAGAAAGAAAGGGAAGAAGAGAGAAGAAGAGAGAGATGATAACAAGAGAGATATTCAACCACTAAGGATCAATCACCATATATTCCTATAGATAGGTATGGGAACTTGACATGGCTCATATCATACATCATCAAATTTATAGGTTAAGAAATGATGCCCATAATTCATTAAATTCTAGTCAATGAGGTGGTTGGATTCTTGATTTCAAGTTAAGCATGAATCCTGTGTGTAATCTATAGACTTCAAATGATTTCCTGGTTTCCCATGGATTTTCCATGTAATTCATATTTTTAAATGTTTTTTGGTTTCTCTCTACGTTCCATAACTTTTTGAATGATTGATTTTTTTCATGGGAATTATCTTTTTTATACAACTTCAAATGTTGAAAGTCTCCATAGATTGAGAAACTCGTGAGACACTAACTTTCACACACCCATGAAACTCATACCTTTCTCCACATGCCGTAGAGGCCTAATTCTTCATGTTGCATGACATTCTAACTTACAACCATGTTTCTTTTTTCTACGAATTTTGAAGTCCTTGGAACACTTTTATTAGGAAACCCACAAAGAATTGTTATTTGGAAACCCATAGAATAATAGGATAGTGTTTCATGGCTTCCAAACATTAGTTTCTCCAAAATTTGACTTTCTTTTGCTTTACGATGCTTTGAAATTATCCTATGTGCATTGTAACTTTTTCTAGAGAAAAAATCATGCTTTGTTTCACAAATTAAACGAATTCCACATAAATCTATATTTTCTTCAAGTCCATGTGATGTTTTGATTTCCATGACATGAAACACTAAGCTTCTTTTCTACTGTTGCCCCATATATCTTGTCCTTATCCTATTTTCCAAAATTTTATTGGCCTGTAAACCCTGTGGTGCTCTGACCTACCTTCAACCCATGAATCCTTTATTCTATGGGTTAGGATAACCCACATAACACCATTTCATACATAGTGCAGAACACTAAGTTCTAATGTTCTGCATCTTTCCCGAGTCAAATTATGCCCAATTCCTGCATGCTCCCCTTTCCATCTCTGAACCAATTCTACTACCAGCTCTGGACCAATTATGTGGCTAGCTCCAACCCAATTCTATGTCCAACTACAAACCAAGATTTTCAACTAGGGAATTGATGAGTTATCTTAAATTACAAAGGGGGAGGAATTTTGGATAATAAGTAGTGAATAATACAACTTAAATTCCCAATTATAATTGGCTCGTAACTCATATTTCTAAGCATTTTGAATGAGAATATATGTTTTGGTGTGATTAGTAGGTGTAATTGAATGTATGTCTGTGTTTGCAAACCTTGTTCATTTTCTATGATTATTTCTTGTTCCAAGCTCTAGAAACCATGAAAACGAAGTTCCAAGAACCCAATTTCATAAAACTCTTATAGCTTAGAAGTTTTTGTGCATGATCAAGTTAGATAATGCCAAAATAAATATAAAAAAGTTTAAATGAGATAATGAAATGAATTTTTTCTCCAGATATCCAATTTTCACTCCTATTAGGCTAGTAGAAACCCTAGATAGGGTTAGTTTTCTAAAAATTGAATAAATTTTGATTTATCTAGTGAAAAATAATGAAATTTTGCATGCACTTATGTTTTGAGGTGCTGAAAAGATTTTTTAAGTTTTTAAAAAAATTCAGTCCCTACAATTACATTTATGAGGGATTGTGTGTATCAGGGGATCTAGGAAGGCTTAATTCAAGGTTTTGGATAGTTTTTATCCATATCATTTCATTTTCTCAGTTGGTAAAAACTAATAAACTTATGGGTTCTTAAATCCAATCATATTCTATCTATGAGTTCTCAATGATATCTTGGCTCAATGTTGAATAATTTTAGGGGTATTGAGAATTTATTAAGCCTAATAGGTTTTCAGACAAACCTGTCAATTTCTGAATCTTTTTTTGAAGTTTGAGTTAGGGAAATCAATACCTACACCAAAAAGAGAAAGAGAAAAAGAGATAGATAAAGAGTGAGAGAGAAAGAGAAATAGAGAGTGAGTTCAAGAGAGAAAGAGTGTGTGGGAGAGAAAGAGAATGTATCGGACATTTCCCAGACTCTATGGTACTTTAAAAGGTATCATCTAGACCTACACCTCTACTTTGAGGCCCTAAAAAAAATCCTATCATGGTTTAACCCAAGTCAATACAGTTTTCTTGTTGTCCCAATCAATGTAACGATAATGAAAATATTGAATTTATATTAGTGTTAGGACACTAAACACAATCTTTTACGAGCAAAATCTCATGGCTTGGTATACACTAGTGGATGTGTCATTTTGGTGACCAATGATCCAAATCCTTCCCGACTACTTCGGTTAGGCGTAGTCCCTTAAGATCTCCAAGATTAAAAAGGCTATAAATTTGATGGGTGATTTCTCAGACTCTGTGGAACTTGAAAATTCTCATATAGAACTACATCTACATGTTAAGACCCTCTACAAAATATTATCATGGTTTTTATAAGGTCAATGTGGTTTTCTCGCTAGTCTAATAAATGTAATGATGTCAAACTCTTCCATTTTAGTCAATGTTAGGCCACCAAACACAATATTTTGCAAGAAGAAGCTTGTGAAACCAAATGGATAGTGCCTACACATCTTATTGGATTGGTATATACTAGGGGAGGCATCATTTTTATGCCTAATAATCAAGGTCCTTCCCGGCTACTTCGATTGGGTGTGGTCCCTTAAGAGTAGTGAGAGAAAAAATGTTATAACTTTGACAAATGATTTATCAGACTTTTTGGTAATTTGAAGGTCTTGAATGGATCTGAACCTCTATGTTGAGACCCTATATAAAATCTTAACTTAGTTTTCCCTAGGTCAATGCAGTTTTCTCTTTGGCCCAATGAATGCAATGTTGTCTAACTCTTCAATTTGAGTTAGTGTTAGGTTGTCAAATGTGATATTTTGCTATTAGAATCTCATGGCACTAAATGGATAATTCCCATATATCCATGTGGTCTGGTATATAATAGTGGAGGTTTCATTGTGGTTCCCAATGATACCAATCCTTCTTGGCTACTTCATTCATGTGTAGGCCTTTAAGATCCTCATAAGTTAAAAGGTTATAACTTCTACAAGATATTTCTTAGATTAGGTACCACTTTGAAAGGTCTCATTTAGATCTAAACCTCTTCTTTGAGACCTGATACAAAATTCTATCATCATTTTCTGTAGGTAAATGTGGTTTTCTCATTGGCCTAATGAATGCAACGGTGTCTGACTCTTCAATTTGAGTCAGTGCTAGGTTTCTAAATGCAATATTTTATAACTATAAGCTCATGGGACCAAACAGATAATTCCCACACATATGGGTGGCTTAGTATATTCTATGGGAGGTATCATTTTGGTACCAAAGAATTTTTATCCTTCGCGACTACTTTAGTCAGGCATAGTCCCTTAAGATTCTCGAGAGTAAAAAAGGATATAAATTCAAAGAGGGATTTATTGGAATCCATGGAACTTTCAAAGGTATCATCTAGACCTAAACCTCCATGTTGAGTTCCTCTATAAAATAATTTCACAATTTCCCCAAGACAATGTGGTTTTCTCACTGGCCCAACGAATGCAACGGTGTCAAACTCTTTAATTTGAGTAAATGTTAGGCCACCAAATGAAGTATTTTGAAACTGGAAGTTTGTGACACCAAACAGACAACACCCACATGTTTGGGTGGTTTATTATATACTAGGGAAGGTGTATTTTTGGTTCCCAATGATCCTGATCCTTATTAGATACTTCAGTCAAGTGTATCCCTTAAGAACATCGAGAGGAAAAAGGGTTATAACTTCAATAGATGATTTCTTAGACTCCGTGGCACTTTGAAATGTCTCATCTAGACATGCTCCTCTATTTTTAGATGATCTATGTGAAATATTATCATAGTTTTCCCTAGTTTAATGTGGTTTTATCACTCTCCCAATGAATGCAACAATATCGAACTCTTTAATTTGAGTCAGTGTTAAGCCACCAAACATAATATATTGTAACTGGAAGATCTTGGCACCAAATAGACAACATAAAAACACATCTAGGTGGCCTGGTATATGTTATGGGAGGTTTTAATTTGATTCAACAATCCTGATCTTTATGTTTACTTCAGTCGGGCATAGTCCCTTAAGATCCTTTACAGTAAAAAAGGATATAACTTTAACAGGTGATTTCTTAGACTCTATGGAACTTTAGAAGGTATCATATGGACCTATACCTATATGTTGAATCCCTCAAAAAATCAATATCATGGTTTTCTGAAGGTTAATGTGGTTTTATCACTGGCCCAATGAATGTAACTATGTTAAACTCTTCCATTTGAGTCAGTGATAGGCCACCAAACATGACATTTTACAACTGGAAGCTCATGGCACAAAACAGACAGTGTCCAAAAATCTAAGTGGCCTAATATATATTAGGGGAGGTGTATTTTTTATTCCAATTGATCACAATCCTTCTTAGTTACTTTGGTTGGATATAGTCCCTTAAGAGCACCAAGAATAAAAAAGGATATATATTCGACAAGTGATTACTTGAAATTTGTGGCACTTTGAAAGGTATTTTCTAGACCTACACCTCCATGTTGAGACTCTCAACAAAACCTTATTATGGTTTTTCTCAAGTCAATGTGGTTTTCTCTCTAGCCCAATGAATGCAATGGTGTTAAACTCTTTAATTTTAGTTAGTATTAGGCTGCAAAAAGTCTATTTTGCAACCAGAAGCTTGTGGCACTAAACAGAAATCACCCACATGTTTGGGTGGCCTAGTATACATAAGGGGTGCATTATTTTGATTCCTAATGATCCCTATAATTCCCAACTACTTTGGTTAGACGTAGTCCCTTAAGAGCCTCAAGAGAAAAAGGGATATAACTTTAACATGTAATTTCTCAGATTTTGTGGTACTTTGAAATGTCTCGTTGATACCTACACCTTCTTTTTTAGACCTTATATGAAATAATATTATGGTTTTCACTTAGTAAATTTATTTTTCTCTCTGTCATATTGAATCAAATGGTGTTGAAATATTCAATTTGAGTAAGTGCTAGGCCTCCAAACAAAATATTTTACAAGTGGAAACTCACGACACTAAACAGACAACTCCCACACATTGAGATGTCCTAACATATATTAAGGGAGGAATTATTTTTGTTTCCAATGATCCTAATACTTAGTTTCTATATTGATTGAGTTAAGGGCCTTAATAACAAAAAAGGGTATAACCTCGACGAGTGATATATTATTTTTGGTTTGCAGGAAACATGTTAAGAATACATTTTTCATACAAAATAGGCGGTGAAATGAGAATCTATGCTTGTTATTTATTTCCAAGATATATGTTGGATAGGAAACTTAAACATTGGCTTTAAGCCAACTTCACACACATGTGAAATTGTTACAATTTTTCAACTAAATGAGCTGTTAGAACCAAAACATGGACATCCAATCCCTTTAATTTCCATTAGGTTTTTTCACTTTGAGAATATGGGATTCTCTACTAGCAATTCCAACCATGTGAATGTGGAATATTTTTTGGCATGACTAACCTACATAAACATTTTAGTAAGAAATTAAATATAATTTTGAAACCTAATAGCTATAAACAAAATCATTAAAATCTAATCAAATAAAATTCATGTATATGTATATTGTGTCTTTTTTCAACATACCTAGGAAATTTAATCCAATGAACTAATAGGATTGACTCTACTAGTGATAGTAGTAATAATTACTTCATGATCTGACTCATGAACTTTCCATAAATTCTTATTTGATGACCTACCTTAATATTTGATCAACTAAATATTTTTTGAAATAACCAAATGTGAATACTAGAGTAACTTCATATATATTTTGTAGTCTTTTTTAATTAATGGTAAAATGTTTTTTGAATGGGATCCTACCCAGATTACAAGAGGCCCAAGACCAGATTTAACAATGATTAGTAACAAAAACATAAAAAATCACTACAAAGGAATATCACCATGAGGAAACAACACATACTATAGAAAAAAATAAATGAAAAATAGCCAAACCACAAAAAAAACAACAACAATACCGAATAAAAACATCATTCTAAGAGAAAATAGTAAACAGACATTAAAAACCTTGAAATTGGACTGCACCCATGAGCTATTTCAAGATTTTGGAGAAGGTATTATTAAAGCTCTCCAGGTATCCTTTGATATCTTTTTGACATGTGAAAGGATCTCCCCAGGTTTAAGAAATTTTGATTCCTCTTCATTCCGGTCATATTTGTTTTTGTAGAATCTAATGCCCTTTGGATGGAGACTCATAATGCCTAAGATTAATTCCTTAGTGATTGTGAACTCTCTGTTCTTGTAGCTGACCTTACTTCCCTTCCAATTATTTATGAACTCTTGAGAAAGATGAAAATGATGCCCACAAACTAAATTCATAAAGTGATTGAATCCCCCCTTATTTATAATTTCCCAGAGCTTGAAATTATCCTTCCACTATGCATTATTGACTAGTTCAACCTTGTAAATATCTCCCCCCATTGTGATTTTAAAAACCCTAGGATCATATAAGAAGATAATGTTGGGCATGAAATGAAAAAGGATGAGTTTTAGAGTTCCAAAAGATAAGAAAATAATTAGCACTAAATATCTCCAATTACCAAGATTAGTCACGAGAGGCAAAATGATAGTCTTTCTCTTTAATAATAATGGAGTGAAAATTATGAGGAAGATATTTAATATGAAACCAAGTGGTGGTGTAATTTCTAGCAAGGACTCCTATATTAGCTAGGGAATAAGCTCATTTGTTCCCTTCCATAAAAGTATGAATGAATGAACAAATAGAGAATTTATTGATAATTGGATAGACTCCTTAATAAAAAAATTGATAGAACTTGATTTTATAGAACCTTTCCGAAAATTTTTGTTATTCATAAAATATCCCTCAATGATTATGTTTTAGAAATTAAGATAAGTGGCTGGTCTAATTCCCCATAAAGCATCCAGGGATTTCGAGAAATGGTTGGTATTAATCCCCATCAGGCCAGAAAAAGTAGCGATGAAGCTACCCCCTTCCCCACAAATACACCCCCACCTCAAGACTTTCTATGGTTTCCCTTAGAGGCACTGCTAAAATTTAATTTAAAGTAGCTAGGATTAGGAGGGGACCAAGTAGTAAGAGTTGTATTAATACTGGAGGAATGAGTAATATTAATAAAATAGGGAACCTTCCATTTACATAGTAATTTGGATTCTTCCTAATCTTGAGAAATATTCTTCTTGGGCACGAACCTAGAGATATCATGTTTGGTGCCTTCCACAAGTTGATTGAACAATTTACTAAGAGAAGGTTTTTCAACATTGAAAATACTGTCATTCTGATCCTTCGAGATCTACCAAATGATATGTGGAAAGGATATCAAAAAAATTCTTTTGATGATCATATGTTTAAAAGGAGGATACCATTGTTTCCATGTTAAAATAATGTTGTCTGGAAAGACCCAATTGATCCCCATGAAGCTGAAGAATTCATTCCAAACCTTTGTGGAATATGATTAATTAAGGAAGATGTGGTTGAATGATTCCTTAGATTTTTTGTAAAGGATACACCTATTATGGATTCATTGTCCCCTCTTAATCCAATTATCCATGGTTAAGATATTATTCTTAACACTAAGCCAAAGGAAAAAAAAGTTGATCTTGGGAGTCAATTCTTTGAACCAGATATTTTTCCAATTAATACATGAGGCCTGATTTGTAGATTTCTAGCATGTAACAAATTTTAACCGAATAAGATCCTTCTAGGGAATATACCCATATGAGTTCATCCAGGGTATCTTTTACATCAAGATGCTAAGACCTAAGAAGTTCCTACAAATTCTTAATATTGACTGAGAGATTTTGATTAATACAAGGAAATGGAATCCAACATTTACCTTCAACATTGTTCCTTCTATAGTCCTTAATATTTTTCCAAATCATCCTAGAGTAGGGGTATATAAGCTGAAACCATTCTTCATTGTTTTTGAGATGGTAAGGAGAGATCCATTTTTCCTCCCAAAAAGAGATGTCATCACCAACACCAAGTTTCTACTTGCTACCCCTTATCAACAACTTCCTAAAATTAATTAGAGCATTCCAAAACTATGAACCCAAAGTTAGATCATCTATGTGAAGCCAATTATTAATTTTAGTATTCTACAGATATTTGGCTCTAATAAGAGTAGTCCATGGGAGGTATTCCTTCATTAATCTCCAGCCCATTTTTATAACCATGGCTTTGTTTATCTGAATAATATTCTTAATTCATATTCCCCCAAAGCTCTTGGGCTGACACACCTTGTCCCATCCCACAAGATTAAATCTATAATTATCTTCAACATCACTCCAAAGGAACATTTTTTGAATTTTTTCAATTCTATCAATAATCTCCCTAGGAAATTTGAAAAGTGACATCAAGTAAATAGGGAGATTCTGAAAGGTGTTGTTGATTAGGAGGAATTTATCTTCTTGGGAATGGATAACTCCTTTCCAATTCACCAATTTCCTTTCAAATATTTCAATAATGGAGTTCCAAAAATCATATGGGATTTTTCCATAAAATCGAGGTACACCTAAATAAGAAGAGGGAAGGGAGCGGATGTAACATCCTAAGATATCAAAGATATTATTCTGTCTAGGGATATTTTGCAATCTTAAAAAAAAAATAATTATTTTTTGATAGGATATCATTGAATACAATTTCTAGTGACTATCATTGACCTGGTGGGATACTCAAAATTTTCACCATCAAGGACTAGGGAAGTCACTTCCTTTTTCCCTCTATACAACGAGACAAGAAGTAGTATGTTCCCTCTTCGTTAAGCTATATCACAAGAACTCCAAAAAATTTCCTTGTACCACAAAGTATAATTCAAGTCAAATTTTAAAATTATTTTAGGGTTTAAAATTTAATAATTTATAAATTTATAATAATACCTTTATGAAATTTATCACACTAGATCAGAGACTTGGTCAAATTCAGATGATGTTTTCATATGATCTGAAGACACAAGTTATAAAGCTCGTGGAACTTGATATGTGTCAAGTGGAATTAGGGTTTAAAATTCCATTCATCTACCATCTCTTATGAATCACATTCATTACAAATAAAATCAATGAACTCTATACCAAAGAATGCCATACACCTAGTATGAATAGGGCAAGAACTTGTGTTTGAGATACAAAATGAGTGTATCTCACTTGATATTGCAAGTGTTATACAATATTCATAGCTTGCCAAGTGGTATTCCTCTATCAAACATAAATATCTATGAATTTTTGAGATCTCTTGAGATTCATGGCCCATGTTCTTGTTGCACCATTCAACAATGCTTTATGCATATGTTAAATTAACACCATATTTGAACTTTAATTCTTCTATTCCAAGGGATCTTTTCACACATGTTACTACACCATCATATTATTATTTCCCATGTCCTACCTCAATAAAAATATAAATATGTTGTACATTTATTTTCACATGCACCCTTCTAATCCACTAAAACATTCATGCATTCTTAAATTTTGTTATGTAATTTTTCAACCAAATGTAATGTTGATTGAAACTAATGTTTGTTTCAGTCATCTTCACATAAAAAAAACTAGAAACACCATTTCATATATTTTATAGAATGCGTTTAATCATTAATGATGTAAAAATTAAAATCTCTTCATATTTTTCAATATTTCTTAGTGATTTCCAAAGAGTGCATGAATGTTATATGCAAGAAAATAACAACTTGCACTAAGTTGTAGTATTGTGACTAAAGCTCCATTTTTGGCTATAATGAGTAATTCTCTATGAATTCCACTACTGAAATAATAATACCAAGTGGGAATGTGTCCTTAACTTGAATTATTCATTCAAACATTTATCTCTATGTGTGTTCTTTACATACTCATAAATAATTTCCTCTCTAAGTTTGACCATATATTCTGATACATGTAATTATTCTGTAACAAGCTTGCACCTCTTAGATTATGTTTCATCTTTTAATTGATATGGAAAATTTTTATATTTGTTGAGAAAAACTAATTATTTTCCTATTATATGTGTACTCTCCTTGTGGATAAAACTTTTTGATTTTGGAAAGCCACCACATATGTTACACATTCCATCCAAACATGCTTTGTTCTAAAAAATTCCAATTGATATTTCAAAAATTATGGTAAGAATAAATTCTCTTGATGATTTTGGTGGGATATTTATTCCACACTCATGAAAATGGTGTTAATATGTAAAACAAAACGTACTTGATAAAAACATCATATTGCATTGAAAATTTAACATGATTCCTATAAGAACATATGATATGTGAGTGATTTAATGTCACATAAAAGGTTTTGTTCATTTAAAAAAATCTTTGGCTAATGTTAATATCTAGATTTTCCTTCGTAAACTTAGATAATAATTGTGTTTGATTCATATCCAACAATTATTTTGCATACGGTTCAAGGTGCATCCAATTTTTGTAACAATCATTCCATAGTTTCATCTCATTTACTCTTGTTCTAACTATATTTACATTATTACTTAGATCTCATATTAAAATCATTTTTAGAACAATTATGATACATATAAAGTTGAGCTTTCACTTAGGGATTAAAGACTACAAGTTGTGTGATCTCACACAACCCCATTCATTTCATTATTCCTAGGCACTCAAGTACTAAATACATTTTACAATTTAGACATTCGATATAATTTTATGCATTCAAATGCCTTCTAAGTAAATATTTGGAATCATGGGGGAAGCATACATAATATTATATTTCACCAATGACCTCATGAGAGGTCACATGATTAATCAATTCACTTGTACTCAAGGAATCTACACCTTACTAAAATCAAAACTAGAGTAACCAAACACCCTTATTTCGCAACAACTTTGTAAAACCAAAAGCTATTTCTTTCTACTTGTTAAGGTAAAATTTTATCTGCAATTCTCTAATGGGAATGTTCACAACATTTAGAGCATATTTGAAATGACACATTTAATCCACTTACGTTATATGTACCTACCCACATACAACAAAATACTACAAGGCTCCTAGTGAAAAAATAAGAGGTTAGTAATCGAGTCCAAATATCGCAAATAAGTTGTAGGATTCTTATAGAGATTGAACACTATTCAAGCACTCCTCTTCTTGGATCACTTTAATATTACATAAAAATGATGGTTTCTTGACTGGATTCACCACATAATGAAGAAATATACATAAGTTATCACTTCTCTTAAGTTTAAAATAAGGAAGAAATATACATGAATTTATTTTATTTGGAGGATATTATTCTCAAGGATTACTAGGATAGAGTCATTTTGATGGCCTTTAGACTAACATTATAACAAGGTGGATCCATATGCAATTCACATTAGGTGGTTTATTGTCTTTTGATGTTAAACATAAACGTTCATGTGGGAACCTAAATTTTGATCTTTTATTTTTCATCAAGCTAAGAGGTGTCATCAACTATAAAAGTAACTAGGTTCATCCTTTGAGTTTAACTTCACCAGCTCACAATTAAGTAAAAATCCCTAGAATTCATTCAAATCATTAACATTTTCTCGTCCACTTTAAAAATTCTTTGGAGCTAATGGTGTTTCCCTTTTAGGAGTCAGGGCCTTAAGCATTTATGGATCTTTACACTAATGCACCTATGCTGGGAAATATGGAAGGAGAGGAATAGAAATATCTTTAAGGGTAAGAAGGAATTAGAGAAAATAATTGTGGCTCGATGATGTAATTCAATAAATGCTAATTTCTCCATTATTTAGAATAATAAGAAAACTATCCCTGCGATAGAGAGTAAAATTTTTAGAAATTGGGGTGTAGTGAATGTCTAAAAAAATCCCCCTAAATAGAATCCCAAGTTGATGGGATGACAAAAAGCTAAGTAAGGAGTGGATCAATTTTAAATTTTATGGGGCATAAAAAAGGAACTTTGGTAAAGTTGGTTGTGGGGGGTTTTTAGAGACCATGCTGATAATTTCATTCTTGGATACTTTTGCAACTTGGGGATTCAAACTAACCACATTGTTGAGGCTGCTACTACTTTTTGGGGGGTAAAAATTGTGAAGCAAAAGAACTATTAGAGACTGGAGGTAGAAGGTGACTCACTTAATATCATGAATAAAATTTTAAACAAGGTAACTACTTCTATATCAATACAAGATTCTATTGTTAGCATGAGGAAAATGGATAAACAATTTGAAGGTATTAACTTCAAACACGTCTACCGTGAAGCTAACAACATTATTGATTCCTTTGCCAACAAAGGGGTTATTAGCAATGAGATGAAATTGGTTACCAATTATGTTGATTTAGACCATTTTTTAAGGACCAAAATTGAAAAATATTCTGGAAATTGAAAAATCATTAATTGATATTGGTGGTAAGACTAGAGAGTTCACAACAAACAATAGTGCTATGAATGACAAGATATTTGGGAATGATGGAAACTTGTGCAAGGAAAGTGATAATGATGGGAAAAAATATCATTCATGCCATTTAATTTCCATATCTACTGAAATTATTTTGGAGAGAAGATTTACTATCTTGGCTCACAGATTGTGAAACCTTTGTAAAGAAATTTCGGTGTCATTCAAGTGAGCTTTGTTGCAAGAAGGAAAATGGGAGGAGATATTATGAGAATAGAGCGATGGGATGTCAAAAGTATCAAACTTGAAGCCATGGATTTTTTTGAAATAATGGTTTTGGCTCCTTTCTTCAGGATTTTTTAGGGCCATAATGAAAATCTAAGAAAATATTTTGGCACTACCTGGGAGCCTGCTAAAAAATGGATTGGGGGAAATGTTGTAATTCATGGTGTGAAGATTGAAATATCAATATTCACAATGGCCTATGTAATGGTTTGAAAAAATAAGGGAGGGAAGTCTACAAGCCTAAGAAAGACTAAATGGAAGAGGTAAAACTATTTCTTAGAGGTAAGGATAAACTTACCAATCACTTCACTGGTTTTTTAAGGAACTCTTTGCCCATCCCATTCAATGAGGTTGCCATCAATTTAATTCAGTATGTTACATTGGAAGGCCATCAAAAATGTATCTTTTCATATCATATTCCAATGTTGAACTTCCTTAGGCATGGCCATAGTTATAGTTTTCTGAATTTTATGCTTTGTTCCCTCTATGTGTCTTTGGAACAAGTTAAGAAAAGAAAAATAAGTGTGCCCTTGTATCAAGGGTTTATTATGGCCATCTTGAGAAAATATTTAGCTGACATGGATAAACATTTTAAGGGGGCGAGTGTTCTTTCGCAAGCCCTTGTTAATTACAACATTAATAAAGACACTAGCTCAAAAGAGGAGGCTGAATCTAGTGAAAAGCCTACTTCTAGTGAAGGGGAAGAGGAAGACATTGAGGAAGTGGAATCAGTGTAGGGTTTGAAATACCTTAAACAACAGAAGGTTAAGGATATGGCTATGGAGAAGTCTGTTAAGAAATAAACTAGCTTGTAGGTGATAAAGGTTAATATTAACACACAAGGAGAAAACACTCAAATTGACACTCGGGGAATTGCAATTGTGGATTAAGGAGAAGTTATGGAAAAAATTATTGAATACTTAGAGAATGTTAAGAGTGATACTCGCCTCACTAAGAGTACCATTCAATTTATTCTTAATGAATGGCACTTTATGAAATTTGAAAGTGGAAGACATGGCATAGATTCTCAGTAGCGGTAATGTTGAGGTTCTTAAGGAGAAGTGCAAGGGTTTGGAAAATGATGTGGAGTACCTAAAGGTCATGTTTAAAAGTTACACTAACTGGAGAATTTTTAATGTCAAGACAACAATCCAAGACCTTCATACTATGGCCTAGCTCACCAATGCCTATATGCAATGTAATGATCTTGAGACTTAAAAAAATGGAAGGTTGGCTTGTTTGAGTTGGAATTGGAAACCCTAGGAACTTATATCAAGACCTTGGCTAAGTAATGGGCCACATTGTTGGATAATTTTGAGAAAAAGGATGACTAACTTGAGCTTCTGGTTTGTTGTTGGTTCGCTAGTTTTTTTTTTTGGTTCTCTGGTTTAATATGTTGTTAGTTTACTTGTTGTTTGTTTTCTTAAATTTTTGTGGATATTTGTTGCTTTTTTGGTGTTATATCATTAAATATTTTCTCTATCTAGTTTCTTTTTACTGTACGGGGTAGGTTCCCCTCAACCCTCTTTTGCCCAATATCAAAAAAAAGTAACACACACTTATCCAATGCAATTGACCTATAAGATAAAACAAAAATATATTTCAATTCCTTAAATTACCTGCACATACATAAGGATTGAATATTTATTCCATAAAGAATAAAAAAATTATAGAAGTGTAGAATTAATTTACAAATTCATCATTTTATAAAGGTTGGTATACTAGCTATAGAGTTCTCATATAACAGTGTTTCATTATAAATACAATTACATCCACTCTTTCATTATAAAAACTCTACAATAATATATATAAATAGGAAAAATAATTCTTTATTTTTAGCCTTTGAAAGAAGAAAATGTTAGAAAGAAAAAAATTAACACTCATTAGTAATAATGATTCTATTTCACCTTGCTAACTACAACTTGTCAGAATTTTGTAAGCAGGGTCAAGGAAATTTGCTGGCATAGAATTCTCCTACTATCTAGCATAAATCGTGATTAATAAAATTTGATTTATAAAAAAATGAAACAATTTTGTATAAACAAGAGAGGTAAGAAAATCCTTTTTTTTTAAATTTCATTTCATTTTCCAAATTAGAGAGAGATAGAGAGAGGTGAGAGAAATAACATCATTTTTTCCACAAAAAAAATTCTCAAAAAAAGAAACCAAATGGAGGGCCATACAATCATATGTTAATGTATACAAGTTTTTCCACCAATATTTGACTTTATAAGGGTCCACGACAATGTTTTCTCATTTTATTATAAGTTGGCAAAAACGTCTAAATTAGCCTAAATGACTAAAAAATTGCATTTAAAAGATGATTTCCATGGTCAAATACCCCATGTGAAAAATCCTATACACTCTCCTATATATAGGTAATTCATCAGAGTTGACAGAACTCTAAATTGGAAATCAAGGTTTGAATAGAGACAACCTTTCTAGGGCAGCCAATCGTTATTTTACTAGTTCGACTTGGTCACCCAATGACTGGAGGCCTACAAAAATCCCCTTGTAAAACTAGCATCTAAAGTGTTTTATCAAAACTAAGGGTTGTAAGAAATTTTCATGGATAAAAAACTAGAGGTATGAAAAGGCCAAATTTTATTTCCCCACCTCGGGCATAAATGACAAGCCTTAACTAAATAGAACTTTTAACTCACATCAACGATCTAAGGCTGTAAAAAGGTATGTAGGGATCCTAGAGGGGTGACAAAAAATGCACAAAAAAACATGTGAGGCCATTCCAAGGCTCAGTATAACACTCCACATGACAAGGAACATAGTCAAAACTTGACTTTCCCATTTTAGAGTCTGTAGGGGTGTTTTAGACGTCGTTGCAAATCATGTTTATTAACATTTGTAAGCTAAACAACAAAGTTTTAAATTTAAAAAACAAGTTTGATTTGTCATTCAAGTGGTTTTCATTATCTAGAATGATTATCTGAGCTATCTAAACCTCTAAATAGGTACAATCAGAAAATGGGTTTTGCACTTAAACAATTTTAGTTACGTTGAAAGAAGGGAAATTTTGTTGTTTTGAGCTATGGTTCATTTTAACTACCCAATAAAATTATCCTACTTTGTTTCTATTTTTGACATCATTGTAAAAGGGTAAAACTAGAATACAAAAATCATGCAAGATAGGGAAGATAAAACCATGCACCTGACAAATGAAGTGGGTAAAACAAGGCTCTAGGTAGTCCATAAGCTCTTTGATCACATTCACTTGAAAAATTTAATCCTTTAAAAGAACCGTTTTGTGTATACCCAATGTCATCACTACTTGTTGAACCAAATCTAACAAATCTATTCTTTCCAACATTCATTGAATCATTCAAACCTCACCTCACCTGCCCAATTTTGCATAAATGCTTTAGAGAAAAATAAAGGTTGCACCATTTTTTTAGATCCAAACAAAATCATCGTGGCTCCAATTTCTCCCAGGCCTATATCCTTAAGATATCTACATGCCCCAAGGAAAAACTTCCTCCTAACAACCACTAGTTTGATTGGAACTCAAATAAAAATTTTAGGACATCAAGATATCTAGTGTAGGTAAGCAGGTTAACTATTCACTCACACAGAACCAAACAAAGGTTGTGGAATTTGGCTTTACACCTGTCAGTTCCTTTTCTTGCATGTTTCTAAATCCTTTTAAACAATTCCACAAATCATTTTTTCACAAATACTGGAATCATTGCAGTTTAAGAAATTATGTTTATTTTAATGATTTAGTCAAATAGTAAATGAGGTTTGTCAATGTTTCCAACTTTTGCACAAAAAAGAATAAAAAATCCAATCCATCCAGGTTTCTTCAACCATTTCCAGACTTTTCAGACTAAGAAGGTAGAATTTCTTTAGGGCATTTTGTCAAAAAATTGAGTTTCCAAAATTTATAAGCACTAATAAAATTAGTCCACATAACCACTGTAGGTTTATTTACATGTAGATTATAAAGTTTATAATCTCCTAAAGACAAAAAAATGCATCTAGGGAGGATTTAAGACGTGTTTTAGCAAATATCTCTTGCCACTGGAGATTTACAACCCCCATTTACATATATACGCATAAAAACTATAAAAACAAACAAAAAATATTACATGGTCAAGGCGTGCCCCTTGAGACCACATTTATTTAAGGAATTTTGTCAAACATTTTGCATGCCTTGTGTTTTCTTTTATATGCATAGTTGGGTGTCCCTGTTCTTCTCAAAACTCTTATAATCATTGTTATCCATGTGTCCATAACTCCTTGAGTCCCCCCTTTTTAAATTTTGTTATTTTTCCTCCATGGCACACATATATGGTACATGTATGTGATGCCAAGCTCCCTTGCATAGCCCCCACACACCTAGAATTTTATACGCTTCCACCTTGCATGCTTAACATTTTCACACTAATCTGAAACTCATAACATTTACAAAGAGGATCAATTGAAGGAGGCACATTTTCATGGATATTTGTAAGGCCTTACCTCTATCAACCAAATTTTTAACAATAACATCTGATAAAAAGAATAAAAACCTCTCCTAAAGCTCTGGTGGATGCCTAAAACCTAAATTTAAAGCTCTTATCTTAGCATATGAAGGAATGATAATGATAGTCATTTTGGAATCTATCTTTACACATGTCAATGCATTTTTTGTATGTTTCCAATGCCCTTTCCACAATTAATTTTTAATACATAACTACCTGAGCATTACCAATTACAGCAACTTCCAAGTTTCCTCTAAACACTTTGATGGCCACACATACCCTACTTCACCAGCTCTCATTTTCTATCAAATTTTGCAACACATTAAGAAAGCATAGATAATAACACATGTCATGAGTACATTGGTAGAGGAGTAAAAATCATTGATTGGCATGCAAAAGACATCTATTTAATGCATTTCTATTGGTTCACTCATTCATGTAGGTCACACTTCCCTATAACATTATGTCAACATTTCTCCTACTTCAAGCATATTCTACATTGGTCTATATTAACTCTATATATATCAAGATATAAATTTCTATCTAAATTACTTTTGCAAACACCAAAATTTATCCTCATTTATTGCATCACCAATAAAATTATCATATACCTAAATTCATTTCAAGATATTTCATATTCTTTGGCATTTTGTCGAAAAGGAAATCTACTTTCCATTAAGCTTAATTTCTTAATATCTTAATTTGTTTAATATATTGAAATCATTATCCAAATGTGGGTCACTTGTTTGCAAATCATAACAAGACTCACACAAAATCTTAGACTTAACATTTGTTACACATTCATGACCATTCTATAATAACACTTATTATTTTAGCTATCCATAATTCAATTTGATCTTTAACTCAAAATGCAAAGCCACATCGCAAGCCAAGATGGGTACCTAACAAAACCAAACACTCCCTTAAAATATATTATGATTTACTTGGCACAAAAATGTCCTTTTTTCCCATGAGATTTGGTCTCTATTCAATTAATTTTTATGAGCAAGTTCATTCCCAAAACACCAAATCGAGGTCTTTGTCAATACAAGGCGGAAACGGGAGGGGCATTACATATCTTTCCCCTTATAAGAGCTTCATACTTGATGCAGAATAATGCCAAGGTTAGTTACATGAATCAGCCACCAAGGAAAGTCAACAACAACAAAATTATATTTAGGAACAACTATTATGTCACCAAAATGTGACAAGGAAGCCAATCACATTTTTTTCATATTTTTTTCTCAATTTCTTTAATGTTACATGAAGATAAACATTACTCTTATTTTATTACTCAATTAATCCTTTTCTTGATACCTATTTTTATTTTCAAAGCTCATAAGATTTCATTGTTCAACAATTTCAAATCCATAGTGAATTTAAATCCAAATTTTGATCATCATTTTGAAACATGCTCACTTGTGTCTTCTCATAAGGCTATTCACAATTCATTAATTTTACGGTTTTCATCATTCACGTGTTCAAAGTTTCACAACGTTAACACTTGTTAATAATTTCAATTTCAAATTTTCAGCAGGTTTTCCAAGACACTTGACATCACACTGTCACACAAAGGTCCAAATTACAACACAAACAACCCAAAAAACATCTTTTTAACACTTTTTCATGACTGTACCACAACAATACTGATATCTCAACTGTGGGAAAGAAAACAACTATCCACCCAACATGGAACTTAACATATATGCCCCATGCATAGATCCAACACATTTACATGCCTAAAAAATAATAAGGCATCACAATAATACCTATGTAATATATTTCACACAACTCAAACCAATGACTATACCCCGACAATGTGAAGATAAGATCCAATATCATATGTTAACAAAGAAGATCTTCAAGCCTCAAAACATCACAATACATAACAAGACTCACATGAGTAACTCATGAATCCTACATGCTAACTTCATATGCCTCCAAAAAATCCATACACCTCCCAAAAAAACTTGATATGACTTCTAAATGAGAAGATAGTCATAGTACCCAAACCAGGATGGGTCACTCTCCATAGATCCCTATAACTTGAATATAAAAATCAAAGTGCCAAAAATAGGCTAGGTCATGTTGGAAGCAAAATGGACTGAGAGGGGGGGTGAATCAGTCCTTAAATCTAAATTATATTTCATATTACTCAACCAAACGACAAATTAACTTATCTAATCATTAATGTGTACACAACATAAAATATCATATATGTTATAAACCATGAAAATATAATCAACAAAAATACACAAGATATAAGTGGGAAAACCTCAAGAGGAATAAAACCAACTGAAACACAATATTTATATTAATATGTTTCCAATTTAGTGAGGCACCTACCCCATAAGGAGCACCTACCCCTAGTTTAGTAGAGCTACAACCCTATAAAGAGCACCAACCCCTAATTTTGTGAAGCACCAAATCCACAAGGAGGATACAAACCCCCAATATGATCAAAAACACACTTAAATCACCTTGTGAATAATATATTTGATGTATTTTTGTTGCAAGAACTGATAGAGATCACAAATTTAACTGACAACACCTTCAAACCCTTGGTCAAACCCTAGGTCTTCCAACTTGCACTATCTAGCTCTTTCTTCACTTCTGAAAGCTTCAAATTATTGAAAACATGATTGATTTCCTTAATTAAATTTTCACACACCTTATAAGATCTCAATTCATTCTAAAAAACCTGAAAAACAACTCCACCTAGGTCATACTTCTTACACATAGACCACTAGCTCACAAAAACACCAAAAACTATGCTTTTATAACCCCTTCTTGATTAAAATTCAAACTCAAAAATTTTACATGATCTTTATCCACCATTTCATCTTAAAAACATCTTATATACTTTTCATAACAGCTACAAGTGACCCATATAGGTCGGCCTAGCCAAAAACAACTTTCCATGCACCAAAAATCCTCAAAACCACCTCATTGGAATGAGAAAAATATCTAAACACAATTTTTTTTATCCATGCTCTAAAAATCACAACACATTTAAAATTAAATTTAAAAATCAACCATGGTCACAATTATCATGAACCAATCAAATTATTTTGTTTAATGGGTCTAGTGGCTAATTGCCATAAAAAAACCCATGTTTCCAACACCCTGTCTTCACCTTTTGGATTCAAGGTCATACAATAACACATCAACTATGTAATGTGACCACTATATCTAAATTTAAATAAATTTATAACACTCTTAAAAAATTTAGAGCCCATAAAATATCCAGTGGTTTAAACCACGACAACGTTTGCATTTACCAAATCAAGCTTCCCAAAACGCAATTTCCAAAATATAACTCATTAAAACCGTTTATGAAACTTTAAATACCTAAAAAATTGATTAATTTTATGAAAAATTCATTCTTCTTCACATTATAGGTGATATAGAACATCACCCAATCCATCTCATTCTCTAACCAACCCAATCTTTCAACAAAACTAGTTCGGTCCTGGAAATCCAAAAACTTATTGTCCAAAAACTGACCTAAAAATCATACTAAAACTCATAATTATAATATAAAATGTATACTAATGGAAATATCTCTGAGTTCTATTTCTAACACAACTTGAATCACCTCCTAACTCCTTCTATAGCTCCTGCAATGTCTATTTTACCGAAGACTGCTTCTAACTGCCCCAAAACTTCTCTTTGACTAGTCAACCTAAATAGGGCACATTTTTCCATATTTATGCATCATAATTACCTTAAACCTCTTTGGAAATCAATAAAAACTCACACAATAAAAAAATTCCATTTATTTTGCAACTCATTTGGACAAACTTGTCCCAAAATAAAATTCTTCAGAAACTGACCTGTTTGAGTGGGGTCCAGTCATCACCATAACCTCTATCATAAAATTATAGAACTTTATAGTATTAATTTACATGTTCCAATCATCATCTATGCACTAAGAAGCAATTTTGGCCACTTAGAAATAAAATATCTCAAACTGCTTTCAAGCTAGGCTTTCAAACTCACAAGTTGTTTACCTTCTTAACATTCGTTCATAAAAACTTGAAGATTAATTGACCTCATTATTTTTTTGAAAAACTATAAACTCAATGTAGAAATGTACCTAAAATCCACAAGGTCCCACACAAAGCACACAATTCAGGGTGAGCATCAGAAGTTCTAATTCAAGCTGGAAATCACTTTGTTCTTGACCCTGTTTCACCAAAAACATCATATCTTGCAAAATAGTCATCATGAAAACCTAAAAATTTTCCCACAACACAAGGACACACCCTAATTACGTATCCAATCATCATCATTCCAAAAATATATCTCAATATTTCCATCCTATCTCATTTACATAGCTTCCACTTAGGGTTTTGCACTGTATAAACTAGGGTCAACTGAAACAATCTCATAACTCATCATAAAAAACTCTCCAAAAATCTATAACACACTTGGTATATAATAAATCAACTACCTACATGCATCCATGGACTCATGGATCCATAACTCATTCTCATTCAATCTAACAACCATACCTGCTCTAGATGAGTACCTGAAACATGGTCACCAGCCTGTATATGCACCCTGTAACTCCTATAAGTTCCCAAGAACTATGAAAAAATTCTATCCATTGTGAAAACATACTTCTCAATTCACCAATAAGATCATAACACCATGTAACATCACCTATGCTAGCTAGGTTACCTAAATAATATTCCAAGAGAAAACAATCCTCACTAAACCATCATGTGTAAGCAAGAACTTACCTGAATCTCAATGACATCATCACTCTGAGCATAATATGACCCTACTACATCATCTAATTTTTCACTAATGATATTTTGAATAAATTACAATAGCTATGCAGTAGCATGCTAACAATCTCCCCCTTTGTTATTGATGGAAAACCACATGTGTTTCTCCCCCTTTTGAGATTAATGAAAAAGACAACATGTACCTGCATTATCTTCACCTTTCTTAACTTCATATTATCACCTCTTGGTTAGAAACATCAACCAAAGGTCTTAAACAGGCTCAAAGACTTGAAATTCTTCACAAAGACTGATGTTGCCTTGTTTGTAAGTATAAAGTCACCATTGTCTCCCTAGGAAAAACACATATATCATCTAATATTTCCAATAAATATGAAGAAAATATTATCTTATCTTGATTTTAAGCCAAAACGCCATCATCCACCTTCTAGGCATGCACAAGTAATCACTTTTCAGCAAAACTCCATTTTCACCTTCAAGAAACCACTGTACTAGACCTGTACCTGAAGAAAACTCTTCATGAATATGCCAACAATGATGCACAATAGAAAAATATCCTTCTTACCTTCATTTTTGGGCTTACATTGCTTTTCTAGATATACTGACTTGATTAGTCCCTTGATTCTTGTCAACATCTTACTTTGAGTACATAGATCCCTGAAAATAGTTTTTAATAGCTTTAGGACCAACTTTGACAGGATACAAGAAGGAACAACACTCTATCACTCCCCTGGAATCAAGATCACCATATCTAGTAGACAAGCATATAAATAGGTTTCTTACCTTGTATTCTTGACATGGAAGGATGGAAAACCCTTGAGTATTGTCCTAAAGCATTCCTTTAGATTTTGACAGTCATACTTGGATGAAATGATGCATTTATGAGCCATACCTTGATTTTTCTTAGAGAAATCACTCAACACATACCTTAAGTGCCTTGAAATCACCAAACTAGCTTCAAGAGGCATACATTCGTGCTCCCACTGACTGATATTAGTCATATACACTGTGCGTACCTATAGCAGCATCTTTTTACATATTTTGTATAATGAAAATCATCAAAGCATCATACTTACCTCCAAAACTAGCTTCAACTAGTCAATAAAATTCCTTTTTGACACAAAAAATCACCTAAAGTACCATCAATAAGTAAACATAAGCAATCCCCCTATCCTGAAGACTCCTTTACCACTGTAAGCAATATTTTGTTCTTTATGCTGCATTATGTCCTCCTATTAAACCTATAGATATTTTGATCCATCAAATTTGAATAAAACATATCTTATGAGTATAAATAAGTCCTTCACCCCATCACTTGACTTAATCTACATTGAGGACCAAAAAATACACTATGAATCCATTAAAAAAGACTTTAATTTTTTCAAAATAACATTTACAGGCATGCTAGATGCACTTTAGAGCTAAGATGACCATTTTAGTCATTCGCAGTTCACAAGACACACCATTTCCTTCTTTGTAGCCACATACACCTTTTAGATCACATTCAAAAGTTGACATAAATTGAACTCAACAAAGAAGACTTGTTAGATCATTCTCACCTTAAGAAAACACCATGCCCTAACTTTTTGAGTATACCCTATACCTGTAGCTTAACAATTTGGCACAAGACATGTATAAGGACAACATACAAGATTTGTACTCTTGAGATTAACCTTATAACATACTTTAAAGCATACCTGTAGCTTAACAATTTGGCACAAGACATGTATAAGGACAACATACAAGATTTGTACTCTTGAGATTAACCTTATAACATACTTTAAAGCATTTAGACCTCTTCACAATTGTATGTACTTTCTCCATGGGGCTCAGACACATCAAGGATGGTGAACACGTATATCTATAATTTTGAATGCACATTTAAAAAAATCTAAGCACACAATGTCCCTCAAACAACCAACCTTCACTGTGAACACTACATTTGAGGAGGATAACCAAGTGGACCATGTTCCTCTGATCATGAACATAATTTCAATGTAATTTACACTCATAAACACCAATTTGGAATACCTAGAGCATATAATAATTCACCTACATGCATGTGTTAGTACATTCATATAGACATAAAATCACATAGATTGAGTCATTATTTAGTCCCGGTCTCATACTACTATTCATATTGTTCTTAAGTAAAAAGAATAATAATTAACCCATGTCTTTGGCCATTTTTACATTTCTTGCTATTGTATTTTCAATTTTACACTTGCACTTGCATAGTTGTTATTGTCATTGCATGTTTTTCCTATTTCTGACTAGGATGCCTAGCCAGGACTAGGGGCCCTGAGGCACCCTGGTCCCTTCTAGGGTGCCTTGATCCTCTTTGTACTTTACTCTCACATTTTGGTAACTTTATAGCCATTTGAGCTTGCTATCTTTTTGGTGGTCGGCCTTTTCAAGGTTAATTATGAAATTAGATCAAGAGAACCATATAAATATAGAGTTATGAGACCATAGTGAGGGACCAATCACTAAGCATGTACTATAACCATCTAGATTTTCATCCATCAAAGGCATCTTAAGATACGTTTACATCCATATAGCTCCATCACAAGGCACACAAGGCTAGTTCATCTACATCTCATTTTTATACATTAGAACAAGTAATTTTTTTTTTTTGATAAATGCTTCTTGGTTCTAAATACATAATTTAGAACTCACAAATCAAAAACAACCATTCTCATAACATATAACCATATGCAGCTGTAATGACTTGGAGTACCTCCAATCTATTCATTCCATGACTCGGTAATCTACCGATCTATTCATGAGTATTAAGAATTGGAGTTTTTATTTAACACATCACTCTTGCGGTTCTCTTCCCTAATCTGGGATTCAGAATGCTCTGTCCAAGGAACCTATCTAAGTAATTGTTACCATTATTCATCGGCATCTCATCCCTTAGACTAGGTGACTTAGAACAACACAATCAGCAGCTTGCGATACTTTGGCCAAAGATTTGAAACATACTGCTTATGTCTCGTATTCCTTGACGACATACTTTTCAATCTGGAATATGTCCTTCACCCCATTCCTATGTTATGTAGAATGTCTTATACTGACTTCCGTCAGACTCTCTTGTCCCAAGTTATTCACTTAGGAATGGATTAGTAAGATGACAACGTTATAGGGATGCTCCCGAGGACTAGGGATACACTGACATACTGGGTCAACCCTAGTTAATCCAGTGTGTCAAGATACCCCAAGTCTCCTAGGGTAGCCTTATAACGTGACCACATTCCTAATCAGTCCCAGAGTAACTTGTTCGAGTTTAAGGTGTAAATCTTAATGATCAATGCAAAGGGTGTCATCATAAGTCACCTGCATTGTTGTATCTTTGAGAAGATCCTAATCTTCTCAAAGGTACAACCCTGCAGTTGACTTGTGCCATCAACCTTTAAATCCATCTCGAAAAGATCTACTTATTAATAAGTGTTACATACATTGAGTTAAAATTATACTATAAGACGCTCCCTTAAGGTTAATCTTTCCCAATCCCTGGGTTCCTCACCTTAGAATTACCTTTCATAGTAAAACCCATTACACAAGAGAAGTTATTAAGACTAGAGGTCCCTTCAAGGAGTTCATAGAATATACATAATTCTAAATCAACAAAATTAGACAATAACCCTCAACCTTCACATGAGATTGCTAACCAAACCCTTTTTAGGTTTATATCAGTTCTCATAACTGAAATTATATCTTACTTATTAGTATCGAGATATAGTGATTAAGAATCCAATTAAACGTTGTCTTGACTTAGATCAAGACTAGGAAGTAATAATTTATTCAGCTCGTTTAGCTTCCTACTCAGGTTTATTTTAACCCTAGCTTCCCGAAAGACAATGATCTAAATTCCAATTTAGCTTTAGATAGAACATACTAGAACTACTAAACAATCATAAGTATTCAGTCACATAATCTTGCAAGCTTACTTAGATAATCAAAAAAGTCTCCAAATTATACAATAATAACAATGCTCTTAAGATCATTCGAACCGAAGAAGATCAAACCAACAAGATACGAATGCAAACACATAAGTAACAAATACCTCTTTTCATTTCTTTCAGAGCTAATCAAATACATTTTATGCATTCAACATATTTGATACAATACTCAACATAAAAAGAACATCTTTCTTCAAGTAGTACATTTAGAGAATCAAGCTGTAATTCATCATAAAACCAAATTAAACAATCTGAACATCCTATCAGATCTGCGTGCCTTTACCACTTACGGAAATCATCTGTAAAAATTGTCAACATGGGTCAGTTCGGTGAACTGAGCATGATAAGCACTAATTCTTAAAACAATTGCAATCCACCAATTGTTTTCATTAAACAACCTGTTTAAATGAAATCATTTCACCAAACATGTAAACATATTTCAGACTATGCTCTTTTGTAATTCAAACATGACTATAAACACGTAACTCATATTATAGTTACCAAATAGTCCTAGATACTTTTCAAATATTTTTTCATAAATATTAGTGACCAAGAAGAACAAAAGTATCCAAAACAACTATCCATCTGAACCCCAAGGACAACATACATTCGACAGACCATTATATTCAACAAAAATGAATATCCTAACTATTCATGAATCTATCAGTATGTTTTAACAATTCCAATAGTTAAATATAAATATATCAACATATACTTTATAGCAGAAGAGAAAGAAACCGAGACATTCAGATGTCCCTTCCAAACATGCTCATGACTGTACCGTCCACTTAAGAGTAATGCAATCACATTATACGCCTGTGACTAAGCCAGTCGAGACCACAGGAAGAATTACCGTTTGTCAAGATACAAATATAAAAAATTGCCTATAACTTACTAAACAACACAGTAGCTCTTCGTGACAAGGCAGTGATGAATAATCCATCAAATAGACTCCACATAACCTTCCATATTATTCAACAACGAGAAAATATCCAACGCCATCACTTGTCAAGGCACAGTTAATAGCTTTTTACTTCAGTCAAGCACACGACTAGATAATCATGATAACAGAAGATGTAATCATGCACAAACACAAGAACAATCCCACTGAGTCGAAACACTCAGCAACATACAGCTCAATCTAATCCCTACTAGCACAAAAAGGACTTAAATCAACTGCTGAAATCAAAAGAATAACCTCTTTATCACATTCAAACAAGAGGCTAGATAGCATTAAAACAAATGACGTTTCCATATGCATACTTAGTGACATTCATCATTGAATCTAACACAAACATGCACAGCTTCATTCAACTGAAACATATCCTTATGTTAATACAGCCATGACTTATATTGGAAGCCGTTTTCAAGAAAAATAATCACAACAAGGTCTTCATAGAAGCCGAATCCCATATCAGTATTTTCCTCAAAGTTTCATTCTAAGCCAAGCTACTACAGATACAACAGGGTCTCAAACCGAGTAAGGTTTGTAAAGAAAAACCTTCCTTTAATTTCCATAGAAGCGAACAGACAGGAACACAAGAATGCTAAGAAGGAGTCAGAACGATATGCATACACAGCGAGGGTTTAAATCAAGATTCACGCCAACTCGCAACATATCGAGATCTCCAACAGTATCACATACAACTAGTGCTCATAATAAGGCTTCGATTAAAGTTGATTTCATGTGACAACAGTTCAAGAATCCCAATAGTGCTCACAGCAAAACTTATACAAAATTTGTAATTCAAGATACATATCAAGGATTCCAACTGAGTCTGTACCAGTGATATTCACTGCTAAGCAACAGTATTCAAAACAAAACAACAAAAATAGATATACCAGTTTCTTTTCACAGACTCCAACTAAGTCTAAATTAACAAGTATTCTCATTCATAGCTTCTACAGAAGTCAAAAATACTATCTACTCAAGGATTCTAGCGGAATTCAATAACAAATAGTATTCACGGCGGTACTTCTACAGAAGCCAAAAAATATTTTCATTTCAAGAAATTCCAACAGCAACAATAACATATATTACTCACGACAAAACTTATAAAGAAGTTGGAATATACTGTACATTCAAGAAATCCAACAGTATCATTTTCAACAAGTGAAAACAGCAAGGTATCGACTGAAGTCTGAATCAAATAAGAAAACAATTCATGGACTCCCATAGAGCCGAATTCATATATTTTCCTTGCAAGCATTTCTACAAAATCTAATCGAAATGCAAAACACAGCAAGATAGTACAACCGTTCGAAGCACAATGCACACCCATCAAGGGTTCACTTGAAAAATTGAGCCAGTAAGAAGATACAACAAATTAATTCATACAAAGCTACCATAAAAACCAACTGAACCCAAAAATCATCTGAACAGAGTTATTCTAATGAAATCATTTGAAGGAAAGCAAGATTTTTAAAAGTTAGGGCCTAACATGCCTAGTAATGTTGCTTAAAAATCTGAAGAAGACCACTAAAAGAGCTCGAGCCTTCTCCTCTTTTTCTACGTTAGATTTAACAACAATAATTTGTTATTTCCATGCCTTATAAACTTTCCTCGATAGAGAAAAGAGCTAGTTATTCTCATAGTTGCCATGCAACACCAAGTAGACTGGTTCGAAGAACCAATGACCAAACAGAGAGAAAACTGGAGTGCATGAAAACCCAAACAAACAACCCGTTTTCCATTTTACATGTCTTCCCGAGAAATCCGAGCTCGGAGACTGAGTTCATTAATTGCATTAACTCCAAAATTCCCGCTCAATCTCCATTGCCACCGACCGCCATAGTTGGTGATGGATAAAAACAAATCAAAGACCATTTCTAGATTTGGCGACTCTGCCATGTCAGATTTCACTAGCCATTTGAAACTTCTACCAAATCCCTTGTCCTTCATACTTATCCATCCCATTTAATGCCATAGAAACTACCGCCCATGGCTCACACCCCTTCATAGGTCCCTTTCCTCCATGTTCATTAGTTAGGTTAGAAACATAGGTTAGAATTTAAGGTGATACTTAGTCTAACCTCCTTAGTGCTAGGTCACTAACCTTATAAAATTTAGTTTATAGTTTAGGGCTAGGTTAGATTAACACTAATCCAACCCATAGGTTATTAACCTTAATAAATCCAGTTTAAGTCTTAACAATTAAAATCGTTCAGTATAAGAACCAACAAATATACATTCACGAAAAGGATTCATTCCAGCACTGCTAATAAGCTAGTAGTATAAATGTATCTGAATTTATTACCTGACTCAAGCTCAAGACCTTCCTGATTTTACGATATCAGGAACCAATTGATTTAACAAGATCAGCCTGAGTTAACTCCGAATTGCTTATTCCACACATTCGGACCTTGCAACCTTCATAAGGTCTATAATTTTTGTTCGTCCAGAATAAACTTAAAACATCTCTTGGATCAATGCCACTGATCCAAGGCTGAGTCATATAGACGAGTAGATCCACAATTTATTCTGAAATCAGATTAAACTTAGGTGCAAAAATGAAAGAAATAAAAGAGTCCAAGCATATCCTGGCTCAGTCAAAGATCTTCAAATGAAAGAAGATACAATCTATATCAAGCATGACTTCACAATCAAAGGAACTCATCCTTTTACAGAAGAAATCATATATCAACACTTGAATGCTCAGGAGGAAGTAACAACAGTTCAGAGTGTTACATGCTTCCCTCCTAAAATATTCATTGTCCTGATGATTACATATTCGATTAACCTTCAGGTCAACCAATTTATTAGTTCACAAAACAATGCGACTATTTCCAACTTGAATAGTTCCAGAAATCAATGTCACGATACATTTTATTCAGCCTGAATAATGTTTGCCTTAATCTGGCTTTCATATAAACTTGAAAAAGATAAGTTCATAAAAAAAATTTATCAACAGATTTCATCCTGTTGAAAAAGAAAAGGAAAAGAAATTTTCATCTCTTCCAGATTTTCCCAAGTTGCACTTTCTTTGTTAAACTGGTCCCACTGGACCTTACATTGCTATATTTCATGATTTCTCAAATGCAATTGGCGAGTTTCCAGCACTCGTGTGGGTTTAACCACGATTATTCCTGGGTCTTGAACCTACAAGGAATTCCAATTTAAAACATGTGACAGATCTGAAACGTATTTCTTAAGCAAAGAAATATGGAAAACATCATGCATGTGAGATAAAGCAGGTGGTAATGCTAATCGATAAGCTACAGGATTGATTATTTCGACAATTTCGAAAGGTCCCACGAAACGAGGTGACAACTTGGCAGCCTTGCCAAAAGTTATAGAACTCTTTCTAGGTTTAACTCGAAGAAAAACCTTCTCACCCAGCTCAAACCTTTGATCAACCCGCTTAAGGTCAGCATAGCTCTTCTGCCTATCTGCTGCTTCCTTTAATCGTTCGCGAATCAGCTTAACTTGCTGTTCCATTTCAGTGAGGATCTCTGGTCCAATTACCACTCTATCCTCAACACTATCCCAGCTAACAGGGGTTCTGCACTTCCTTCCATAAAGTTCTTCAAATGGTGCCATTTTAAGAGATGAGTGATAAGTGTTGTTGTATGCGAATTCAACTAAAGGAAGATACTCTTCCCATTTATATTGTTGATCCATGCAATACATTCGCAACATGTCTTCCAACACTTGATTTACTCTCTCAGTTTGTCCATCCGTTTCCGGATGATATGCAGAACTGAAGTTTAGTTTCGTTCCAAGAGCTGTATTAAGTATTTGTCAAAACCTTGACGTCATTCTAGGATCCCTGTCAGATATAATCAATTCTGGTACACCATGCAATCTAAACATTTCATGTATGAATCTTTTGGCCAGCATTGGTGAATCATCCTTTAGATTTCCAGCAATGAAATGAGCTACCTTAGTTAGTTTATCTACAACTACCAGGATAACATCATGTTTATTCTTGGACATAGGTAACCCTTGTACAAAGTCCATGCTTATTACTTGCCATTTGTACTGCAGTATGCTATGAGGATATAACAGTCCAGCAGGGTGCATGTGTTCTACCTTAACCCGCTGACATTCTAGACAATGAGTCACAAAATCAATGACATCCTTTTTCATACCTTTCCAAAAGTATTGTTATTTCATATCAGCAAGCATTTTTGTGATACCCGAGTGTCCAGAGAAAGGAGAATTATGAAATTCAACTAACAACTTCTTTCTCAAATCGTTCAGCATAGATACGTATACCCTATTTTCATAACGTAAGATTCCTTCATTATCAAAATGAAAACCCTTATACCTTTCATCATTAGGTTCTGCAGCAAGTGTTGCTTTTACTTGCTGAAAGTATATATCAGATTCTGAGGCACTTTTTACCTCATCCTTAAACTGAGTTCTTAATGTTATAAGAGCAGAAATGTGCTTCCTACGACTTAGAGCATCTGCTACTCTATTCTCTTTCCCTTTGATGTAGCTAATATCAAAATCATATTGTGATAAAAATTCTAACCACCTTCTCTGTCTGGCATTCAGATTAGGCTGAGTGAAAATATATTTCAGTCCTAAGTGATCAGTTTTCAACTCAAAAGGTTTCCCAAGTAAATAGTGTCTCCAGACTTGAAGCGCATGAACAATGGTAGCAAGCTCCAAATCATGAGGAGCATAATTCAGCTCATGTAACTTAAGTTTTCTACTTTCATATGCTATGACTTGATCATTTTGTAACAAAACACCCCCAAGGCCTTCCCCAGAAGCATCCGTTACAACAGTAAAGCTCCCATTAGGGTTTGGTACAGCTAATATAGGTGCGGAATTCAACTGGCTTTTCAGACTTTTGAAAGCAGTTTCGCACTTATCATTCCAAATAAATTTCTTATCCTTCTTCTGCAATGAAGTTATCAATGCAACTACTTTAGAAAAATCCTTAACAAATTTTCTTTAATAACCAGCAAGACCCATGAAGCTTCTTACTTTGTGCACATTCTTTGGTGCAGGCCACTCAGTTATTGCCACTATTTTTGAAGGATCTACAACAATTCCTTCCTTGCTAATGACATGACCCAAATAGTGAACTTCTGAATCAAAGAAAGAACATTTGGATAACTTAGCATACAACTTTCTTTTTCTCAAAATTCCCAAAACTATATTCAAATGCTCATTGTGCTCCTCAACACTTTTAGAATAAATGAGAATATCATCCAAGAATACAAGTACAAACTTGTCCAGATATTATTGAAAGATATTATTCATTAAGTTCATAAAAATTGCGGGTGCATTAGTTAATCCAAAGGGTAGAACCGTGAATTCATAATGTCCGTACCTTGATCGGAAAGCTGTTTTATGAATATCTTCTTCTCTAATCCTTAACTGATGATAACTAGATCAAAGATCTATCTTAGAATAGACCACTGCCCCATGCATCTGATCAAATAGATCGTCAATCCTTGGAAGTGGGTATCTGTTCTTGATTGTTGCTTTATTCAACATCCGATAATCAATACACAGCCTAAGTGTTCCATCCTTCTTTTTCACAAATATTACAAGCGCTCCCCAAGGTGAAACACTTGGTCTAATCAAACCTTTAGAAAAAAGTTCTTGCAATTGTGCCTTAAGCTCGACTAACTCTATAGTAGTCATCCGATAAGGTGCTTTGGAAATAGGTTCCGTTCCTAGTTTGATTTCGATGGTGAATTCAAATTCCCTCTTGGGTGGTAACCCTAGTAATTCCTCCAGAAAAACATCCCTGAAACTTTGTAGCAGAGGAAATCGTTTCATGGAATCACCATCTTCTTCTGAAAATTCAGATATATTTACTGCATAAAGGGTACATCCTTTGTTTTTAGCCTTTTTAAGCTGCATAGCTGACAGTTTTCTAACTGAAATTTCTCGTTTCACCCCTTGAATCTCTGCTATTTCCAGATGATCATCCAAACATCTTATATTATTTTTATAGTAGTCTACTTTTGCTTTATGTTTAGCTAACCAATTGACACCAATGACAATGTCGTAAGACCCCAAAGGTGTAACATAGAGGTCAAATTCCGTGGAAAAGTTAGGTAAGTCAAGGACTGCACCAAAAAGACACACACTCACTGTATGAACAGAGTTATTACCATACTGTACAGTCCAAGATTTATCCATTTTTCTAGCTTTTCTCTTAAGTTTAGAAGAAAGTTTATTAGAAATAAAACATTCAGTAGCTCCTGTGTCAAAAAGAATAGTGACAGGTATGCCAAATAACTTACCCGGAACTTCTATAGGTTTCACTTGCTTTTCAGCTTGCTTGTCTTGTACTGCAGCATGTATCTTATGCTGCTGATTACGATCATCCTTCTTCAAGGGACACTGATTTGCGTAGTGGTCTTTGCCATAATTGTAGCAGCCTCCTACAGGTCCCTTTTTAGTCTCAAAATTGCCTCTAGCCTTGTAATTACCACGTTGTCCTCCATAGGGCTTCTGCCCATTGTTATAATTTTTGGCAAAATTATCCCTTACATTTCCAGCAGGCTTATTTGCTACTGCTTTCTTACTATTATCCCCTGGAAACTCACTTTTGTTTCCAAACTTTTTCCAAGGTCCCTTTTTGGGTGCAAGAGAGGTTGAAGAAGGGTTTGCAATCTTCTTCCGCACTTCCTCTTTATGAGCAGAAATAGCCTTTAATTTCTGTTCTTGTCTTATGGCCTTTTCAACAACTCCTTCTATAGTGGTTAGACTGTGAACATCGACCTCTCCCCCTATCACGGGATTCAATCCCATGATGAATTTCTGTATTCTGAACTTCTCGTCAGTTTGATACTGTGGTACATACTTGAGGAGTTTTGTAAACCACTCCCAGTATTCAGTTACCCTTAGCTTCCCTTGAGCTAAGTTCTAGAATTCTGTCATTTTCTGATCATAGAAAAGTTGTGGCAGCCATCGTTGCCTAAAATAGCCCTTAAATTGATCCCAAGTAATATTGGTCTCATCAATATTTAGCTCTGCTTTACAGCTATCCCACCACAAAGATGCTTCGTGGGAAAGCTGATAGGCTCCCCAAATAGCTTTGGTTTCCTCTGAGAAGTTTCTTATTGCAAAATACTTATCCATTTCGCTGACCCAGTTCTCAGCTCCATCTCCTAATGTGGTGCCATCATATTTAGGTGGGCTTATCCTTTTTATATCATTAGTGAGTTCTGTTGCCAACCTGGCCTTTTTGTTTTCTGGTTGGACAGGTGCATTTCCAGCATTAATATCAACACCCATATCGGGGTTGTCCTCAGGAGGTTGCTGATTGTTATTACCAGCTTCATCATCCTCCTCATTTCCCATCACCTGTTGTTCAAGTACAGCTAAACGATCTCTTGTGTCCAACAGGGCAGCAAGGATCTCATCAAGTTTTTGGGTTATTTCCGCCCCTCCTTCAGGTGGATCATTATTCGCAACGTTCCCCCTTGTTCTAACCATTTTCTGTTACAAGAAAATATAGGTTTTTATCAGATTATGGACACAATAGGCCCAAGAGCTGCAACCTTCAGCTCTGATACCAAGATGTAACATCCTCATATTTATACATTAGAACAAGTAATTTTTTTTTTGATAAATGCTTCCTGGTTCTAATACATAATTTAGAACTCACAAAATCAAACAACCATTCTCATACAGATAACCATATGCAGCTGTAATGACTCGGAGTACCTCCGATCTAATCATTCCATGACTCGGTAATCTACTGATCTATTCATGAGTATTAAGAGTTGGCATTTTATTTAACACATCACTCTTGCGGTTCTCCTCCTAATCTGAGATTTAGAATGGGTCTATCCAAGGAACCTATCTAAATAATTGTTACCCTATTTTCATCCGCATCTCATTTCTTATACTAGGTGCTTAGGCAACGCAACCGCAACTTGCAATACTTTTTTGCCAAAGAATTTGAAACATACTGCTTATGTCTCGTATTCCTTGCGGCATACTCATCAATCTTGAATCCGTTCCTTCTCACCCCATTCCTATGTTATGTAGAAATGTCCTTAATTACTGACTCTGTCAGACTCCTCTCCTGTCCCAAGTTATTCACTCAGGAATGGATTAGTAAGAATGACAACCATTATAGGGATCTCCAAGGACTAGTGATACTTGACATACTGGGGCACCCTAGTTAATCCAATGTGTCAAGATACCCCGAGTCTCCTAGGGCAAGCCTTATAAAAACGTGACCAAATTCCGAATCACTCCCAGCCGTAACTTGTTCGAGTTTAAGGTGTAAATCTTAACGATCAATCGCAAAGGGTGTCGTCATAAGTCACCTGCATTGTTGTATCTTCGAGAAAGAATCCCTAATCTCTTGAAGGTACAACCCGCAGTGAACTTGTGCCGTCAACCTTTAAATCCGCCTCGAAAGATCTACTTATTAATAAGTGTTACAATACGTTGAGTTTAAATTATACTATCAAGATGCTCCCTTTAAGGTTAAGTCTTTTCATCCCTGGGCTCCTCACCTTAAGAATTACCTTTCTTAATAAAACCCATTAACAAGAGAAGTTATTAAGACTATAGGTCCCATCAAGGAGTTCATAGAATATACATAATTCTAAAATCAACGAAACTGGACACTAACCCACAATCTTCACATGAGATTGCTAACCAAACCCTTTTTTTGGTTTATATCAGTTCTCGTAACTGAATACGATCCCAGGTTTTGGTAACATAGAGGTCAACTTCCATGGAAAAGTTAGGTAAGTCAAGGACTGCCCCAAAAAGACACATACTCACTGTATGAACAGAGTTATTACCATACTGTACAGTCCAAGATTTATCCATTTTTCCAGCTTTTCTCTTAATTTTAGAAGCAATTTTATTAGAAATAAAACATTTAGTAGCTCCTGTGTCAAAAAGAATAGTGACAGATATGCCAAATAACTTACCCGGAACTTCTATAGGTGTCACTTGCTTTTCAGCTTGCTTGTCTGCTACTGCAGCATGTATCTTATGCTGCTGATTACGATCATCCTTCTTCCAAATGGCACTGATTTGCATAGTGGGTCTTTGCACAATTGGTAGTAGCCCCTACAGGTCCCTTTTTAGCTCAAAATTGCCTCCAGCCTTGTAATATCACGTTGTCCTCCATAGGTCTTCTGCCCATTGTTATAATTTTTGGTAAAATTATCCCTTACATTTCCAGCAGCTTATTTGCATACTGCTTTCTTACTATTATCCCCTGGAAACTTACTTTTGTTTCCAACTTTTTCCATGGTCCCCTTTTTGGGTGCAAGAAGAGGTTGAAGAAGGGTTTGCAATCTTCTTCTCCGCACCTTCCTCTTTATAGTAGAAATAGCCTTTAATTTTCTGTTCTGTCTTATGGCCTTTTCAACAACTCCTTCCATAGTGGTTGGATTGTGAACATCGACCTCTCCCCTATCACGGGATTTCAATCCCATGATGAATTTCTGTATTCTGAACTTCTTGTCAGTTTGATACTGCGGTACATACTTGAGGAGTTTTGTAAACCGCTCCCAGTATTCAGTCACCGTTAGCTTCCCTTGAGCTAAGTTCTGGAATTCTGTTCATTTTCTGATCATAGAAAAGTTGTGGCAGCCAACGTTGCCTAAAAGAGCCTTAAATTGATCCCAAGTAACATTGGTGTCATCAATATTTAGCTCAGCTTACGGCTATCCCACCACGAAGATGCTTCGTGGGAAAGCTGATAGGCTCCCCAAATAGCTTTGGTTTCCTCTGAGAAAGTTTCTTATTGCAAAATACTTATCCATTTCGCATGACCCAGTTCTCAGCTCCATCTCCTAATGTGGTGCCATCATATTTAGGTGGGCTTATCCTTTTTATATCATTAGTAGTTCTGTTGCCAAACCTGGCCTTTTTGTTTCTGGTTGACAGGTGCATTCCAGCATTAATATCAACACCCATATCGGGGTTGTCCTCAGGAGGTTGCTGATTGTTATACCAGCTTCAATCATCCTCCTCATTTCCCATCACCTGTTGTCAAGTACAGCTAAACGATCTCTTGTGTCCAACAGGCAGCAAGGATCCGCATCAAGTTTTTGGGTTATTTCCGCCCTCCTTCAGGTGGATCATTATTCGCAACGTTTCCCCTTTGTTCTACCATTTTCTGTTACAAGAAAATATAGGTTTTTATCAGATTATGGACACAATAGGCCCAAGAGCTGCAACCTTCAGCTCTGATACCAAGATGTAACATCCTCATATTTATACATTAGAACAAGTAATTTTTTTTTTTGATAAATGCTTCCTGGTTCTAAATACATAATTTAGAACTCACAAATCAAACAACCATTCTCATAACAGATAACCATATGCAGCTGTAATGACTCGGAGTACCTCCGATCTAATCATTCCATGACTCGGTAATCTACTGATCTATTCATGAGTATTAAGAGTTGGCATTTTTATTTAACACATCACTCTTGCGGTTCTCCTCCCTAATCTGAGATTTAGAATGGTCTATCCAAGGAACCTATCTAAATAATTGTTACCATTATTCATCGGCATCTCATTTCTTATACTAGGTGACTTAGGACAACGCAACCAGCAACTTGCAATACTTTGGCCAAAGATTTGAAACATACTGCTTATGTCTCGTATTCCTTGACGGCATACTCATCAATCTTGAATACGTCCTTCACCCCATTCCTATGTTATGTAGAATGTCTTATACTGACTTCTGTCAGACTCTCCTGTCCCAAGTTATTCACTCAGGAATGGATTAGTAAGATGACAACATTATAGGGATGCTCCCAAGGACTAGTGATACGTTGACATACTGGGTCAACCCTAGTTAATCCAATGTGTCAAGATACCCCGAGTCTCCTAGGGCAGCCTTATAACGTGACCAAATTCCTAATCAGTCCCAGAGTAACTTGTTCGAGTTTAAGGTGTAAATCTTAACGATCAATGCAAAGGGTGTCGTCATAAGTCACCTGCATTGTTGTATCTTCGAGAAGATCCTAATCTTCTTGAAGGTACAACCCTGCAGTTGACTTGTGCCGTCAACCTTTAAATCCGCCTCGAAAAGATCTACTTATTAATAAGTGTTACATACGTTGAGTTAAAATTATACTATAAGATGCTCCCTTAAGGTTAGTCTTTCCCAATCCCTGGGCTCCTCACCTTAGAATTACCTTTCTTAATAAAACCCATTACACAAGAGAAGTTATTAAGACTATAGGTCCCATCAAGGAGTTCATAGAATATACATAATTCTAAATCAACGAAACTGGACACTAACCCACAATCTTCACATGAGATTGCTAACCAAACCCTTTTTTTGGTTTATATCAGTTCTCGTAACTGAATTTATATCTTACTTATTAGTATCGAGATATAGTGATTAAGAATCCAATTAAACGTTGGCTTGACTTAGATCAAGACTAGGAAGTAATGATTTATTCAGCTCGTTTAGCTCCTGCTCAGGTTTATTTTAACCCTAGCTTCCCGAAAGACAGTGATCTAAATTCCAATTTAGCTTTAGATAGAACATTCTAGAACTACTAAACAATCATAAGTATTCAGTCACATAATCTTGCAAACTTACTTAGATAATCACAAAAGTCTCCAAATTATACAATAATAACAATGCTCTTAAGATCATTCAAATCGAAGAAGATCAAACCATCAAGATACGAATGCAAACACATAAGTAACAAATACCTCTTTTCATTCCTTTCAAAGCTAATCAAATACATTTTATGCATTCAACATATTTGATACAATACTCAACAGAAAAAGAACATCTTTCTTCAAGTAGTACATTTAGAGAATCAAGCTGTAATTCATCATAAGACCAAATTAAACAATCTGAACATCATATCAGATCTGCGTGCCTTTACCACTTATAACAATCATCTACAAAAATTGTCAACATGGGTCAGTTCGGTGAACTGAGCATGATAAGCACTAATTCTTAAAACAATTGCAATCCACCAATTGTTTTCATTAAACAACCTGTTTAAATGAAATCATTTCCCCAAACATGTAAACATATTTCAGACTATGCTCTTTTGTAATTCAAACATGACTATAAACGCCTAACTCATATTATTGTTACTAAATAGTCCTAGATACTTTTTAGATATTTCTTCATAAATATTAGTGACCAAGAAGAACAAATGTATCCAAAACAACTATCCATTTGAATCCCAAGGACAACAAACACCTGGCAGACCATTACATTCAACAAAAATGAATATCCTAACAATTCATGAATCCATCAGTATGTATTAACAATTCCAACAATTAAATATAAATATTTCAACATATACTTTATAGCAGAAGAGAAAGAAACCGAGACATTCAGATGTCCCTTCCAATCATGCTCATGACTGTACCATCCACTCAAGAGTAATGCATTCACATTATACACCTGCGACTAAGCCAGTCGAGACCACACGAAGAATTACAATCCATCAAAATACAAATATAAAAATTGCCTGTAACTTACTAAAAAACACAGTAGCTCTTGTGACAAGGCAGTGATGAATAATCCATCAAATCGACTCCACATAACCTTCCATATTATTCAACAAATGAGAAAATATCCAACGCCATCGCTTGTCAAGGTACAGTTAATAGCTCTTTACTTCAGTCAAGCACACGACTAGATATTCACGATAACAGAAGACGTAATCATGCACAAACACAAGAACAATCCCACTGAGTTGAAACACTCAGCAACATACAGCTCAATCTAATCCCGACTAAGACAACAAGGACTTAAATCAACTGACGAAACCAAAAGAATAACCTCTTTATTACAGTCAAACAAGAGGCTAGATATCATTAAAATAAATGACGTTTCCATATGCATACTTAGTGAAATTCTCACTGAATCTAACACAAACATGCATAGCTTCATTCAACTGAAACATATCCTTATGATAATACAACCATGACTTATATTGGAAGCCGTTTTCAAGAAAAATAATCACAACAAGGTCTTCATAGAAGCCGAATTCCATATCAGTATTTTCCTCAAAGTTTCATTCTAAGCCAAGCTACTACGGATACAACAAGGTCTCAAACCGAGTAAGGTTTGTAAAGAAAAACCCTTCCTTTAATTTCCACAAAAGCGAACAGACAGGAACACAAGAATGCTAAGAAGGAGTCAGAATGATATGCATACACAGCGAGGGTTTAAATTGAGATTCGCTCCAACTCGCAACATATCGAGATCTCCAATAGTATCACATACAACTAGTGCTCATAACAAGGCTTCGATTAAAGTTGATTTCATGCGACAACAGTTCAAGAATCCCAATAGTACTCTCAACAAAACTTATACAAAATTCATAATTCAAGATACATATCAAGGATTCCAACTGAACCAATATCTTAAGTAATCACAACTAAACAACAGCATTCGAACTAAGCTTAATCAGAAGACGAAACATACGAAACATAAAAAGAATTCCAATTGAGTCTGTACTAGCGATATTCACTGCTAAGCAACAGTATTCAAAACAAAACAATAGAAATAGATATACCAGTTTCTTTTCACAGACTCCAACTGAGTCTAAACTAACAAGTATTCTCATTCATAACTTCTACAGAAGTCAAAAATACTATCTACTCAAGGATTCCAATGGAATTCAATAACAAATAGTATTCTCAGCTGTACTTCTACAGAAGCCAAAACATATTTTCATTTCAAGAAGTCCAACAACAACAATAACATATATTACTCACGAAAAAACTTATAAAGAAGTCGGAATATACTGTACATTCAAGAAATCCAACAATATCATTTTCAACAAGTGAAAACAACAAGGTATCGACTGAAGTCTGAATCAAACAAGAAAACAATTCATGGACTCCCATAGAACCGAATTTGTATATTTTCCTTGCAAACATTTCTACAAAATCTAATTGAAATGCAAAACACAACAGGATAGTACAACCGTTCGAAACACAATGCACACCCATCAAGGGTTCACTTGAAAAATCGAGCCAGTAAGAAGATACATCAAACTAATTCATACAAAGCTACCATAAAAACCAAATGAACCCAAAAATCATCTGAACAGAGTTGTTCTAATGAAATAATTTGAAGGAAAGAAAGATTTTTAAAAGTTATGACCTAACATGCCTGGTAATGTTTCTTAAAAATCTAAAGAAGACCACTGAAAGAGCTCGAGCCTTCTCCTCTTTTTCCACGTTAGATTCAACAACAATAATTTGTTATTTCCATGCCTTATAAACTTTCCTCGACAGAGAAAAGAGCTAGTTATTCTCATAGTTTCCATGCAACACCAAGTAGACTGGTTCGAAGAACTAGTGATCAAACAGAGAGAAAACCGGAGTGCATGAAAACCCAAACAAACAACTGGTTTTCCATTTTGCATGTCTTCCCGAGAAATCCGATCTCGGAGACTGAGTTCATTAATTGCATTAACTCCAAAATTCCCGCTCAATCTCCATTGCCACCGACCACCATAGTTGGCGATGGATAAAAACAAATCAAAGACCGTTTCTAGATTTGGAGACTCTGCCATGTCGGATTTCACTAGCCATTTGAAACTTCCACCAAATCCCTCATCCTTCATACTTATCCATCCCATTTAATGCCATAGAAACTACCGCCCATGGCTCGTACCCCTTCAAAGGTCCCTTTCCTCCATGTTCATTAGTTAGGTGATGCAAGGGTCAATACCAAAATCTGCTTCACCATATTATCAAGAGCTTGAACCTACTCTATTACTCCATCCACCCCTGCTAGAGGATCATTAATTTATGTTCATGCAACCTCATCTGTTGTATTCCTTTTCACCTTAAAATCCAATGAGACCTAGTACCAACTAATTATTGAAGACAACAACTGAAGGAGGGTTAACTTTGATGAGAAAAGGTGATCACCTTGTGATCACTGAAACAATATTTAATAGATGTAAAGAACTTCTATGACTGTCCCAAGCTACAAAATCCGTTCATAAAATCTCAAGTATTCATACCTTCTTGAGTTCTTTTACCATACACCTTTGCTTGCAAATGGAGATTTTCTTCAATATAGTCACAAGTTCTTCTCTTCTTGATTGAACATGACCAAGGAAACAAATCAATGTTTCAAGTTCCTTTACGAATTCTCAAGCATCTCTCTACTAGTGTGCAGTCTCAATACTCTGCCCTCAAGACTGAACTTAGTCTAAAAACATCCAATTCAAACTCTTAATACTCAATCAGTTGGTTCCCAAGGCATACCCACAACTCAACAGACCTCCCTTCACAATGGTTGAGGTATTCATGAGCTCCATATACTGTCCTAGATCTAGGTTTTTCCTTTATCACCTCCTTTATGGCTGTAGCATACAAAAATCAGGCCTATTCTGACCCTAGCTATGACAGTAGCCACTTAGGACTTTGATCTCACATGTAGCTTGATGGATCCAATTCATAAATTTCATCAAGATGATTGATACAAAATTTAGTGGCTTGATTCCACGTTATGACCATTCATGCACTTTCATTCCTCTCTCCACTGTACACTGTGTATTCCTTGTCATAACTAAAAAAAAAACAGTCACGTATATCTTGAGCGATACAAATCCATTATCCTTGAAATTTGGAAAGTAGTTATATCATGTAATTATAGAGGTATCCTGAAATTTTCAAGAAATTTCATCCATGCAGTAAAAAGTTATGCTATTTTTCCCTAGATCGGGCCAGAGAGCCTTCAATTTGCTATAAAACTCAAATTATGCATTTTCAAAACATATAAAAATTACCACTATGATCTACATCACCTGTAGAATCTTTCCATGCTAATATTCAGGAACTTTACATCATTTAAACGTTATGGAGGGTTTCTATCTTGCTGTCCTGCCAGGGTTCTTGTGCACAATCCATTGAAAACAAGCTAATTTTCTTCAACATGGTCAATTTTCATCTTTTAAAACATATTACCTGCACCATTATACATTATTCAACCTCTAGAATCCCTTTCCCTCTTCGTTTCCATGAATCACCTATGAAATAGGTATTCATTAGCTAAGAATAGACTCTAACAAGCACCTAAACTGACTCCTAAGCCAATTCACACTCCTAAGAAGACTCAACCATCTTCTCAACATAGAAATCCTGTGTATATCACCTTGATACTCTCTTGTAATCTGTACAAGGAAGCTATTACATGATGTCAAGGCTTAAAAAGACTTTAATTAGCCTATATTACTCCTTAAATGCCAAGTCTAGTCACCTTACCAACTTCTTACAAGCATATATTCATTTTTACAACATATTTAACTCTAACACACCTAAAAACATGTATCATGGTCTTATATGACCTTATTATGTGTTTTTCCTTGATGCTCCTGCATCATTAGGTTAGAAACATAGGTTAGAATTTAAGGTGATACTTAGTCTAACCTCCTTAGCGCTAGGTCACTAACCTTAGAACATTTAGTTTATAGTTTAGGCCTAGGTTAGATTAGCACTAATCCAACCCATAGGTTATAGTTTAGGTTTAGGTTATTAACCTTAATAAATCCAGCTTAGGTCTTAACAATTAAAATCATTCAGTATAAGAACCAACAAATATACATTCACGAAAAAGGATTCCTTCCAGCACTGCTAATAAGCTAGTAGTATAAATGTATCTGAATTTATTACCCGGCTCAAGATCAAGACCTTCCTGATTTTATGATATCGGGAACCAATTCATTTAACAAGATCAACCTGAGTTAACTCCGGAATTGCTTATTCCACACATTCGGACCTTGCAACCTTCGTAAGGTCTATAATTTTTGTTCATCCAGAATAAACTTAAAACATCTCTTGGATCAATGCCACTGATCCAAGGCTGAGTCATATAGACGGGTAAATCCACAATTTATTCCGAAATCAGATTAAACTCAGGTGCAAAAATGAAAGAAATAAAAGAGTCCAAGCATATCCTGGCTCAGTCAAAGATCTTCAAATGAAAGAAGATACAATCTATATCAAGCATGACTTCACAATCAAAGGAAAACACCCTTTTACAGAAGAAATCATATATCAACACTTGAATGCTCAGGAGGAAGTAACAACAGTTCAGAGTGTTACAATTTCCATGCACACATTTACTAAATTTTACATCTAGTTATTTACTCGTTACTTCACAAAGTGTGACTGACATAAGAGAAAACTAGGGCATGATTTTCATACACATACCTAGAGCTACATCGGGTCTGAGATGTAGTACAACGCTTAGTGATAAGTCCATCAATTTAGTAGCTGAGGATAGTCTGATCCCTTCATATGCATCTTTAGTTTTTAGGGTTTTGATGCTTTGTCTGGGGCTTTATAGGTGATTATTCCATATCCTATTCAAAGAATCATTCAGTGTAGCTCAATAACATTAGTGTGATAGGAATTGAACATAGGCGAACATCCAACGACACTCTAGGGGAGGTTTTTTGGTCATTTTCGTAGAACAGGGCACTTGGATCTCAAATCATGGCACCCATGGGTGCCCCTATCCCTTTTCAGGCACCCCATTCCATTCAGATAGCTCAGATCTATTTTTTCTCAAGCTTTTGTGTGGTAGTTTCACCCACTTATTCACCTGGGTTACACTGTGACACAGTCCTATGACATATGCGAGTCAACTAAGCCCTTCCTTACCCTCTTTACACATTAGGGTTTCATATTTTTGAGCTTAGTTTACTTGGGTGTATTTTAGTATTTAATCATTTTATTTATTAAGTCATTTTATTGTTCTTGTAGCATTAGATTACAATAGAATATTTACATTTTTGTTAATCATTTTGGTGAACCCCAATTCTTTCATGCTTAGGATCCTCATTTTCCCTCTATCATGGCTTGTAAAATTCCTCAAATTTATTTTTATGATTTACTTAAGATGCATCCCAATTTCCATGTTGTTCTACAAAAAACCTTAGACACCACATATCTTCCTAAAGATACCCTGCCACAACAAATTAGTCCTATATTCAATCGTTTATCTGACAACCCTAGTCCTCGTTATCCTCCATCTATTAAATCTATGTTGAAATCAATTCAAGCTTTACACTATTTATTCCTAGACAAATTTAAGGCTATGGAATCCATGATTACATCCCTCAAATATGAAATTCAACATCTTAATGACACTTCTCTGGATCATGTTTTTTCTCCTTCTACATCTCATCTTCATTGTATATCTACTACATGTGCTCATGTTAGTGATCCTCCAGTCACACCATTACTAGAGCCTCTCATCCTTAATTGCAATACTAAACAACATGACATCCTTACTGAGCTCCTTAATCATCAATTGATCACTTTACCACCTACTCTTTCCTATCCTCCTTATTAGCTAGAAAAATATCAGGGTCGTCCATATTGCCATTATCATCAAATCAATGGACATAATGACAACAATTTTTGTACTTTACAATGAAGAATTAAACATCTTGAGCATCAGGGCTTTATATCATTCTCTATACAACATTTTTTGTATGCCCATCTACAAATTCTACATCCACATGGGCATCATACCACTATTTCTAATGTTCCTTCTTTAGAAAGTCAAGCACCGCCTAAGAAACCACCTCTCAAAATCAATTTAGAATCTCTTCCTCTCAAGGCATCTAAAAAATTACCTATTAAAAGCATGAAAATAACTCTCAAAATTTGTCTGACTTAATCTCCTTTGAAGTTATCTACTGAGCTACCAAGTCAACCTAAGTAACCTCCTCTCAAAATAAATTCAACACCACTTTATGTTGGGACTTCTACACCATTACGCAATAATACACCACTTCAGCAACCAATCATTTTTGTCAAATCAAATGCTTCTCCTACGGATGGCCAAGACACATTTCAAATTCCAACACCATTGCATGGTCCTAATGTTACTTTTTCCCAACATGCTTCTACCACTTCACGCAAACTTGGTCTTTGGTAGGTGACTTTTTTCACCTCATTACTTGATGATGCAGTCTTGTGTTTTGATTCACACTTGACTGTTGAGGGAATTATCTACACATGAACCCCACACACTTCACAATAGTCACTACACATTAGGAACCACATATCATCACATCATCTACGTATTACACACCACATTATAAGCTATAGACATTACACATCTTAATACATTCTACATTTTGCATCCTACAATTTGTCCTACATACATCACACACATTCTACCTAAGCTACACCATATCTATCACATATTGCGCATATTTCCTAAATCATACACATCATCTTACATTCCATCTTACATCTCGCATCTTACATTTTCTATGCTACACATCATAGGATAATTACACATTCTACAATACATATTGTTCATCCTACCACACATAGTACACATTTTACATATTCACTTCTACACCCTGCACTCACTACCCAATGATGCACTGTAGTCTCACAGTCCATACTGGAATGTTGAGGGTATACAACACAAATGGACCACATCACGTTCACACGTTCATGATTCCATCTTCTTTTTCTCATGTGAAATTCCTAGGATTAGTGATATACACTTTAGGATATAGATTCACTTCTTCTAGCATTATTTCATGATCAGATATATCATCACATTTTCTTACATTATTTATTGGTATATGATTTAGGCTAAATCACCACTCCTTTATACTCATCGTGTTGTGATATATGCTTGCGATATATATTCATGCACATCTCATATCTATGTCACATATCATCACCACATACTCATGACAATGCGCTACACACAACACATAGTTCAACCATTTCCCATTAATGCACTCTCATTTTTGGTTCATTATTGACTACTGAGGGGGAATACTAAAGAAACCTCACTGAATACAAATCCATTCACTCTGAGAGCATGTAGATCCTATAACTAACACTACATTCCATTCCATCCATCCATAACATACTGTATTTTATAGCTGAATTTACTCTTACTCACACTTGCTCTTAAATGTTCACTTTACTACACATGTTAGATATATCTCTTGTATGTCATTATATTTACGATACAAACATGCATGTTTACATTATTTTCTAGTTGTGACGCAGATATAGAGCTTCTACATGCAACACTGATGTTTTCCACACTACCTTCTGGGGCATCAACATTCATCCACTATAGGTGCTATTTTTTCATTTTGTACTAAGAAATTTCCATTATCAGGCTATACACGCTTTAACATGTTATTTTATAACATGCTAACGGGTGCTTCATGTGTAACATTTTTCATGCATGGATATTTTCTTCATAATTGTTTGTTACATTGGATGCTATTGTTTGCTCTTGTTTATATGCTTTGTCATTTGTTTTGTGTGCAAACTTGTTTGTTTGTATGCAACCACTATGGCCTTGAGTGTCTTACAACACCATGAGTGGAGTCCCATGTTTTCAACCTACTTTTTGTGGTCTATGATTGGCTTCTTGCATGTTTACTTACATTCTAGCTTACCCATTGTCTTTCTAGCTTACGTTTGTCTTATACATGCATTCTTGTTTGTACTAACACTTTTTTTCTAGCCATTTTTTTCTTTTTCCTGGGTTTCTACCAAGTGCATTCCCTTCCCCATGTAGGAAAGAGTTATAGTTTATGTAGTTGGTCCTCTTTTGGGGCCACATTCTCCTATCCTTGACATCGCATGAGCCCCCAAAGAGGGGGGGCATCATTTGGGTTTACACACTACACAACACAATACTAGTACAATTTAGTTTATAGTTTTCATCTATGACATAGTGGGTTATAAAGTGAGTGAGTTTAGACCAGTCTACAAACTCCATACATAATGGATTTTACAAGGAAGATTTTCCTTAGCATTCTGGGGAGTAGTTACAAGTTGGAGAAACATCAGAATTTCCTCCCTACACTTCTTCAGCCAGTGGCGTCGGATCGGCCAAAATACTAGGTAGTACAGAGATCTCTTCATATTCTCAGGGAATCAGTTACAGGTTGGAGAATAAAAAAAATTTCTCCCTACACTTCTTCAGCCATAGTGGTGTGAGATCACCCAAAAAACTCACACTTCACCTATAGTTATAAAATATCATTTCTAGACCCTTTTGTCTCATCATGGATCAAGAGCACATGTTCCTTTTTCATTTATATTTTCATACTATTTTTACATGTTTCTTTACATATATACATTTTTACACATATACATATGTATTTGACTACATGACCATCTTGTAGTTTACAGGTTCATCCATATGGGAAGCAAGTAATGAGCAAAAACAACACATGCATGTCACACACATGGAAGACACATCACACACACAATATTAACCATGTAAGTACACTACACACATTGGCATTTACACACGTACTTCCACCCTAGGTTCAATCTCATCAATTTTTTACACTTTTGCATCTTTACTCTCCACGCTCTATCTTTTTGTCACTCCATGCTTTTTCTTGTCCTTCGGCACGTTTGCTACATCAATCTACAAGAATTTATCAGGTAAACACATCTCTATCTACTTTATGTTACCAATATTTTTGCTCACCAACATTAAGTGGGGGAAAATGTAGACACAAAATCATGCACTTTGATTCATTATTTAGTCTCGGTATCATACTACTATTCGTATGGTTCTTAAGTGAAAAGAGTAATAAATAACCCATTTCTTTGGCCATTTTTACATTGCTTGCTGTCGTATTTTTTATCTTACACTTACACTTGCCCAGTCTGTATTGTCATTCTGTGTTATTCCTATTTCTCACTAGGGTGCCCAACTAGGACTGGGGTGCCCTAGGCATCCTGGTCTCCTATGGAGCACCCTAATCCTCTTTTCACTTTAATCTCACCTTTTGGGCCCTTTCTTGTTGTTTGAGATTTCTATCTTTTTGGTGGTCAACCTTTTTGGGGTTAATTGTGAAATTAGATCAAGAGAACCATATAAATATCAATCGATGAGACCCTAATGATGACCAATTACTAAACATCTACTATTACAATATAGAGTTGCATCCATCAAAGGCCTTTAAGGATAAATTTATATCCATCTAGCTCCATCACAAGGCACACAAGAGTGGTTCATCTACATCACACTTCATAGGAGGGGAGTCTATTGTTTCCATGCACATATTTACTACATTCTACATCTTGTTATTTTGTCGCTACTTCACAAAGTTCTATTGGAGAAAGAGCAACCTAGGGCACAATTTGCATTCACACACCTAAAACTATATTGGGTCTGAGAAGTAGTGCAACACTCAGTGATAATTCCATGAATTTGGTAGCTGAGGACAATCTGATCCCTTCATTTGCATATTTATTTTTTTAGGGTTTTCATGATTTGTCTAAGGTTTTGCTGGTGATTCTTCCATTTCCTATTCATAGCAACATTTGGTGCATCTCAGCAACATTAGTGTGACATGAATCAAATATAGGAAAACATCTAGCGACACTCCAAGGGAATTTTTTTGGTCATTTTCTTAAACCAGGGTACCTAGATCTCAGACCAAGGTGCCAAGGGGTACCCATATCCCTTATCAGGAACCCTAGTCCAGTCAGATAGATTAGATATGTGATTTTTCAGGATTTTTTATGTTTGTTTTCTCCTCCTGTTCACCTAGGTTACACCGTGACATAGTCTGTGACATCTGTGAATCAGTTAAGCCCTTCCTAACCCTCTTTGCACATTAGGGTTTTATATTTTATAGATTATTTTTATTGGGTGCTTTTTAGTAATTTATCATTTCATTTATTTAGTCATTTTACTGCTCCTATAACACTAGATTACACTAGAATATTCACATTTTAGTTAATCAATTCATGCATAAGTACAGTCTTAAAGCTCCAAGAGAGAATAAAGAGAAAACTAACACACATTTTCACCTTATATCATTAACTTGCACTCATTCATGGTCCACACACACTTGATTATTCCTTACAATAACTAAGAATCATTGTAACCTCACTACAACAACTATTCATCATCAATTTGCACTCATACTACCTTCTAGCCCTTGTAACAATGAGAATCACACATAAATTTTTGTACACAAGCATTTATGAGGATATATTACCTGATTTTCATACCCATTTGGCCCAATAAATATCTGTCATGAATCATGAGTACTCTCTCCAAAGGAAATAAACCCATCTTGTAAGTTACTTATCTGAAATTAGGTCTCTAGAACCTTCACTGTAAAATCCTAATTTTTCAGAGATTTCAAAGAACCTTGAAATTACATAAATATTGATGTCCATATTATCTAGAATATTTTACTAATTTTTATCCATAGACTCCACCATTTGGTCATTCAAATTCATCATTTCATCCATACTTCTTAGAGAACACCGTTGGAACCCAGCTAGACCAAAGAATCTTCAAAATATTCCATTCTTGATTTCATGAGCTCAATTATGATCATAAACATTGAGATAAAATTTATCAAACTCCTAAGAACCATTTGACTTGATTTGGAGGAAAAAATAACATTTTCTTAACTAAAACCACCTTTTCTTGCATTGACACCTTTCAAAAACACATGTACAAAACTTGGTCTCCATAGTGATCTAATCTAGTTATCATACTTAATGAATTAAAACATCTTCAAAAAACCTCTAAGAAACATTTATACCATTTGAGACTCATGAAACAAGTCCCAATATCAAAATCTAAGGAACATGCCCATACCACTCATGATGAACAAAAATATACTTCCTAAAGAGAATAAACCATTTAAGACTCTCAATTACCTTCAAATGCTTGTGAGATACATTCACAACTTCATACCCATACAAGAATCTTAAACACATATGCTACATGCATCTATAACCCATTACCATCTTATGATTCACCATTTTGTCTCAGACCAATTAACTTGAGAAAACTCAGAATATACGCTCAACCATCAAGAAAAACTACTGACACAAACCTAAGAAGGATTTTTCACATGAATGAATTAAAACAACTAACCTCTCGAGTGACCTTAACATAACACTTTCATTTACTAAGAGATCCCAAACTAACAACATTCCATAAAAAACAAACATAGAATTTGACAACATAGAATCCCATGCTTCAAGAACAACAAGACTGAGATCTTGACATATACACCATGAACAACCATTCTGAACCATAAGAGAAAACAAAATGAATTTGCAAGACATACCCTAAAATTATGGAGGAGGCACATATAGACTTGGAAAAATCCCCCTCACTGCAATGCTTCATATGGATTGATATACCTCTAAGAATCATAGTATAGCAATATGAACACCATGAAGACCTAAAAGAAGGTCTTAAAGAGGCCCCAAGCCCTTGTAGACACCTGAATAAATTCATATCCTTCTTGCTTCTGATATGAACTTTGCATCATACCTTTCTTTACATCATCACCAACTCTTGATGAGACAACAAGATCACTTCTAGGCTCCCAAGTACTTCTTAGATTGTTATCATGCATTCTAGGATTATAAAATCTATCTCCTTGCATTATAGGGCATTGAACACTCCTTTTTTGACTTGAATATCTTTGATAACAGTTCCTTGCAACATAAAAAATTTATTACTACTATGACATATCATTGAATTATTCATTTTGTAATCATCAACATGACTAGATGAATCATTCAATAAAACATTAACAATATGGCCTACCTCATTACACTTGTAGCATATAACATTCTTAGCATATTCACTTCTATTGTCTCTTCAAGGCTTAATGTCTCTAGGAGATCTTCTAAAATATTCAGCCCTATGACCAAAATAATTACAATTATAACAATATCCATTGAAACCTCTTTCATACCTTGAGGAATTAGGTTTCCTTATTGGCCTTGATTTCACATTGTCTTTGATGAAATACACCTTATTTTCCATGATGTTGGCTTCACTTACTTTCTTGCTAGGAACCATGTCATATTGCTTCAATTCCTTTCCTTTTGACTCTTCCTTGAATCCCAAACCAGCTCTATCACCTGATAGTATTTGTTTTCCAAGTAGATAGTCTAGATCATTGGCACTTTTCTCAAACTTCTGAAAGGACGTAGTCTTCTTACTAGCCTCCAGTAGCTTAGCCCTTAAGAACTCTACATCTTCTTCAAATTTTGAACACATAATTTATTTATATTGAAAACCCGAGACAAGATAATTTACCTTTTTTTCTAATAATTTGATTGAATCATTTTTCTTGCATGATTTATACTTGCACCTTTCTTCTAGCTTGTGAATATGATTTACCTGCAAACACAACTTCTTGTTTTCTTTCTCAACATGCTTTAACTCCTTTTGAATTCCCTCAAGATCATCTTTGGAATCCTTAACATATTCAACATAATAGCTGCAGTAACTTGATATAAAATCTCCTAACAGTGAAGAAAATTCACCAAAAGACCTCTTAGTATCAATATTCATGAAAAATACCTCATTTCCTCTATCCTCTTGATCTGATTCAGATTAAGAATATTAAATACCACTACTAACAACATACAATTCATCATCTTCCTTTGTGTAAAAAATTCTTTTATCCTTTTTCTTATAGTCAAACTTCTTAAATTTCTTCTTACCTTTACTAAAATTATGATTTTTCTTGCTATGACTAGACTCATGATCATCATAATCTTCCTTTTCATGCCTATGAGGACATTTAGTAGAAAAATGACCTACTTCATCACAATTAAAACATTTGAATGGAATTTTACCATTGTACTTACCAGATCCAAGATTCAATCTTCTAGCCATCATAGGAAAGAGCTCTTCATATTCAATTTCAAGAGTAACATCATCATCCTTTACCTTCTTTCATTTATCCTAAATTTCAGATTTGAAAGCAATGTATTTCTTGGTTGGTTTGGAATCACCTATTCTCATCTCATAAGATGTCAAAGTACCATGTAACTCATCCATATTCAAGGTAGTTAGATACTTTTCCTCTTCAATAGAAGATATTTTAGGATCAAACCTAGGAGTTCGTGACCTTAAAACCTTTTTAACAATAATTTTTTCTTTCACATCTTCACATAAACCTTTCATGATATTAACCACTTTGTAACCTCTAAGAAGATATGAAAAAATATATTCATTATCATTCATTTTGAGAGACTCAAACTAATTTAATTGTTTTTGAAGCTTAGCAATTCTTACCTTTGAATCACCTTCATAGAAAACTTTGAGTTTTTCCCATGCTTCTTTTTATGATTTGAAATTCATCACTTTTTCCATCTTAGATTCACCAAAACCATAAATTATGACACTAAAGTCCTTTGAGTTATCACTACATGCCTTCTTTTCTACAATAGTAGTTGGTGTAGTGGCAAGACAAGTATAGCCATTTTTGACAGTCTCCCAAACATAAAACCTTAGAGAGATGATATAGTTACTCATCCTCAAACTCCAAAAATCACAATTCACACCATAAAAAATTTCTTGTTGGTAGAATACCCACTCACCATTTTGTGCTTCTAGGATCTCCTTTCAAGTGATAAAACTTATTTAAAAAGACCTAATATTATACCAATTGTTGGAAGAAAAATCGATTGAGGGGGGGTGAATCAGTCCTTAAAAAAATTAAATCAGATTTTAGATGACTCAACCAAACCATAAATTCACTTATCCAAACATTAATGTGTACACAACATCAAATATCATATATAATATAAACGACGAATAAGAGAATCAACACAAAGACACAAGATATAAGTGGGAAACCCTCAAGGGGAAGAAAACCCAATGAAACACAATCTTTATATTGATATGTTTCAAATTTAGTGAGGCACCAACCCTTGGTTTTGTTAAGCATCAACTCTAAAAGGAGGCTACAACCCCCCAAGATGATCAAGAACCCACTAAACCACCTTATTAATAATATATATGATGTATTTCTTCTGCCAAAACTAGTAAAGATAAAAAATTCATCTCACAACACCTTCAAACCCTTGTTCAAATTTTAGGTCATCCTACTTACACAATCTATCTCTTTCTTCACTTCTCAAAGTTTAAAATTATTGAAAACATGCTTGATATCCTTCCTTAAATTGTCACACACCTTATTCTTGGGCCAATGAAATATAGCCTGAGTATTGAAGGCATGTAAAGATTGGGTGCACAGATATAGGGCACATAGGTATGCATGGAATTATAGGAAAACATGGCACACCCAGGAAAGCATAAATTCAGGACTTAGCCATTTTCCTATATAAGGATAAATATAGATTTGGATTTTGGAGCACCTTTTGTAGATGACTTATAAAGCACACAAAGGCTATTTTAGACAAGTGGAAGATCAATCGATATGCATAGTTTTGGGGATATTAATAGGATTAGAATTTAGTCATATTATTATATAATCTATTAATAGTAACCTTGCATGATTTTTTATTTGTCTTGTAATGGAGCATGGCTATTCTTATCATGTAGCCAATTTTAGAGAGTGCTTGAGTGGTGAAGGGAAATTCCCCACTACCTATAAATATGTATTTATTTACACAGGTTAGGGATCCATGTTTTAATAGAGTTATGTTATGGGTTTATGAGCATGCGTACCTTATGGTGAATATGCTATGTATGTATGAATATTCTATGTTTTACAACAATTAATATAATGGATCTTTGTGGCTAGATATTGATTTTTGACATATATGTGACTAGTTCATGCATGGTAAACTTAATCTTGATTCTTGTATGAGTAAAATTACATATGTTTAAGAGTTAGATCTAGATTATGCTTTGCAATATATTTGATTATCTATTATGGATATGGAATATTTGTATAACCATGATAACTTCTTGAAAAATGTACCATAAAAGTGGAACTTGGTACCCTTGTGTGCTTCAGGTGAGTGCTCAGTTTTGTTTGAGTGATGTGCCAGCGTGCCTTGGGCTATTGGTGAAATTATAAGATTACATTTTTGTACCTTTGTCGAGACATATTTTTTAGTTGTTTGCGAGGATGTTGCATGATGAAGATGTACCAATTGACCTTGGCTAGTATTGAAGAGTGGTTAGACAATCTAGAGGAAGAGTATGCTCACAAATTTAGAAGTGGACCTGAATTTGATGCACACGCGTGGGTTGAATGGAATTTGTATTATGAGATGTATGAGAGGTTATTCTATATTTTCAATATATAGTTGTACAAGTGGTTATTTGCTTATACATCAAAGAGAAAATGGAGGTTTTAAACACTTGTTTGGATGAAGGAAGAATTCTATGCTTTACATGATGTTGATCTAACTTGGACACATGTTGTAAATCATTAGTGGTAGCTATATTTTGGAGTACATAGTTTCTAATTATTCTTATCCAGAGGTTGTTGAGCTATAGTTCTTTCGTAAACCCACAGGATCATATTTGTGCGTTATCCCTTTAGCGATTAAGATCTTGATTGTGATGTTGGATTTGGAACAACATCCTATGACAAGCTAAACCCTACCACATGTGAGGATAGGAGCAGGTGTGCTAAAATATGGTGGACCTAGAAGAAGAAAGGTAGAGAGAAGAAAGGAGGCTTAAATTTAATGAGGCACACAAGAGGGATTTAGAGAAGCAACGTGAAGTCGCGGAATAAATGAAACTAAGAAGAGAGATGGATCGCGAAGGATTTAGCACTCACATAGAAGACATGGATCTAGAACATATAGAATTCCCCCATTTGGGTAATCATGGCAGAGAACACTCTTTGACCTTATGTGAGAGTACACCAGTTGAAACTGTAAGTACTCCGGGTACGTATTTGATCCCTCCTAGTGACCTAGCCCTTGCGGTTGGTTTTCCAATTTCCATGATAGTCACTAATAAGTAAGCTAGTGTGGGTACTATATTAGTGAAAGTTAGAGATAATTTGCAATCAAGTTCGGGTGTTAATCAGGTATCTTATTCATCTATGATGATGCAATACTTTTTTGTGTTATTTGGAGGTCTGGTTGGAGGTATATTTTCTAGCACGTCATCAACACAGAACATGGGAGTTTAGTTTAGAATAAATTTTTGAACAAAAGGAAACACATACTATGGTCCATTTTCCACTATATGAGGGGGATCAGGAGGATCAAGTGGCTCAGGATCTAGTGGACCTGGTGGTTTTGGAGGTGGATGAAACACAAGAGGTAATAAAGGGTTTGGATCTTGTGGGAAGGGTCTGCACCAACCCCAACAATTATATTTGAGATGCCTCTTCGTCTCCTAGAATACAGAGGAATTGAAAATCTAGATGAACATGTGCATATGTGTGAAATACTATAGCATGCTAAGCTAATTATATCTCTAGAGTGTAATGTAATCCAATTTGTAACTAATTTGCAAGGGCACGCTCATAGTTGGTACAAGAAATATGATTTGAACCAGACTTTTGTAGACTATACCACGTTGTGTGATGCTTTCTTGGAAGAGTTTCACATACTTGATTTTGAGAAGAAGAGCATCATCACGGTGGAAGAAATCAAGCAGGGCATGGCTGAGAATGTATGGGAGTATGACACATGATTCAAGAATCTTCTATCAAATTTATCTTATGACATTCACTCAAATCAACATACTCAATGGTCTATTAAATGTTTGATCACACCTTTCAGAAGGGCACTCTCACATAAGACTTATATAGATCTATGTGAAGCACTTGAGCCAGCTCTATGCAATGAGGTAGTTGGGAGTGTAGACACTAGAGTTAGTCCATTTTTGGAGGCCCATATTGTGGATTTGGCTAAACAGTTAGAAAAATTGTCGGCTAATTTAGCACATTAGATGTGCAGTGGTATTTGGTGCATAAGTTGTGAAATAGAAGGACATACTAAGGATAGTTTCCCTTGTAAATTTGTGCACACCATGTTGCTGGATTATGATATTTGTCACTTGGCTCATGATTCAAGTAGGTGCCCATTGTTGCAATGTGCGATAAGGAAGAATGTGTCATGTTACTGTAAGATTTGTAGGTCTACCACTCACGATGTATAGAATTGTAGGTTGATTGATTAGATTCATGATGTCATTGATATTGGTGTACGCTAGACCAATGTTGTAAATAATTTTAAGGAAAAATATGAGAATCATGATCATAATGACAATGAAAGGCACTCTGATGGAAGCTAATGTAGAGGTCGCGGTTACCATGGAGGATTCACAGGATGAGGTCGTAGTGGTGGAAGAAGTGAATCCCCACAAGGAACATGTTATACATACAGATCCCCTGATCATTACAGGTATGAATTCCCTTAATATATTATTTTTTCTTTTCGTAAAAAGAACCATAATTATGAAGAGTTCTTAGACTTTTATGAAAATTTGAGCAAGAAACATAAGAAGGATAAGGGTGTAGGAATGATTAGAGTATAATGCATTGTGGAAGACCAATGGATGAAAAATTTAGCGCTTGATTGTGAGATGGTACCTATGTTAGTCACTATGTGTGTTGAGGTTGTGTACATGAGGGAAAGTTTCAAAGAAGAAGCCTATTATTATAGAGGAGGAGGTATTGAATGCAAAGTATCTATAACCTACTCACCAGAAGGAAGTTTATCTAGAAACCATGAAAGTTATTAGAAACTTGCAGGGTGAGGTATAACGTTTAAAGGAGAAGTCACAGAAGTTGGAGCTAGCCAAAGCAGTTGAGCTTCCTCATAAGGATGTTGATGATTTAAAGGAGGTTTTCAAGATGATGTGATAAGAAAAAATCATTCCTTTATTATGGGAATGGTTAAAGGGGAGGATGTTGTGCGCTGGAGTTGAGCACAAAAGACAAATTTTGCATGCTAGCCTACCTCCTCATAGTCTTGATCATGACTAAGAGATCACTCTGAATGTTGTTGTTAATGGATGGTTGTTAAGTAATATTTTGATTGATATAAGTGTAGAGGTAAATGCACTCACTTTGGATGTGTGGAATACAATGGGGAGGCCGCCTTTACAACCATATTCAAATGTGTTGTTTATGGAAAATAGGACTAAAGCCATGCCCATTAAAGTATTCAAAGATTCTACTATTACTATACAAGGGGCTAATTTTACTAGGGACTTTGAGGTTTTGGCACTTGCAGAGGCAAAAAAAAATCCAGCATTACTTGGGCTCCCTTGGTGTTATGCAAATAATGTTTATCTATGCTTTAATAAAGGATATATCAGTTTTGAGAAAAATGAAGAGTGAGTCACCATTCCTTTGACAGACAGAAAAGCTGCACCTTATGTATAACCATTGAGTGAAAAGTATTCAAACAGAATTTATGTGTGCACCATTAGGGATCCTGAGGGACTCGATCCATTAAAGGAAGGAGTTATTCAATAAGGTGATGCATAGTAAATAAGTTATAATACAAGTGTTGCATGTGAAAAATGGGCACATGGGAATTATAAAATGATTGGGCACGAGATGAGGAGTGTAGTCACATGTGTAAGTAGACCATGTTGTGTTAGGTGTTTAGGCAATAGCTAGGTAATAAGGTACAATGGTGAAGGAAATCCTGAAGTGTTCCTACGCATTATGGAAGTTAAGTGGATATATCAAGTGGAAAGAAGGAACATGCTAGTGTATACCTTGCATGGTACAATAGCATGTTGGTGGATGGTAAACATAGATGGTATTTTAGAGTGGCATGAAGTGAGAATCATTTTCTCTACATAATTTCTTTAGAGAAATGCACCTACCAAGACATGTAAATTTCATGGGAAGGATGCTCAACACCATTTTTAGCAGTGTGAGAGACTCTGGATAGATGGACAGAGGGGCATGAGGCCTTACCACCTTCACTATGGGTGCCCAAGTTCTACACCTAGCAAGGTCACGCGTGCACATGGTATGTTTATGCAGAGTTGAACAAAGAAACATGAAATTAGAAAGAACTAACTACATGTATAATTAAAACCTTTGACTATTTTTCCACTAAACCTCCATTGAATGAGGCATTACAGGTTATGAAGCACTTGACTATGACATAATAGTGCAAAGGATAAGGAAATTATTCAAGATTTACTAGGTGAATCTGATATGGAGGCACGCTTTGAAGGAGAGATAGATGTGGAACAACTTAGGTGTGCCTTCCTAGAAAAAGAAAAAGGTAAAATTGTCTCTATAATTGATGATGAAGAAGTGGAGAGTCTATATTTTGAGCACACTGAGGGTACATGTGAGGTCTTAGATATTGCAAATGAGAAGGCGTGCGCGTATCATGAGCCTATGAAAATGAATAAGGTCAAAATTGGAATAGATGTTGAACCTGAGGAGGCCATCATTGGGGATTATTAGTCTGACTTTGACGTTACTAAGATAATCAAGCTGTTACGTGACTTCCAAGACTTATTCCCTAGAGGCTATCATGAGTTGAAAGGGTTACATAACTTGTTGGATGAGATGAAGATCAAGCTAAAGGAAGGTTTGCATCTGGTTAGGAAGAGGCCTTACATGATGAATCCTTATTTGCTTATCAAGGTGAAGGAATAAATTGATAAGATGTTGAATTCTGGAATCATTAAGCCCATTGAGGTGTCAGAGTGGGTTATGCCTATGGTGATAAGTATAAAGAAAGATGGAAGAATAAGAATTTGTGTGGATTATAGGGAGTTGAATGCTGCATGTGTGATAGATCCCTTTCCCACACCTTTTACAAAAGAAATATTTGAAGGCATTGTAGGGTGCGAGATCTACTCCTTCATTGATGGATTTTCTCGATATCATTAGATAAGGATTGCTAAATAAGATCAAGAGAAGACAACTTTCACCACTAAATGGGGAAGTTTTACATACACAATTATGTCATTTGGATTAAAGAAATCACTTTCATTCTTTTTACACATTGTTGTTCAAGCATTTCAAAACTTCATTCATAAGTTTTTATAGGTTTACTTGGATGATTGGATAGTTTATGGGCTAGTGAAAGATCATTGTAATAATTTAATACTTATGTTTAAGAGGTGCTAATAGTTGAGCATCTCCTTAAGCATTAAGAAGTGCACTTTTTCTACACCTTTTGGGACTTTGATTGGACATATTATTTGTAAAGAAGGCTTATTAGTAGATCTTGCTAAGGTTGTTTTTATTCTAGGCTTAGAGTAACCTACTAACTAGAGTGAGGTGCGTGGATTCATGGGGCACACAAGTTATTACAAGAATTTTATTAAAAGTTATGCTAAGATTTCCACACCCTTAGAATAGTTATTGAAGACTAAAGGAAACTTCCATTGGGGTGAATCGCAAAAATGAGCGTTTAAGACATTGAAGGAAAGACTTACTAAAACACCTATTATGTGCTTTACTTCATGGACCAAACCTTTTCATGTGCATGTGGATGCTTCTGACATGGACATTGAAACTATTTTAGCCTAGCCTGAAGAAGGTATTATTGATCGTCCTATTTTTTTTTGCAAGTAGGAAATTAACACCAGCTGAATAAAATTATACCACTATAGAGCACAAGACATTGTCCATGATTTACGTGTTGCATAATTTTAGAAATTACTTGTTGGCCACCTTATTTATATTATATATAAATCACATGACACTTACATACTTGGTGAATAAGTCTATTTTCCAAGGGTACATATGGCATTGGGTTATGTTATTTTAGGAATTTTATTTTACAGTGGTGGTTAAACCAGGCAAGAGTAATTCTAGACCCGATCATTTATAAAGGATTAAATCAGGAGAGGACACACAAAGCATTGAGGATACAATTTCAGATACCCAACTATTCAAATTGAACTACGTGCCCTCTAACTTAGAATATATTACTATCTTTTTGCATACTAGTGTAGCGCCTGAATGAATGAAGAGTATAGAGAAGAAACAACTATCCATACGCATTGCACATTACATGTTGATTAGTGGATATTTATACAAACTAGGTTAGGATGAAGTTTTGCGTGGGTGTTTACTTCAACATGAGCATGAAGCCATTATGGAGGAAGCTCATGGTGGTATTGCAAGTGTACATTATGCAGAAGATGCTAATGCACTCAAGATTTTATTGGCTAGTTTTTGGTGGGAAACACTGTATAAGGATTGTAAATAATATTGTAAGACTTGTTATCATTGTCAGCGCCTTGCAAATCCTAAGCATAGGGATGAAATTCCTTTAAGGCCTATTGCTAGTGCAGAGCCTTTTAAAAAATGGGAAATTGACTTTTTGGGTCCTATTTCCCCACCAGCGTGCATGACTGGAATGCACGACATTATAACTTGTATAGATTATCATATAAGGTGGGAAGAAACAACGCCTATAAAGGATTGCATGACAACGAGGTTTTTTTGGAAAACATTATCAACATGTATGGATGTATGTTGATTTTGACAAGTGATAGGGGTACTCATTTTCTTAATGAGACTATCAAGATACTATTGGTAAAATTTATTATGGCACACCATAAAACAACACCTATCACCTATACGAAAATGGAACTTCTGCGGCTTTCAACAAGATATTGAGCCATAAATTGACTAAGATTTGTGACGTTGGAAGGAAATATTGTGATGATAAATTCTCTTTTGTACTTTAGGCATACAGGAAAACTTATAAAATATTGAACAAAGCCACACCCTTTCAGTTGGTGTTTGGCACAGAGGCTATTTTTCTCATAGAAATTAATGTTACCTTCTCTATGTATTGTGCACGCAAGAGGTTTGGATGATGAGTAGGAACTTGAAGAGTACAATGATAAATAGATATAGTTGGATGAAAGGCGTGATATAAAACGATGGAGTCAAAAGATAGAAAAGGCCATGACATGGAATGATAAGAATATTAAGGATAAGAAGCTTGAAGTTGAATAGATGATTCTTATTTATGACTCCAAGTTCTTGTTGTTAGAGATATTGTATAGTGTGAACATTAGATATGATGAATATAATATTATCATGGATAACATTATTATAATGTGAATGTAATATTACATATAGTAAATAGTATTTACTATATGGTAATTAGTTATTAAGTAAGTTAGATAATAAAACAATATGGAATTGTTTTATTATTAGTATTGTTAATTAGTTGAAACCATTTGGGAGAATTGGTTTAATATGCAACAAAATAAATTGTTGAGAGGTTACATATAAGACAAAGATTGTTATGTGAGTTGTTAGTGTGCAGCTCCTATATAATGGAGTGCATAGCTATGGGCAAATATATAGAATGTAAGAGAGTAAATTGGATTGTAATAGAAGTATGTAGTAAACAATATGTATGCAGTATGAATGTATTGATTATATCTGTATTCAATATGTGTATGTGTGCAATCAATGATGTGTGTGATATATCAGTAGGAAGATAGAAGAAGAAATCAAAGCTAATCCATGCTCCAAACTTGGAATTTGGCAACATTTGGTATCAGAGCAGGTGAAGGTTTCCAGGAGAAGGTTTCAAATAAGAGAAATATGGGCACTAATTTTTGAAGAAGGATATAAAAATTCATGTTGTCTCTGGTAATGTAAGATTAATGTTTATATTGCAAATTTATCTTAACATTATTTATATCAGTTTAAGAAATCTATCAAGAAAAAGCTTCCAAGTAGTGTTTAGTAAAATGGACATAACTTTGGCATAAAATGTCGGGTGGAAGTGCTATTTTTTTTTTTGGAAAGGTATTGAAAAGACACACAACTTTGTATTTTTCATCTATATCATATTCTATGTAGAAGAATTATGAAATAATGTTTTAAGTCGCATGAATAGTTTTGTAAAAAAAAAAAACATATAAATACTTATATCATTGATAGTGTATTTGTTGTAATATTATTGAAAAGAAATATTTATTACAAGAATATTTCAATATTTTGGTAACTTGAAGGATATGGAAATGACTAATCTAAACCAGATAGATAAATTTGAAGGCCAATATTTTCACACCTGACAGCTAAAGATGCAGTTGCATCTCATAGAGATGGATCTATGGGATGTGGTGAAACTGAATTCAACTCCACCCACTGGAGGAAATGAATTGGAAAAGTAGAACGTGAAGGATCAGAGAGCCATGGGGACCATTGGATTAGGATTGTCAAAATCCTATTTATACCATGTGTATTTATCTAAATCTGTAAAGGATATTTGGGATTCCCTCAACAAGCTTTTTGGATCTGAAGTATAAACAACAAAGACACCATAGAAACAACGTCTGTACAGATTGAAGATGGAGAAGAGTTCCAAAATGACATATCATATCAGTAAGTTTCGTTTCTTATTAAATCAACTTGCTGGAATTAAAGAACATGTAAAAGATGATGATACTAAAGCTATTCTTCTTAATAGCATGCCTAAGAGTTACTCAAATATTGTATTTACTTTGAGTAAAGTTACTATTAGTCTAGAAGGAGTGATTTCTACATAGATGGAACAAAGAAGTCATGAAGAACATGAAGAATTACTATATGTAAGAAACAAACCTAGCTCCTCATCTAAGAAGGAAAAACATAAACTAAAGCAGGTTCCTTCACATGGAAAAATAAAATGCTTTTATTGTAATGAGATTGGGCATGTAATACTGAACTGTAAAAAGAGAGCTCCGGATCTTCTTGATGACAAGAGTGATTAGAAAGCCCTTCTAGCTGAAGTAGAAACTGATTGGGAAGCCTAATCAACTGATGAAGAACTTTCCTGTCCTAGTGAAGAGGAATTCATATGGTAGACTATTCTCTTGTTAGAGGAAGGAGGAAAATCAATGTCCTCTCATCATTCACCAACAACGGGGTCATAAGAAGATGTGGTGATGTTCTATTTTAGTTGTGTGGTGTGTTTATAAACAATGGGGTGAAACTATTTTCATGTTTTGATTTTGATGTGTTCACATAGACTAACAATAGTTCTTGAGTGTCTATTTGGTGTGGAAGAAACAAACTACTTAACTCAAATTATAGGGGAAAAGCATCTACGTATGGTCCTCTGAATGTCATACAGTCCTCTGAGTGCCATACTTCGGTGGAAGGTACTTTGTTGGAAGGTGATCAGTTGATGAAGATGTTCATATGACAAGGATGATCATTAGCAGCAAGATCTAGTAGCAATGGCTACTCTGACAAGTTAGATGTTTCCAGGAGCTCTTACCCCATATTCACACTAAGGGGGTGTGTTAGATATATTATATAGTGTGAACATTAGATATGGGTAAGTGCACCAAGTTGGGGGACAATTAAGTGGACATCAAATCCTGAATTTTACATTAAAAAACAGCAAAACATCAACTTTAGTCTTCCGTGGACTTGAACCATGCCAAAAAGTCAAACATATGTCATAAAAATAGTACCATCACATAGGGGAGACTTTTACCTTTGTAGAAATATTAATTTTAAAGTGAATAGAATAGGATAATATCATTTTAGAATTTTTTTACTAATACTAGGTCTTTAAGACACTTTTTCCCGTGAATGTTTATGTCTACGTTTAAGACTGCAAATTTTTTTTCACTTATCAGAATGTGATAAAACTTATACCATCCCAACCATGGTGAAATTATATACATGTTCAAAAAAAATTATTTGATTTCAATATATTTTGATGAAGTTATGGCGAGAAAACGAAAAGTTCTTTGTTTTCTTTATGTTTTCATACCACTTTCACGGTAAAAATCATAAAAATAAAATATTGATAAAAAAAACACAAAATAAAATCCATCCCAAGATAGATAGCGGCATATAACTTCTCACCAAAGGATAAATATATATATATAAATTTTTGGTCATCCAAATCATGGGAAAATGGACTATAATCTTATAGTCATTTAAAAAAAAAAAACCAAGTCATTGAATTTTGAGTGTTTAATATAGCTAATCTTGTCCATTTTTAAAAAAAATAGTATTTTAGAAACTAGATTTCGGATGCTATGATTCATATTAATATATTTATTTTCTAATTTTGAGTATATGTATTGTTAATAATCCCTACAAGTTGATATTGTGTTGTTATTTGCAATATGACGTCCACTTATGACCCCATTTTGACCCCCAACTTGCTGCACTTACCCATATGATGAATATAATATTATCATGGACAATATTATTATAATGTGAATGTAATATTATATATAGTAAATAGTATTTACTATATGGTAATTATTTATTAAGTAATTAAGTTAGATAATAAAACAATATGGAATTGTTTTATTATTGGTATTGTTAATTAGTTGAAACCATTCAGGAGAATTGGTTTCATATGCAACCAAAGAAATTGTTGAGAGGTTGCATATAAGACAAATATTGTTATGTGAGTTGTTAGTGTGCAGCTCCTATATAATGGAGTGCATAGCTATGGTAAAATATATAGAATGTAAGAGAGTAAATTGGATTGTAATAGAAGTCTGTAGTAAACAATATGTATGTAGTATGAATGTATTGATTACTATAAGTTAATTTAATTAGAAGTGTGTTGATTATATCTATATTCAATATGTGTATGTGTGTAATCAATGGTGTGTGTGATATATCAGTAGGAATATAGAAGAATAAATCAAAGATAATCCATGCTCCAAACTTGGAATTTGACAACACTTGCGCCAGCCTGGAAAGATAATAGTGCATTGGTTGGGACTGTATGTTGTGACTTACATACTTGATTTAGGTGCTTGCTAGTTAGAGTTGTTGGATGGGACATGGTTGCCTGATTATTTCAATGGGAATAGGATGAAACCCTACTATAAACAAGTCTTCTTGGTTTTTGTAATAAGTCAATATTGCTATTAGATTAGATTTCCTTTATATGTGTTTCCTTCATCATTGTTATTCTTTGTCAATTTCGTTCAGTATTTTGTGTAATAAGCATGCTTGCACACTAGAATATGATTACTATATATTGAATTCATGTGTAGATGACCACACATACTTTTAGTGTGAGGTGGAGTGTATATAGGATAAAAGGGTCAAGTTTGAATGTTCTCTTAAGATGGTTATTCATAGAGAGATATTGTACAAGTTCTTGAAGTAAAGATGTGGATACAGAAATATTGCTCATGAATGAAGACCATGCATGGATGAATGGAACCACTATGTAACGTGAGGTAGGATGCAACATGGGGAACTACTTGGTGAAAGGTGCAGTGGATAGGTACTTCAGCACAGGAAGGTGTGCGAAAGGAGGTCTATGGCCGAGGATTAGTAGGCATGTCAGAAGGTTATAACTGTGACGTGGAAAATCCATTGTGTTAAAAATCAAATAAACACCAATTTAATATTGAGTACGGTGGTAGGTGGAGAGAAATAAATGTGGATAAATTTGCTAAGGCTATAAAAGTAAGTGTTGGGAAATAATTTTTACCTTTGTGATTGAGAAGAGTTTGAACGAGTTGAAGTCAAGAGTTCGAGTGAGTTGAAGTGTGAGCTAAGAGTGAGTGCATGTGAAGTGTGGAGAGGTCTGATATGAATTTGAACCATATGAACTGGTGCACATGATTTTTTAGTGCTACATTGAAGGTGGTGTTTGAGTGAAAACAAAGGTGTGCGAGGAAGAGAATCAATAATTAGGGTTTGATTTTAAGTAACAGCACACATATTTGAGCTAGGGAATGTGAAATTTAATTTGCAGAGCTCAAATTAGTTACAAGAGAATACTTTTATAGTTGTTATGGCACCAAAGCAAGCACCTGGAGCGGCTACAAGGGGTAAGAAGTAGAAGGAAGTCAAAGTAGAAGTAGAGGATGCCCCCAAAATCTATTTTTTAGAGATGCAATATCTAGAAGGGGTTTATATGGGCATGATTGGGAATTACATGTTTTTCATTGCAAAGTAAGTGATTATAACCACCAAAGATAATAAAGATGAATTGGACAATTTTTTTGTAGTAAAGACAACTCTCAAAACAAAGAATGATATGGTTGTTTATGATGACACGGGGGAAAAGTTATTATCAAATGTAGGAATTTTATGGCTGTATGAACTTCCTTATTTTAGAAAACTACAAAGGATATATCAATGGATGATGAGCAGAGTCCATGAGGACTTATTTTAATTTTTTGGGTGATGAATGAGGCTTACCATGCCCTTAATTGGAAAATTGACATGACTAAGAAGTTTCAGTACTGAATTAGGAAGTGACCTCTCTAACAAGGAGGTAATAGAAGTGACAAAGAAAGCTATTAGATACATTAAAGTAGGGCATGTGATGGATATCCCTAAGTTACAAAAGTACCCAGTTTTTAGGTGGTATCACACCTACTTACGAAGTGAACAATGAAGAGTGATGGTCACATGTGAATAAGGCATGGTTGCATGTGGCAAAGAAGATGAAAAAAGGAGTGGTTTACAATTTGTTTGGTTTCATTACAGAGACTATTATTGAAGAGATGCACCAAGGTGAGAAAATAAGTTTCAGTGTTATCCTTCTATCTCTTGTATTTGTAGAAATTGGAGTGCCCGATGGGCTAAAGGATAAGTTGTGGCAATATGCAGAAGAGAAGAAATCTTTTGTAGAGAGATTTGTAAAATACACATGTGATGGATTTGTGAGTAGAGCCTCTAAGTAAATAAATGAGATATGGTATGAGTGTTTTTACACTGATTTTGAGCATGAGTGGAGGATACCAAAATTTATTCCTTCGGTGTTAGAAAAATAGGTATAGTTTTTTGTTTACCAACATTTTTCCATAGAGTACTTTGGCATGAATGATGGAATTGGAGCCCTTCGTGCAAGATCCCCTATGCCTTCACCATGCGCTACTTTTAGGCATTTTTACATAGGTTCTCAAACTCGTGTCAGCTGCTATTCAATGTAGAAAAAGTAGAATACAACTACCATATGCTAAGGAAGACCTATGTCTATTTATGTAGGTCTGCATATATTGAGCAGATGATTTCAGATATTATTAACATAAATTCTATGAGCTTGGAAAATGGGAAGGTTGGAGCAGCTAAGGTTTACATCTACCTTAATCCCATGTTAGAAAATGGAAAATATGTAGAGAATGAGTTCAAGCTACCTAAGGCGCCCAAGGTAAAGCATACTGTGGGCACGATGTAAGATGAAGAAGACACTTTTCCCCTTAGAGAAGAAGAAGAGGAAATTAATGAAGATAGTGATGGCTTGGAACATAGGTGTAGAAAACAACCCACTATAGGATGGAAAAGAGAGAAAAAGGTGATCCCTCCATTACATAAAGAAGATGAAGTGGTGAAAACAAACACTATGGAGGTAGATATAAAATAGGGCATTGGGGACCCACAGTACAAAAGGGTGTTGAGAAGAACATGAACTCAAGGTGTGGGACCTTCACAGATGGTAAGAAGGTCACCTAAGATTTTTATTATGAAGGAAGAACCAGAGAAGTTAAGAAGGTACAAGTACATTCCCAGGAAGGATAGTGAGGGAGAGAAATATGAGGAAAGTGGACTGAGGACTCTGGTAAACACTAAGGATGAAGAATATCCTTAGGAAGAGGAATTGAAAAATGACATAGAGGATCTGAAGGACCGGGAGATAGACAGTGGTACCATTAGCACATAAAAAGGTGAAGATAACGGTAGACCATCTGGTGAGCCAACTGATGGAGGGCCAAAATTGGATTTAGGCATCCACATTCCAAAAGGTAAGCACTCAGGAAAGGGAAAGGAGGAAGAGAATTATGAAAATCTAGTAGTTGGGTATGTTAATGACCCAACCAAGATGATACATGTGAGTTTACAAAGCAATTTGGATCCCAAGGATCTATATGGCCGAGAGTTAATGGATTTAGAAATGGTGACAATGTGCACAGGGATGTAATTATCATGGAGCATGTAGAATCACATGGATGATCCTGATTTTGACGTATGTGAAGAATTATGTGTTTCATGCAAACTACAGAAAGCACCACACTCACGCCATGTCATAGTTAAGCCTACTCAAATGTTAGACAAGCAGGTGAGTAATGCACTGACAAATGTATTTGTTGAGGTTGCACATAGAAACATAGACAAAGAGGCAATTATTCGGGCATTATTGTATGAACAAAAGGAAAAAGATACTGATATAAAGTTCCTAACATAAGATAAGGAGAAAGTTTAGGTGAAGGTGTATACATTGGTATGTATGGCGGAGAAAATTGGGGATGAAATTTTGAAGGTAAGGTCATACTTGGAAGAGAAGGTGCTAGAAAATTTCCCATCTGTAATGAATTATTTGCACACCCTTGTTCAATTAGTAATGGAGGAAGGTCTAGTACACATGCCAAAACCAAAGGATGTTACAGCATAGGAAGAGAAGGTCAAGGCAAGAATAACGTGAAAGATTACTAGTTGTGAATCTATATTGCAGACCTTGAAGGATGAATTGAAAAATGAAGATATAACATTAAATATGTGTGTGGCCCTTGATGTAATCATAAATAAAAGGAATATGATAGAGGAGGATGAGGTCCTTAAGGTAGCTAAGTATGAAGCACGTGGGCATGAGGGGAGGCTCATATTTGTAGAAGAAAAGTGTGATGCACTTGAATAGCCTAGGTCCCTCATAAGGAAAGAATAAAGGAAATTGGAAAACTCATCACATGGCTGATGGATGTGATGGAAGGGATGGTATCAAGCATGGCCAATGTTCTCAAGGTGTTACAAAATGAAGGTGAGAACATGAACTTAGATTATATGGATGGAGTGCTTGCAAACATCCTCAAAGAAACTAATAAAGTGTTGAGTGAGGGGAATGAGCTAGAGGAAAAGGTCAAAGCAGAATATCCAGATTTGATTATATCTACAGAAGTGTAGGGTACCTAAGAATTATTTCATTCTTTTGTACATTTATTCTTTCATTCCTTGTTCTATGTTCATGGAGAGATAATTTACGATACCCATTGCCTAGGGTGGTAATGAAGCAAGTGTGGGGTAATGTTGGGCTAATGAAATATAGCCTAAGTAATGAACGTGCATAAGGATTGGGTGTGCAAATATAGGGCGCATTGGTGTACGAAGAATTATAGGGAAACAAGGCATGCCAAGGAAATCATAAATTCAAGACTTATCCATTTTCTAGTATGAGGCTAAATATAGATGAGGAGTGTGGAGCATGTTTTGTAGAAGTCTTTGAAAGCACGGAATGGATATTTTGGACAAGTGGAAGATCAATCGACATGCATAGTTTGGGAGCTATTAATAATATTAGACTTTATTCATATTATTAGATAATCTATTAATAACGACCTTACATGCTTTGGTAATTATCTTATAATGACGCATGACTATTCTTAGCATGTAGCCTATTTTGGAGAGTACATAAGTGGTGAAGGGAAAGTACCCACTACCTATAAATATGTATTGATTTGCATGGTTTAGGGATCCATGTTTTAATAGAGTTATTTTGTGGGATTATGAGCATGTGTACCTTATGGTGACTATGTTATATACATATGAAGCTTCTATGTTTTACATCAATTTATATAATGGATCTTTGTGGCTGGATATTGATTATTGACATATCAGTGACTAGTTCATGCATGGTAAACTTAATCTTGATTCTTGTATGAGTAAAATTACATATGGTTAAGATCTATATTATGCTTTGAAATATATTTTATTATTTGTTATGGATCTAGAATATTTGTATAATCATGCTAACTTCTTGACAAAGCTGCCATAAAAGTGGAACCTGGTACCCTTGCGCGCTTCGGGTGAGCATTCAATTCTAGCTTAGTGACGTGCCATCGTGCCTTGGGATAATGGTTAAATAATAATAATACATTTATAATATCTCAATTCATTCTAACAAACCTATAAAAAAATCTACCTAGGTCACACTTCTTGCACACACACCACTAGCTCACAAAGACACCCAAAACTATGCTTTTATAATCTCCATCTTGATTCAAATTCAAACTCAAATATCTTTCCTCATTTTTCTCTACCAATTCATCTTTAAAATATTCCATATACTTTTCATAATATCTATAAGTGACCCATATAGGTAGGCCCAGCCAAAAATAACTTTCCATGCACTAAAAATCCTCAAAACCACCTCATTGGAATGAGAAAAATATCCTAACACAAAAACCATTTTTATTCATATTATAAAAATCATCACACATGTTTAAAATGAAATTTAACCATAAAAAATGGTTGTAATTATTATGAACCAATCAAATTATTTCATTTAATTGTCCTAGTGGCTAATTACATTCACAAAAAATCTATTTCTAGCACCTTGTCTTCACCTTTTGGCCTCAAGGTCACCCAAGAACACCTCAACTATAGAATGTGTCAACTCTATGGAAATGGAAAGACTTGTATAACACTCATAAAAAAGTTACAACCCATTAACCATCCACTGGTTTAAACCACAAAAATGTTTTCCTTTACCAAATCAAGCTACCTAAAAAGTAGTTTCCAAAATGCAACTAGTTAACACCCTTATTTCCACTGTCAATACCTCCAAATGGATTCATTTGATGAAAAATTCATCATTATTCACATTCCAGGTTATATCAAGTGTTACCCAATCCATCTCTTTCAACAACAGTTTTTTCCTAGGAATCCAAAACATTTCTTATCCACAAACTGACCTAGAAAATATATAAAAACTCATCATCATGAGAAAAAATATAAAAATATAACCATATCTAAGTTATCTTTCTAAAACAACTTAAATCACCTCCTAACTCCTTTTGTAGCTCCTGCAATGTCCATTTTACTAAGATTGCTTCTAACTGCCTCAAACTTCCCTTTGACAAGTCAACCTAAATAGGGCACACTTTTCCATTTTTATTCATTCTAATGACCTTAAAAATATTTTCAAATCAATAAAAAATCACATAATCAAAACACATTCCATTTATTTTGTAATTCCTTTGGACAACCTTGTCCCAAAAAACCTTCTTCAAAAATTGATATGTTTGAGTGGGGTCCACTAGTCACCATAACCTATATCATACCTTTTTTGAAATATGAAGGAGTCCTCTACATTTTACAATAATCATCCATGCACTAGGAATAAATTATGTCCACTTAGGAAGAAACTATCTCAAACCTCTTTCAAGGTAGGGTTTCAAACTCACAACAAGTTGTTTTCATTCTTAACATTCGTTCATAAAAACTTGATGATGAATTGACCTCATTATTTTTGTGAAACATTATAAAATAAATTTAGAAACATCCTTGAAATCTAAAATGTCCCATAAAAAGGAAAAAAATTATGGTGAGCATTAGAAGTTCCAATTCAAGATGGAAATCACTTTGTTCTTGATCGTGTTTCACCAAAAACATCATATCTTGAAAAATACTCATCATGGAAACCTAAAATTTTTCCCAAAGCACAATGACACACCCTAATTACATCTCCAATCATCACCATGACACAAATATCTCTTAATATTTCCATCATATCTCATTCACATAGCGTCCCTTGAGGGTTTTGAACAAAATAAGCTAGGGTCAACTGAAACAACCTCATAACTCATTATAAAAACTCTAAAAAAATCCCTAATATACTTGGTACATCATAAATTAAATTCCTACATGTATCCATGGACTCATATGGAACCATAACTCATTTTCATGAAATCTAACAACCAAACATGCTCCAAATGAGCACTTAAAACATGGTCACCAATTTGTATCTACACCCTACAATTCAAGTGAGTTCCCAAGAACTTTGCAAAAATGTTATCCATTATTCTAACATACTTCTCAATTCACAAGAATCTCATACCACCATGCAACATCACGTAGGCTAGGTAGGTCACCTGAATAAGCTTGCAAGAGCAATAAATCCTCACTGAACCATCTTGTGTAATCAAGAACATACATGAATCTCCATGTCATAGCCAATTTGAGAATCTTATTACCATACTCCATCATCCACTTTGTCATTAATGAGGTTTTTCATCAATGACAACACCAATGCAACAACATGCCAACAGGTCACTCACTAAAGATCCCTCCTATCACCTAAATGCAAGAATTGTAGTGTCAAAAATAGGCTAGGTCACTCACCAAAGAGGATCACCACCTAAATGGAATAATCGTAGTTCCAAAACCATGTCGAGTCACTCACTAAATATCACTGTCACCTGAATGTAAGAATCATGGTGTAGAAAGCAAGACAAATCACTCACCAAAGAGCCCCATCACCTTATTTCTCCATTCAATGAGGTTATGTCACCCTATGTCCCTATGCACATAGAGCCCCTTCACCTCCACCCAAGTGGCATAATAACATATAGATTTAAATCTACATAGCCCCGCCAACCCTTAATTAATATGGGTCCATCACTATTATATAAGTTAAATATTTAATAATATGAAATAATTTTCTATTATTAAATATTCATACCTAGGTAATATACATTAGGTAAGTATTTAATAATGTGAATCATTTATGTTTATATTTATTAAATACACTCACCTAGGTATATGTGTCAACCATTTAGGTTGAAAAGGTGGGTCGGGAGACATACCCGATCACCTTATATAAAAAGGAATTTTGGTCCTCATTTGATATATTCGAAAAATATATCAAAGGTGTGCAAATCAATTGATTTGGTTTTACCCTTGGTAAATAGAGTTTTAAGAAGGAGGTGATCTTACTGGATGTAAAATAAGTTCTCTGAAGTAAAAGTTATTTTCAAAGTGGTTTTTACCCTTTTGGGGTTTTCCACTATAAATATTGTATCACATGTGTTATTTATTTCCTGTAACTATTTATTTATTTACTTATGTTATGATGTAATGTTTATTTAAATATTTATTGTAACATTATATAATATTTAAGTTGATTAAATCTGTATTTATTAGAATCCTCAAATTCTAACATGGTAACTGAGCAAGGTAAATTAAATAAATTAAGATCAAATGTTTTGTATTTTATTTATTTAATTTGTACGGTTTTTTCAACCAACCTAGAGAAGGGTAAATTAAATAAATTAAGATCAAATGTTTTGTATTTTATTTATTTAATTTGTACGGTTTTTTTAACCAACCCAGAAAGGTAAATTAAATAAATTAAGAGCAAATATTTTATTTTAATTTAATTTGTACGGGTTTTTTTCAACCAACCCGGAAAGGTAAATTAAATAAATTAAGAGCAAATGTTTTATATTTTACTTATTTAATTTGTATGGGTTTTTTAACCAACCTTAAGTGCAACCTAAAAGTTTTACTTTGTGAAGAATCAAGGTGAATTCACAGGTGGAAAATTTGGAAACTTCTTACCTTCCGTGAAAACTTGTGTAGAGGTAAGGGTAAAATATTTGAAATATTTTTTTCTATAGTTTTAATATGTGCAGGTTGAATTTTTTCAATGGTAAATGAAGGAGGAGACAAAGCTCCATCAAAATAGGATTTGAATTTTTTCCATTGGATGTGTGAAAAATGTTGTCTCCTCTGTAAATTCTAAGGTTTATGTAGAATTTAAAATTACATGGCCTGGTAAATGTTTTAAATCTTTTTTTCATGAGGGGCCCCGTAATAAGGGTTATATGTGTTTTTTTTTTTTTTTAAGTATATATACTATAGTTTATAATTTTTTATAGACTATATGTTGTTTTTTATTTACATTATATAAACTATATACCTCTTTTTTAAAGTGAATATATTTTTACATTATAAATTATAATAGGTTAATATAATGTATTAAAATATAACCTCCTTAATATTATATAGAAGAAGAAATTCTGGAAATACACAACAAGTTTTGACTCCATTAAATTTGATGGTCAAATGACCGTCACGACAGACCAAACATAAGGCAGTATGACGGTCATTTAGACGTCAAATTTAAGTTGGCAGGATCTTTGTCTACATTATTTTTTTTAGAAATTTGAAGTTATTTTGCATTCTTAAGGGTTTCTTCTTCACTTATATATGGTTAGAATTTATATATATATATATAAGTCTGGGGTATAATGCAAAGCCCTTTATATTGCGGGTTATTATTTTGATCATGGGAGGTTAATTAATATGCATTGTAATGACAAAATTAGTTATGATTAAATATTTTATGTAGATCTATAAAATTTAGATCTGTTTCTATTAAAAGTGTTACTTTTTTTGATAAAAATGTATCTAACTCTGTGGTACATTGTATATTATAATGGGGTGTGTTTTATAGGTTCAGGAAAACAATGACGTCCAGCTATTTCTGTCTTGACAAAACCCAGATCCTGAATGGGACCAACTACAACATTTGGAAGATCAGGGTCAAATCAGAACTTATGGCGAGGAAACTCTGGACAATTGTTTCTGGATCTGAGGTTGCTCCCACCGGTCGTCAAGCAACTGTAGATAACATGAATGCATTCTCGCAACGAATGCAGGAGGCTCTTTCCATGATTTTGTGCAATGTGAACGATGAGTACCTTCTACACATTGGTAATATCAAACATCTGAAAGAGGTATGGACACAACTAGAATCCATGCATGAAGGTACGCATTTATCTAAAATTATTAAATTAGTTTTAGAATTGCTTACAACTCCTATGAAAGGAGATGAAAAAGTAGTTAATTTCTTAGCCAAAATTAAAAATATTAAAGCACAATTAGATGGATGCAATTGTGATTTAATTGGTGAAAAATTAATCTACTTTATTGTTCAGTTAAATATACATGAAAGATTTAGGAATTTTATTTCTATCTTGAACTCTAAATATCAAAACAAAAATGATCTACCTGATTTAAATACCTTGAGTTCACTTTTGATACAGGAAGAGCAAGTGATGATGAACTTTGACTCTAAGGAGAATGCCTCTCAGGAACTTCTTGCTCAGAATTCAAAGTTCAAACCTCACAAGCCCTTCTCAGATCAAAAATTTAGATCTAAATCTTCTTTTGTTGATAAGAAAAGTTTTTCTTCTGATCAATTATGTGTTAGCTTTAGTGGTAAATGTCACAAATGTGGTAAATTTGGACATAAAAAGGAAGATTGCAAAACTAAGAAACCTATCCATAAAAATAAAAAATAAATTGTTTCTTCAAAATACAATTTAAGGAAAAAGGATAGCTCTAATGATATTCCTAAAATTGATTGCATTATATGTTGCGTTGTATTCTTCCTCTAATTCTGAATGGATTCTAGATTCAGGTGCATCAAATCATATGACTGGTGTTTCAAATTCTTTATTTGATGTTGTGAAAATCAATGAACATGTGTATCTTGGTGATAACTCATCTTTAGAAGCAATAGAGAAAGGAAAAGTAAAATTTGCTAATGGTGTGTTGAATAATGTTTTATTTGTTCCTAAGCTCAAAAAGAACCTTTTATCATGTTCTCAATTAACTCATGATGGTTTGGCTATTCAAATTTTGAAATATACTTGGTATATCAAGGATAGTAATGATAATATAATAGCTGAAGGAATTCAAAGAAATGGTCTGTATATTTTTGATGATTTCCATTCTGCATCCTGTTTTGTTTCTCAAAGTTTGAATAATTCAAAACTATGGCATGAAAGATTAGGACATGTTAATTATAGAAGTTTATATGAAATGGCTAGATATAATCTTGTGAAAGGTTTTCCTATGTTGTCTTCTTCTCATGATGCGTGTGAAGGGTGTTTACACTCAAAACAAAGTGCTAAACCCTTTCACTCACATCTTGAAGAGAGTTCATCTTCCCCACTAGAACTTATTCATAGTGATGTTAGAGGACCTCTTGAAGTAGCTTCATTAAATGGTTCTTTATATGCTGTGACTTTCATTGATGATTTCACCAGGATGATTTGGTCATATTTTCTTAAAAATAAATCTGATGTACTAGGAAATTTAAGGAATTTAAAGCATCTGTTGAAAACTCTTCAAATTATAAAATTAAGAGACTTAGAACAGATAATGGGGGTGAATATGTTAGCAAAGCATTTGAAATTTTTTGTATTGATTGTGGTATTAAAAGGGAATTAACTTCTCCTCATTCTCCCCAATCTAATGGTGTTGCAGAACATAAGAATATGACTATTTTAGATATGGCTCGCACTATGCTTCATTCTGCTAGTCTTCCCAAATTTCTGTGGGTAGAAGCAATGAACACAACAGTCTACATTCTAAATAGGGTTCCCACCAAAGCTATTCATCTTTCAACTCCTTTAGAAAAATGGTCAAATCAAAAACTTGATATTTCTCATCTAAAAGTTTTTGGTAGTCCTGCTTCTTTATACATTCCTAAAAAGAAAAGAAAAGAAACTTGATATGACTTCTTTCTCTTGTGTTTTCATTGGATATGGTATTAACACTGCAGGTCTAAGGATTTACGACCCTGTAAAAAGGGAAGTAACTGAAAACCACAATGTGGTGGTTTTGGAAAAATATTTTTGTTCATCTGATAATGGTAAAGATGTTCCTAACTCTGTCAATATTTCTAATAATGGTTATGATTCTGATATTGAGAATATAGTAAATGGTCATGATGATGTTTCTTGTGTTGATACTATAGATGCTTCTGAATCTCCTAACTCCCTAGTTAAGAAACCAAAATGGGCTCAATCTGTGTTAGAGAGTTCTAATCCTATTGATCTTAGGAAAATGACCAGAAGCCATCATACGTACCATGCATTAATGACCTTGTATGAACCTGAGCCGCAAAGTTTTGAAGAAGCTTCTCAAGATGAGAAGTGGATCAATGCAATGCAAGCTGAATATAATGCCCTAATTCAAAATCAAACCTGGGAGTTGGTTCCACCTCCAAAGAAAAGAAGTATTATAGGGTCTAGGTGGTTATACAAAGTAAAATATAATACAGATGGTAGTATTGACAAACATAAAGCTAGACTTGTTGCTAGAGGTTTCACTCAGAAACCTGGTATTGATTATGTTGAGACATTTTCCCCTGTAGCTAAAATGAGTACTGTTAGGACCTTATTTGCAATTGCCACTCAATTTGGGTGGGAAATCCACCAAATGGATGTGAAAAATACCTTTTTGAATGGTGATTTAAAAGAAGAACTTTACATGTCTCAACCTAAAGGATTTGAAGAAACTGGTAAAGAAAACTATGTTTGTAAATTGAAAAAATCCTTGTATGGTTTAAAGCAAGCTCCTAGAGCTTGGTATGTGAAAATTAATTCTTTCTTTAAACAGTTAGGATTTGTTAATTGTTCTTCTGACAATGATCTATTCATTAAGCAAGAAGGATCACATATTATCATTGTTTGTATATATGTTGATGATTTTCTTATGACTGGTGATAATCCTGCTTTAATTTGTAGAATTAAAGAAAAATTGAAACAATACTTTGAAATGACTGATTTAGGTCTCTTACATCATTTTCTTGGCATGGTTGTATTTCAAGATAAACATTCTATTGTTGTTTCTCAAGCACAATATGTAACCAATGTACTGAAAAAGTTTAACATGATTGATTGTAAACCAATTTCTACTCCTATGGAAGTTGGACTGAAAATTGATCCTAAACCTGCATGTGAAAAATTTGATCCTACTTTATATAGGTAGTTAGTTGGTAGTTTGATATATCTCACTATCACTAGACCAGATATTTCCTATGCAGTAGGAATTACTTCTAGGTTTATGCAGGAACCTTATAGAGATCATTGGAATCTTGCAAAAAGGATTCTTAGATATATTAAAGGTACAATCAATTATGGGTTGCATTATACTAAGAATGAAAATGCTAACTTATATGGATTTTGTGATTCTGATCATGCTGGTGATGTATTGGATAGAAAATCTACTTCTGGTTATGTGTTTAAATTTGGTGCAGGTGTCATTACTTGGTGCAGCAAAAAGCAACCAACTGTTTCTATCTCTTCAACAGAAGCTGAGTATAGAAGTGCAATGGAAGCTGCAAAAGAGGCTCTATGGCTAAAGAGGTTGTTCGATGAGATAAAGATGAAGGATCCACGTAGTGTTCCTTTGTTTTGCGACAACCAAAGCACCATAGCTCTTGCACATAATCCAGTACAACATCAGAGGATGAAGCACATTGAGATACATATACACTTCATCTGTGAGAAGGTGCTAAGTGGTGAGATAGATCTCAAGTTCGTGCCGACTGAAGAGCAGGTTGCTGATATCTTCACAAAGCCCCTGAGTGCTGTAAAGTTTTGTCACTTTCATGAAAATCTTGGATTGTCAGAGTTTCCATTGAGGGGGAGTGTGCATGACAATGTCACCTCCTAATGGAACTTGGTTTTTGTAAAAAGACCTTCAGGAATTTGTAAAAAATACCTTTGGGAAAATGTAAAAATACCTTTAGGCATGTATACCTCCTTGAATTCTTTTTTAGAAAGAAGTGTAGAAAGATCTTAAAGGAGGTCTTCAGTAAACTCTTTAGTGCTATTGAGTTTACTGGTAAACATCCAGTACAAGCATATTATTAAGGAGGTCCTTGTTTTAAAAAGGCTCCTATATGCTTGGGTTCAATAACCTTTTATGAGAACCTGTGAGAATATGTAAAACTCACAAATCATACTTAGCCACTGATCATGGGATGATCTTTGGGATTCCAAATCCTTTTGTACCAAAAGGTAACTTGAGTATGATGAAGGTGTTATAATTCCTTCACCCGATATGCTAGCCTAAAACCTTTATGGTTTAAGGATTGTAAATCATGTAGTGTACCACGAGAAGGTAATCTATTGGCATATGTTATCCCACTTAACATTAAGGGGGAGTGTTGGAACATAATGATTAAGTGGTCTGGCCAACCCTTAATTAATATGGGTCCATCACTATTATATAGGTTAAATATTTAATAATATGAAATACTTTTCTATTATTAAATATTCATACCTAGGTAATATACATTAGGTAAGTATTTAATAATGTGAATCATTTATGTTTATATTTATTAAATACACTCACCTAGGTATATGTGTCAACCATTTAGGTTGAAAAGGTGGGTCGGAGACATACCCGATCACCTTATATAAAAAGGACTTTAGGTCCTCATTTGATATATTCAGGAAATATATCAAAGGTGTGAAAATCAAGTGATTTGGTTTTACCCTTGGTAAATAGGGTTTTAAGGAGGAGGTGATCTTACTGGATGTAAAATAAGTTCTCTGAAGTAAAAGGTTATTTTCAAAGTGGTTTTTACCCTTTTGGGGTTTTCCACTATAAATATTGTGTCACATGTGTTATTTATTTCCTGTAAGTATTTCTTTATTTACTTATGTTATGATGTAATGTTTATTTAAATATTTATTGTAACATTATATAATATTTAAGTTGATTAAATCCGTATTTATATCCACATAGTCAGTATCACATAAGATTGTTCAATGGAAAACCCACATACTAGAGAGAAGGGAATATATTTTGTATAATTTGATAATAAAGTGGTGCACATCCATAATATACTTATAAATATCAAAGTATAACAAACGAATAGATGTGGGTTTTCACTCTACATGAGACTCCATTTCTAAACTCATAATCAACTCAAGGTTATAGATTCCTAGCTCATGCCTTCTCTCTCCACACATAGACAACTAGATGTCACCCGTAGGGATCAGTAATGTAGGGTACACAACATAACACAACTAAATTTCCAATACAATGATGTAAATTCATAACCATGGCATCTTACGCATGGTATTCTTATTATATATAACGTAACAATTATTCCCCAACTTACAACGCATAACATTTCCAAACAATGCACCAAAAGTGAAATACAATACAATAAGGGCCATATGATCACCATATGCCCCTAATTCATGACACCAATTTCATCACATATCACATGAATACATATCTATGCTTAATATAATGATTAATGTCACTACACATAAAAAATACAACATGTGACAGAACTTCAAGATACATCCAAACATGGTGGCAATAACACAATAAGACAAAATTCACTACAAAGAACATTTTTTCATGAAACACATTAGTACTCATATATAATATCACAAGAATCTAATGAAATGCTAAAACACTTTTATAGTTCACAATATCATTGTTTTCAAACAACAAAGTTATAACACGTGATATATTCATGTTGAATCCACAAGATATATATATATATATATATATATATACCTCATCACAAAACACATAAACATCACAATTAATCCAAACTAAGTGTTATCCAAAATGAGCCGCTTGCTCATTTTGTGCCTAACTCCCTTCATTCTTCCCTCTCTTGTGCCTCAGTCATAATTTTTTACTTTTCAGGGAGTCAAGACCTTCTAGAAATGGCACCATTGGATAGAGATTTTTCATAGCTTTCCAGAAAGGTAAAGTTTTCTTCCTAACTCCATGTATTTTTGAAGTTATGGCTCGGTGGAGCTTTTGTGGGAAATTTTCCCCTGGAAAGCCCGAGTCAATAAGATGACGCCACATGTCCTCGGAGGAGGGGGGAGGAGGAGGTAAACTTGGAAATTTTACCAAATGTTTGGCAAGGTTTCAAAAGGAATTTTTGGCCCGATGGCCCGCCATCTAATGGGAGCTCGCCACATGTCCAAGGGGAAGGAATTAGAAAAATTTCCTAAGGGTTGACACAAACAAAATTTTCGACGCCAGGCCCACATCCAATCACATTGTGCCATGTGTCCTTAGGCCAAAGGAGTGGCGGAGGGCAAAGATAAAATTAAAAATTTGGCGAAGTATTTTGGCGAGAGGAAAGGAGAAATTTTGGCCCACAGGCCCGCGAGCGAATAATATGATGCCACGTGTCTTAAGGGGTGTCAGAGCTTCGGCCGCCGGGGAGAAATTGGGAATTTTTCCCAAAGGTTAGCAAAAAGAGAAATGTTTGCCCCCAAATCCCGCATCCAATGGGAGTTCGCCATGTGTCCCAAGACTGGCGGAATGTGGGGGAAAGTTGGGAATTTTTCCCAAAGCAAAGTCAAAGGAAATATTGAAAGGGAGAGCCAGCCCCCCAAAACCCAAGCCAATCAAATCATGGCACATGTCCATGTGGCAGAAAAAAACACAAGGTAAGCCCGCAGGGAAAAATGAGCATAAGGGCCCACATCCAATGGGAGCTCACCATGTGTCTCGTCAAGGAAAATGGTCTGGAGCAGGTGGAGAATTTGAAAGCAGAGGCCCGCAATGAATCATATCACACCACATGTCCTCAAGTCATCGGCTCGGTGGAGAATTTTTGGAAAATTTTCCAATGGCCAAAATGATGGAAAATGAAGTAGGAAGAGCCCGCGACCAATAGAATCCATCCACGTGGCACCAGGAGTAGCGAAGTACGGAGAGTTTTGGGAAAATTTTCCCAAATGTAAAAAAGTGGGAAAATTTCAAATTTTTGGCCCGCCATCCCGTTTTGCCCTAAATTTTCAAACGACCATAACTTTCGATCCAGAGCTTGGTTTTTCACATTCTTTATATCAACGGAAAGATGGTGAAATTCTCTACATGATTCCGGTGTCAATTTTATATTTTGATGGAATTTTGAGAGGGAAAAATGAAAAACACCTCTGGCACATGGTAATCAACATAAATGATGTTTCAACCACCATTTTTAATGAAGAATAGCTTGCATTCTCTCCCAGCATGGTGAAAAATGTTAGGGAATGGACCTTTAAGGATGCCCATGCTGTTTTATTACATTTTGGTCGGTGGTTGAAGCTCCTCTCACATTTTCTCACGTTTCTCTCTCCTGGGTTCATTTTTTACATTGTCAAAGCCAGAATGGGCTCATTTTTTAAAAAAGGAGACACTCTTTTAGCTCTGCAACTCCCCTTTTCTTCCTTTTTGGAAAAATTTGTGGAAATTTTTACCTTTCCATGCAAATACAGAACCTCTTTTTCCTCTTGGTCATTGTAATGCACTGTGTTAGACCTGGAATGATAATATATGCTCTGTGATTATAAGTTTTCTCAATCCTTTCATATGTTTATCATTTTTTTCCTAACCTCTCATCACATTTTGGAAATTTGTGCATGTTTTTTGTTACATTTCCTCATAGATTGTGTATGTTTTGCAGTAGCAGGTGTCTACTACTCCCTTGGTGCATCACCTTATCAGCATTAGTCTCATTTTCTTGCACTCTCTATCTCTATCCCCTTGGAATTTAGAGTAGGAATTAGGAATTCAAGCCTCTGCAAATTTCATGCATATACCTGATAAGAGGAGTTGAGGAACCAACCTCTAATCTGGAGATTCTTTTCCATTTTACAATTCCCACACTTGGGGAAAAGATTCAATGTGGTGCAATCACACTGGATGCTAAAATGTCAAACTAGAAATCGTATAGGACATCCAGAGGGTGCTGTTGATTTGCACTAACACTAAGTGGTAAGCACAACATGTGCATTCACATGATCATAATTACAAGTTTGTGACATCACATCATATTATCACATTACATTTCCAACTCCTTTTCCATCATGAATAACCATCACAACACCAACTATCCCAGAGGTTTGACAGAATGAACCTCTTCTCTGATACCATATGACATGTCCAATAATTACACACCCAAAAATAATAGTAAAATTACAGGAATATTTTTTTTCTTTCATTTCTTGTTACACGACACCACTTGTTCTCAAATAGAGTAACTCAATTTCACAAAGCACACTTACACAATAACGGACCCCCATAGATAACATGATACCACTAGATTGCACTCTTATCAAAATTACACAAAAAGGAAGTACACATTATAATGACTCAACCTCACATGAGAAACCTAAGGATAACCATACTATACAACACATCATTCATTGTTGCATATTTATTATAGTTCAATTCCATTTCTTAACCTTATAGATTAAAGAGCATTTAACATATAGAAAATATTATCATTCCCAAAGCTACATATTCATTGTTTCATTTTACATCATTGTTTAAACCACATTATGTATATGAAACTTGTGCTCATACCTCAAAGTTGTATATTTCCCATTTTTAATAATAACTTTTAAATCAAAATTATTCCCTCATTTATTTTAATTTTTTAAAAGATCTTCATAGGAATTCTAGCTTGTTTGACATCATTCAAGGTGCATATGCTTTTGGTAACAATCATTCCGTAGCTTCATCTCATTTACTCGTATTCTAACTATGTTTACGTTGTTACTTAGATATCATATTAACATCATTACTAAAACAATTACGATTCATATAAAGTTGATATTTCACTTAGGGATTCAAGCTTACAAGGTGTGTGATCTCACAAAATCCCATTCATTTTGTTATTCCTAGGCACTCAAGTACTAAATACATACTACAAGTGAGCCATTCAATACAATTTCATGCGTCCAAATAATTTATAAGAAAATATTTTCAATTGTGGGGGAAACAAACATCAAACTATATTTTACCAATGACCTCATAAGAGGTCACACAATTAATACTTCATTTGCACTCAATGAATTTACAACTTACTAAAATAAAAACCAGAGTAACCAAACACCCTTATTTCACAACAAATTTGTAAAACCTAAAGGTATTTGATTCTACTTGTCAAGATAAAACTTTATATGTAAATCCCTAATCAGACTGTTCACAACATTTAGATCATAGTTGAAATCACACATTTAATCCACTAATGTTATACATACTTACCCACATACAACACAATACTACAAGGCTCTTAGGAAAAAACATGAGATGTTAGTGATAGCGTTCAAATCTCATAGAAAAGTTGTAGGATTCCTATAGAGATTGATCACTATTCAAACACTCCTCTTCTAGGGTCACTTTAAGATTACATACGAATTTTAGGTTCTTGATCAAATTTACTCAATAACGAGACTCTCCCCTTTTGTATTATTTGTTGAGTATCACAAGCACTAAGAGGGGGTATGAATAAGTGCTAAATAAAATTTTAGGCTATTTCAAATTTTCAAAAATTCTTAATTGAATTAAGCAATCAAACCACGAACAAAAATTGAAACTAAAGTAAGAAAGAAAATGAACAAGACAACAATTATAGTGGGAAACCCAAGAAGGGAGAAAACCCATTTGAAATCAGGGCTTATATTAGGAACACCAATTCCAAAGCATATATTGATTTACTTGATTAAGAACCTACCTAATCTCTAAAGCACCAACTTCAAAAACAATATCAAACACCTACTTGATGAAGGCTAAACACTCACTCATATGATTTTGCAAGCTACAACTTGTAAGAAGCGCCCACTTTTTTAGTCTAAACAACTAAATAGAGAATTATAACTCACAATTTTTCATATAGCACTTATGTTGCTTCATCAACAAATCTTGATCACTTTTCTATGACTATATTCACTCACACTTTACTACTTAGTTCAATTTAATAATTCTACTCTCACACATGCTCTTTTTTCTCTCATGTACTCACTGCAACAACTAATTTCACATAGATCTAGGCCTTTTAACAACTATGTTCATCCAACTTTCTGGATTTTCAACTTCTTCACATATTCAAACTCTTCATCTTTCACTTTTTTTAGATCAAGAAAACAACAACTCCTATTTCCCATTTGTAACTCCTTTGTTTTTTGTCATACGAGCATAATGAATTATTGACAACTTTGTAGTCAATCAGAAACATCAAGAGAATCGGTATGTTTTTTTTTCAAATTATTTTTTTGACACTTCAACAACCTACATAGGTCAAATTAGTACAAAAAAATTCATCTTCAACTTCTGTTGGATTGAGAAAGACATAACACACTTACACACTTGTAACTCATGAAATTGTTATGTACTTGTTCTTCATATTATAAAGAGAAGTTAATAACAACTAAGCTTGAAAACATTTACATCTGTAGAGAGTTTCCAAATTTTTGTCTTATGTGTCAAGGAATTCAATTCTGATTGTTTTCATAGATTCCTTGCAGGTACAGGGCAGTTACATTAGGAGACTAACAGTGTAAGTAGGAGAGGATAGTTACACACCTCAAATAATCATTGTTATTTCATTTTTAGCTCAAGCCATCGATGAAAAGATTATATATTAAGGGATCAAATATACATTAAGTGAAACACTTAATGCACAACTTCAATTACAATCACTAGACTTCACTATCACATGTTACAGGGCCCTTCTCTTGTGGATGCACTTAGTGGGAGCTTCCTAGTTTCATTTTAGAGCAAAACAAGATACATGTCTTCTTTAATTCATGAGCTTCAAAATAGAATATTCATTTACAATGTTGAATCTTTACTCTTGGAGAAATGTAGGTAGGTTTTCTCAGTACAAGCTGAAAGAAAGAGGAGTTTGATTCATTTTTGTTTGCATAAACATCCTGCTAGATTCAGTTCACCATCATATGACTTATCAAACTCATTTCTATGAATAGAAACTTGACAGTAGACTCAAACAATCACATTCCATTCAAAAAAATGTGCACGAGGGTTACATTGAACTAAACCATGACATGATTTTCAAGGACTCATTCAATTTTGTTTTCCATTTTCATGCACCTATAAGTAGCTTATGGCTTTATTTTGGACTTATAATATATTTTAGTATTTTAAAGAATTTGAGTTGATGAGATTAATGAATCAACTTAGCTTGGATTTTCAATGCTTTAATCACACCCTTAGCATAATTGGTAGACATAAGACTGGAAGTATCAAAATTATTCTCAGTAAAGTATGATTGATTTCATTTTCTCCTCCTAGACTTGTATTAGACATGGATGATTATTTTAGACCTTAAATACATGTTTCTTACACAAGCATCAACTCAGAAGCATTAAAGCAGGTTGAAGTTGCTCAGGTCTTTAATTGCTAGATATAGAGGATTCAATTTATGTCACATGTCCCTTTCAATTTTTTCTCAAATACATTGGGAGAACCTAAAACACCATAGGATCTTTCTCAAACATCGATTATTTCTTAAAGAAAGTTTTTCACTCTCTTTTACTTGTGACTATTGTCAAAAACTGTGGATTTATGCACCGTACTGTCATGAATGCACCTAAACATGTGGTTTTCCATAACCTTGGGAGGTATTTTTCATGTTAAATACCCAAGACAAGCTTTGGAGATTCATTTTATGATCAAATTTTCAAAATACCTCCCATCGGTCAAACCATGGATGAGAATAACCTAAAACAGTCTTGAAAAATTGAATAGAACTTTTTAATTTCAACAATTGTGATATAAAAAAAATTATACATGAATTATAAAAAAATTTACTACAAAAAAGTCTTCTATGAGTTATCTGAGAAATATTGTATAATCTTGTTTGACACCTAAGAAGTTCAGGTGGTTTGAACGAACCTTTCTCAAAACTTGGTCTTACAAAAGTTTGAATTTCTTACTCAAATGATATTTTGAGTCCTAAAATTTTGCGTGGAGCTCAAGAACACATACCTCCACCATTTCCAATTATTGTTTTTTCAATAATAACTCTGAATTTTCTTAGTTCATCTCATTTAGCTAGAAGTAAAACTCAGGTTCTCAAGGGTAGTTTTGGCTAGGAATTGCACTTTACTTCCAAATCATGTTTTTTTATTTTATAGACCTTGAATTTAGTTTTTTCATATGAAATACACATGCTTCCACTATTTTTATCATTGAAATCCTTTACTTCTTTATTTTTGTGGACCCCTTAAGGATTTTTCCTATGTACTAGAGTCAATTTGCTAGATTCCTTGATGGACCTTGAAATTTATCTGAATTTATTGGGAAGAACCTTCATCTATCTTCTAAGACTCTTTGTGACTAATGAGGATTACCATTATTTTCAAATATCTCTTCAGAATATGAACTATACCTCCAAACTTGAGGATTCAAAGTGAATATTTTCAGAGTCATAAGACTATGAACTTGAGAAGAGACCTACAAGACCCTAGACAACAATGGATAAGATTTGAAGGACACGCAACATGTAATGGGGCCTTAATACAGATGCAAGGAATCATATAGAATGATTCTAACATGACTCAAGGGACTCACATAACACCTATGTGCTAAATCAACGTCAATTTGACTTAACACCTTCTAGAACCATGAACACACCAACACCAACACTAAGACACACCCATGACATAGGATGACAATACATTAATGAAAACATGACACAAGGTGGGAAAAATAATTCATAATTTACCACATCTCATAAGTTTCAAACAATGAGGAACGAAACATGAATTTTTTTTAGGATAACATTCTCAAGGATTATTAGGCTAGAGTCATTCTGATGTCCTTTAGACTAACATTCTACTAGTGTGGATTGATTTGTAATTCACATAAGGTGGTTTAGTGTCTTTTGATGTTAAACATACATGTTAATGTGGGAACCTAAATATGTGATTTTTTATTTTTGTCAAGCTAAAATGTGTCATTGAGTATAAAAGTAACTAGTTTCATCCTTTGAGTTTAAGTTCACCAATTCATAATTAAGTAAAAATCACTAGAATTCATTAAAATCATCAACACAAACTTATCCAATGAAATTTTGGGAGCGGGAGCTTGAGTGGCACTTTTCAAAATTTGAAAGCGAGCGGGAATGTATGAAGCCAAATCTGCATGGAGAATGGGAGCAGAACCTGGCGAAGGAGGACGTGAATGTGGAGCCCATTGGAAATAAGGATAAGGATGGGAGACAAATCATGTGGGCAGAACTTTAGGGGGGGGGAATCAGGATCCAGGTGTCTCAAAAAATCTGGAACCGGTTAAAGAAAAAGGTAATCTATCCCTCAAAATTCTTGATTCATTGTTGGCTAGAACAAAAGTTTCCATGGAAGGGGAACTCTTTGCAAAATGTATGGGCTCTAAACCAAATATAGATTATTTTAAAGGATGGGAAAAGAGATGTTGGGTGGCTAACAGTACCATCGAAATATTAGCTTATGCTAATGGATATTTCTTAGCCATCCTTCCTAGTAATGATCATGTGGTGAAAATTTTGGCAGAGGGTCCATGGTTCATTGGAAAATCTCACATAACTATTCAGAAATGGGAACCGGCTTTCAATCCTTACGGGAATCCTGTTACGGAGTTCCCGATATGGGTTAATCTACTGGGATTACCATTGGAATTTTGAGAACCGGAGGTTCTTTTTGGTATAGAAAAAAGTTTGGGCAAACCTATTGCTCTAGATCCGGTAACTAAAGCAAAAACCAGACTCACCCATGCCAGATTCTATACGAATATGAGACAAGAATCATGTTTGGAAAGTAACATCAAGCTTATGACCCCTGAGGGGGATTGGGTGAAGCTTTTTGACTATGATCCTACCCCCTTTGCATGTAAAAATTACAAGTTAGTGGGCCATGATCAACATTTTTGTTCAGAACTCAAAAAGAAGAAGCTTGAAGAAAAATCTATGCCTCAAAAAATGGTTAATGAAAAAGAGATGAAGGAATGGAAAAGGATAGGGAAGAATGGAAGGGTTGTTGAAATCAAGGAACAAGAAGTTCTCTAGTCAGATCCCGAAGCAGAGCCTTTGAACCTTCTTATCAAAACTAGAGAGGAAGGAGAGGGAGCTTGTTCTCAACATCAAAGAAGCACCAACAAAGAAACAAAAGAAAAGGAAGATGAGATTGTTTTCCTGGAGTTGGTAGAAGAAATACAGGATTCAAAGGATAGGGAAAGTATAGATATGGAAGACAAAAAAATTGGCATTGATAGTTGCTGATGGACTATCGCTGGATGATGTATCGTCTATAGGTCAAAGCTCTTTTGCTCAAAGAGGAGAAGAAGATTTAACAATGTCAAATGGGTTTGGGATCCTAACAGATTTTTTAGCTGACACCTATGAGGTGTTAGGCTCTCCAAAGACACCAGTGAGTATATCCAAACCTGTCACTCATAGTAGCTCAAGAGCTGACTTAGGAAAAGAATCTAGTCAAAAGGGCAGAAAAAGTAATAAGGAAGTAAGGGAGACAATTTCAAGAAAGGAAGTGGATGCAGGAATTCAGAAAACTTTGGGGAACCTGCTGGCCCGTAATAAAAAGTGTTAAATGATTTTTCTCTCCTAGAACATCAGGGGGTTGAATAACCCCATCAAACATAGAATAGCGAAGGATCTTAGAGTGAAAAATAAACCGAATATCTTTATGATTCAAGAAACTAAAATGATTATGGAAATATTTAGAGAAGTTGGAAGGTCTATTTGGAAAGAAAGTATTTGGGAAGGGTGCAGCTCGTTAGGTGCTTCTGAAGGGGTTTTCACGCTTTGGGATCCTAGCACTGTGCATGGTATTCCTATTCTTTTGACTCCAAGGCATGTGGCTATGTGTTTCACGAATCTGTCCTCTAAGAAATCTTGATATGTTTCCAACATTTATGCTCCTAATCTTGTAAGTGAAAGAAGGAAATTATGGCAAGATCTCACTAATTTCAGGAATTTATTCAAAGATAAAGACTGGATTATTGGTGGAGACTTAAACTCCCCCCTTTCTCTGGGGGAAAAAAAGGGGGGAAATACCTCCTACACTGAGAGTATGGAGGACCTTGCTAATTTTCTTAACATTAATGGTTTGGTGGATTTGGAATTGGAAGGTTCTAAGTTTACTTGGGAAAATAGGTGAACTGGGACTGAGCTCATCCAAATTAAACTTGATAGGTTTTTTGTTAGTCACCTTTGTATGATCAATCAAATCTATTCCCCGAAGTCTCTCCCCAGAATTGGTTCTGATCATAACCCTATCCTCCTTAATCTTGGTTTAAATCTGGTCAAGAAGGCAAGACCTTTTAGATTTGAAAAGATATGGTTAGATCACCCTAATCTTCTCAATAAAATCTAAGAGTGGTGGAATATCAGGGTCTTTGGGGTTGTCAGTTATAGACTCAGTTACAAATTAAAGTACCTCAAAGGCTGCCTCAAAAAGTGGAACAAAGAAGTCTTTAGTAACATCTTCTAGGAAAAAAGTAGATTGGCTGAAGACTTATGGAATAATGAGGAACTTATTGATCTTGATGGTCTCAATCCGGTTCTCAAGGAGTAGGAACAAAATCTTCTAGTTGAGTATGATGATATTTTGGCAAAGGAAGAAGTCTCTTGGAAGAAATAATCGAGAGTGAAATGGATTAAGGAAGGGGACAGGAATACCAAATTATTTCATTTCTCGGCCACCTCCCGTACCAACCTCCTTAAGATAAATGAAATTTAAAATGAGAATGGGGAGATTCTCTCAGAGAGAAAGGAAATAAAAAGTGTCATCATAAACTATTTTAAGGATCTCTTTCAGCAAGATCAAGGGATTGAAGAGTAGAATCAAAATAATATCTTGAACCTGTTCTAGAAAGTCATCTCCTCGGAAGAAAATTGTGAGATCTTAAGGATCCCTTCTGAGGAGGAAATCAGATTTGTGGTCTTTGATATGGAACCTGACAAGTCACCTGGGCCTGATGGTTTTTAGGCTCTCTTTTACCAGAAACTCTGGAAGGTGATTAAGAATGAAGTCATTGAAATGGTCCAATATTTCTTCAGTAATGGGAAACTCCTCAATCATCTTAATAACACTTTCTTAGTCCTTATTCTGAAAATTGCAGGAGCCAATGAAGTCAAATATTTTATACTGATCAGTCTCTATAACATGGGTTATAAAATCCTGGCTAAAATCTTAGCTGGAAGAATCAGATTGGTTCTTGATCATTTCATTTTTGAAAATCAAGGTGCCTTTGTTCCAAGAAGGCATATTACTAATAGTATTGTGGTGATTCAAGAAGCCATCCATTCCATTGCCAACTTTGATAGATCTAAAATGTTCCTCAAGCTTGATATGCACAAGGGCTATGACAGAATTACTTGGTCTTTCCTTGAGGCCATCCTCAATAAAGTGGGCTTTGACAATTCTCTGGTTAGAATGATAATGACATGTATATCTACTATCAGTTATTTAGTTTTGGTTAATGGTAGGCCAGAGGGATTCTTCAAAGCTAGAAGGGGTTTGAGACAAGGGGATCTATACGTACCCAAAATTGTAGCGTACTGCACCATCGAAACAACGTAACACGTACCCCAATGATGATATAGGTCTCCTCACAAGGTGTTCGGGATCCAAAAAAGCTCTCCAAGTATGCGTTATCATCCCACATGCCCCTCTTAGCCCCCACATGATTTTATTTTCTCTTTTCCCCTCTTTTCTTTACCTTTTGCTCTTCAGTTACAAAACCACCACCCTGACTGGGCGGCGGTCTCGTGACTGCCGCCCTGATCAGGGCAGCGGTCCTGTAACCACCGCCCTGCTCAGGGTGGCGGTCCTTTACGCGTTTTCCAGAATGCTATTTTAACACGACTCACATAAATTTCAATGTTTACCATCTTTTTTTCACCACCTAGGGCTTGCATTAATGATTTTGGTTCCCTGGAATAATGTTTTTCCTTTGTTTATAGTTTAAGAGTTCAATTTGGTTTTTACCTTGGGTAAATGCAAATGCTATAAAATAGTTGGCTTGTGCTCAAGAAAATGGCCCCTCAAATTTGCCTCTAAATTTCTCATTGCAATACATTATTCTTTCATTTTGCTTATAATTCTTAGTTTCTTTCATTGCATGCTTAGTTAGTGTTGTTTTGTTGTTAGGAAGCCATATATCCATCTTGTGCAAGTGTTGTTGATATTTCATCCAATCCATTAGAGTAGAGTAGTTTGTTTTCAATAGGAAGCCATTAAAGTTGCAGGTTTTGTTCTTCAAGCAGAATAGTTTCAGGTTTTGGAAGTTTTATGTTACATGACTCATAATAAATCTCACTAGGAATTACATAAGCTAAGATCTGTACTCTTACGCTATCTCTCTCCTACTCGCATTGTATTCAGTCTGTATCCTAAGCTGTCTTTGTCCCAATATCTACTTCTGTTAATGCTAGCATTACACACTTTTCTGGATCCATGCGAACACGAAGGAGAGAGGAGGTCACACTGAGGGGACAAGATCACACACATCATCAGATTCGCCACTGTTCTACAGAATCCAGGTTTTATCTTTCAAATTTCTAAATTAAAAGCATATCAAATAGAGTAGCCAATCACTTTATTTCAGTCAATTTTACTTTCGATGTTGTCAGGGAAGCTGTGAGGATTGATAGTTTCTGAGAGACTATGATTCTTTCCTCACTTTTGAGGTAGGATCGAGAGTCTTTCAAATAGAATAGATCAGTTATTTCATTGTTTAGAATAGATTTACAAATGCACAGGCAAGTAACTATACTCGATTACTTTGTTTGTTTTAAAATTCGTCACTAGGTTAATTGTCAATTTCTAGATATATTAAAATAGATGCTCCTTCAAAGTCATTTATAAAATTCATCAAAAAATAACAAAAATATAGAAGTTATAAATGTTATAGATATACTTTGCATAGTTAATTTTATTTTGCTGCATTTATTTTACATTATTGCTTTTGTATGACAATCATGGGACCTAGAGAGCCCAGGGAATACGTATTCGAGCCAATCGTGCCCCAACCCAATCTCGTCACAGCCATAACTAATATAGATTAGAATCTTAGGATCCAAGTCTTTCGCACAATGGTAAACTTAAAAAAAATCAGTTTCCAACTGCACGGGTTAAACATAGAAGATGACCAAGCACACATGTTTTGGTCAAATCAACCAAACTATAGATTACTATAGATACATATCCACATGACTGCGGAAGGGTTTGAAAGAGAGAAAACATTCGGTTGTGATCCTTTGGTCCCATATCCAGATGCAAGAGACACTCTCACAGATATAGATACCAGCTTAAGAATTCAGGTCACACAGACGCCTGTGAGATACTCTGAAAAGATCACACAATTAATAATTCTAAATATAGAGGCTAAAAAAGCATATGACTATTGGATACTAGGGATTAGGGATTGATTCCAAACATGACCATAGCAGGTCCATAGCAACCAAAAATCTACGGTTGTGACCCACAAGTCCCATAGCCTAACGAGTCCATAAGTGAATCAAACATAGATGCTGGCCTACGTACATTAGTATTCAGATCTACTCCACTTCCACCTATCATCATCAAACAGTTATCCTTGCTAGACACAACAGCAAACAAAGCTAAGGAGTTCTAGACGAGGCCAGATAATCGCCCATAGAGTCAATTATATTTACCATCTGCCCTATGACCTTATCTAGAGATATACATGAAACTATCCCAGGTCATTTTCCACGTATTCCACAACCCATAGACAAAATCACACCAGTGCTCAATATTGATTGGAGCCTTCGAGTAGTCATCCTTGCTGATTGATCTATCACACCAGTTCAGGTTAGGAGGTCCTTCTTTGCCTTATATTCGCAATTTCCACTAGTGCGCATCGAAGACATTAGATTGCCTAATTAGCTTTTATGCATCCCACACATATTCAATCCCCACCGGCTGTCTCGGCATGACCTCGGGAGGTCGGGTGCGAGGAAAAGTTACTTGTAGATTCCCATGCTCTCTTGTCACTTTTCTGTCATACAGGATCCCCTATCTCCTTTCCTTTATGTTATCATGGTTGAATCTTTGAGTAGAATCTGCAAATAGGCCTTACTTTCTAGGAGGATTCAAGGAATCAAGACTTCTAATGGCCTACCCTAGATCTACCTCAATCAATTTGTTGATGATAAATTTTTGATGGGTAAGGCCTCTATTCAAGAAGCCACCAACTTCAAATCTATTCTTATGGACTATGAGTCAGTCTCGGGGTAGATGGTTAATTTTCTCAAAAGTGCGGTGTTCTTTATTAATGTGGAGAAACAAGTCCAATTAAGGCTCACTTGCATTCTGGGTTGTAAAATCAAGTGTTTCCCTGATTCTTATTTAGGAATGCCTCTTATCCTCAATAATCCTAATTCCTTTGTCTAGAATGCCCTACTAGAAAGAGTGAATAAGAAACTGTCATCCTAGAAAGGCCTCCTCCTCTTTCAGGTGGGTAAGATCCAACTCCTTTCGAGCTCTCTTTAAGGCATTCCCATTTTCATTATGTCTCTCTTCAAGCTTCGGGCCAAAATTATTGATGCTCTGGAAAAACTTCAGAAGAGATTCCTTTGGGCGGGAGCCTTGGAAAAGTTTAAATTCCCTCTAGTGTCATGGGACAAGGTCACTAGGCCAAAGATGTGTGGGGGTCTGGGTTTGAAAATTTTACCTATCATGAACAAAGCTCTAGTTGCTAAAGATGGTTGGAGAATTTCTAGAGAGGAAGGATTGTGAATTGGTATAATAAAAAAGAAATATTTGTAGAATTTAGGTAGAATTGACCTTTTTTCTCTCATGAAAATCTTCCTAGAGGATCCTTCTTCTGGAATTCCTTGTTGGATTCGAAATACATACTCTCAAAAGGTTCCCTTTGGGAGATTGGTAAGGGGAACATGATAAGATTTTGGTGGGATAATTGGATAGAAGAATTCCCCTTAGTGGGTTACCTGTCCAAGTTAATGTACCAAACTAAACACAAAAACCCTGAAAAACTCAAATGAAATCAATACCTGATAGATAAGACAAGATCCAAAGATGTAGGTGGAAAAGAAAGCCGATGTAGACAAAATGGGCGCACACGAGCAATCTTGCAAAGTAGATCTGAGAAACCTACGAGACACAGATACTTGACAGAAAAAGACAACGTTAAAAGATATTTGGGTGGACTGCCTGAGAAGCGGGTCCAGGAAGCGATAAGCTCCCTCGGTGGATGTCAGTCCACGTTTTCAATTAAAGAAAGAAGCATACATGATAAAATATGTAAGTAAATGTCTAGATTTTCTGATTAAAAATGACAGACAGAATGTAAACAGCAGACAGAAAGCAACAGAAAATAGGAAACTGTGAAAACAATACTGGATTTGTGTTACCTGAGTTCTTTTACCTGTCTGCAGGCCGATCGGCGTTGATTGGGTGAATCAGCGTCGATTAGGAAAATCGGCGTCGACTGGGATCGGTCGGCATCGACTAGGGGAAAATTGCAGGAATATTGAGAAATGGACAATGAAAGCTAGATCGTCAATGTCCGCTGGATCTGCAGGAGCCGTAGGGATACTGACAAAGCTCCACCTTCGCTAGATGCAGGAGCAGAGTCACCAAGAGATCGATGGAGGCTCACGATGTCGATGTTGTAGGAGCAGAGTAATGGTACTCCTCTCAGGGATTGATCTGGACAGAATTCACTTTTGCTTGATAGATAATGCTCAGGCTTGATGCTCAAAACTCTCTGTCATTCTTTCTGTCTAACCAGAACTAAATTTTGGCCCTATATTTGTAATCGGTGCCGACCGGGGTATAATCGGCGCCATTCTGAAAAATCGGCGTCGACCGAGTACCAGTCGGCACCGATCAGGGAACCGACTCCGGAAATGGCCAAAAAGGACATTTTGGAAAGATGCAAGTGATCCCTCTGACTCAAATACGGGAAATATCCCGCTGCACGGTTTGGGGGGAGGAGAAATAGGGGGATAGATGGATAGAATTGATATGGGAGGTTAGGAATTGATATGGGGTAGATAAGCGGTTAAGATACATGTAAAAAGTGTAATTAAATAGTTAATATTTAATTATCCATGGGTAAAACACAATGGGGTATAATAAACTTAGGATAGATGTTTAAATCAAATATTTAAATAATACCCTAAGGGAGAAGTGGTGATATAAGGTGCCCCTAGGTTACCTGAGAGGATAAACGAACCCAGGGGACACTAAATTGGGTAACCAATTTTAGGTGTCTACATTCTGCCCCTTTTTGTTGAGTAACTTGCGATAAGCAAAGTTGCAAGACAAAAACAAGGAGTTGGAAGAAAGGAAGAAAAAGTGATGATGTGATCCCCCTCAAACTAGGGATGGGATGAATCCCAAAAGACCAACCGATCCCAAGTTTGAAAAAGGTAGATGAGAACGCAGGATGCCCCAGCTAGATATCTGGAGTAGATCTGATCATTGATGATGCATGCAAAAACAAAAAAAGGCAGCAACCTAAGGAACTCACATTGGTAGGGAAAATTAGATGGTCTTCATATGAGACGACATTAGTACCTACAGACCCATGAGTGGAAGGAAGGCTGCAAGATAGTAGCAACTAAAGAGTGACACATTGGTAGGGACAACCAGATGGTCTGTGAAGCAGACGATGTTAGTGCCTATAGACCCACTATCTTTAAGCTGCCACAAATGCGAGTGACCCATGTACAGGGAACAGACTCGAAATGGGTGATAATACCACAAATATGTGCCAAAAGGCAACACCCAGGTGATAATAATGATCAGATAAACAAGCCAAGCATCAACACTTTGGCAAAAAGATGAGGAGATGGAAGAAAGTGATGTGGAAAGGTAAAATTGCAACCAATCGGCAATGATGGGCCTCAATCGGCATCGATATAGGGAAAATCAACGTTGACTAAACCAATCGGCGCCGACCATAAAAATTGGCGCCGACCGTACTACCATATAAATAGGAGAAAGGAAAATGTGAACGATTTATTTACTCCGCGATGATTGATTTAGAGAGAGTCAAAAATTGATTTTGAGCAACATGGAAGCCTCTGGGAGCAGCCAGAAGCGGAAGAGGACACGACCTAGGGTAAGTGGATCTACCTGAACCTGGTATATATTTTTATCATTAAATAGCACACTAGGATGCTAGTTTTTAGGAAAAAAGGGAATAAATGAGAGGCCAGAGTATTTTGGGCACTCTGCCTTTCAATCGGCGTCGATTGGAAAAATCAACACCGATTAGGTTCAATCAGCGCCGATTGGAATTTCAATCGACAAATTAGACTAAATTAGATCGACGTCGATTGAACTCAATCGACGCCGATTGGAGTGTTTAGACTGAGAAAGTGGTAGAATGTGTTTTTGATGTTTCAATTTGGATAAATGAGAAGCTAACACCACTCTTGATGTCATGGATGTAGGCACGAGAGGCATTACATATGCGGGATGTTATTCCTGAGCTTTTGGAGACCATTCTCCCTGATGTGACAGATGTGATTGGCGTCACCTAGAGCTAGCCAGGCTCGGGGGCTTCCGTTACTACTGACAGGGTGCCTCAAGATGTAGAGCTGATGCAAGCACTGATGTAGTGATGGGACAACAGGACATGCACTTTTTGGTTCCATATGGGTGAGATGACCATCACCCATGAGGATATATATAGGATCCTGAGGCTTTCCGATCACCGGGACCCGATAGAGACCACTCCACAAGAGCAGCAGCAGAGGGCCCTAGGATGATTGTATGGAGATAGGGCAGACGATTCAGAGATAGTGTCCAGGGTGGTGAGGATAGCCTCACATTATAGATAGGATGACGCCAGGAGTAGACAGATAGTGCTGATTCAGATGGTGATTTCTTATTTTTCTCTACCAGATTCAGGAGGTGGGAGATTTCCATTGTTGTTACTAGACTGTGTTTGTGACATCCTGGAGTTCAGGCAGGTGTTCACATTTTCCGATGCCCTAGTAGCACAGATATATCATGAGCTATGGATGTACACCACAGGCAGGCAGACAGGTATAGATGTTAGCTTTGTGCTCCATTGCTGGGCATATGAGCATATAGTAGTGATCAGGCCATCAGGGCTTCCATGGATGCCAGTAGTAGAGGGGGCCCTTGATTATGGATTCTAGCGATGGCGGGCAGACATGGCCCTGGGAGATACAGGGAGATCTACAGAGTGGTATACTGAGCGCTTCAGGATGCTGACACCAGAGCAGGTCATTTGGAGACCATATCAGGTCTACCCGACATGGGCCGGTCAGGATGCTCACCTGGTGGAGCTGAGATGGAGCAGGGTGGTTAGGGGCCATAGGCCAGATATGTGGGAGCACGTCCCATTTATACGGGTACTGAGGTAGTTTGGTTTAGTACAGATAGTCCCGACCACCTATATGCCATACAGGCGGGATAGCAGAGAGACCGATCTGCCAATTTTGATCCCGGCAGATCCACTGAGGGAGGCCCCACCTTCCATAGATAGTGATGATGATGCAGGAGTAGATGATGGCTACGTGGCATGGTACTCCACAGAGCTACCACGACACCTCCCAACATCCATAGATGCAGATGAGGAGGACATAGCTGCAGTGCTGGAGAGACTAGAGGGAGAGCATGCTACCCTGACACATGCACACCAGGCTGCCCTCGAGGAGATTAGAGCTCTGACGGAGGAGAGGGATGCACTGATATTAGAGAGAGATACAACACGTCAGGAGTGGGATATAGCGATTCAGCAGAGGGATCACTACCATCGGCACAGAGAGGCCCTTAGGGCCAAATACGGTGATACAGGCACCACTTCAGAGTCTGGGTCATAGGGTGTGGCATCAGGAGGGCCACCACCAGCAGCAGCAGTAGTGCCATTACGAGCACCCAGTATGGTGAGTCTGAGCACCTATCAGGCTCTCCTTTCCGAGGTGAGATACTATGAGGATGCCTTGGCACAACATGCCCCTGATGTGCCTCGTTATGGTGCGAGGAGGAGATCAGCGACAACCGCAGCTAGTGGTGCATCGGAGGGTGGGAGCACTGGGAGAGATCGAGGTGGCGGCAGGCCCCCAGCAGCAGGTGCTTCTAGCTCGATAGGAGGTGGCCAGGAGAGACAACCTGGGCCAGAGGAGGGTGGAGGAGATAGTGTCTTCCACCTATCTGATTTTACGATATAGATATGTTATTTTTTGTATCGATATACTGATGTAGCCTCGATTTGAAGGCATTTTTGATGTATGATATAGATGGCTTGATTGAAAGCCATCCATTCTTTTTTGTACAGACACACATGTATATATATAGATTCATCATTCTTGTGCTATGTGATTGTACTTATGCATTTTAATTTTGATAGATATAGATAGATGTAGTGTAAGTTGGATGGACATAGATAAATGTTTTTAGAGGATAGATGGATAGATGTGATTTGATGTGATTGATAGATTTGATATGTTTAAGATGTTAATTTAATTTTGATGAAAATAGATATAGATAGATGTAGTGTAAGTTTGATGGTCATAGACATATGTTGATAGAGGATAGATAGATGTGATGTGATTTTGATGTGATTGATAGATTTGATATGTTTAAGATGTTAATTTAATTTTGATGAAATAGATAGGTAGATTCACATGTGTTTGCAATACATGCTTTGATATGTTTTTAGACAAAGTAGATAAGATGAGTATAGATAGATGATAGATTTTGACTAAATTAACATGTTAAATGTCAATTTAATTGGATGAATAACAAATAATAATGGGAAATGCTCCTTGTGACAGCAAAGGATGTAATGATATTATCTTAGTTTAGAAGATAAAAAGTAATACACCTAGATAGGAAAAAAAATAATGATAAGTTAGGCCCCTAACCGACCATAAATAGAGACTTTGATAGAACACCAACAAACGATGCACACAAGGCCATATATGAGGTTAAAATAAACCTGACACTAGCTAGTCGCAAACCAGATCTAGGAGGTAAATGGAACGAGAAGTAAGTATGTATCTCGTCAAAATATACGAAGGGCAGAATACGTGCTTATATTGGGAAAACAGGGTCTCCATATGATCGAAAAAGGTCTTATATCTCAGCTTCATGATTTCTTTTGATAGAAGAGAAAACTGATCAATGCGGGAAGTTTGCTAGATATAGAAAGACTGATTGATACATGAAGTCTTTCAATGATGCTAAAAAGTGAACAAACTGGCCGAAGAGGAAGTCTGTTACTGCAAAGGCTGATCAATGCGAGAAGCCTTGAAAATTCCATGAAATAAACAGTTGTCCTTCAAGGGAGCGGTCTGTATTTTGAATTTGATGATAGCCATCCTTCAAGGGAATGGTCTATACTTTTTGATTTATTTGATAAGGCATAGATAGCTGTCCTTCGAGGGATCAGTCTATCTTTTGGAATTTAGGATAGCATCTCTTTTTTTTTTGGAGCTTTAAAAGAAGCTAAATTTAGACTAGATAGATCAGATAGAGGGGAAGAAAATGTATATAAACATGCACTCATGCACCGAGTAGATTTGATTAAGATAAACACTTAGGATAGATGAAGTAGTGATTAAGGTGTTCCTACCATGAGGAGAAACATATCCATAAGAAAAATTCCATGAGTAGAGCCGCGGTACTCATTTTTAAGGTATAGAAAGAAATAACGTGGAGAACCACATAGTTCCAAATCACTTACAAAAATACATGACTGGTTGTAGATGGATGAAAGATCTGTTTTGCGACCAAGATCATGTAAGATAGATTTTAACAAGTAGAAGGGCCTTAGATGCAAAGCATTAAGAGGTTCCATTTCAGGTACACCATCCATGGAAGATAGACGATAAGCCCCAGACCCATATTTATGAGTGACTATGTACGGACCCATCCAGTTAGGAGCAAACTTACCACGCTGACTCCGTTCTAGTGTAGTGACATTTTGGTTTTCTTTAAGAACAAGATCACCAATTTTGAAGTCACGGTGCTGCAAGTGCTTGTTATAAGCACATTTGACATGCTCAAGATAGACTTGATGATGCTCAAGAGCATTGAGATGCCGCTCATCGAGAAATTCAAGCTGCGCTAGATGATTTTGATGATAGTCCTCATCAGAGACAAATTCTCTGAGAGAGACACGAAGAGATGGGATCTGGACTTCCAAAGGAAGGATAGCCTCAGACCCATAGACGAGAGAGAAGGGAGTAGCACCAGTAGGAGTATGAATGCTAGTCCGATAAGCCTAGAGAGCAAAAGGGATATGTAAATGCCAATCCCTACCAGCTCGACTAGTTACCTTTGCGAGGATATTACGCAAAGTTTTATTGGAAGCCTCAGCCTGGCCGTTAGCTTGGGGATAGTATGGAGAAGAAAAGATGAGTTTGATATTGAACGCATCACAAAGGTTCTGTAAATCAATGTTTTTGAAAGATTTACCATTGTCTGTGATGAGTTTGTGTGGGACACCAAAGTGACAAATGATGTGTTGATAGACAAAATCAACAATGGGTTTAGCTTTGGTTGATGAAAGAGGAATAGCTTCCACCCACTTAGTGAAGTATTCTGTGGCAGTAATGATAGAATGATGACACTGTGAAGAGTGGGGATTGATGAGACCGATGAGATCAAGACCCCATTGTGAAAAAGGCCACAAATCCACTGCAGGTTGCAAAGCCTGACTAGGGATATGTGTAAGATTAGAATGTTGTTGACACTTGACACATTTCTTAGTGTATTCGCAACAGTCTCAATTAAGAGAAGGCCAATAATAACCTAAATGTAAGATGCGTTTAGCTATGGCCAAGCCACTAAAATGTCCACCACAGATACCGTCATGGACTTCCTGGATAGCTTTAGATGATTCAGGGGTTTTGAGGCACCGAAGCAAAATACCATCAAAACCATGTTTGTAGAGGATTCCACCCATAATAGTATAGCGATTAGCACGTAGGATAAAAGATCTTCTGCCATTGGAAGTCAGATCTAGAGGGAGCACTGAACGGGATAGATAATAAAAAATGTGATGATACCACTCATCTTGAGTGTTGGTTGCGACGACGTTGATTGAAGTCAACTGCCCGAGATGAGAGGGTTGGTCTAAATGCTGAACAACCACATAAAGTCATGAGTCTTCGGTAAAAGGTGGAATAAGTGAGGCTAAAGAAGCCATTGTATCTGTGAATTGGTTCGCAGTGTGAGGAATAGCTTGGATAGTAAATTTATCAAAAGCTTGAAGTTGAAAGAGAATGATATCACGATATTTTTGAAGGATATCATTTTTGCATTGATAGACACCAGTGACTTGATTAATGATAAGCTCAGAATCACCAAAGATTTTGATATGACGAGTGCCAAGATTAATGGCATTTTGAAGACCTAAAACAAGAGCTTCATATTTGGCCATATTATTGGTACACTCAAAGTTAAGCTTGTGTGCGACCGGGATAGGTGCACCCCAAGGAGGAATCATGACGAAACCTGCACCTCCCCCTTGCTGACATTTGGACCCATCAAAGAAGAGTTTTATTTTAAATGGAGACAAACTGAAATTGATTTGTTGGATGTACTCATCTGGGAATTGAGCAAGGGGGAATTGAGTGTCCAGAAGAGGAGTATCAGCTAATTGATCTGCAATGACCTGACCCTTGATAGATTTTTGTGAGATGAACTCGAGATCAAACTCTGTCATGAGCATGAGCCAACGAGTGATACGATCATTGTGATAGGGTTTTGCATGCATTGTCTTGAGTGGATTGACACTTGTAACAATATAAGTTTTGTGATTAAGGAGGTAGTGACGAAGTTTAGAAGTCACGAAGAAGAGAGCACAACACAATTTTTCAGCTTCAGAATAGCGTGTTTCATACTCATGAAGAGTGCGACTGATGTAATAGATGGCTTGTTCTTTACCGTTAGCATCCCGATGTGAGATCATGGCTCCAAAAGCATGATCAGTCACAAAAATATAAAGATAGAATGGCTCCCCCTCGCGTGGAGGTGTAAGCACAGGTGGAGAAAGAAGATAAGCTTTGAGATCATCAAAGGCCTTTTGGCAATGCTCATCCCATTCAAAATGAACATTCTTATGGAGGAGATGATGAAAAGGTTGACAACAGGTCTGATAGTTGTGAGATAAAATGATGCACTGATTGAAGGCATCCTTGAAGACCACGGAGCTGCTTTAAGTTAGAAGGGGGAGGCATCTCAAGGATAGCCTTTATTTTTGTGGGATCAACTTCAATGCCCCTAATAGAAATGATAAAGCCTAAGAGTTTACCAGTGAGAATGCCAAACACACATTTAGATGGATTTAGGTGAAGACAAAAATGAATGAGCCTCTCAAAGAGAGGTGCAAGAATGAAAAGATGATCCTGATGGTGTTTGGATTTACTGAGGAGATCATCGACATAATCTTCCATAGTTTTGTGTAAGAGATCATGGAAGATGTAGGTCATTGCTCGTTGATAGGTTGCTCCTGCGTTCTTAAGACCGAAAGGCATGACACGATAACAAAAAGTCCCCCAAGGAGTTATGAAGGAAGTCTTATGCTGGTCCTCTGGTGTGATGAGAATTTGATTATATCCTGAGAAACCATCCATAAGAGAAAGCATCTCGTGACCTGCAGTTAAATCCATGAGTTGGTCGATATTAGGTAGAGGAAAATCATCTTTCGGACAAGCGAGATTAAGATCCTAGAAGTCGGTGCAAATTTGAATTTTCCCAGTAGCTTTGGTTACTGGTACTACATTTGAAACCCATTGTGGATAGTCAATGGGTTGGATGAAGTTAGCAGAAAGCAAGCGCTGCAACTCTTCTTTAACAAGAAGGGCTACACGAGGGTGCATTTTACGCAATTTTTGTTTAACCGGTTTGATGTCTGGAAGAGTAACGATATTGTGGACCACAATATCAGGATCGAGTCCTGGCATATCTTCATATGACCAAGCAAAAGCTTGGCGATGGTTGGAAAGAAAGGTGGTGAAGTCTCCTAACTCCTGTGGATTAAGAGATTGGCCGACCTTAATGATGCGAGGGTCTTTAGAAGTCCCTATATTAAGGTCGACAGTGGCTTCATTGAGAAGCGTAGATGTATCAGAAGGAATGGTTTTAGGAAGATAGGAATCCTCTACCCCCAGATAGGTGAGGAATAAGTCATCATCCACACAGTGGATAGTGTTGATAGTGGGAGAGTCATCTCCAACTATTTCAGGGAAGACTAATGGTATGGAAGTGGATTCGCCATTAGTTTTATAGGTCAATGGACCTATGGAAATGGTATTGACTAAAAAAAAGTTAGGCAGGATGGAAATGGCATCATCCACATCAAGTGATGCTTCTGACCTGGCGGGAGAAGATGGTTCCTCAATGGAAAGAGGCTCATCGAGAATGGTGATGGTGGCTTTTGAGAGAGGTTTAAATCCTAAACCAAATTTTTGATGTGGTTTAAGAGTTGGAATGGACACGAGGTCATGCACACCCTGTTCATACTTTCCCAGGCCAAAGCCCTTCCACGCGCATCGATATAAATAAGTTTTTGTGAATGTGGGATTCTGTAAACAATCAAACCCTGCTGAATAGGGTTTGGCCCTAGGGGGAGAATCTGGGTGATAGTGAGGTGTATCAAGACCACCGTAAATGAATTTAGTCTATTGATTGGGTAGACCAATGGTGATGATGTGACCAAGACCTGGCTGATATTCAGGTTGTTTGTCTGGTCTACCATACTCATTAGGTTTGAGATGGGCATCAAAAGAGAGAAGAGGAAGCTCTCCTAGCGAAAAATGTTGCAACGTCTCTTCCATATTTTGTAAATCTGGTAGTTTTGTTGCAGGTATGGAAGAGGATGAAGCCTCATCAGGAGAACAAGCATTCTCCTTTAGAGGGGTAGACCCTGTGGTCATGTCGCATTGTGCGGAAGGAAAAGGATCTCCTGGATGAGTATAGATTTTTCCCTCATACTGATATTTTAAGCATCGATGGAGGGTTGATGGGACGCAATGCATTGTATGAATCCAGGAGCGTCTGAGGATCATATTGTAGTGGAATTTCCCTTCAACAATGTAAAAAAGCTCGTGAAGCAGTTTCTTACCTACCCGAATGGGCAGGACCACAGTCCCTAAAGTAACCGCCAGCTGATCGTTAAATGATCGAAGGGTGAAAGGTGGTGGTGACACTACATTATTTGGTAACTTAAGTTGCTCGAATGTGTGAGAGGAAATGATGTTGAGTGCAGCACCACTGTTGATCATAGTGCGATTTAACGTAGTGTTGTTGATTTGAACTGTGATAAAGAGGGGAGCCTCTAGATCCTCAGAAGAAAGGGGAGGAATTTCAGAATCCTCAAAGGAAATGGTGGTTGATGGTCTATTCAACCCAAAAACCATCTCAAAAGGTTGGGGCTCATCTGAATTCACTGCGATACAACACAAATTATCAATCAGAGCCTGGCAATGCTGTGGAGATGATTGAATGAGGTCAAAAAGAGACATTTTGACCGGAGCATGGGTAAGTTGTTTCATAACACTTTCCTCAACTGATACGGGAATCTGAGCCCGAGGTGAAGCACGAATAGAGACCCGAGGTCTCGAGGCTGATGAGGAAGGAGGAACTCCTTCAGGGGCTGCAGAAATGACAACCCGTGGCCGAGATGTAGATGATGATAGATTATCATACTGTTGTGCTCTAGTGGCGATATGAATTGTGTCGATTTGAGAAGGTGGAAGATCATCTGGAGTGGAATTAATAGAATTAGAGGTCTGGGTAGACCGTTCAGGCTCAGATGTAGTTGAGATGATAGGAGATACTTGTTCCTCCTCCTCTTCCAGCAGAAGATCACTTTCTTCCAAGAGACTGCTAACGATAGATTGAAGGGCTTTACATCCCTCGGTGTCATGTCCTGGAGTGCGGTGGTAAGCACAAATCAAATCAGAGTTGAACCAGGAAGGTTTTACTCCTTTAGGATTATAGGGTTTGATCAGGAGGAAGAGATATGGATGAAGATTGGATAAGTTGGCGAAGAATTTCAGTATAGAATCCGGTAGACAAAGATGAGGACAGAGATGACGAAGGTGCCTCTTTCACCTTAGCAGACTGTCGAGGTAAAAGAATCTGCATGTCTAGTTTGACAGTCTTTTTAGGGATCATTTTTCTTTTCTGGACATCGGGAGAAGTAGCCTTGGGCACCTGAGATGGAAGTAAGTGAGGCAAGATTGATTTTGGTGGAGGAGGAGCTCCTAAGATAGATTTTGAAGAAGACGAAGATGTGACAAGTGTTGTGGTCTTCAGAGATGAAGAAGGCTGCTTGGTCGAAACAAATGATGATTTAGATAAGACTGACTTAGATGAGGGAGGAGCTCCCAAAATAGGTCTGATAGGAGGAACAAAGGGTGCCTTGGCTTTTGGTGATGAAGATGATGGTCCTGATAAAAGAGGTGACGCCTTTCTAATGGGTAAATCCACTTTACAAGACACCGGTGAAGAAGGTGTTGTAGAAGAAGATGATGGTTTTGATGGTGTTGTAGAAGAAGATGCCTTCTCAGTGGATAAATCCAATCTTTTATGAGGCGCAGAGAGAGATTTTTGAGGGAAAGCACCAAGAGTCTTAATAGTCTGAAATATTGGTTTTCCTTTTTCGGGGATGGTGACAACTTCAACCGCATAAGGTGATTGTAACCTTTTCGGGGGAAGGAGATGGTGAGGTACTGATGATGCAATGTTAGACTTTAGTTGTCTTGGTTTAAGTTCAGGAACCGAAAGTGTAGGTGCCGGTGCTATTTCTTTAGATTTTTCCTTAATAGGCAAGGCAACATCGGTGATGGAAGAAGTGGATGACAAAGAAGTGGTTCCCTGTGAGGAAGATACTTCTGGTACAATAATTGTGGGTGTAACTACTGTAGGAAAGGAAATGGGAAGAGTCAAAATCGAAGACGCTTCCATTGGTAGAGAAGTTGGTATGACTATAGGTATGTTTACCAATGGCATAGTCACGGAAAAAATGGGAGAAACAGAAGTAGATGTATTCGTAGTGGAAACTTGAAGAGATGTAAATGCCTCAAGCATTGAAAGAATGTCTGATGATGAGACAGATGAGGATGACACTGTCTCTGGCATGGATGGAAGATCAGATAAAGAGGTAGAGAGAGATGAATCCATCTCTAACAATGGAGAAATATTCAAAGATGAATTGTCTGAAGATGGTGGAATCTCAGAGATTAACGTAGCGGGAGGAAGTTCCGATTCGGTCGACGTGTTCGTAGATGGCTTAGGTTTAGAAGAAGATTCTTCAGTAGAGATGAAGCTGATAGTATGAGTGTTTGGTTTTTGAGACCCTGAAGCATCATTGTTCAGGGAATGATTGGGAAAAGGTTGTTTAAAGACATCAAGTGCCTGATTTGGGGGAGCATTTGGGTTATCCAGAATGAGCTCACCTTTATCAATGAATTTTTGGACAAGATTTTTGAAGGTCTGACATCGTTCAATGTCATGGCCTTTGGTTCTATGATAATGACAGAAGTCATTTTCCCTATACCAGAATGGTCGTTCTTGGCTTTCATCAAAATTTCTAATAGGGGGAAGTTCGATCATGTGAACTTCCAACATTTTTTCTAAGATAGAAGCATATGATTCCCCCAACGAAGTAAAAGATCGAGATGATGAGGGTCCTTTTCGAGAAGATGAAAAGTCTCTCCATGGTGTTTGATTAGAAGTGTTATCAGCTCGTGATGTTTTTAATATGATAGCATTGGTGGACCCCTGATTCTTGTCTTTGTTAGAAGTGGAAGGGTTTGATTTTGTAAACCGAGAAAAATCTGGTTTAGATTTAGAGCGAAGTTTTAACTTCCCTTGTTCAATGGCACAGGACTCAAGTTTGCGTGCCATCGTAAAGGCTCTTCAAATGTGTGAAAGGTTTGGATCCTTAAAGTGGAAGAAATATGATTAGCACAAGATCGAGTAAACAACTCGATCTGTTGAGATTGAGGGAGGGAGAAAGACAATTGATTTATTATACCTCTCCAACGAGTGACAAAGTCTGTAATAGACTCATCATCGAATTGACGAATGTTATAAAGATCTGTAATCGAGATCTTATGTGTGATATTTATTGAAAAGTTTTCAACAAACATCTGAGCTAATTGAGAGAAAGAAAATAGGGAGTGTTGGGGAATGTTATTGTACCAGTCTAAAGCAGGCCCTGCTAGAGACATAGGGAAAGTACGGAGCATAAGCTCCTGATCCTGGACTATAAGGTAGCAAGCGTGCTTGAATGCTCACAGGTGCTGTTGAGGATCCTCCCGACTATGAAATTTTGAGAACTTAGGAAGTTCCCATTGGGGAGGATAAGGCTTAAAAGCCACTGATGGATGAATCGGTTCATTACACACTTCTTCAAAAGAGTATGAAGGGTGAGCCCCTTTGGTGGAGGCTTCTAGGTCTGTGATTTTCTTGAAAAGAATTTGGACGATGTCAGATTGAGGAGGAGGCATGTTGGTATGTCCTGCATAAGAAGCGAATGGTAGATTTTGTTGAGGCGTTAACGGGGGATTCATCTGCTGATTAATAGGATGATAAGAGGAATAACCAGGCATTCTGGGTGACACCTGGTGAGGTATTTGTTGTGAAGGAGCCTGCGTATAAATAGGCTGTGAGATGACAAGTGGTTGAGAGAAAGGTGGTTGAATGAAAGATGGAGCCTGTGATTGGTGGGCTCCTACACTTGTCGACTGAATCGGAATGGATTGAGGAACATGGGTGTTGATTTGATTGGACATGGTGGGGAACAAAGTCTGAATGAGGCTTTTGACTACCGGATTGGTTATTAAGGGCACCAATGCCAGAGGATGGGTAAAGGTCACTGTCACTGGAGCATTGGAAGAAAGACCAACTGGAGGACGAGAAGAAGGAACCAACTGACTCGTAGAAGGGGGTTGATTCATAGAGAGGTACTGACCCTGAGATGCAATGGATGACATAGAAGAATTAACAGCAATCTGTGAGAGTGCGGATGCACCCATCATAGCTAAAGAAGAGGGCCTCTCAAAAGTAGGTTGTGGAGTAGCTGAGGTAGCCGCGGCACTAGGGATAGGCAAGACCATTTGGGAACCAGTCGACATGGTTGGTGGAAGAGAAAAAGGAGGCATAGATGTGCCACCCTCTTCCGTGGTTCGAGGTGAGAAAAAGTATGCTAACTATTCTATAAAATCCTGGGATGGTTCATGAGAATAATCATAAACTTGCTGGATTGGTGGTCCCTGATCAGATATTCGAACAGACTTATGCACTAGATAGTCCATAAGGGCTACCGGATTGCGATCAAGGAGTGCCTGAAATTCAGGATCTCCATGAGGAACATACTCTATATCAGAAGCAGATGATACCTCTGAAGGACTGGGGGAAGCTGGATGTGATGGGATCACTTTAGGATGATAGAAAGGATTATATGACCAAGATGGGGAACCAACTAACAGCGGTCCCAAGGAAGACCCGAGGGGTGCCGAAACATCCACATTAGTGGTGATCTCGGATGAAGAAGGGGCCAGTTGAGCCATTTTTCTAGATTGTAACCGGGTGATGACCGTCATAAACAAGCAGAAATATAGAAAAAAGGAGATTGTCCTAACTAATGCACAGACAATTCAAGCAGCGTGGGTGATTATCTCTTTTAAGTTTTCATGCTTTTAAGAAAGAAAATATTAGGGAAGGCTTTTTAGAACAGGAACTACTCAGATAGCCAAACTAAGGATGGTTTGGGGAATGTTTTGGTGAGGAGTCCCGAAGGCACTTCAGTAAAAGACCGGTATGTGGCTTGATATAGGGGCCTACCCCCACACTTCACACACCGCTGCGATAAGGGAGTCGGGTGCTTTGCCAATATATACCAGAACTTTCGTGAATTTATAGCACGGCCCGAGTACCACGTAGGCTCTTCCTCTTGGATGTCACTTCCAAGTAGGCGAGGCCAGGGAAGGAATTTTTGTTTAAATGCTTAATACCTAGTGATTTTGGCTTTGTGTGCAAGGGTGAAAAATAAAAATCAAATAGTGTCACTACCGATTTTGATCAATTTTCCAACCTATTTAGAAAACTAGATGAAGAACATACAACAGAAATGACAAAGAAGAAGTTCTTTTTAAGCACTAAAAATGAAGTGTTGGATTTCGATGAAGACAAGTCAAACAAGTTCTTTCCCAAATGCGATTAAATTATTTTTAAGCACCAAAATCGAAATGTTTGAATGTGATAGAAAACAAACAAACAAGTTCTTTTTAAGTTCTTAAAAAGGAGAAAACACCGTAAAAGAGGAATACCTGTAGATTTAGCTCTCCAAGGTGTGTGGACTTCAAAAAGCGTGTTGTTGAGCTCTTCCCCTCAAACAATCCCGTGAACAAGCAAAGTGCTCCACAAGAAAAGGTTAAGCAAACACACAAACAAATCCAGAAAGATATATCCAGATAATAGTAGAATGAAAATTTCTATTTAAGGAACTAGAAAACTTTCAAGGAAATAACAATTTTGCATAAAGAGATGGATCAAAAATGCAATCTTGAAATCAAATGAAAGATTTACTAATCTTTGAAATAGAAATTGGGATTTAGATTTGCAAGAAAGAAAAAAAACTTTGACTTTGCAAATTACAAATGAAAGAAGCAAGACCAAAATGAAGGAAGGAAATGCCTAAGGAAAACTGATGAAAAGCAGTGAAGAAACAGAACAAAAGCTCAAAACTGGAAAAGAAATGAACTTACCAATAGGGGACTTTGGTTGGGTCCCACCGGGCATGCCAGAATGTAGATCAAGAATTTCCGTGCTTGTTACCTGTCCAAGTTAATGTACCAAACTAAACACAAAAACCCTGAAAAACTCAAATGAAATCAATACCTGATAGATAAGACAAGATCCGAAGATGTAGATGGAAAAGAAAGCTGATGTAGACAAAATGGGTGCACACGAGAAATCTTGCAAAGTAGATCTGAGAAACCTGCGAGACACAGATACTTGACAGAAAAAGACAACGTTAAAAGATATTTGGGTGGACTACCCAAGAAGCGGGTCCGGGAAGTGATAAGCTCCCTTGGCGATGTCAGTCCACATTTTCAATTAAAGAAAGAAGCATACATGATAAAAAATGTAAGTAAATGTCTAGATTTTCTGATTAAAAATGACAGACAGAATGTAAACAGTAGACAGAAAGCAACAGAAAATAGGAAACTGTGAAAACAATGCTGGATTTGTGTTACCTGAGTTCTTTTACCTATCTGCAGGCTGATCGGCGTCGATTGGGTGAATCAGCGTTGATTAGGAAAATTGGTCGACTGGGATCGAGTCGGTGTCGACTAGGGGAAAATTGTAGGAAGGTTGAGAAATGGACAATGAAAGCTAGATCGTCGTTGTCCGCTGGATCTGCAGGAGCCGTAGGGATACTAACAAAGCTCCACCTTCGCTAGATGCAGGAGCAGATTCACCAAGAGATCGATGGAGGCTCACAATGTTGATGTTGTAGGAGCAGAGTAACGGTACTCCTCTCAGGGATTGATCTGGACAGAATTCACTTTCACTTGATAGATAATGCTCAGGCTTGATGCTCAAAACTCTCTGTCATTCTTTCTGTCTAACCAGAACTAAATTTTGGCCCTGTATTTGTAATCGGCGCCGACCAGGGGTATAATCGGCACCGTTCCAAAAAATCGGCATCGACCGAGTACCAGTCGGCGCCGATCAGGGAACAGACTCCCAAAATGGCCAAAAAGGACATTTTTGGAAAGATGAAAGTGATCCCTCCGACTCAAATACGGGAAATATCCCACTGCACGGTTTGGGGGGAGGAGAAATAGGGGGGATAGATGGATAGAATTGATATGGGAGGTTAGGAATTGATATGGGGTAGATAAGCGGTTAAGATACATGTAAAAAGTGTAATTAAATAGTTAATATTTAATTATCCATGGGTAAAACACAATGGGGTATAATAAACTTAGGATAGATGTTTAAATCAAATATTTAAATAATACCCTAAGGGAGAAGTGGTGATATAAGGTGCCCCTAGGTTACCTGAGAGGATAAACGAACCTAGGGGACACTAAATTGGGTAACCAATTATTTTTTACTGGTTGGCCACCCAAAATAGAACCCTGACTGTTGAAATCTTATAAAAAGAGGAATGCAGATCCCTAATAGGTGTATACTTTTCCAGAGAGTGGAAGAAGCTGTGAATCATCTTTTTTTACTTTGTCCTTTCTATGAAGGTGTCTTCTCACTGATTCTGGATCTTTTCAATATGTAATGGATTTTTCCCTCGAACATTGAGGTTTGTTGCACTCAATGGGAGAGCCCTTTTAGATCTTCCTTTCTGACCTGGGCTTGGAAGATTGCTTTGCCTCATATATTATGGGGTCTATGGAAAACAAGGAATGATAGCATTTTTAGAGACCAGAAACCTCTAATTGGGTTAGCTAAAAGGAAAATTCAAGCTGTCTTTAAGGAAAATTTCGAACTGTTTAAAGGAAAAACAAAAAATCCTTGCTCTAAATGGGAACATGAAGTCCTAGATAATTTCACCTATTGTCAGGTCAAGAGCAAAAGCCAAGGTAAGATTGTTAGGTGGATTAGACCTTTGGGAAACATGATCAAGATCAATTTTGATGGGGCCTCAAAGGGAAACCCTGGCCAAGCTAGGGGAGGTGGCATCTTAAGGAATAGTGAGGGTGATTGATTATTTGTCTATGTTGGACCCCTGGGTAAGCAAACAAATAACATGGCAGAAGCTAGAGCCCTCCTTTGGGATATTTTGATCACTAAGGAAAAAGGCCTTAAGGACATTCAAATTGAAGGTGATTCCTTAATTTTTATAAAATCTCTTCTCAATAAAAGTAAGATCAATTGGCCAATAAAAAATATTATTCATGACATCAAGGAATTGCTAAAGTTCTTTGACAAGATATCTATCAATCATATTTTGAGGCAGGGAAATAAATGTGTAGACAAGATGGCCAACATGGGAGTCCTTTGTAATGAATACAAAATTTGGTGCAAAGGGGAGAGATTACCCTCTAATATTAATGATGAAATCATTAAGGAAAAAAGGCGCTAATTTTCATGATGCTGACATGAGTGGGGGAAAGTATTTCAGGCACCAAGATATTTTATACAAAAATCATTATTTAAATTTGAACTCGAATAGGAAGATTAGTTTGTGGATTGTGATAAGTTTTAGCTAGATAGGCAACCTTGAAAAAGTGTAGATGGGTGGCGACATGATTCATGTGGAACCCGCTAGTCAGAATATGGAAGAGAGCAACAGGGATCTATGGAACAAGTTTAAAATTGGGGGATTTAGTAATTTTATAGCTAAATTACATGGTCATGACCCTACTCTTTCCAAGGATTTTGGCCAAGCTTGGAAAGAAGGGGTTTTTACTATCTATGGTGCGGAGGTCGAGGTCTTGGAGGCCAATATTGCTAGGGTGACATAAATGAAGATGGATGGTTTAAAAATCTACAAGGAAAGAACCTGCAGAGACCTTGAGATTGAGAATTTTTTTGTTGGCAAGGAGACTTGTTTTTTCTTCACTGATGGCATTGGATGCTCGTGTATTCTTGGAATCTAGAAGGATGTCTGCCTACAAGTTATGAAGTATATCACTTTGGAGGGTAAGTATAGAAAAATCTATACTCATCACATCACCTTCCTCAACATGTTTCATCATAAGTTTATGGTCAACATTCCTTTTTTCCGGCTACCTCTCTTTCGAACTCGCTTATGGCATTCCAAAACAAGAAAGCCGAGCTGCCCCTTTATGAGGGCCTGATTCTTCTTCTGTTTGTGAACAAAAAGCCGGTTCTGGATTACCCTTTGGTCTCAGCCTTGGAGAAGAAAGAAGAGGATGATGACATTATCTTGGCGGAATGTCTTACAAAGATGAAAGAGGGAAAAACTACACCCAGGGGGGATGGAATTGATAGAGACTATAAGGAGGGAGCTGTTGGGGAAGCCAGTGTTTCCAGGAAGAATGAGTGTGTGGGTGATCCCATTGTTTTCGAAGATTGGAACAGGAAGATGGTATACTTAGAGGGGGTCCTCAAAGCTTTGGAGGATACGAATGAAGGGAAAAGGGAATCCATCTTGAATATCATAAATATTTCGAAGAAGATGGTTTCGGACCAGGTACAAACTAAAAATTGGATGAAGGAGCTGGAGACTTAGGTCAAAGTGCTTCTGGACATAGTGGAGGAGATCAAAGGAGAAAAGAAAAGGAAGAGATTCAACCTCCGTATTAGTAGCTCAGAGGAAGAACATATGGTGGTTCTTTCTGGTTTCCTGGTCGGGTTGTTGCCAGCATGGGACCTCTGGTGATTCTTTATCTATCTTGGAGGGTTTGTAGGTTTCTGAACTTTTTGCGGACTTTGGGAAAACTTTGACACCCTATTTTTTCTTTGTCCTTTTGGGGGTCATGTTCTTGCGTTGTAAGAGTTAAGCCTGTTTAACTCACTTTTCTAGGACCCTTACTGGATTTGTCTCCTTGTTTGTCTCTGTTTGTGTTCCTCTTTTCTTTCTGGCCCCTGGGAGCTGATCCCTATTTTTTACCTTATTTAATAAAAAAATTATCCAACGAAATTGACCTATAGGATAAAACAAAAATATATTTCATTTCCTTAAATTACCAACACATACATAATAAGTGAATATTTCTTCCATAAAGAATTCAAAAATTACAAAAGTTGAGAATGAATTTACAAATTCAACATTTTATAAACGGTCGTATACTAACTATAGAGTTCTCATATATTGGTGTTTCATTGTAAATAAAATTACATCCACGATTTCATTATACAAAATCTATATGAGTATATATAAATAGGAAAAATAATGCTTTATTTTTATCCTTTGAAAGACAAACATGTTAGAAAGAAAAACATTTTTAACACTCAACAAGTAATAATGATTTTATGCTACCCAAACTTGTCAAAGATTTGTAAGCAGGGTCAACGAAATTCATTGGCATGAAATTCTCCTATGATATAGCATAAACCACAATTACTAATCTTCAATTTACAATAAAATGAAATATTTTTTTATAAATAAGAGAGGTCAAAAAAGCCCTTGTGATTTTTTTGGCCCATCATGGCCGATGACATTCTATAGAGGGTCACATGCCCCTTTTAGGATATACATTCCCAAAACCTAAATTAGAAACCTCCTAATGCAAAATTATTTGAAACCCACTTATAGTTTTTCAACACCTACATTTTGACACCTCTTTGGGATAATTTTTTACCTAGATTTTCCTCAATACCTAATTTTACATTCTTACTTATCCGTAGTTTCCAGAGTAAAAAAACTACCAATAGATCTACCTTAATGTACCCTCCTCAACCATTTCCTCATCCACTCATATTTCCTCCTTTTACACTCACCAAAAATTATATTTCCATCAAAATTAAATAACATAGAGCCCTAGAATCTTAATATCTCTATTAGTAAAGTGAAAAATGAAAGGTTTGACCCCCTATTTGACTAAAGAAATTGACATTAAATTTTAAAATGTCCAATTCTTTTTCACTCAAATTTCATTAAAACATTGATTGTTAGGATTTTCCACCATAAATTTGGTTGACACTTATGGAATAAGTTGTCGGGTTACATGCTCTACAAAAATCCAACAGATGATATCACCCATGTAGTATTACGTGCTAATAAAAATATGAAAAATAATCAAAAGAATGTAAAAGGCAGGTGCACAGAGGGGAAACAACGGGAATGCATGCGCGTAATGTGTGCAGTATGAACATAACCACATCAACTTGCTATAAGGCTAAAAACCTAAGTATTTCCTACTAGCATTCAACCATGAGGTAAGCCTAGATGACACTAGACCATTTAATAAAGCCACACCTGCTCAAATGAGCATAGTGTATGCCATATTACGCAAGAGGAATGCTAAGGACTTAGACCATTTTGGAAAAAAAGCAACATGCAGATGTTCGCACTTGTGAGTGCTTTTTTAGCCCATCATAGGACGATGACAGTGGGTGCACATAGAGGAAGGTGCACCTGCCCCTTTTAAAGGAGATAGTACATTCCTAGAAGGACCTAAATTAGAAACCATCCTAATGGCAAAATTATTTGAAACCCACTATACAGTTTTTCAACAGTGTACATTTTGAACACCTCTTTGGGCATAATTTTTTACCTAGATTTTCCTCAGTACCTAATTTTACATTCTTACCTTATCCGTAGTTTCTAGAGTAAAAATATAACTTATCCAAATAGATATGCCTTGAGTGTACCCTCCTCGACCATAGTATCCTCATCCACTTAGATTGTCCTCCTTCTTACTACTAGACTGAAGAGATTAATAGTTCCATTAAAACTCCATTGGGTATGGAGTCATAGAGCCCTAGAATCTTGAATATCTCTATCTAGTAAAGTTGAAGAACATTCCTGAAAGTCACTTGACCCCCTATTTGATAGGTTTAAACTGAACTAATGCTCTCATACGAAGATATTCTAAATTGAATTGATGAGAGTCAAATTTCATGTAAAACATTGATATACTTCCTACCACCATAAATTTGAATTGACATCCCATGGAAGCAAAAAAAAGGAGCGCGTGGGATTAACATGCTCTAAAGGAAGGCATCCAATAGGGAGCATCGCTGCAACATTTTTATCAAAAATATGTAAAAAATCCCTTAAAAACATAGCCCATGATCTCTAACTTCCCTGGAATATGCAATGTGTCATGCCTCATATCACCCCTCTTGCTGAAAGTTTTTCCTATTTTCAGGCCTTCTATAACTAGATTAGTCCCATTGGTGCACTTTAGTATATCTCATGCTAGCTAGTCAGGGACACATCCTATCCTTCTCATATAGCACATTCCTATCATAATTTCATGAGCTCCACTGTAGCTTATTTGGTTTACCTGGACTTATTTTTCATAACTTATCTTCTAGATTACTGATTTTTTAGTTGGTTTGATCACCCTTGGGTTTAAATTATGAGATATTTATAGATTCATGAGACTCATTAGAGTTGTAGTCATAATGCACTGGGATTCGGTAAGTATGTGTTGCTCATGTGTTTTCACAAGGAAGCAAAAATTCATGCTCTGGAAACACGAAAACTATACCCTAATGTCAACTCTGTCTTTGTGCTGTAGACCCTAGCCAAGCATCTCCCCTGGATCATGTTCTGATCCCTTGGTGATTAGGCCTATCCACATTGCTTTAAAGCTCAATCCCATAGATGTGATTGTAATACCCTTCCCAGAATTGTCTCTTGAAATGTGAAACGCTTACAGCTCATGAGGTTCTTGCTAATAGCTAGTGCTTCTCAAGGTAGTTTACCTCTTCAAGTGAACCTAAAAAGGCTATTTTTGAGTGCACTTTCCAGGACTAATGTGTGCACTTCTTCTGGGATAGAGTTGAAGGATAAAATTTCCTCTTCCCAATCAAGTGGTCATTGAGGGAGAAATATAATATCTTCAAGTGATTCTAGGAATGTTTAGGAACATAATTTGGAGGTAGTTAGGAAAGGCACATTTCAATGAAAGCGGGTGTTTGTTTTTGGTATAGGTAGATAGGAGCTTGTAGTTCAAAGAAAGGTGGACCTGATGGTTGCAAAAGGCATGGAATGCACGCACGTTGAAGGAATGGATACACGTGTGGAAGAAGGGATGGAAATATACAATTGGAAATATGATTCAATTACCTGGAGGATGGTGATATTTTTATATGGGGGTAATGCACAAGACCCATAATTTTCTTTCCACGACTCATTCTTGGTAGGCACACCCTGGGATCCTGAGAATGAAGGATATTTTTAGCAGGGAGTGAGTGGGAAGAATCATAATATGGTGAGACCCAGGGTTGCCCATTATCTTCATAAGGCTCTTGGGACGTTCAAAATAATATAAATAAGCCTCTAAAAAACACCTTTGCGAGCTTTGGAAACATAATCTTCAAGCTCCCCCTCAAGTGTACACTTCTGTTGCAGTGCTAGAACATTTTGGTACATGGCCGAACACATGGACAAGCATGACGCTTATAGAAAACTTTTTTGCTCCCTTCCATGGAGCACTTGACTCAAGGGGGAAGAAAAAAGTTTCCCCATGCTCCATCTTTATCTCCTAGACCTCATCACATGACCGTGGGAAGCCTCAGTAAACCCCTTTTGCCAATTTGTCTAGGCCATCATCTCCGTAAAACCTTAGCTTGCCATTCTGTCACCATTTTGGATGAGGAACCATTTTTTGTCCCTATCCATCCGCATTCCAAGGGGGAAAAGGGGACATAAAAATGATTCCCTCCCCCATTTCTCCCTCATGGAATCTCTGGGGGATGGACCCAAACTTGGCCCTCGGGTGATAGAAAACAAGTTCCTCTCCCTCATTCAGGGAAACAAATGCATGATCGCCACTTGTCCTCATAAGAGGCTAAGGTGCATTTTTGGAAGTCCCTCTTCTCCCATTCAAGAAGGGGAAAATGGGAGAATTTTTTTCCCCCCAGATAATGGGTGCATTAAAAAAATTAGAAGTTTCCAGGTGCATTAAAAGTTGCCTCCTCACAGGCTAGATGCTCAAAAAACATAAGAAATGTCGTCGAAATTTCTCCAGATGAAGTATTTCTCTTCATTTTTATACCTTCAATAGGCATGCCAGAAACTGTTGGTTGTTCAAAAATGTGCACCCAGATGTCTTGGATCATAGAAGAGATCTGATCTATTCTGAGACAAAAATGGGAACCGTCCCCAAGTTGTGGGACTTTGCATGCTGTGGAGACAGATTTCTGGAGAAGGCCGGTTCCTCTACCTACATCTAACGCTACTACTACTCCTAATGCTGAAAGCAAAATCCTAGACTAAACATGCAAAGGGACCAGCGATAGAAGGATATGTGCAAAAAGGGGAAATCCTAAGCTAAGGTAAGGTGATAGTGCCATGAAATAAAGGGTCGATCTCTCTCCACAAGCGGTAGAAAAGGAAATAGAGAGGGCATGTGAGAGAAGAGGGTGGATGGATGCGTGCCATAGATCAACATGCGGGAGCTCGGCCTTCCAGTGCACATATAACACATGAAAATGGGGACTGCAAGCATGGGAGTACACACAACATGCCATAAAATATAAACATAGAGGTGAGATGCAATGAAAAATGAGATAGGGAAGATAAGAGTTCAACATAGAACATGATTTTATTGCTTAAGGGATGCACAGTCAGTCACATTCACGGCAGGAGGTGAGAAGAAAATGCAGAAACCATTCCAAGCTCTAAGACCCATGGGAAGTCCGTCACCATTTTGGCATGGTTTTGTTACAACAAAGAGGGATCCTTTTTACAAAGCAGAACTTTGCTACTTATAGAAGAAGGAGAGAAGAGGAGGAGAAAGAGAGGGAAACTTATGGATTCAAATCTGTCAACCACCAATAACTAGTGATAAATGCCTGCAAATCCACCCGCGAGGCTATCAGATACGCTACCCCATGTCTGTTTGGTGTGTAGAAGAAGGAAGAAAGATAAGATCTGATTGAAATATGGTGGTTGAGGTTTATTAGACGTGTGCATTGATGATCAGAAATGACAGTTTCCCTATTTTCCACCTACTAAATCCCACCTAAATCTGAATTTGAAAATTCCAATGTGCAGCTTGTGTCAACAATCTTTCAAATGAGAAGTCTAGGTGCACACCGAATCTGAGATCTGTAGCAATAGATATTTATGGCTGTCAAATAGTCTATAGAGTTGCTCTGGGCATGCAATGACACATGGTGCATGCTGAATTGACTGAGGAAATCAACCAAATGTTGATTTGTTTTGTCTTTTCTGCCACATGTCATGCACCGGTTGGTTGTTTCAAGATTTGGCTCCCTACTGGCGTGCTTTGATAGGTTGCATGTGGCACACTCAAGTTTGACAGTTGACGTGGCACAATGAAAAAAATAGAAGAAGGCGTAAGGCACAAAATTAAAAGGTGTAAGACTGCAAAAGGAAGACACATAGAGGGGAAACAGAAGGAATGTGTGTGTGTAACATGCATAGAAGGAAAGAAGAGAATACTTACATGAAGGACTAGTACGGGGAAGTAGGTCACGAGCATTCAATTGAAAAAGGGTGCATGTGGTGGCAGAAAGAAAAGTGGTGTGCGAGGGAGCTTAGTGTATGCAAACGTGCAAGAGGAATGCCAGGGACTTAGCCATTTTATAAGGTAAGTCTGTAGAGGTGCGCGTAAGGGGTGTGCGACAGGATAGGAAAGAAAGCGATTGCATAGGAGGAAGGCGCAAAGGGGAAATGGAAGGAGATAACAACATAGAAGAATGCAGAAGGGGAACAAAATCAAGGAAGAAAGACGCGTGGGGTGCGTGGAGAGGATTTATAACCATTCACAAATTGTGCTAAGTGAGACAAGCTTGAGCAAAGCGTGCACAACCTAAAATGTGAAACATCAGAGTCAAAATGAAAATATAAGTTATCCAAATAACTAGGAGAGTTATTTGGATAACAGGTACTTAGGAAGACGAAACACTCTCTTAAATGAATATTATGATTTGCTTGGTGTAAACACGTCATTTTTTTCTGTGGGATTTGGTCTGTATTCAATTAACTTGTATGAGAAAGTTCATTCCCAAAACACCAAATCGTGGTCTTTGGTAAGACAAGGAGGAAACATGAGGGGTAATTGGTACGTGAGTGATTTATTTTCACATAAAAGGTTTTTTTCATTTCAAAAAATATTTGGCTAATGTTAATATCTAGATTTTGCTTCGTAAATGTAGATAATAATTGTGTTTGAGTCATATCAATTAAATGTTTTCCATATGGTTCAAGATTACAAGAACCTATTCTTAATTTCATTTTATCTCTTCTATTTGATGAAACCCTTGTGTTCTCATTCTAAAACATTACAAGTAATTATTTTAGGATATCATATGTATTCATGTCTTTCCATGGGAGTCTACTAGAGAATGCCGAATAGTAAGTGTTATTGGATAATCCAATACTTTTGTGTCTCCCTATTACTTTCATTAGTATTTTTTCTACTTACTTTTAAAGCTCTACTTGTTTTTCTAATCAAGCATTTGTTCACTATTTTATCACTTACTATACAATTATTAAGTTCACGTTGTGTAGCATTATGATCTTTGGCGTGTTTTTAGACACCTATACTATGGTATGATTTATTCATATTTTCAACAATTACCACATTTCGAACATCAATATTAGATGTTCTTAGTCATATGATCTTCATTGTAGGCCTCTTTTTAACTAATTTCATTAACGTAACAAAGAATTGAAATATTTGTGTTACATTTATTTTATCGAAATAATAATCACAAATTCCCATAACTTTTATTCTCAAATTTCTCTCAAACATTTTTTTAGGAATTGGTTTTACAATGTTTTCATTGATTTCAATTAAGTGAATGGGTTTTCCATACAAAATAGGAGGTGTTCTTATAGGTAAAGATTCATTATCAAGGTTACTTTCCTCATTTGGTGTTTCCATGTAATTTTCAGAATTAACATTTAGATTCTTGGGTAAAGGTTCAATACCATTATTCATATCAAATTATTTATCCATAACAACATTATCATTTTGTTCATTATCAATAATCATTGCAAAATAATTATTCTCCTCATTTTCATTATATATTTCTTCATCATTCTCTACAACATTATGTGCATTTGAGATAGTATATGCACCTTTCCCCCCACACAGTTTTTACATCCACTTCAATTTATTTACTCTAACCACTTCTAATTTCTCTAGTATACTGTTCTTCACCTTATTCATGTCTGTATGTAATTTTTTATCCCCCATGATTAGTATAATATTGCATAGTAGATAGTGTGGGGATAAAATTACTATGAACAGGAAGAAAAGGATGTTAGAGGGGGTAGGGGATTATTAAATGAAGTAATGCAAACATGTTATAATGCAAACATGTTATAATTTTCTATCATTAATTTAAATTAAATATATATGGCAAGGCTCTAAGTCTTATAGATCATTTGGAAACTTGAACCTAAGGCTCAAGCCTGATTAAAACAACAAACAACATGTGTTTTGATAGAAAATGTAAAACATTTGTCTTCTGCCACAATAAATCTCATAAGAATGATCAAAAAAATTCTTTAACGTATGACTACATGGTGAATGAAATTTTCTTATTTCTAAATATATGATTTTATAAATTTTCTGGCTATTGTAAGGTTTCCATCCTTATCATTTTCTAACTGTATTTTTATATCTCTATTTTTTATATTTATACATGTCTATCTTTCTTCATGTATCTTTTATTTCGTTTATCCTATGTATATCTTGATTTTCAATCCACTAAAATATAGTTTTGGTTCATGAATAAACCCACATGTTATCAAGGACACATGTATAGCTACAAACCACCTTGGAATGGTCTCCCCATGCTTTACCTGAATATATTTTTCTAGATCCAATAATTATACAGTTCCAAAAGGAAAACCCACTAGCCATGGAGGATTTTCTCCTTTTCTATGCTATAAAGGCTACAACTCCTTTAGATATGGATTTATAAGATAATTATGATTGGAAAAAAAATCTAATTAGTGGCCAAAAAATTAGAGGATGGGCATTCTGAATTGAAGTGGCTGACTTTGGAAACCTTAGTGATGTTCTGGGATTGTGTTTTTCCTTGGTAGAAGTGTATATAAATCCTCATGATTATACCTATTCCTAGTGTGTGTGACTATGTTTTAGACACCTAAAGATGTGTGATCTACAAGAAAATGATTTTGACACGTGTAAATCTAGACACCGCATCCTACTACTATAATCCCAACCTATGCCAAAATAGGATCTTGGGAATGGTTTTTTGTTATTATCTCAGGTTAGTGAAAACTGAAAGTTTATCCTGATACTCTTGAGCCCTCCAAGAGGAAATGTGTACAAAATTTAGATTCAATTTTAAGGTATTTGATTTGTTTTTGTGAATGCCACAAATAAAAGTGGCTCATAATAGGACATACGTGGCAGGGTATGAAAAAATAGATGCATTAAAACGGCCAATATACCACTATTGTTGGGCTTGTATAGTGTGCTAGGATGAGTTAGGATGTGCCAAGATCAATTGGTGGAGTGATTAGGCTTTATAGATGCCATGTGTTGGCATGGAGACTATTATTGGCATAGGAAACACCTTGACATGGAATATGAACTGATTGGCAAATGCCTTGAAGAGATGGTCACATAAACTATTGAATAAATTTGGGATGCCACAGAGGATTAACATGGCCCCCGCACAAGGACTATGAAAATTTTGATTAAATGTTTAAAAGAATGGCGGTATCATTCACAAAAAAAAAATGTTTCTCATAGTTCACACCTCCAAGAAAGGGGGATATTATTGGAAATATTGTCATTTATATCATATTATGATTCATTTTGTGTTAAGCGTGCTGCGTGTTAAAGAAATATTTTTTTAGTGCTCTATGGGTTTTATTAGTGTTTTATGGGTGGTAGTAGAGATACACAGGGGTTGACACTGTTTCATAGGTTTGAGTAGTGTTCCAAGGAATGTGATAAAGATCCAAAGACATTGATAGTATCTTGGAACTGGTAATAATAATCCATAGGAGGTGATAACTATTTTACAGGTGATGATAGTGTTTCCTAAGTAATGTTTGCACTCTATAAGAAATGATATTAATTCACGGGTGTTAACAGTGATCTGGGTATTGAAAACATTTTGTAGAATTCAAGAAGTGTTACATTATGAAAGGATGTGAAAGGAAATGTTGAGAAAGGTATAATATTCTATGTATTAAAGAAATTGTTGTAAAATTCGGTGTGTATGGTGAGATATAAATGAGGACAACCATGAAACAAATAATTTACTCCAGAATGTTCAAGGTTGTTTGTGATGGTCATTAGATTTTGTGTGACAAAGAAAATAGGGGTGACCATGGGAGTCATTGAAAATTCATAATATTCAAATATGCTAAAGCCAACTCATGGTGATTATTCTAAAGGATGTTGACTCATGAAAATTTATGTCTATTCATAAAATGAACATTAAATATAAATGAATTAAATTATGAATTCAAGTAAGTGCACTTATAGAATGATGATGCCATTTTAAATATATATAAAATAAGAGAGATAAGAAAGGATTTGTTAATGAAGACATATCAAGAGGATTAGAAAAGAAGGAGAAAGAGTAAAATCAAGAAGATTAGAATGTTGAGTTATTGCAAAAGATAAAATATCAAATATAAGTTGAATGTGAAGCACGGGTGTACAAAAACAATAGAAAGAAGTGAAGGGTTATATACATGACATCATCAGGTTGAATAATCAACTAAAAAAGGTGGATTGTTTGATTGTTGAATTCATGCTTGGTCTAGGAAATTATCATCTTCAATGACTTGGTGCTCATGAATATTGCTGAGTTGGTGCTCAACATTGAGATTGGTGTCTCCAATGGGTTAGTTCTCATAAATCATTTTTAAGTTGGTTCTTAGCATTGGGGGATTGTGTCTCTAGTAGTTTGGTGCCTATAATTTTTTTAAACAATTAATTTTGTGACTGGACTGTTAGGAAATAAGGGATATAATATGAGGAACAATTCCCCATAGCATTACAATAGTATAAATTAATATGCAGAAAGATATTATAGATCTGAAATAAAAGTGAAAAAAAAAATAACAGAACATAGAGACAATATTTGACGTGGTTCACCCAAATTAGGATACGCCCACCAAGATTCACTTGCTAAGATTTTATTAAAATCCACCTCTTTCTCTCAATATAATACCTAGATCTATTTGGAGATGTGCTCAATAAAATCTCCTGAATTCACACTTGAACTTAGACACATCTATAATGATATGTTATCCCTACATAAATAGGAAACTACTTTTATGCAGTTTTACAATACCGTGGGTACCAAAACCATGGGCCAAAGCCACCCCATAAACCTATGGGTCAAAAATCCCACCCGTATGATAAGAGAAAATTTCCTGAGATATCGAGAACATTTTTCAAGGATAAAAAAATGTGAAGGATAAAAAAATGTGCAGGATGTATATTACTTTTACTCTACAGTCTTCAACACTTCCACACATGAAAACAAGCTCTGCAACATAATGATCTCCCACTTGGAGACTATTTTTCCTCTGAGCTAGTTTCTTAACCCTTCATTGTCATCTGTGAAGACCAACCAAAGTTGAACATAGCTTTAGTTTCTCAATTTTTACCACCTTATTCATCACATCTTTAGGACTTTGACTAGTATGAATCTTCTCCATCTTTAAATTCTCTTCATCCAAATTTTTCCTAATGAAATGATACCTTAACTTTTTATGGTTCATCCTAGAGTGGAAAGAAGAGTTTTTAGCTAGGTTTATAACACTCTGACTATCACTATGAAACTTCCCTTCCTCCTTATTATGCACCAACCCCTCAAGAAATTGTTGTAACCAAATCATCTCTTTGTTTTCCTTTGTGGCAAAAAAATACTCAACCTCTATGGTTGAAAAATCCATAAGATTATGTAGTCGTTAAATCCAACTCATTTTTTTCCTACCTAAAATGAAAATATAACATGTTTTGATCCTCTTGCTATATACATCTCCAACCATATATGAATCTACATAACCACAAAAAGTGGTGTCTGATCCATTGTAGCAAAACACTATCCCCACAGTCCCTCTCAAATACCGAAGGATTCACTTTACTACTTGTGAATGATCTTTACTTGTATCACTCATAAATCTACTCACTTCTCCCACTGCATGGGAAATATCAAACCTAGTGCACACCATGATGAAAGAGGGTTTAAAACCCGTAAGCGAGGATCACGAGGGACGATGTGCACATCAATAGACATGCGAACGGTAATGTGAAGAGATATCGAGAGGAGCAAGCATCAACCGAATGTGCATGCAAAGATTTGAAACATGGGAAAAACCTAGTTAAGCCATAAAACTCTCCTCTAAATCATATATCAAATGGGGTGTACATATAGGAGGTGTTGAGTAACCCCTAGTGTTGTAATCATAACAAATCGAGTAGAGAGGGGGAGTTACATTCCCAAATAGAATTATAACTCCCAATGACACACATGACGCACTGACGTACTAATGTGTTGATGCACTGATGCATAAGGGAATCTCATAATGACCCCTAAATGACACATGGACCTACGATCTCACCTAAGTGATATGACTCACCTAATGATATGGAAAATACACACACCAACACCCCCCCTTCATCGTAACTTAGGATAAGGTGGTAAGTTAGAAATGAGAAATGGGTCTCGGCACAAAGCCTGATGAGGTACCCATGTACAAGAAAGAAGTCCCAAGAAGTGAAGGAAAACCTAGTGGGAAAAACATCCACCATAAGAGAACAATACACTCTCTAATCTAAGAAAGATGCCAAATATGGGTCCCAACTCTAGATGATCCTGAAAAGGTACCCATGTACAAAGAGGTAATCTCTCGGAAAGAAGAAGAAGAGAGAAGAAGAGGGAGATGAGAGGGATGCAGAAGATTCCATGGACGGATCTGAACTCTGTAGCTCTAGGAGGTCTCCCAAAAGAATGTCGATGATGAGATCCTCTGCCTCTGGACTAAAGAAGAGCAACCCACACAAAAATGTGTGCTTGCCCTTAGGAAGGACAAAAATGATGTGCTGGAAGTCCACCCACTCCACAAAGGATGTCTAAGTGATGTGAAGGGAATAAAACATCCTCCATAATAGAAAAGGGATCCACGACTGAGGGTGGATCAACAAGGTCTTCGGAAAAGTGGAAGTGGTAAGAGTCCCAGAATGGGCACTCCCAACAACGAAGATGATGAATTCATTTGAAACACCTATAGATGGATGAGGAACCTAAAGAGCATCACAAGTGGACTCTGTGAAAAGACGACTAAGGTCGGGAAGATACTCGTCCCAATGAGGGGGCTCAACAAATAGAAGAGCAATGTCAGATAGGTATGAGTCATCCAATGAAGGTAGATGAGTGGAAGGGGCATCACACACTGGAAGTGGAAAGGAGGTGGGTGTGATGATGGTATGAGGCTGAGTAGAAGACTGCTCAATATCTGATGAGATGTGGGGGGTGACAACAATGTCTAGGATAGTAAGAGAAAGAGGAGAAGAGTCCTCTATAGTACTCTCGACATCAGAAAAGGGTGCACAATCCTCATCATCAAAAGTAGAATAAAGAAAGTCTGTGTCAGTGGAACTATCATCACACGAAGAAGAGGAAACAACCGAATCGACAACAACAACAATGGTGACAGTATGTGAAGGGTATCCATAGAGGGACTGAAGAATGCTCCAGACACGGTGGGGTGGATCTGAGTCTGCCACGTGAAACTAGAGAGAACAAGAGACATGCATCATCATGTGACCAAAGACATGATCACAAGTGTCAAGGAAGTCCTCTAGATGATGATGATCAGTGGGTGCAGGAACTGGCCCAAGTAAGAAGGGTGAAAGGCCCTCATGAGTGAAGTAACGTTCCATGGAAGCGCACCAAATTAAATAGTTCCCTCTCCCGATGAGAAGTGGTGGATGTTGTAAAGTGATCCTACGACCCTAAATTCTAGAAAGAGCACTCTCCATGATGAAAAATGTAAGATGCACAAAAGCAAGATGTCGGACTCGGCTGATAATGCGTCTGCGTGTGAAAGCCCTAGAGTACAATCAACCCCCCAGAATGTGACACTTTATAAAGTAGTACATTTACAAAACTGATAATTTCCTCATGTAAAGTGTGAGAAATCATGCAACTTTGAACAAGGAGGCACTAAAAAATGAGCTGCAAGTCAAAAGTTATGGCATTATTACGATTCCCGCAACTGATGGAAAATGCCAATAAATGTTGCAAACGCATTAAAAAAGTGCTCAAAACAAGTGCAAATGGTATCATGTGACTACTCATTGGAAATGACTTCAAATTTCAGGCATGGTTTGTTTTGCTTGCGTGGTGGGATTAGCCTCCTGCCAACCCTGGACCTCGCCCTCCATCTTTGACATGCGTAGGAAGGGAATGAACAAGCAAAAATACAACCTTAAAACTTATTACAATGCCATAAATGTTTTTTTGACCTTAAAATATTAAAAAAGTGTTTGTTTTAACCTACCAAACAAAACTAAAAGGGAAGCATGGGCCCACGTTGAGGTGCTATGTGGAGAGTAGTAATTTTGTAGCTTGCTTCCAGCAAAAAGGCATTGAACCTGATGTTTTTAATGCATGCACTCAAAGCTATAGGTTTGAAACGCCACACGTCAAGAGCTGTAAGTTTGAAACGTAGCAGAGAGGCCACACGTCAGGAGCTGCAGGTTTGAAATGCCAAGGCCAACCTGAAGGGCCACGTGTACAAGACGTTGGAAAGTTTTTTTTGAGCCAATAGGCTGGCTGTGAAAAATAAATACAACGAACTAGAGCTGGATTCAACGCAATTGGAGGAGAATGCACGTGTCAAGGTAATAGGTGTGGAGCTCTACATGTTGGGTTGAGTAGAGTGTAAAATGGCTGAGGTGACCACGTGCTGTGCAGAGGGTGGTGTCAGGGTAAAGTGCGCATGGCAGAAGGTAGGTGGTAACTTCTAAGTAGCAGAGGATTCCAATGCAGGTACAGACCAAGATGTGGAGCTAAAGTGGTGGAGGAAACTAGAGCCATATTCCAATGTAGGTCTAGACCAAACCATGAAGCACGAGCCAAAGAGGAGGTGAGTCTGCTGGAAATAAGAGCACATAATGGTAGGGAAATCATGTTGCAAGGATAAAATATGCAGGTGGGGAGGTGAAACGAGCCACCACAGTATGCAGAAGCAGTGAGCCACACCACACCATGAGTCACCACAATATGCAGAAGCAACGAGAGCTTGAAATGCATGAGCAAAACCTGAGCCGTTTGAATGCTGAGTAGCTGAATGTGGCAGAATGAATGTGGTTTAAATGCTGAGAAATACAAAACACATTAACCCATGTGAGAACTCAAGCTGTAGATCAGTGCATGAGGTGCTAAAAAGAGGCAGGGGGTTTTGACGTGGCTAAAACGTGAGTCAAAAAGAATGAACCCAAGAAACCAGTGCATAAAAAACCACGCAGAAGTAGTTAGACAAGCACGAGCATATGTATCGAGCCAACGTTAGACCACAAAATGACCTCAAGAAGCAAAACCCGAACTCAGATCTAAGCCCTCAAACAACACCCAAAATTATAAATCACCTCTGAAGACGAAATACAAAATCCAGAAAAGCATGAACACTTGAAAACTCAAAAAAATCCTGAAATCAATGTAATAAACGCATAGTAGGAATAACCATTACGACACACGCACAAGAATTTGAATATCACGTTGGAAGCCGAAAAATTCATGAATGTCGAGGAGTGCATGGATCCACAAGATCCACTCTAATATCATGAAAGAGGGTTTAAAACCCACAAGAGAGGATCATGAGGGATGATGTGCACATCAACGGATGTGTGAATGGTAGTGTGAAGAGATCTCGGGAGGAGCGAGCATCAACTGAATGTGCTTGTAAAGATTTGAAACACGGGCAGAACCTAGTTAAGCCATAAAACTCTCCTCTATCTCATAGATCAAATGGGGTGTACATATAGGAGGTGTTGAGTACCCCCCAGTGCTGCAATCATGACAACTCGAGTAGAGAGGGGGAGTTACATTCCCAGAATAGAATTGTAACTCCCAATGATGCACATGACGCACTGACGCACTGATGTGTTGACACACTGACATGTAAGGGAATCTCATAATGACCCCTAAATGACACATGGACCTATGATCTCACCTAAGTGAGATGACTCACCTAATGATGTGGAAAATACACACACCAACACATGACATACATCAAGATACCAACTGCTGATGTGTAAAGTACCTTAAGCATATGATTTCTCACCTACTCTGTCTTGAGACACAACTCTTTTGATAACTTGAAATGGCATTCCAAAGGAGTCCCAACCAGTTTAACATCTTGTATATTAATCCTCTCCAAGACCTTCTTAATGTACTCTTCCTAAGATAAATTCAACTTCCTTTGTTTCCTATATTGAGATATCCTCATACCGAGGATTTTTTTAGTTACCCCCAAATCCTTCATAGAAAATGATTCACTTAGGTGCTTTTTGAGTAATTTTATTTCCTATATGTTTTTACCTGCAACCATGTCATCCACATACAAGCATAAGATAATGTAACTTCCATCCTGAAATTTATTTCTATACATGCAATGGTCAGAATGACATCTAATATAACCTTGTTCCATCATAAAGATATCAAATTTCTTATACCATTGACATGGAGCTTATTTCAAGCCATAAAATCCCTTCTTTAGTTTGCACACCATCTCCTCTTTACCTTTGAGCTCATAGCTCTCTGATTACTGCATATATAGATCCTCCTCCAAATTTCCATGGAGAAATATATTCTTTACATCTAGCTTCTCTAAGTGTACGTATTCTTCTTCCACTATTCCAAGAATAGTTATAATAGAATTAGTTTTTACTACAAGATAAAAGATCTCATCAAAATCTATACCTTTTTTGTACAAACCCCTTGACTGACAACTGAGCCTTTTTTTTTTTCTTTCCTCCTTCTTCCTCTTTAATTTTGTACACCCACTTATTTTGTAATGCTCTTTTACCTTTGGTTAGCTTCACCAAATCCCAAGTATGATTCTCCATGAGAGACTGGTGTTCCTAATTCATGGCTTGCTCCCACTTCTTCCTGGCATCTACCTACATTACTTCATCAAATCTCTCTAGATCTCCACTGTTGGTGAGTAATAAATAATAAAGAGAAGGAGAAAAATGTTCAGGTGATCTTCTTTCCCTAGAATACCTCCCCAATATATGAATTTGAGGTTCTTATTGAGTAGGTTCTTGAACTAATTCATGTGTCACTTTCCCATCTGGAAGATCCTCTACCACTGCATATTATTTCCTAGATTCTTCCCTATTTTCCTGTAACTATTGCTTATACATAAATTTCTCATTAAATTCCACATCCCTAGATCGAATGATTTTCTTTTCCTTAACACTCTAACATTTATATACAAAGTCATCACCACCATAACCAATGAAAGTATTTTTTTTACTTAGCCTCTAACTTGGTCCTATCATCCTTGTCAATATGGAAAAAATATCACATCCAAAGATTCTAAGAAATGAACAATAAACCTTCTTACCAGACCAAGCCTCCTCAGGTATACCTCCATCTAAGGAACTTGAGGGTCATTTATTTATCAAGTACACAGCTATTCTCACCACTTCTACCAAAAGGAAAGAGGCAGTCCCACATGTAACCTCGTGCTCCTAGATCATTCCATTATTGTCTTGTTCATCCTTTCTGACACCCCATTCTGCTACAGAGTTCTTGGAATCCTCTTTTACTTGTCAATTCCATTCTTAGAAAAATAATAATCAAACTCATTATTGTAATACTCCCTTCCATTATCTAACTTGTGACATTTTATCTTAAGATTTGTTTCATTCTCTACCAAGGCTTTCCATTTAATAAAAGTGTCAAATACATCAGATTTATTTCTAATACAATATACCCAAACTTTCCTTGTTGCACCATCAATAAAAGTAACATAATAATTTGAACCCCCAAGAGATGATACCTGATTTGACCCCTACACATCAAAACGTACCAACTCTAAATTACTCTCTTTCTTCGTAGGTCCAACCTAGAGAAATTTTACTTGCTTATGTTTCCCATATACATAGTTCTCACAAAAAACTAAACATGTTTATGTAAATTCAGAAAAATTATTCTTTATGATCTACATGCCCTTATGGCTCTTTTGAATGAGCCTATAGTACCATATTTTCTCTCTGCATCTAAAGCCATAAGATTATAAGCATTAGTACTACTAGTCTTTAAATACGAGGTTCCAAAATTCTTGCCTCTTGGCACCACAAGAGAACCCCTAGTAAAATTCCAAGATTCTGCTATAAATATCATAGTACAACCATCATTTCCCAATAACCTCACCAATACCAAGTTTCATCTTAATGTAGGCACATCTCTAACATCCTTGAATAACCATGTATTCCCATTCTGTATCTTAATGTGAAAAAAACCTTTTCCAACTATGCTACAAGGCTCATCATCACCAAGAAAAAATTCTCAAAATCCCCTTGAACATAATAAAAAAAATATTGATGCAGCCTAGAATTTGTAAGATAACACCCTAGTCACATGCTGGCACATCACTCAGCCTAGACTGAGCACTCACCCAAAGTGTGCAAAGGTACCAGGTCCCTCTTTAGGGTTGTTGTAACAGGATGATAACATGATGAAGGAAGATATATAAAGACTCATGACTAATCCATCATTCTACAACACATGCTACCCATAGATCTATGAAAGAATGAGTTTAAATAGTAATCATGATTAAATACTAACATGCACTACTCAATTACACAGAATGACACTTAGATTCAGCCAATATCCTCCATCTATTAATAAGTATAGAAGCTCCTTACAGTACTATCAATTCATCTTAAGGCACATATGAATCTGATACACATATTCAAAATCATACATACATGCCTATATCCCTCGGATACATCATATAGATCTCTCTTTTACTATGCACCTAACCATCATATATATAGGGTGGGGACTTGCCCTTCACCACTTAACTACTCTAGAAATAGGTCACATGCTATTAATAGCCACATGCCATTTATAATTATAGCCACACATGCAAGTGCACTATCTATAGACCTCTTACAGATAACTGAAGTGTTCATTCCATTCTTAGCTTGCCTCCATGCATAGACGTTTGAACTGCTCTTCTAGATATAGACAATGCTTGGCACGCACTTCTCTACATCATTGATGTGTTCCGCATGCCATCTTCCAAAAATAGATCCTCATGCCCAAAATTGGCTAAGTCCTGAAATCCAAACCTGCCTTCTATGCGTGGGTCCTTCCTGTCCTTCCACACCTTCAATCCTGGCCTTCTACCCCACGCGGACTCCTTGTGTGATTTTTTCCAAGTATTCTTTGATCAACATTACCCCACACTAATCTCATTGTCATCCTGACAATGGTCATCTCCAAATTTTGAATGAAAGAATATGAAAGAAAGAATAAGAATGAATAATGTTGACAAATCAAGAATTTATACAAGGTTATTCAAGCAACCTCCTCAGTATCAGTTTACAGTATCAGCTTTGGATACTCTTCCTTTATTATAGCCTCCAAATCCTTCCATTCAGTGAGTGCTTGTTCCGCTTTCTCTGGGATGTCCATGGCTATGGAATCCAACTCATCCCACGTAATTTCCCCTTTCTCATTCTGTAGAACCAACACAACACTAGACATGGATGTCATCCTTCCTTCCAAAAGGTCCATCTTCTGTGCAATCAGTTTGCCAAGCTCTTCCAGCCAAGTTTTGTGTGGCTCTTGTGCTACTGCCAGGGCCTCACACTTTTGTTTAACCATTTCTAGCCTCTCTGCACGGCCCAAGGTCTCATCTTTCATGGCCTTCTGGACCTCATTGGTCTCTTCCAAGGTCTTAATGTTGATGAGTGCCTCTGGAGCTATGCATATATTCAAAGCTTGATCCACTTTCTTCAAGACTTCTTGTAATGCCTGTAACAACCCTTCATATGATGTGATTTTCCTCATCACTGATGCTTTTTCCCATTCAACATCCTTCTCTAATTATTTTGGCACTTGCATATGCAGAGTTTCATCTTCTAGCACCAAGTCCACCAACTTCCCCACATAGTGTATCATTGAAGGAAATGTTTGTGGTACCTTGGGCTCCAAGTGTGGCCTAGCTCTGATTACATTGTCCCCAATCTCCTCTGCGACACTTATGAATACTTCATTCTTCTTCTATGTGAAGTCCCTTTCCTACGTTATGCATGCTATCTCTGCATCCTTCATCTTCAGCTCTTCACGCAATGCCTTGATTGTGGTAGATTTATCCATGTTCCTTCTGGCCACCTCCGCTGAAACTTTCACCAATGCATTACTGACCTACTCGTCTGACATGATAGTAGGATTTATTGTCATGTGTCTAGCCTAGGGTGCCTTCTTTAATCACCTTGACATGCATGAATCTTTGCATATATCGAAATCAGGATCATCCATGTGGGTGTGCATCGACCAGGATAGTTGCTTTCGTGTTCATACGGTCGCCATATCTTCATCCATCAACTCCCAGCCAAATAGATCCTTCTACACTATTGTGCTCTAGAAGTGGGCATGGACAATCTTTCCTTGTCCTCTGCATACCCCATGGCTGGTGGAATGTGCTCTCCACTCACCCTTCTAGACCTTTGCTACTTAGGAACTCTAGGTTCCAAATTTGGAGCTTGCATCTCCATGTCCTGTGTTTCTCCTGCAGCTGTTTCCTCTGGTCTTTTCTCCTCTTCATCCTTCTCCTTTGTTGCCTCACCCTTTTCTTCTGTGTGCTCTGGGGGTGTAGGGGATGTAGGCACACTCTCCTTAGACTCTTCCACCTCCTCACTCAACTTCAGCTTCCTCCTTCTTGGTGCGGTCGCTTCCTTCTGCGGGAGAGTTGGGGTGATCTGCACACAGAGGTTGGGGTAACACCTTGGGTCCTTGTTCTTCTAAATACCCTTTTAAACCTATGCTCCCCTTAGACCGCATTCAAGTCCTCTTCCTCCCCCTCTTGTGGTTGAGGTGGTGTAATGGTGCACTCATCTTCTCTCTGACTTGTAGGATGTTTCCTACCCCTATGCTCCAAGCCACCACTATCTTCACACTCTTCCTCCTCATCCTGCACTTTGATTTTCTCTGAGGGCTTAGGTGCTGGGACATTCTCCATTGTGTGCTTCCCTTTTGGTGGTGCTGGAAGTGTGAACTCACCTTCCACATATTTTTTGTTCTCCATCTTCAGCTTCAACTGGAGATACACCAGCACTGCCCCCAAATCTGCTACAACCAAGCTTATTGGCTTGATGTTCAGCACTTCATAAATGATTCTCTCTGTGTAGGCACTCCTAGCAGGGTATACATACTTCTTCTGTAGTGTATGGTAGTCACAGTCTACCTTGTCTGTATTGAATTTTAATCTACGTGTGTTAGTAAACCTATGAACAGACTCCTGAAAATACCTTGCAGTGAAGGCATAAGGTAACTTGCACCAAGGGCTCCAAGTTCCATCCTTCATTGGAAAGTGTGTGATGCAGAAATGTTGGTATACAACAAACTGAACTTGCTTTCCTACCACTACTGGTAGGTCCTTTGGTATGCGTCATTCTTCTCCAAATGCTACACGGAGCCTATCATACCACTTCTCCACCCTTTGTTTCACCTCATCTGTCATAGTCCCCTTGCATAGATATTTGTTGAATCTTTCAGCTGGGGACTTGTTCTCCATGGGGTATTCCCATATTTTCTCCTTTGGTCCATCTGGTACTCCAATTTCCATGAAGACCAGTGATAGGAGAACAACCCCAAAGCTGATCTTCCCTCCTGTGCACGCTTCCTCGACTATTTTCTCTGCAATATAGCCAGCAATGTTGTATACTGTCCCTTCTGACATCTTTTGTGCCACATGCAACCACATGGTGTTTACCTATGACCACCACTCCTGATCATTTAACTTGGTAACCAAGTGTGTTGCAGCTTGTACAACTGGACAATTCTTGAATTTGTCGATGTCCATTCCACATGGACCCTTCAGGTATCCCAACTCCTGTTTGGTCTTCAAAATCACAGCTTTGTCTATGAGGTCACTTTTTATATCTTCTCCTGTGGCCTTCAGACCTATCACTGATGAAACAAGTGCAGACAAAATTCTAGCTCTATGTCTTGTAAAGTAGAAGCAATCTTCATGAACCCTGCTCATGAGCCATTGGTACAAGGGCTCATATTTCCTGAAGTATGGACAGCTCATACAACTGATATACCCTAATTTTCTTCAAGAGCTTTTCACCCACATCATCATATACCGGCATGTCATCTGCCATGCATTTGTTGGTTCTAACCATGAGTAAGGAGTCGAGCTCCTTTTTGTTCTCTGATGTCCTATGATTATATTCACTCACCTTACTTTTTCTAATGGGTGAATCCCATTCTTGGCCAACAATAACCCCTTCTGGGTATTGCATCTCTGAAAAATGACTTTCGGGTGCAATCTCTTCCTCCTCAATGACCACCTTCTTCTTTTCTTTTGTTGCTGCTGTAGATGCCTTCTTTGGTGCCATTTTTACCTTGCCAATGTCTCCTCTTCACTCCTGCAACTATGCGAATCAAACCCTAGCTCGATCCAACTCTACCCTAGGTGGAAACCTTGTAACCTAACTCTTCTCTATCTCCTTTCTTTTCTCAAACCCTTCACCACTGGGGACGCAAGCTTCTTAAAGCACAGATCTAGTTGTCATGCTTGATTTCACACCCTTCAAACCTTAATTCGATCACTCAACTCTTTGCACTTGGCTCTTCTCTCAAATATTCTTAGTTACAATGGTAAAAATGAATCTGCATCCCTTCCTTATATAAATTTTTCAAATTTTGATGCATTTATTACTCCTCACCTACCAAATATCCCTTCATTCATTGACCAAATCTATTCATTCCACGTGGTACATCTCTGTGCCCAGCTATAACCTTCTAGCGCACCTTCCTACCTTCTAGTCACAGACTTCTCTTCAGTGCGCCCTCCTACACTCGAGTACCTCATCACTGCACCTTCTCTTGGTAGCTATCATGGCCTCCTCTTACCTCACATTATACTATTCCTTCATCCATCTTCATCCTCGGTCACCTTTTGAGAAGCAATCCCCTTTAAAGCACACCTATAGCAGCTTATTTCTTTCACCTTTCAAGTCCCTCAGTCCTTTTCTTGGATAACAACAACCACCCCACACTGAAGGTATGTGCAGTCCTCTACGCATAAACATTCTTCATACAGTAATTAGCTTCATGCACACAAGCACGCTTATTACACAAACAACAACTAAATTGACAAAGCATAGCGACAATAACATAAATACATTAAAGAAATACCGAATTGAAAACCTAGACTAAATGGCAACACTACCTTATTACAAACACCAAGAAGACTTATTTATAGTAGGGCTTCAGCCTACTCCCGTTAAAGTAACCAGGTAGCCATGTTCCATCAAGTGCTTCTAACTGGCATGCACCTGAGTCAAGTATAGAGGTTATAACATACGGCCCCAACCAGTGTACTTTGAGCTTGCCTGGATGGTGCAAGAACTTTGAGTCATAAAGAAGAACCATTTGTCCAATCTCAAACTTTTTATCTCTTATGTTTCTATCATGCCATGCTTTCTACCTGGATTTTTCCTACTTCTGACTCCATCGTGCTATGGCTCAGTGCTCATCTAGTTGAATCATCTTTTCAATCTGTTCTTCTAAAGCCTGTTCATCAGCTAGACCTCCAGCATGTGCAATGTGCAAAGAAGGTAACATAAATTCTATAGGAAGAACAACTTCCGTGCCAAACACCAATTGAAATGGTGTGGCTTTATTCAATCTCTTGTAAGTTGTTCTATATGCCCAAAGCACAGCTGACACCTTGTCATCCCAATCCTTTCTTCCAACATCACATATTTTTGTCAAAGTCTGGCCCAAAATTTTGTTGAAAGCCTCAGTAGTTCCATTTTCCTGAGGATGGTAAGGTGTAGTTTTGTGGTGTGCAACCATAAACTCATCCAATAGGATCCTGATGGTCTCATTCAAAAAGTGTGTACCTCTATCACTTGTCAAGCTTAGAGGACATCCATATCATGTAAGAACATTCTCCCATAGAAACCTAGCTGTTGTAGCTGCCGTACAGTCTTTGGTAGGTGCTGCTTCTGCCCACCGTGTGAGATAATCTATGCAAGTAATGATATAGCGCAATCCAGTCCTATGCGCAGCTGGTGAAATAGGTCCTACAAAGTCAATGGCCCATTTCTCAAATGGTTCAGCACTAGTAATTGGTCTCAAAGGCATCTCATCTCTTTTCCCTGGTTTTCCTAGGCACTGACAATGATCACATGCCTTGCAATAGTCTTTACAGTCTTTATACAGTGTCTCCCACCATAATCCAACAATTAAGATCTTCTGGGTAATCACATCACCTACATAATGGCCTCCTGCAATACCACCATGAGCTTCTTCCATGATATCCTTGTGCTCATGCTCTAACACACAACGGCGTAATACTTCATCTCTGCCTAACTTGTAAAGGTCACCACTGATTAACATAAATGGTGTTGTGCATATAGAAAGATGCTTCTTTTCTAATGATTTCATCCCTTCTGGTGCCATACCTGTGCGTAGAAAGACAACAATGTCTTCTAGTTCCATGGGCACTCGTTGCAACCTGTATAACTATGCATCTGACATTGTTTCTTCAATCGTCTGTGCCTCCTCTCCCGTATTGATTCTAGATAAATGGTCTGGTCCAGAGTTGCTTTTCCCTGGTTTCACCACAACTGTGAAGTCAAATTCTTGAAATAGGAGCACCCATCTACATATGCACCCCTGTAAAACTAGCTTATTTACCAAGTACTTCAATGCCATGTGATCTATATAAAACACAAATGGTGTTGCTAACAGGTACTGTCAAAATTTGTATAATGCATAAATCATTGACAAAGCTTCACGCTCTGTAGTTGTATAATTCCATTCAGCAGGAGTCAGCTTCCTACTAGCAAAACAAATTGGATGATCAATAATACCTTCACCAGGTTGAGCTAACACAGTGCCAATGGCCATACCAGAAGCGTCCACATGTACATGAAATGGTTTATCCCATGATGGAAAGCGCAGAATGGGCACGGTAGTAAGTCTCTCTTTTAATATTTCAAACGTGCACTGTTGCTATGGTTCTCCCCAATAAAATGTACCTTTCCCCTTCAGTAGTTCTTCCAAGGGTGCTACAATTCTGGCATACCCTTTTATAAAATTTCTGTAATACCCTGTATGACCTAAGAATCCACACACCTCACTTTGACTAGTAGGTGCTTCCAGGCCTAAAATGACTGCAACCTTGGCTGGATCAACTAGAAAACCTTCCTTGCAGATGATATGTCCTAACAGTATCCCAAATGGCATAGAAAATATGCACTTCTTTATATTCAAAGAGATACTCAATTGTCTGCATCGTTCAAACATTAAGCGCAGATTGTCACAATGGTCTTTCACAAGCCCATATACTGTCCAGTCATCTAGGTAAACTTGTAAGAAGTTGTGAATAAAATCTTTGAATGCCTGAACAACTATTCACGAGAATACAACAGGTGCGTTCTTCAATCCAAAAGGCATTACAGTATAGGTGAAACTGCCCCATTCAGTTGTAAATGTTGTCTTTTCTTGATCCTCCTGAGCTATCCGAACCTGATGATACCCAGAAAATCTCATCTATGAAAGAATATATTTCACACCTGCAACTCCTTCTAGTATTTCCTCAGTGAAAGGTGTAGGGAACAGATTTGTGACACATGCAACATTCAGCTCCCTGTAGTCCACACATATCCTAATCCACCCATCCTTCTTGATACTGATCACCATTGGGCTAACCCATTCTGACTCATCAAGGGGCTTGATAATTCTAGATTTCAACATTTTATCAATTTCTTCCTTTACCTTTTCACACAAATTAGGATTCATCCTGTAGGGTCTCTTTCTAACTGTCCATGCACCGTCTTTAATTTTGATCTTCATTTCCCCAAGTGATTCATGTATGCCTTTAAGTTCATGATATCCTCTAGGGAATAAGTCCTGATAATCTCTGAGTAATTCGATGATCTTTGCTACCTCCGAGTCTGACCAGTAATCTCCAATTATGGCCTCCTTAGGCTCAGCCTCCGAACCTATATTCACCTTCTTTGTCTTCATAGGTTCATGGTAGGCACGCGTGTCCTTGTCTGCATTGTCCAAGACCTCGCGCACCCCATGTGAATGCTCAATATCCAAGTTTTCAACTTCCTCATCATCCACGATGTAAACCATCTTTCCTTTTTCTCTCTCAAGGAAAGCACACTCAAGTAGTTTGGAGTCTATTTCTTCTTCCTTTTCAAAACATGCTCCGAACTCTGTCTCACCAAATAATTCCTGAATATGTTCTTCTACTTTTGCACTATCTCCCATAGTTAAGCACTTGACAAATTTTAATGCCTCTGCTACCGGAGGTTGAGTCAAGAAATAATCAAATGTCTGAATCATACTTGCAGTCAAATTTTTCCAGTTCCCAGTTTCTCTATGTAGTTCTGCATATACATACCAAGCACGTGCACATCCTTGGAGTGTGAAATACAATTTATGCACCCAGAGTGATGGTGGTAATGCTTCCTGTCCTGCTATCCAGAGTCTCTCACACTGCTGAATGTGATGCTGAACAGGTTGATTACCATGATAAGTACAGATTTGCATAGGTGCATTGTTCCTTATAAACCTAGTAGATAAAGCTATTCCAATCTCTTCCCATTTTATAAGATTATCTCTGTGGACTGCCCACCAGCGTGCTACTATCCCATGTAGTGTATATACTAGCATCTCTCTCCTTGTAACTAGATCTGCCCACTGCATTTCCATTGCCTTCAGAAAGGCATGCAGAGCTTTTGTCCCTGTATACCATGGTACTGTACTTCCTATCCATTGTATTGAATGAAATCTATTTGTGCACATGACCATGCTTTTCACCTCATGCGCCTGACTAATTCATATGTACCATGAGCCCAATTGTCACAAGCAATACTCATAGTGTCACTAATAGAATGAGAATCCTCCCACTATAGAATGCCTTCTTTTGATGGCTCGTTGACCTCTGGGTCCTGAATAGTGCGTACATAGACTCTGTTTAAGTCCTCCTCACTGAGAGGCTCAACATAGGGTGTAGAATTCCCATCTGTCAATGGAATCACAACCCTCTCCTCCTTGTTTTCAAAGCTGATATATCCCTTATTGAATCTCAAGTCAACATTATTTGCATAACACCAAGGGCATCCAAGCAAGGCTGGAAAATTGTCTACTTCTGCAAGTGCTAATACCTCAAAATCCCCAGTAAACTTGGCCCCTTGTATAGTTATAGATGCATCCTTCAACACTCCTATGGGGGTGGCCTTAGTCTGGTTCACCATGAACAACACATTAGATGATGGATGCAATGGAGGCCTCCCCATTTGTACCCAAGCATCTAATGTCAGCACATTTACTTCCACACTTGTATCAATCAATATGTTTCTCAATAGCCACCCATCCACAACAGCATTCAAAGTAATTTCCTTGTCATAATCAATGCTATCAGGGGGAAGATTTGCATGTAGAATCTATCATCTAGTCTCAAGACTTACGCGTGAGTGTTCCCTTTCAACCAACTTCCCAATAGTGGAATAATGTTCTCCTAGTGCAACATCTTACATACCTCCCACAGATCATCGATATCAGTTTGGACTGTCTCTGACACTTTCTTTTGTTCCTTTAGGTACTGTATCTCACCCTGAAGATTCCTTAGCACTTCCATGGTATCCTGGTAAACTTCTTTCTGATGAGCAGGATCTGGATACCTCACGTGTAAAACTTCCTCCTTGGTAATCATAGGCTTCTAGTGGAATGCCTCTCACGCACGCAGCTTCAACACATGTAGTGATCTTTACTGTCAATGCCTCAAGTCCTTCTGGTTATCTTGGGCATCCATTGGTCTTCTACCATGTGCTCATTCTTTGAACCATCCCAGGTGCCCTTTGTTTTCTTGCTTATGTTGTTTACTCAGATGCTCATATAAGGCCGAGCACTCTTCATAGCTATGGTTCTTTCCATAGAAAAAACATGCATTGTTCTGAGGACATTCACACCTATAGTGATAAGGGGATCCACATGTATAACATGTTCCATGAGGAAACTCTCCTCTTCCTCCACCATGGCCTCATCCTCCATATCCACCATGATATCCACATCCTCTTCCATGACCTCCTTCAAAACACCCCTCATTCCTGTCATAGCACATTTGATTATGATCCCAATCTTGGTGCTCATTCCTACCCTTAGAATTATCTGTTATACTTGTCTATCATACTCCAATGTCTATAGCATCATGGATCTGACCAATCAACCAAAAATCCTCAGTATCATGGGTCGTGGACCTATAAATCTTGCAAAAGCAAGATACATTCTTCCTTATCATGCATTGTAACAAAGGACAGTGACTAGCATCATGATTCAAATGGAAAATTTCACAGTCCAATAATAATGAACGTACAGATCTGTGAGGACAACTATCCTTGGTGTGACCTTCCACTTCACAATCTGTACACCAAATTCCTAAGCACATTTTTCATGGGCTAAATTTTCTGATAGCTTTTCTAACTACTTTTCCATAGCTGCAATCTATGCCTCTAGAAACATACTAACACCAGTGTCAATGCTCCCAACTACCTCAGCATGCAAAGCTACTTCCAGTGCTTTACATGGATCCGTGTATGTCTTATGTGACAACGCCCTCCTAAAAGGTGTAATCAATCCTCCAATGAACCACTGTGCATGTTGGCTAGCATGTATATCATAAGACAACTTAGATAGAAGTGTCTTAAAATGAGCATCATACTCACGTACACTTTCAGTAGTGCCTTGCTTGATATCTTTGAGTGCACTTATACTCTTCTGCTCAAACTCAGGAATATGGAACTCTTTTAAGAAAGCATCCCTCAATGCTGTATAATCCACACAAGTTTGATCAGGGTCAAATTTCCTATACCAGTTGTGCACACACCCCTGTAATGTAGTAGCGAATTGACTTGCCTTTCACTCAGTAACTATAATCCCCTTAGTGCACCACAAAATTTCACACATATGCACATGTTCGGAAGCATCCTCTATACCTCTATACTCTAGGAGATGAAGGGACATCTCCATATAGATATTCTATGGTTGCTGCGGACCTTGACCACCTGATCCAGAACCCCCTGGGTTTCCTCTGCCTCCAGAACCACCAGATCCACTAGAACTAGAACCACCTATACCTCCTGATCCTCCACCTGTAGCTGGAGTAGGACCTGTAGATGTACTCCCCTGTGCTCTAATAGTAGTACTATACTGAACCCCTACAGTCTATGAGGTAGCTCCACTTCCAGAGGTGAATCCAACATTCTGCGTGCTCACATTCTGTGTGGATGACATGCCCAAGAATGCTCCTCCATATAACATTGAAGTTGTCTGTCCTGCCATTGATGTACTTGATCCCTGACTTACTCCTACTCTCCTACTTCCCAAGTTAGCTTGCTGAGTACTTGTCGTACTAGATACTGAAAAACCAAGCACAAAGACTAGGTCACCAGGTGGATTAAGATGCGTGCCTGTGGACCAAGTAGTCTCTTGTTGGCATACTTCCATGCGAGGCCGAGAAGGGATCTCTATCATGCTTTCCAAGATGGGGGAGTTCCTGATGCTCTGGCTCCACGTCCTCTACGTGAGCCATAAATCCTTCATGAGCCATCTCTCTCCTCAATGCCATACTTTTTGCAATGGAACACTGCTTCTCTATTTCCCTCTCGCGTGCCTCATTATACTTAAGCCACCTTTCCTCTCTCTGATTTTCCACCACTAGGTCCACCATCTTAATACCAAACCTGTTCCTACCTTCACACATGGTGAAGTTTAGTTGGCCATCGGTTTACTCTCTAGGTTCAAAGTTACCATCAAGATCTTGATCGCTAGTGGAATACCATGCAAATACATTCCTCTTGGATACCTCAAAAACTAAAATTCAGTGACCTCTGGGCAAGAGTACGTCGAAATTGAATATTCCAGAATATAACTGTTTAGAACACCACAAAACCACGTATCCACCACACGAGTCCAAATTAGATCAGCATCATAAAGAGCCTGAAATTCTTCCTGTGTCCAAACAAGTGCGTGATATCTCCAATTCCACTGAGATGCATAAGCCGTAAGCCACTCATAAAGTTCTACTGGAAAGATAGCAAAAAAGCTCTCATATAAGTTTTCATATAGGTTCTATTCTACCCAAGTGCGTGCGTTAAACTCAGATCCACTGCTGAACCGTCATGCATATTCTTCCTCCAGATCATGTATCCATTCCTCAATACTTGCTAGAGTTAACTGGTACATCTTCATCACGAACCATCCTGAAAACAACTGAAAAAGAGGTCCCGGCAATGGAACCAATGATGCAGCCTAGAATTTGTAAGATAACACCCTAGTCACATTGGCACATCACTCAGCCTAGACTGAGCGCTCACCTGAAGCACAAAGGTACCAGGTCCCTCTTTAGGGTTGCTGTAACAGGATGACACATAATGAAGAAAGAACCATAAAGACTCATGACTAATCCATCATTCTATAGTGCATGCTACCCACAGATCTATGAAAGAATGAGCTTAAACAGTAATCATGATTAAATACTAACATGCACTACTCAATTACATAGAATGACACTTAGATTCAGCCAATATCCTCCATCTATTAATAAGTATAGAAGCTCCTTACAATACTGTCAATTCATCTTAAGGCGCATATGAATCTGATACACATATTCAGAATCATACATACATGCCTATATCCCTCTGATACATCATACAAATCTCTCTTTTACTATGCACCTAACCATCATATATATAGGGTGGGGACTTTCCCTTCACCTCTTAACTACTCCAGAAATAGGTCACATGCTATTAATAGCCACATAACATTTACAATTATAGCCACACATGCAAGTGCGCTATCTATAGTCCTCTTACAGATAACTAAAGTGTTCATTCCATTCTTAGCTTGCCTCCATGCATAGATGTTTGAACTTCTCTTCTAGATATAGACAATGCTTGGTGTGCACTTCTCTACATCGTTGATGTGTTCCACACGCCATCTTCCAAAAATAGATCCTCATGCCCAAAATCGGCTAAGTCCTGAAATCTGAACCTACCTTCCACACGCGGGTCCTTCTTGTCCTTCCATGCCTTCAATCCTGGCCTTCTACCTCATGCAGAATCCTTGTGTGATCTTTTCCAAGTATTCTTTGGAGCACAAACTTAATAAATCCCTAAATTCTTCATAAAATTCTATTGTAGCCAAAGATAACATATTAAAAACTGTATTAAAATAATTCAAATGATCTACTACTAAAATATTTTCAGACATATTCATATTAAACAAATTTTTCATTAAAAATATCTTCTTAGTGACCAAGGGTTTTTCGTATAACTTCCCTAATGCATCCATAAATTCTTTTGTAGTATTTTCATTTGAAACATTAAATAATAATGATGCAAGACATAGCCGGATTGTTCCAAGTTCCTTCCTATCCATAAAATCCCACTCTACATTTGTCATGCTCAAGGGTTTGTTCCCTTTCTCATACAACGCAATATAAAGATCCTTCTTATAAAGGTAAGATTCCATCCACATATTCCAAATACTAAAAGTATGCCCATTGAATTTATCAACATTTGATCTTCCATAATTTTTCATAGCTCCCACTCAAGCTAAAAATTTCCCTAAAATTCAACATTTTAGCAAATCAAACCAGGGTCTAATACCAATTTTGAGGAAATAAATATGTGGAACAATCCCACACAGAATCACAATAGTAGAAAATAATATGAAAAAAAATATTATAGATCTGAAATAAAAATGTAGAAAATAAAATAACATAACAAAGAGACAATATTTAACATGGTTCACTCAATTTGGGATACTTCCACCAAGAATCACTTGCTCAAATTTTATTACAATCCACCTCTTTCTCTCAACACAATAACCAAATCTATTTGGATTTGTTCTCAACAAACTCTCTTGAATTCACACTTGAAATCACACACATATACAATGATATGTCATCCCTACATCAATAGGCAACTACTTAAGCAATTTTACAATACCGTGGGTACCAAAACCATGGGCTAAAACTACCCCATAAACATATGGGTCAAAAATCCTGCCCATATGAGAAGAGCATCCTTCTCAAGATATTGGGAACATTTTTTGAGGCCAAAAAACTATGGAGAGTATACAATAATTTTAGTGTACAATATTCAACACTTCCACACATGAATATAGGCTCCAAAACATAACATGGATTTGGAAAGTAGCTCCAAGAAGTATTTTCTATGTGATTTTTTACCGAAAGGGTTTCCACATAAATCTTATGTTATGTAATTTTTATATCTTATGTGATTTCTTTTGTTGTGGGTGTTAATGTTTAAATAAGTGAAAATTTGACTATAACTGATTCACCCCCTCTTAGTATAAGCATGTTTTCATCAAGTTTATCAACTCCTCCTCTCTTGGTTACAATGCCCACATCCTCTACAATTACAAATCCCATGGACTCATACACACGCTCTTCATAGTAGTATTTGGTTACCTATTTTTTCTATCTTAACTAACAAGCCAAACCTCAAAGAGAGGAAGAAGGTATTTCTACCATAATAATTATATTTTAGCATGTTAGATCCAACTACTTCCCAAACTGAAAAGAAGGTGAGGATACTTTCTCATGTCAATGTTGATCAATCTCGAGAAATATTTGGTGAGATCGTTATGACAGCTATAGATATGAATAAGGAATATATAACTATCTTGGATTATTAGATAACAAAATTTTCTATAAGAAAATATACAATAGAAGGGGTCAAGAAGGATGTGGAAGTTTCCTTTAGTAACCTACTTGGAAATATAGACAAGGCTAATGTCATGAAGAATTAACTAAGGATGAAAGTGGAGTAGTTAACAACCCTTCTATTTATAATCACCCGGCCTACCTAGAATATCATGCTTATAACAACAATATTGGATGCATCATCCATCATAGCAGTTGAGAAGATAAGACAAGAGGGAAGGGTTATTAATGACTGGATTGAAAGACTTATTAGGAATGGATAAAAATTGATAGAAGAATACATAAAATTCCATGATGAAATTTAAAATACAAAGCTAATGGTTGGGATGATGAGAAATGAATTTGAGGAGGAGAGAAACCATTTGGAATTCACTCTAGAGGCTCTAAGTGAATTAAATAGGCTATATTATGACCCTAGTCAAAGAAACTATGACTAAATAAAGGGTTACACACTATGAATTATATGATGTCATTGAGTTTAGTGTTTGGATATTGATTGAAGAAAATGAAAATTTTTAAGAGGAAAGAAGACAAGGAATAGACGCCACCTCGAAATTGGTGATGAAATAGCTAAGTTTCCTTTCTAGTTTCATGACGAAAATATAAATGCACTACAATCCAATACCATCTTCACTAATTTTAAAAGCTTAGCTGAAGGAGATTTAAGATCATAGAAAATCACTAATTTGTAATCAATTCTAAAGATGGTTTTGTATCAAAATGATTTGAATAATTTGGTGAAGGTTATGAAAAGCTTACAAAGGCTTCTAGGAATATTGATTAGTGTAGATAATACCTGTGATGCTTTCAATTAATATTCATATGGTCTAGATGAAAAATTTGTTTAAGAAATGATACAAAGATACCATTAATATCAACAGAGAAAAAGTGTTGTAGAATATAAGGTCATTGATGTCTCAACTAATAAAGGATCACTGTTATCCAAAATGAGCCCCTTGCTCATTTTTTGGCTAACTCCCTTCATTCTTCCCTCTCTTGTGCCTCAATCATAATTTTTTTCTTTTCAGGCACTCAAGACCTTCCGAAAATGGAACCATTGGATAGAGATTTTTCTCAGCTTTCTAGAAAGGTAAATTTTTCCTCCTAACTCCATGTTATTTTGAAGTTATGGCTCGGCAGAGTTTTTGTGGGAAATTTTCCCCTGAAAGGCCCGCAGCCAGTAATATCGTGTCACGTTTCCTCGGGAGTGGTGGAGGACGGAGGTAAACTTGGAATTTTTACTAAGTGATTTGGCAAGTTTTCAAAAGGAATATTTCACCCCGAAGGCCAGTCAATGAATGAGATGCTGCCATGTGTCAAAGGAAAAGAAATTGGGAAAATTTTCTAAGGGTTGATCCAAGCAAAATTTTTGATGCTAGGCCCGCATCGAATCATATTGTGCCACGTGTCTTTAGAGGAAAGGGGGTGGTGGAGGGCGGAGTAAAAATAGAAAATTTGACTAAGTGATTAGCACCATGGAAAAATCTCAAGGAAAGGCCCGCACCCAATCACATCATGCCACGTGTCCTTAGGCCAAGGGAGTGGCGGACGATGGAGGAAAGATTGAAAATTTAGCAAAGTGATCGGCAAAGGCGCAATGTAAAGTTTTTGGCCCACCGCCCCGCTGACCAGTCAGAGCTCGCCACATGTCCCTAGGGGGTCAGAATGTCAGAGCGCGGGGGGAGATTGGGAATTTTTCCCAAAGGTAGGCGCAAAAGGAGATATTTTCCCCCAGGGCCCATGCCCAATGGGAATGTGCCACGTGTCCATGTGGCGGTAAAATGGAGAAGACAGGCCTGCAGGGAAAAATGGAAGGAGAAGGTCCGCAGATAATAGGGTTCTGCCACATGTCTAAGTCAGAAAATGGTCAAAAAATGATGAAAAATTTAAGAGGAAATGCCTGTGGTTAATCACCTCTTGCCACGTGTCCTCAGGCCATCAGCCCGGTGGAGAATTTTTGGAAAATTTTCCAATGACCAAACCGGCGGAAAATGAAGCACAGAAGGCCCACGTCCAATCAGAACGTGCCACATGGCACCGAAGTAGCAAAGTGCGGGGATTTTTTGGGAAATTTTCCCAAATGCAAAAAAGTGGGAAAATTTCAAATTTTTGGCCCACCAACCCGTTTTGGCCCTGTTTTTTCCTAAATTTTCAAATGGCCATAACTTTCGATCTAGATCTTAGTTTTTCACGTTCTTTATATCAACGGAAAGCTGGTGAAATTATCTACAAGATTCTGGGCTTGATTTTTTATTTTAATGGATTTTGGAGAGATAAAATTGAAAAATACCTCGGGCATGTGGTAATGAACAAATATGACATTTCAACCACCATTTTTTATGAAGAATGGCTCGCATTCTCTCCCAGCATGGTGAAAAATATTAGGGAATGGACATGTAAGGATGCCCATGCTTTTTTATTGCATTTTTGGTTAGTGGTTGAAGCTCTCTCATGTTTTCCCACGTCTCTCTCTCCTGGGCTCGGTTTTGGTAGTGTAAAAGCCAGATTTGGCTCATTTTTGAAAGGTTGAACATTTTTCATGTATTTCAGGCTCCCTTTTTCACCTCAAAGAGTGATTTTGTGGAATATCATACCTCCTCCAAGACTGCAACCTATTTTTTCCTCTTAGATGTTGTAATGCATGTGTTTTTGATGTTGGAAATGACAATGCAAGCTCTGTGAATGAGTTTTAATCCTCTATTTGTGTTGTTTGCTTCATCTTTGACATTTCATTACATTTTATCAGTTTGTGCATGATGTTTTGTTGCATTTCTGTGACCTGTGTCAATCTACAAAAGTAAAAATGCTCACCACTCCTTTGGTGCATCACCTTATTAGCATTAGTTTCAGTTTTTGCATTCTTTATCTCTATCCCCTTTGGAATTTAGAGTAGGATCTTGAATTCAAACCCTTTGTAACTTGCAAGTAATATACCTGATCAGAGGAGTTGAGGAACCAACCTCTAATCTGGAGATTCTTTTCCCATTTTTACAATTCCCACACTTGGGGAAAAGATTCAATGTTGTGCAATCACACTGGATGTCTAAAGTGTCAAACTAGAAATCTGATCAACATCCAGGGGTGCTGCTGATTTGCACCAACAATCACATAAGGAAAAATAAAACAAGGAAGAAAACTGATTTTTTTATGTATTATCTAATTATTCCTAGACATGTAAATTTTCAAGATGTTTTTACATCCTACAAATCAACATGTATATTGACTTGGTCATTTTACATGGTAACCAGTTAATAGGTATTAATTAAGTAGATATATTAATTATTATTTATAGTACTTGGAATTAGTCAAGGGGTGTAAATATCCCTATTTATTCTTTATCTCTCTCTCATCTATAAATGTAAGAATGCTCAAAGCATTTAGGTAATTTTTACAGATGCAAGAAATAAATTTTTACATTTTGAGTAAAAAGTATTTTCTAGGATTTTATGAGGAAATAATAAAGTTTGTATTTTGTTTCTCTTACAATTAAGGAATAAATAGTTCTAAAATTTCAAACTTTTTGTTGAAGCATTTTTAGACATTCATTTTCTCATTACCAAAAAATCATTAGCTAGCAAAGACTAGACATGAAATATTATCCTATTAATGTAACTGTTGAGGTGGTTGGGGAAATAAAAGAGATTATTGAAGAGGTAGAAGATGATTATAAAGAATCCAATTATGTTGATGAAACCAATGATGAGCCAGTTGGTGACTCTAATATTGGGTACTTGAAATATGAGAAATATGATATGATGATTCTTTGAATGATATAAACAACTGATCCTTTGCTATTTTTACTCATTTATAGAATTAGAGAAAGGAAGTATAAAAGTAAAAGGATAAGGCAAAAGAAAATAAATATCCAAATGTGACCCCAAATGTCATATAAAGAACTCCTTTTCTAGTTCAACCAAAAGAGAAGGCTTCTCAGTAAAATAAATATCTTTGTTGGAATGTTGAGTTCTAGGTGTTTTCATTAATGTAAAGTATCATTAATGAAAAAGAGATTAATGTATTAGTGTCATAATATGATTAGGAGGTTGATGACATGGAGATTCAGATGCCTCCATGATGGCATGATCTAACAAGCCTAGTTAGGTGACCTAACTTGCCTACTTGATGGTACATGATGGTTTGAATGGCTTGGTGATTTGAGTAACATGATAATAGAATGGAGATAATTATTGGAGATTTTTTAGGAACTCACATGAGTTTCATGGTGCAGGTATAGCTTGAAGACCCAGTTTCAGGTGCTCATCTAGACCTAGTCTAGGTGCTTGGAGGCATGAGGATGAGTTGTAGAGTCATGTGAGATAATGGAGGAATTTAGGTGAGTTATTCAGGTTTTATCAATGTTTTTAGGTCCTTTATGAGTGCTAGGAAGTATAGCTACGAGTTTTTTATACTTGTTCATGGAGCACACTAGGCCTAATCCTAGTGTTTGGAGACCTAATTAGGCATGTTAGGAACTTGCAGGTGTGTGTGAGTTCTTAAGATAAATTATGGAGGTATGTTATGTTGTTTTCATCATGTAGAGGTAGTATTAAAAGGTTTAACAACAATTTATAATGTTATTTTAGTTGATCATATCCTAAACCATGTAAAACTCCAAAGGCTAGTCATGTAAATGAGATTGGTTGATAAGATGTAGAGCCATTTGTGAACTTCTGATGATTGGACATATTACTGGGGTATGTCATGATGCTATGGGAAAAAATTCATGTTTTCATGATGATACATTTGTAAGTTATATTATTTTTGTGAAACATGGTGTTTGAGAAGGTAATTTCTAGATCGTGTTGCTACTTATAATGCTCACCCTAGATTGTGTGATTTACATGGGACATTATGGCTTTCAGGGATGATTTTACATTAAGTTAAGAAGGTTTAACAAAAATAATAAACTCATTTTATCATCACATTTTTATAAATAAATTTTAAGAAGGTAAATAACCTTTTGTTTTCTTGAAACCCTAAAGTAAAATCCCATAAAGGTATTATAGAACATGTGGTGATGAGTGGACCACACTCAAACATGCTTTTTACTGAAGAAGTTTAGTTTGTGGAAAAGTTATTTAAACAAGGTGATAAATAATTTAACATTTATTTTATCCCTAGATTTATTGTAGATGTTCATGATAGTTTATGATCATGGTGGAGGTCCTAATTGACAAAGTGTGCCCTATTTATGAGAATTAGCTTTTGGGGTAGTTTGGAGCATTATATGGTAAAAGTGGAATTACAGGAGCTACATGTGAAGTTAATAATTGGTTCAAATTTTTTGTAACACTGGTGCAAAGAGATCTCTAATGATGTATCAATTTTTTTTTGATAAGGTATGAACAAGTTATGACGATATATTTGAAGGTCAAAATCTGGAGTATGCCTAGTTAAACAAGGTCTTGAGTTGCTTAATGAGGTAAGGTTATGGTTCTGAGTTCTTGATGATTGTTTAAAATTTATAAGTGCTTATAAAACTTGTCTAAGGGTTTTCCATGCTTTGGTCAAGCTTGGAAATTATTTTGGAGGTGTTAGAGCAAGTTGACCTCAAGACTATTCTTAAGTTCAAAAAGCCTAAAAGAGTAGTTTCAGAGATGGACCTGGTTTAAGGCCTTCCACTTAGATTTGGAAGTAAATGTAAGGTGTTATGGAAATTATATTTAGATATATTTACAATGGTATTTTTGTTTTATTATGATTATGAGTTTCTATTGGTAATCCAACTCAATTTTTGGAGATAAATATTGTTTGTTTCTCAGGACATGATTGTTATTGCTAGGAAATAGAGGTAGATGATGCATGAGATGGATTATTTGATGCTTTATATTAGTTTCAGAATTAAGAGGCGTGAATTTTTTTCCTATTAAATTTTATTTGAGGTATTTAAAGTGGTAGAAAGGGTAGTTTTGGGTAGTTTCAAGTGACCTAGTTGCAGAAGCTCCTTCGAGGTGCTACAATTTGATTTTTGAAATCCTATGAGATTTTGATGACCTTAAGGTCATGATATTTCCATTGTTATACTTAACTTGCATGGATGATATCATTTTATGTGGTTTTGGATTCATTCTAATGACTAGTTTTGGGGCAACGTAGTTCTGCTTGTCCTCAGAGGGTTTCATGGCATGAGATGTTGATGTAGAGTGTTTCATGGTTTCTAGAGTTTTGTTAAAGGATTGATTGCAACATGTCTAAGTATTTTCCATGTTTTGGTGAAGTTTTTTTTTCTCTATAATGTTACATATTTTTGGCGAGTTAGGATCTTGAATAATCATGGTGATGGTGTTTACGTTTTTTGTTCATCCATGTGATGGGTTCTGAGTTGTTTTTTAGCTTATTTTGTGCATTTGGGCATGGCCAACCTAAATGAGTCTATTATGAATGTTTTTATAATGTTTTGGGATTTTATTAAAATGTATTTTTCCATATTACATGATGGATCCTAGAAAAATTCATGTTTGAGCATCATGACGTCATGGTATAAAGTGCAAGTTGTAAATCGCTCAAATTTGAGTTAATTATGAGTGTGAGAGGAAAAAGTGTGAGCTAAAGGGAAGAGAGTGATAAGGTATATGAGGGAATATATTGTAACCAGTTGAGAGAGCATGGAAAAGAGTGTGTGGATATGTTCTGAGAGTGTTTTCAATGGTGTTGAAGTCCATAGGTCACTAAGGGATGAATCATCTTGGTGAATAGATATCTAGAGTGAGATTGACCTAGACAGAGATGTTTTGAAGGGGGAAGTGAGAGTGGGCTTCAATGGTGTCATCATCAGTTTTTGTCAGCAAGAAGACATCAAAGTTGAAAAACATTTTAATGTGGATTTGGTTAGGTGTATTGATTCATCTTAGGGGGTTGATAGCCTCCTTGTAGGAGTTGGTGTTTCTATTAAATCTAGGGGTTGGTGCTCCTTATGGGGTTGGTAACTTAACTTTATCAGGGGTTGGTGTTCCTTGTTGAGTTGGTACTCAAATATATGTTAAAACATATACTCTAATAAAGTTGTGTTTCAGTGGTTTTTCTTCCCCTTGAGGTTTTCCCACTTACATATTATTTTATTGTGTTGATGTGCTCTCATTATTCTGGTTATATGGTTGAATATTCTATGTGGATGCATGATTAATGGTTAATTGAATGGTTAATGGATTAAGAATGATAATTTGAAGTGGATAAAAAGTTTTATTTCTCACTGATTCACCCCCCTCTCATTCTATTGTTATTCCAGAAATTGGTATCAAGAGCAAGGCCTTTAAGATAAGCTTAATCAAGTTTGAAAGGAGATCCTTTGAAGCACATAAATGACAAAGTCAACAAATTGGTTCCTCTACTTAGCAAAGCATCCTATGTTTGATGGAGACAACTCATAGCTTTTTGGAGGATCTGAGGATGAGGAACTCACATCATGTCTTTGGGATTTGATATATGGAAATTAATGTGGATAGATGGATACACCATTCCTTCAAAACCTCCAACTGATGTAATAGGTGACAAGAAGTTGATAGTAATGAAAATTCTAAGGCTATGAATGTTATCTTGTGTGGTTTAGCAGAGTCAGAGTTTTGTCAAGGTGATGTAATGTAAATACAGCTAAGGCTATGTGGGAGAAAATTCAAGTCCTGTATGAAGGAAACTCCAAGGTCATAATTACTAATCTCCAAACTTTCATAAATCAGTTTGAAGGCCTTAAGATGAGTGATGAAGAGTCTATTGCTGCATATTTTCTTAGAGTTGACAAGGTTTTAAACACCATGAAAGGGTTAGGTGAATATTTGAAGGAATAAGTTATAGTTCAAAAGGTTTTGAGTTCTATAATCCCAAGTTTAAATCTAAAGTGTCTTCTTTTGAAGAAGCCAAAGATTTATTCTCTAGAAGATGGATGGTTTGCATAGAACCCTAACAGTGTTCATATGAGATGATAATTCATAATGAAAAAAATGTAAAGAAGGAGATAGATTTCAATGTTGAGAAGAATAAAAAGGATGATAATAATAAGGTTTATGGTGTTTCTCATGATTTTGATGATGATAGGTTATTTTCCATGGTTGTTGGAAAATATATTTTTGGCTATGGTAAGTTATGAGGCCATAAATTGGCCATAAATTACCATTATTTTTTCCTTCCAAGTTACCTTTGAAAGTGGATTTAAATGTAATCTAGGAACTTATAGTTTGCTTAAGATAGAGTATATGATATATATATTTTTAATTCTTTATAAATATTTTGTTATCTATCTTGTTGACTAATCCTATTGATTATTTGGGAAAAGATGCTAAGTCTTGTGTATGCAGGCCATAAAAGAATGATAATGATAGTATTGGGAAAAGTGGAGTTGATCATGAATAATACATTTAAACTCAAATATGATTTCATATTCATATTCCTCTCAAAAAATTATGCAAGTTAAAACAAAGAATCATCTCAATATGAGGTCGCATGCAAAAGTTATAATTGTTTTAAGTTAGCTCTTGAACTTACAGATTTAGTTCCAAAACTTGCAGGTTTAGTTCCAGAAATCGTAGATTTCAATTTCATCCAGAACTTATATCAATTGAATGAAAGTTAGTTCTGAAACTTTCAATTCATGGAAAAATCAAATTTAGTTTCGTAACTTGCAGATTTAGTTCTGGAACTTGCATAAAAGGAATGACAACTTTAGTTTTGGACTTGCATCAACAGAATGATAGTTTTTGAGGGATTGTGAAAACTCAGATATTCCAATGGAAAATCTGAGAGAGGTTTTTGTTCATAGAAATGTGTTTAGCAAAAATATCATTCAGATTTGCTACAGGTTTTACCAATTAAGAGAGATCTAACTTTTAGTGAGCTGCAGTCTGAGGAAAAGTGTATCAGACGAGCACTAAAATTTCCATAAATAGACATAGAAAATTCAAATAGAAAATATGCGAGAGATTTTTGTTCATAGAAATGTTTTTAACAAAAAAAACATTCATATTTTCAAAAGTATTACCAATAAAAAGAGATCTAACTTTTAGTGAGCTGCAGTCCGAGGAAAAGTGTATCAGACGAGCACTAAAAGTTCCATAAACAGAAACAGAAAATTCAAATGGAAAATCTGAGAGAGGTTTTTGTTCATAGCAATGTGTTTAACAAAATCCACATTCATATTTTCTACAGGTATTACCAATAAAGCGGGATCTAAATTTTAGTCAACCGAATTTTGAGGAAAAAGCGTATCAAACAAGCGTCAAAAGTTCCACAGTCAAAAACAACAAAGTCAAATGGAAAATCCAAGAAAGGTATTTGGTCAAAATCATATTTTGAGGAAAATCCTCCTTCCAATAATGTATAGGAATAAAATCATTATGATTCTTGCTACAAAATATCAAGGAGAATATTTGGGAGCAAACCTTCCTAAAATAAGTGAGATAAGATTTGACTCCGATAATATATATCTCTCTCCATATTTTGTGGAGATGGAGATCTTAGTTGTTAGGATTAGAATAAAGATAAGATTAGATTGTATCTCCCAAAATAAGGAGTTGGTTGGATGCATAAATTATAAATACAACCTTCCACACTTAGATATGTAATGCTTTTCTCCAAAGAAATAAAGATCTATTCTTTCCTCTCAAATATTTTGTAGTTTTAATATCTCAGAAGTATAATTTAAATCCTCTTCCAAGGAATGAGTTGGCCACTCATTCCAAGAAAGATGGATCTTTGTATTTATGTTTATGTTTATTCATTTGTCTTTAATTCATTCTATTGTATTTTTTTTATCTTTGTATTGTGAAAATTCATTCTGTTGTCAACCTGCAGGTGTTTTATTCAATTATGTTTATATTTAATTCAGAAATTTCGTTTATGCAAGTTTCATTTCTTTCATGTAACATTTATTTATGCAAGTGTGATTTCCTTTATGAAAGTGTTCCTTTTAAAAATATTCATGTAAACTTTATTTCTGCAAGTGTGCCTTCAAATTTCTACAAGTGTGATTTATTTTATGCAAGTTTGGTTTGTGTTTAAAAAAGTTATTTTCCAATATTTTTTCTCTTAATGCATACAGCCTTCGGACACCAACCCGGATTGACATTATTAATGGCAAGGATTGATGACCCTCATCACTCTTCTCATGAGCCATTGGTATAAAGGCTCATACTTTCTGAAATATGGAAGCTCATATAATTGGTAGACTTAAATTGTTTTCAGAAGTTTCTCACCTACATCATCATAAACCAACATGTCATCTGCCATGTGTTTTTTTTGTCTTCATGTTGAGTTGGGCATTGAGTTCCTTTTTATTTTCTGTGTTCCTATGGTTATATTCTCTCACTTTTCTTTTTCTTATATGCGAATCCCACTCCTGGCCAACTATGATGCCCTCTTGATATTGCATTTTTAAAAAATTACTTTGAGGTGCCATCTCTTCCTCCTCTACAACTACCTTCTTCTTCCCCTTTGTTCCCACTATAGCTGATTTCTTGGGTGCCATTTTTACCTTGCAATCCTTATGTAGACACTTTTCTCTTCAAATCTGTAATGCCCAACTCAAACCCTAGTTTGAGTTAGCATTCCCTAGGTGAAATCATATGCCCTAGCTCCTCTCTGTCATCTTGCTTTACTCAAACCCTTCACCACCAAGGATGCAAGATTATTTTACACACAAATATGTTTGTCATGTATGGTTTCACACCCTTCGCACCTAAAATCGATTACTTGGATCTTCACACTTAGTTCTTTCTCAAAAACTCTTAATCACAATGGTAAAAATGAACTCACATCACATCCTTATATAGATGATTGTAGCCTAGAATTTACCATATAACACCCTAGTCACACTGGCACATCACTCAGCCTAAACTGAGCACTCACTTGAAGTGTGCAAAGGTACCAGGTCCCTCTTTAGGGATGCTATAGCAGGATGTTAGTGTGATGAAGGAATAAACATAAAGATCCATAACTAAACCATCATTCTACAATGCATACCATATTCAGATCTATGAAAGAACATGATTTAAACAGTAATCATGATTGAATCAATAACATGCACCACTCAATTACACACATGAATGGCACTTAGATTCAGCTAATATCTTCCATTTATTAATAAACCTAGAATCTCCTTACAATAATGTCAATCTATACCAATGGTTACATGGATCTGGTACAATAATCCAATAATATGTGCATATCTGTATATCTCCATACATACATCTCTCTTCTACACTTTCTATATCTATATCTTATATTATGTACTTCACATCATATATATAGGGTGGGGACTTTCCCTTCACCACTTATCTATTCCAAAAATAGACTGCATGCTATTAATAGCCACGTGCCATTCATAGGCATAGCCACACATGCAAGTGTTCTATCTATAGACCTCTTATAGTTAACTGAAGTGATAATCATATTCTTAGCTCATCTCCATGCAAAAATCTTCGATCCGACCCTCTAAAGATAAACAATGTATAGTGCACACATCTCTACATCGTTTGTGTATTACGCATGTCATCTTCTAAAAATAGGTCATCATGCTCAAAATCAACTAAGTCTTGAATACTGAACTATTGCCCTCCACGCGTGGGTTCTTCCCAATCCCTCCGCGCCCTTGATCTTGGATTTCTCTCCCACGCGGACCTCTTGTGTGATTTCTATCAAGTGTTCTCTGGTCAACATTACCCCACACTAATCTCATTTTTGTCCCGACAATGGTTACGTCAAAAAATTGAAGTAAAGAATAGAATAATGGAAAGAATAAGAATGGAAGAATTTAGATAAATAAATAAGTTTTATGAGATTATGAGGCAGCCTTCTCTGCATCAGTTTGAAGTATGAACTTTGGATACTCCTCCTTTATTCCAGCCTCCAAGGTATGCCATTCAGTGAGATATTGTTTGGCTTTCTATGGAATGTCCACAAAAATGGATTCCAACTCTTCCCTTGTAACCTCTCCTTTTCCATTCAAAAGAAACAACACAATATGCTAGACATCAAGGTCATTCTTCCTTTTAGAAGATCCATCTTTTGTGTAATGAGCTTCTGAAGCTCTTCCAGCCGAGTTTTATGCGGCTCTTGTGCTGCTGTCAGAGCCTCTCACTTTTTCTTAACTATTGACAATCTTTCTGTGTGGCCCAATGTCTCATCCTTCATTACTTTTTGGACCTCATTCTTTTCTTCTATGGTATTCATATTGGTAAGTCCCTCTGGAGTTGTGCATATATTCAAAGCCTAGTCTACTTTCTTTAATTTTTTGTGCTTCCTCTGTTGAGTGAATTCTAGACAAGTGGTTTGGTCCAGAATTACTTTTCCCTGGCTTCACCACAACCGTGAAATAAAACTCTTGAAATAGGAGTACCCATCTACATATGTACCCTTACAAGATTGGTTTGTTTACTAAATACTTCAATTCCATGTGATCTATATAAAATACAAATGGTGTTGTCAGCAAGTACTATCAAAACTTGTGTAATGTATAGATCATTGAAAAAGCTTCGCGCTCTGTAGTTGTATAATTCCTTTCAGCATGATTCATCTTCCTACTAGCCAAACAAATTGGATGATCTATAATACCTTTTCCATGTTGAGCTAACACAATGCCAATGGTCATGCCAGAGGCATCCATATGCACATGAATCGATTTATCCCATGAGGAAAAACATAGAATGGACATGGTAGTAAGTTTATTTTTTAATATCTCAAACGTGTGCTACTGCAGTTCTCCCATATAAAATGTACCTTTCCCTTTTAGTAATTCTTCCAAGGGTGCAACAATTTTGGCATACACTTTAATGAATTTTCTATAATATCTTATATGACCTAAAAATCCATGTACCTCACTTTGACTGGTAGGCACCTCCAGGCCTAGAATGACTGCAACCTTAGCTGGATCAACCAACAAACCTTCCTTACAGATGATATGTCCTAACAGTATTCCAAATGGTATTATCAATATGTACTTATTGATGTTAAAAGAGATGCTCAATTTTCTACACCATTCAAACATTAAGCGCATATTGTCACAATGATCTTTCACAAGCCCGTATACCATCCAATCATCTAGGTAGACCTATAAGAAGTTGTGAATAAAATATTTTAATGCCTGACCAACTATGTGTGAAAATATAGAAGGAACATTTTTTAATCCAAAAGGCATCATAGTATAGGAAAATCTTCCCCATTCAGTAGTAAATGTTGTCTTTTCTTGATCCTCCTGAGAAATCCTAACCTGATGATACCCGGAAAACCCATTTGTGAAAGAATATATGTTGTGCCCTACCAATCATTCTAGTATTTCCTTAGTAAATGGCGTAGGGAATGGATTTGTTACACATGTAGCATTTAGCTCCCTGTAGTCCACACATATTCTAATTTTTTCCATCCTTCTTGATACTGATCACCATTGGACTAACCCATTCTGACTCATATAGGGGCTTGATAATTCCATATTTCAACATTTTATCAATCTCTTCTTTTACCTTTTCATGCAAATTAGGATTCATTATGTAAGGTCTCTTTCTCATGGGGCGTTCACCTTCCTTAAGATTTATTGATGTTTGCTACCTCCAAGTCTGACTAGTAGTCTCCAATGATGACCTCCTTAGGCTCAGCCTCCAAACCTATGTTCACCTTCTTTTTCTTCATGGGTTCATGATAGGAGTGCATATGCTTATCTACACTATCCAAGACCTCGCGCACCCCCTTGTGAATGTTCAATATCTAGGTTCTCAACTTCCTCATAATCCACAATGAAAACCATATTTCCTTTCTCTTTCTCAAGGAAAGTGCGTTCAAGTAGTATGGACTTCATTTATTCTTACTTTTCAAAATGCACTTCAGACTTTGCCTCACTAAATAATTCCTGAATTTGTTCTTTGGCTTTTGCACTATATCCCATAGTTCAGCACTTGATGAATTTTAATGCCTCTTCTATTGGAGGTTTGGAAGAAAAGTAGTTAAAGGTCTAGATCATCCCTATAGTCAAATTTTACCAGTTCCTTTTCTCTTGATGTAGTTCTGCATATACATACTAGGCGCGTGCGTATCCTTGTCCTGTAGAGTAGAATCTACGCACCTAGAGTGAAGGTGGTAATGCCTTCTATCCTACTGACTAGAGTCTCTCACACTATTGAATGTGATGCTAAATAGGTTGATCACCATGATAAGTTTAGATCTACATAGTTGCATCATTCTTTACAGTTTTTGTCTTTCACAAACTAATAAATAAAGAAACTCCAATCTCTTCCCATGTTAAAATATTATCTCTGTGGACTACCCACCAGCACATTGTTATCTAGTGCAAGGTATATACTAACATAGCTCTTCTCTTAATTTTATCTATCCTTCGTGTTTCCATGGCTTTTAAAAATATAGGAAGATCTTATGCCCTATATACCAAGGTACTGTAATACCTATTTGTAGAACCAAACGAAGTCCATTCTTACATGCAACTACACTTTTCACCTTGTTCCCTACTAGTTCATATGTTCCATGAGCTCAATTGTCACAAGAAATACTCGTAGTATCACTAATAGAATGAGAATCCTCCAACTGTAGGATACCTTCCTTTGATGGCTCATTGACCTCTAGGTCCTGAGTAGTGCATACATAAATGTTGTTTAAGTCCTCCTCACTTAGAGGCTTAACATATGGTGTATAATTCCCATCTGTTAGAGGTATAACAACTCTTTCCTCCTTGTCCTCAAATTTGATATATCCCTTATTGAATCTCAAGTCAACATTATTTGCATAACACCAAGGGCATCCAAGCAAGGCTGGGAAATTGTCTAATTCTACAAGTGCTAATACCTCAAAATCCCCAGTGAACTTGGCCCTTGTATGGTTATAAATGCATCCTTATAAACTCCTATGGAAGTGGCCTTAGTTTGGTTTGCCATAAATAATACATTAGATGATGGATTCAATGGAGGCCTCCCCATTTGTACCCATACATCTAATATAATCACACTTACTTCTGCACCTATATCAATCAATATGTTGCACAATAGCCACCCATCCACAACAACATTCAAACTTATTTCCTTGTCATAGTCAATGCTATCAGGGGGTAGATTTGCATGAAGAATCTATCGTCCGATCTCAATACTTATAGGTGGAGTGTTCCATTTTAACCAACTTCCTAATAGTGGAATTATGTTCTCCTGTCGTAACATTTTACACACTTCTCTCAGATCATCGCTATTGGTTTGGATTATCTTTGATGCTTTCTTTTTCTCCTTTAAGTACTGTATCTCACCCTAAAGATTAATTAGAAATTTCATGATATACTAGTAAACTTCCTTCTGATAAGCAAGATCTGGGTACCTTGCATGTAAAACCTCCTCTTTGTTGATCGTAGGCTTCTAGTGCAATGCCTCTCTTGTGTGTGCCACTTCATCTTGTGTGGTAATATTTACAGTTAAGGCCTCAGGTCCTTCTACTATCTTGGGAATCCATTGATCCTCTACCACACACTGGATTCTAACCATCCCGACACCTTTTTTTCTTGCTTATGCTGCTTACTCAGATGCTCATATAAGTCTGGGAACTCTTCATAACTATGGTTCTTTCCGCAAAAAGAACATGCAATATTCTGAGGACATTCATGCCTATAGTGATTAGGAGATCCGCATGTATAATACGTTCCATGAGGGAACTCACCTCTTCCTACCATGGCTTCATCCTCCATATCCACCACGATATCCACGTCCTCTTCCACGACCTCCTTCAAAACAACCCTCATTCCTATCATAGCACATTTGATTATGATTCTGATCTTGGTGCTCATTCTTACCCTTAGAATTATCTGTTACACTTGTCTTTCGTACCCCAATGTCTATGGCATCCTCGATTTGACTAATTAATCAACAATTCTCAGTATCATGGGTTGTGGCCCTGTAATTTTTTAAAAATCTGGATACATTCTTCCTTATCACGTGTTGCAACAAGGAACAGTGACTAGCATCATGATTCAAATGACAGATCTCATAGTCCAATGGTAATGAGCGTACTGTTCTGTGAGGACAAATATCCTTTGTGTGACCTTCCACTTTAGAATCTGTACACTAAATTCCTAAGCGCGTTTAATGGGCTAAATTCACTGATAACTTCTCTAACTTTTTGGACATAGCTATAATTTGTGCCTCTAAGAATGGACTAACACCAGTGTCAATGCTCCCAACTACCTCAGCACACAAAGTTTCTTCTAGTGCTTCACGTGGATCAGTGTATGTCTTATGTGATAGTTCTCTTCTGAATGGTGTAATCAATCCTCCAATGAACCATTGTGCATGTTGGATAGCGTGAATATCATAAGAAATCTTAGATAGAAGTCTCTTAAAATGAGCATCATAATCACATACACTCTCAGTAGTTTCCTGCTTGATATCTTTGAGTTCACAAATAATCTTCTACTCAAACTCAGGGATATAGAACTCTTTTAAGAAATCATCATTCAATGATACATAATCCACGCAAGTTTGATCAGGGTCAAACTTCCTATACTAGTTGTGTGCACATCCTTGTAAGGTAGTAGTGAATTGACTTGCCTTGCACTTAGTATTCATGATCCCTTTAGCAAGTGATAAGATTTCACACATATGCGAATGCTCAGCAGCATCCTCTATGCCACTATACTCCAAAAGATGAAGGGAAATCTCCATATAAATATTATGTGGTTATTGCAGGCCTTGACCACCTGATCTAAAACCTCTTATGTTTCCTCTACCTCCAGAACCACCAGATCAACCAGAACTAGGACCTCCTATACCTCCTGATCCTCCACATATAGCTGGAATAGGACTTGTAGATGTACTCCAGTGTGCTCCAACACTAGTACTATACTAAACCCCTACAGTCTTTGAGGTGGTTCCACTTCCCGAGGTGAACCCAAAATTCTGCATGCTCATGTTCTGTGTGGATGATGCACCTAAGAATGTTCCTCCAAATATCATTAAAGCCATCTGTCCTAACATTGATGTACTTTTTCCCTGACTTACTCCTACTCTCCTACTTCCCAAGTTAGCTTGTTAGTTACTTGTCGTACTAGATACTAGAAAACCAAGCGTAAGGGCTAGGTCACTAGGTGGATTAAGATGCATGCCCATGGCCCAGGTAGTCTCTACTAGCACACTTCTATGTGAGGCCAAGGGGGATCTCAGTCATGTTTTCTAATATGGGGGATTTCCTGATGCTCTGGTTCCATGTCTTCTACGTGAGCTTCAAATCCTTCATGAGCCATCTCTCTCCTCAACGCCATACTTTCTATAATGGAACACTGCTTCTCTATCTCCCTCTCATGCACCTCATTATACTTAAGCCACCTCTCCTCTCTCTTCCTCTCCACTGCTAGGTCTTCCATCTTTCACCAAACTTTTTCCTACCCTCATGCATGGTGAAGTTTAGTTAGCCATCGGTTTACTCTCTAGGTTCAAAGTTACCATCAATATCTTGATCACTAGTGGGATACCTTACAGATATACTCCTCTTGGATACCATAAAAATTGGAATTCATCTACCTCTGGGAAAGAATAATTTGAAATTGAATATTCTAGACTATAAATATTTAGAACACCATGAAACCACGTATTCACAGTGCGAGTCTAGATCAAATCAGCATCATAAAGGGCCTGAAATTCTTCCATTGTCTAGACAAGTGTGCGATACCTCCAATTCCGCTGAGATGCATGAATATCACAGTCAATTCCATGCATGGAATGGAGGAGAGTCGAAGCAATCCAGATCCACACCTATAAATTAAGCTTGACACAGATCAAAAATATTGAGTTAAATAATGGTTCCTAATCTCAAGGGAATTGTGACTCACTATCATAGATGATGCATATGTGCCAATTTTTTAGTTTGATCTTTGTATAATATGTGCGAATCACTCTCTCTTTCATTTTATTTTGAGTGTGGAGATGCATTGAGCATATCTTCATGGTGGTGATAAATTTTGAAAGGGTCCCACCTTTTAATTTAAAGGGTTAGGTTAAGCTTGACCCTTCATAAATTACAGATTAAACAATATATTGTCCTTTAATTGAAAAAGAATATCTTAATTACTTTTCGATAAAAATTGACAAATTTCTAAGCTGGTCCAATACCAAGCCGAAGTCATCAAAATGGAGGTTGTGTTGAGCATGAATATCACAGTCAATTCCATGCACAAAATAGAGGAGACTCGAAGCAATCCATATCTGCACCTATAAATTAAGCTTGACGCAGTTTAAAAATATTGAGTTAAATAATGGTTCCTAATCTCAAGGGAATTGTGACTCACTGTCATAGATGATGCACATGTGCCTGATTTTTAGTTTGATCTTTGTATAATATTTATGAATCACTCTATCTTTCATTTTATTTTGAGTGTGGAGATGCATTGAGCGTATCTTCATGGCGGTGATAAATTTTGAAAGGGTCCCACATTTTAATTTAAAGGGTTAGGTTAAGCTTGACCCTTCATAAATTATAGATTAAACAATATATTGTCCTTTAACTGAAAAATAATATCTTAAATACTTTTTGATAAAAACTGACAAATTTCTAAGTGGGTCCAATACCAAGCCAAAGTAATCAAAATGGAGGTTATGTTGAGCATGAATATCACAGTCAATTCCAAGCACGGAATGGAGGAGAGTCGAAGCAATCCATATCCTCACCTATAAATTAAGCTCGACGCAGATCAAAAATATTGAGTTAAATAATTGTTCCTAATCTCAAGGGAATTGTGACTCGCTGTCATAGATGATGCACATGTGTCTGATTTTTAGTTTGATCTTTGTATAATATTTATGAATCAATCTCTCTTTCATTCTATTTTGAGTGTGGAGATTCATTGAGCGTATCTTCATGGCGGTGATAAATTTTGAAAGGGTCCCATATTTTAATTTAAAGGGTTAGGTTAAATTTGACCCTTCATAAATTACAGATTAAACAATATATTGTCCTTTAATTGAAAAAGAATATCTTAATTACTTTTCGATATAAATTTGATTATTTCATATAAAATAAATATGGAAAATAGTCAGAATTTTGAAAGGGTCCCATATTTTAATTTAAAGGGTTAGGTTAAGCTTAACCCTTCATAAATTACAGATTAAACAATATATTGTCCTTTAATTGAAAAAAGAATATCTTAATTACTTTTCGATATAAATTTGATTATTTTATATAAAATAAATATGGAAAATAGTCAGAATTAATTAAATATTGATAAATCAACTAAAAATCTTGAAAATTAGTTATATTAAATACACAAAATTCAAAAAAGTAATTACATGTTCAACTTGTATCAATCAAATTTAGAGGTCTTTGAGATTTAATTATTTTTGATTCCTCGTATATCTCATTCCAATCTACTATATCCAACTTTTGAGGTATGGAAAGAGATAAAAATATTATTGTGTCTAATGTATCCAAGCAAAGTATAAACATCTCAATAGTTTGAATGCGATTTAACTAGATCCACAAAAAAATCGTGTCTTAATTCTCAAATATTTTCCAGTCTTAAATGTTTTTAGTGACAATCCTATTCTTAGCTCATCTCTATGCAAAATGTTTGATCCGATCCTCTAAAGATAGATAATGCATGGCGCACACATCTCTACATCGTTGGTGTGTTCCACATGCCATATTCTAAAAATAGGTCTTCATGCTCAAAATTGGCTAAGTCTTGAATGTTGAACTTGCCCTCCACGTGCAGGTTCTTCCTGTCCCTCCATGCCCTTGATCCAGGCCTTCTCTCCCACGTGGACTTCTTATGTGATCTCTAACAAGGATTCTCTGGTCAACAAGAATAAAATCATTATGATTCTTGTCACCAAAAAGCAAGTAGAATATTTGGGAGAAAATCTTCCTAAAATAAGTGAAATAAGACTTTGACTCCAATAAGATCTCTCTCTCCATATTTTGTGGAGATGGAGATCTCAGTTGTTAGGATTAGAATAAAGATAAGATTGGATTATATCTCCCAAAATAAGGAGTTGGTTAGACGCATAAATTGTAAATGAAACCTTCCATACTTATATATGTAATGTTTTACCACCAAGAAATGAATTTTTTCTTTTCTCTCTAATATTCTGCAGTTTTGAGTTAAGATCTCGAAGCATGGTTTAAATCCTCTTCCATGGAATGAGCTGGCCACTCATTCTAAGGAAGATGGATTTGTATATTTGTGATTTTATTTTGTAATAATTTTTTATTTTTATTTTTTAATGTAATTATCATCTTGTTGTGTTGTTCTTCTCTTTGTATTGTAACATTCAGTCTGTTGTAAACCTGCAGGTGTTTCATTTAATTTTGCTTATTTCCAATTCTGTAATTTCAATTTATGCAAGTGTGTTTTATTCTTGCAAGTTTTATTTCCTTTATGCAAGTGTGCATTTAAATGTCCTCATGTGTGCTTTCAATTTATGCAAGTTTGGATTGTGTTTAAGGGAGTTGCTTTCCAATATCTTCTTCTCTTAATGCATACAACCTTTGAACACCAACCCAGATTGATATTATTAATGGCAATGATTGACATACCTCATCAGTAATTACAAAGGTAAAATCCCTTTTAAATTTTTCAATTGTGGTAAATTAATTCACTTTGTTGCTAATTTTCTTCATAGACATGAAAAAAAAAGTGACGATGACCATGAGGGTAGTCATAGAAAGAAAAATCAAAAGTATAGTAAAGACAAGAAGGAATTCAAATAAGTTTGACCATGAGAAGAAGGGAAAGAAGAGTTTTTATACAAAGAAAGAGGCTTATTCTTATGAAGAAATTAGTTAGAGTGATGATTCAGATTCAAAATCTGAATCAGAGCATGGAGATGTTGGAGATGAGGTGTTGTTCATGACTAAAGACGCCATGAGATCTACTAGTGGTAATTATACACTATTAGGTGATTTCATATCATATTCTTGCAGAGATTTTGAAGAAGAAGAAGATGATAGTAAAATTGAATTAGTATTTATCCAATCTGAATTGACACATGTTGAGAATACCAATAATAAATTGAGATCTCAAGTCAAAGAATATGAGGCAAATATTTAGGACCTAGAGGAGAAACATTGGGTTGTTATAGAGAAGCTTGATGAAACAATGAAAAATATAGAGATGTAGAAGAGTACTATGACTCTAAAATTTAAATCTAAGGATGAACAAGTGACTCTCCTCAAGAGAGAGCTATCTGATTCAGCTAGCAAAGAAAAATAATTTTAGAAATTTGAAAAAATCCCCAAGGCTCTTGATGATATCTTGAGAAATCATAAATCAATAGGTGATAGAGTTGGTTTAGGTTTCAAAGAAGAATTCAAAGGAAAATTTAAAATTATAGAAGACCTTGTTTCAAGCAAGGAAGTTTTATAACCAAACACCAAGGAAGGAAAGAAGGAGACTCTCACTAAAGACAATGTGAAGAAAAATCCAATCATGCAACCTAATGCTTCAAGGTATGAAATATATTTCAATGATTATTGTTTCACTTATAATGAATTTGGTCATAGGGATAAGGAATGTAGAAGGTTTTCTAGAAATGATTACTCTTGGATATATAGAAGGAATGGGAAAATAAAGAGTGTAGTGTGCTACAATTTCCATGAGAGAGGTTATGTTGCAAAATATTATTTGTATGATCCACCTAGTCAAGTTGAAGGAAAGGGTTCAGTGGTATATTTCAATTATAATAAAGTTGGTCATGTTGTTAGATATTATCATCATGGTTACTCAAGATAATTAAATATATTTCAAGGTTCTAGGGTGCAAGGAAGAGACTTTCAGGGTCCTAGATTGCATACTATTAGTCAAGGCATGATATGGGAGCCTAGAAGGAACAATAATGGTCCTCCAAGAATTGATATGGATGCAAGACAAGGTGTGTCTCATATTTTTTATTAGAATAAAGGAGAATAAGGTGACTTTAAGGTGTTTAAGAGGGATTATTACCTATTCAAGTCATTATTTTAGACCTATCATGATGATATATGCCTCTATTAGGTTTCTTAGAGGTGTGTTGATCTATATGAAGCATTGAAAAGAGGGGGAGATGAATGGTTGATGTATGTTGTTGTAGAAAGTGTCTTCATTATGTTAAGGAATGTATTGAAATTCCATTTTTTTGTTAGTATTTTTCTAAACAATGAATGTGTATGCGTGTCTATAGTCAAGGAGTCTTTCATTGGTGTACAATCATGTCTTCAAATATGAATTGTTACTAAGTCTTGTTCCTGATCTTAAAAATATGAGGTATGATGTGCTAGCGTGTAATTAGTTTTTCACAAGGGTTTTAGTTTGAATAAGAAGGTATCAAAAGTGTGAAGACATTATATGATTCCAAATGAATAAAAGTGTCATTCTCTTAGTTTGTTAAGTATATCAAGTTGTGTATACCCTAGGTGTAAGAATATGGCTTTTTTTTTGTTCTCAAATAATTATATCCCGAGTAATGGTCATGTTGTAACATTAAAGGAAGGTCTATCATATCATGGTTTCAAGTCAACAAAAGTATTATTAGTTGAATAATGTATTTTTTCATGAGTCAAGGTTATCTTTCTCAAGAAATGGTAGTGTCATGATCTAGTAGTTGCTATAATTATGTTGTGTAGTCTATATCGAGGGATGTCTGACATGTATAAGGATTCAAGTGATACTTCTCATATGATTGAATGTATTTACAATGATTTCAAGATGGTTTAGATGATAAGAGTGAACAAAGGAATGGCCTCAAGAAGAAAAAATGTCATTCACCATGTATGATGGCCTAATCAGCCTATAGGATTCAAACAAAAGGTCAAAATCATTATCTACTAGGTATGTCATGAGTTACAAGGTGCTAGAAGGTGTATCATTTTCCTTGCTACATATATGAAGCTTATCAGGAGGGTCTAAAACTCATTAAAATCAAAAGCATGAAGGACTGATAGGATTGTGAGGCTAAATGGATAGATTTATCAGTTGACATGTATTATGTCAAGGTTGTGAATGGATGTTTAGCACTATGACAATATCTGAAACAAAGATTGAAAAGATTAAGAAGGAAATGGAAAGTATAGAGGTGTTCTATCATGATATAGAATCAAGGAAAATTAAAAAATGCTTATTTAAATAAATATGGACTTATTCTAGTCTGAGCAACTAAAAAATATAGGTAATATTGGAATCCAATATTACTAATTTTAGATTCCAAAATGTTAAATATTGGAATTTATCTGCACTCCAAAATTGCACATATTGGATTCTAATATCACATATAGTAGAATCTAGAATCACATATATTGGAATCCAAAATAACATATATTAGAATCCAATAGCACATATATTGGAATTTACTATACTCCAAAAATCACATATATTGGAATTTGAAAAACAAAATATTGGAACCTGTTATACCTCCTTTCAGAGTCCAGTATATTAGATTACTGAATTAAATTAATGAATTTAGGAATAATCATTTAATGATTTTAGGGAATCCAACATTGATCTGAAAAATAATAAACATAACATGTTTTTGTTTTGTACTGGCTAGTGGCCGCTAGGATTTAATTTTTTCTTTGGAATAAGGTTCTTATCAGTTTTAAAATTTATTTAAGATTAAACTATGTAGATGTTGGAAAAATCATTTAATGATTTCATGGAATTCAACATTGATTTGTAAAACAATAAACACAATATGTTTCTATTTTATACGGGCTAGTGTCCACTAGGCTTAATTTATGATTTTGATTAAGGTTTTTATAAATTTTAAAATTTATTTAAGATTAAACTATGCAGATGTTGGAAAAATTATTTACTAATTTTAGGGAATCGAAAATTGATCTATAAAACAACAAGCAGTACATGTTTTTGTTATATACGGGCTAGCAACTACTAGGCTTAATTTATGCTTTGGAGTAATGTTTTTATCAGTTTTAAAATGTCTGTAAGATTAAACTATGCCTAGATCTTGGGAAAAAAATTTAATGATTTCATGGAAGCCAACATTGGTCTGTAAAACAATAAACCAATCATGTTTCTTTTTTATCTAGGCTAGCAGACGTTAGGCTTAATTTTTGTTTGGGAATAAGTTTCTTATCAGTTTTAAAATTTCTTTAAGATTAAACTATGCAGATCTTGGGAAGATTTTTTAATGATTTCAAAGAATCCAACATTGATCTGCAAAATAATAAACATAACATGTTTCTATTTTATATGGGATAGCTGGCCGATAAGCTTAATTTATGCTTTGGAATGAAGTTTCTTATCAGTTTTTAAATGTTTTTAGGACTATTATAAATATCTTGGAAAAATTGTTTAATGATTTCAGGGAATCCAACATTGGTCTGCAAAAAATAAACTGAACATGTTTTTATTTTATATGAGATAGAAGGCACTAGGATAATGGCATTCAAGAGATATGAGACACTTCCAGGTTCATTTACTATGATATGATTGAACCTCAACGTAAACAGAGAATTACTGAAGAAACTAGGAGAGGGTGACGATCTAGACTATGAGAATATAATTAAATGTAAAACCATTCATGATATATATTTATATATAAATATAGATATCAAATTAAGTGTAAAACCATTCCATATATATTCATACTTAAATATGGATATGATATTAATTAAAATTAATTGTGAAACCATCTCAGATATATTTTCGTATTTAAATATAGATATGAAATAAATTAAAATTGCTTTTCTAAAGATATAATTATGGAAAATCATTTTAAGAATTATTTGAATTTCATTGTAAGACTATTCGTTTGGATGGGATCCAAAATTCATAGAATAAATCATACCAAATTAAAAAAATTTACACAATACCTATAAACGCACTGATTGTTGAGGTGGTTGGGAATTCGTCAATTTCTTAAATTCCTTAAACCAATGTGAACAATTTGTGTAGTGTAAATTTTGAATTCGAGAGGATTATATGAATTAAAAAATTAAACTAAGATATTTAAAACTTAACAGTCCCTAGGTAATGCCAATATAGCTTATCTAGGTAAATTAACATTAATCAAATTAGAATTCACCCAAAAAAATATTAATTACCATTTTTTTAATATATTAACATATCTATTATCTTTTAAATCCTATATCATATTATAACATTACTAAACACAGTCACACACATTATACAAAATGACATTATTAAAATAGTCAAACAAATTATACAGAAAGTTGTTCTCAAATGAATTTAGGGACAAATTACATAATTTTATTTTTTAGATAGTTAAACGCTTTTGACCGGGGATATGAACCGTAGGGTTGATGGGTTCACACCCTAAAACTATTGAAATATTAGATTGATGAAGGGTTGCATACTAAACCAAAAACCAATAAAAAAATACTATAAACAATGAAGCCAAAATGTAACATGAACAACCAAAATTACAAAAACATAGAGCTTGGAACATAAAAAAACAAAGGGGGAATGACTGAGAAACCCTAGGGTTCCACCTCTAATTGGTCTGTTGAGCTAAGCGTTGCAATATTCGTAAGAAATTTTAAGGATGAGCTAGTAACAGTCTTCATTTGCACCATGCAATCAAGAAGGGGCGAGGCATGTTTTGCGAGAGTGAACAAGTCCAAGGATGGCACCCTTGAGATAGATGCCCCATTAGAGCAACCAATACTTTGAAAAAACTTTCCAAATTGAAGGAGGAATCAAATTTTCAATTCTAGGGCATCAAAAATACTGTTGTCAACCCATAGAGGAGACAGAAAAGGATAGAGATTGGAAAATCTACTATGAAGGAATAATTCCTCCAGAGCTTCAACTAAACCCACACAATGATGTGGGTAAATGAAATGGGATGCCACTACCATGACCACTACCTTATTTGTACATAATAGAAGAAAATTGAACATAGAGATGCCTGAAATATCAGAGTTGACATGAGCTCTCCTTTCGCTCTAGAGATAATCTATACCCAGGACTATCTCAATCACATTCATAACAGGTGTGGAGCCTACGCAAAAGACATTACATAGATGATTAGAAGACATAGGATAGAGGAAATTCATTTCCTAATTCTTGCTGGACAAGAGAATGAAAAGAACATAGGTAGACAATTGAACACGAAGACACATGTCTTATCTATACAAAATATCAAACAATTGAACATGAAAACACTGGGGGAAGCCGAAAGTTGACACAACCTCAACTAAGTAGTCCCTCGATATAGTCCATGCCTAAGGAAGGTCTCAACTGCAATAAGAACAAGTGGATGGTGTCTATCAATATTTTCCCATACATTGTGCATATGAGTGGATGAAAAGGGAGAGAGGAAATCCATTTCCATCTTCTTTCCATGCATGAAAATAAAAGGAACATAGGTAGACATCATGAGAGGGAAGGTGAAAAGACAACAGAGAGAAATGAGAGAAAACGAGTGAGGGAAGCTGAAAATCACAAACCAATTAAGTAGTCCCTCCAATCATGTGAGGGAGGTTTACACAATAAAAATAGATGAAACCATCAATATTTTCCCATGCATTAGCTTGCTTATGAATAAAGGCTTCCGCTAATTGATAAACCCCTAAGTTGGCAAGGAAATTATGTTTACAAAACCTAGGGGGACAAATTACATAATTATAATTGGGTTATTGATTGAATGACATCACTGACGTCTTCCACATCCTTCAATAGTTGCAATATAGGCTAAAATTCATTTATCAATTAGTTATTATATGTGTTAGCAATTACGTAGTTCTCCACATCATTGAACTTGTTTTTCTCTCTAGAGTCATCTATAAGCACTGTATTTTTTACAATTGTAATATGTTGCCAATTTTTTGTAACATCTCATGCAACGAATCAACCTCGTGAATAGTGTGTGCCAAAACACCATTTATATTGAATATTATTAGTTTCATGTTTGATATGATCTTATCTGCAAATGAATAAAAAAATCAAATGGATGAGGGTGGTGAATTTTGAAAAAAAAAGTTGTATTTATTTTTTCACATGTACTAGAAATAACAGTATTTGATGCAAAAAAAAGAATAAAAAAATGATTACGCATTGCGAATCTTTAAGAATTTTAAGTTCATTATTTTATTCCATATAAACGCACAATAAATTTTTGGATTTGAAATCAAAATATATAATTTAAACACCAATAGTGTGTTTGAAATTTTTCAAAGATCTACACATGTGCTTGTGTTATCCTACATTTTTTAACCATGTACATAATTCAGTGTAAAGTAATGAATTAGTCTTATAGATTCTATCAAATCTCTAGTATGTTGGGGTTTTGAGAGTAATTTCTTCTTTGAATTCATATGACAAGAATCTCACGTAATTGATCAAAAACGTATATTGCTTTCACCTAGACATTGTCAAAAATGTCTACTATATGGTGATTGGTATTTGTTTTGAGCTTACATTGGTGACATCCCCAAATGAACTTGAAGTGGGTATCTCATAGCCAACTAATTTTTTTGATGAACATGTACTTCACCATTGTTGAATCCATAAAAATACCATAAGGAAATGTCAAAATATTTTGATGCAGTTCATATCAATTCAACACTAAATACTCGTTCAAAGTGTTTAGTATCCCCGGATCTAAAATCTGGAACCTAATTATGAGGTATTTTTTCGCCAATACTAGAAATTTCAAACAACAAACCTTCAACTCCCAAAACTAGTAATTTATGAGGCTTCCCAATTAGATCTATAAAAATAACTCAGAATTAATTTAATCTTCCAAAAGTGATAAAAAAATAGGTCAACATATTGTTGCAATAGTATTTTATTTTAGTAATTCACATAAACAACTTATAAAACTATAATCTCAACTTAAACATAGTGAAGATATAAATACTGCCAACTTTTAATTTTGTAATCTCAACATAGAAAATAAAGAGTGCCCATATGAATGTACGAATGAATATCATTGTGAAAATCATTTTAAAATAATTAATAGTTATATAATTTTTTATTTCTATATTTTTTGATGCACTCTATAACACTCAAACCTTGAGATAGTATTTGTGATATGTTTGTGTAAAAATCGTTCATCGACCACATATCTTTGAAATAATTTTCTCCATTAGCTTTCCTTCCCACCATAAAATTTTCCAGAGGGTTTCCCTTTGTGCCTATTGTAATACACAATATGTCTATAGAGCCAAAAAAAATATCATCTCTACTCAAAATATTTTGGAGATATTTATTGCAATTTAATCTTCTATAGAGCAATGTTCTTTTCCTAAAAAATAACTAGTTTCAATTCAACTAATATTTTTTTTCAAATCCTTTATTAGTTTTTCAACTTCGGCGGAAGAGAGATAGATAGACCAAAATATCACTTCACATTTTTCTAATAGTAACTTTAAAAATTCCTAGAGGCCACCTCGTAAGTTTATAGTCTCCTTAACAAAATTGAATGCCATCTCCTTATGGGATTGGTTTTTATCATATAACAAAACCTCCAAATCTAAAATAATTAAATAATACTTTTGGCAAACTGCACAAACGTAATTATTTTCAATTACATTTGAAATTTAAAATTAACCAATTAAAACAATCAACATCTCAGTAGGTTAACACTTATTGATTGAGATTTTGGATTGGATTCCCTCGCACCCCCCCTCTGCAAGTTCTTATGATGCACATTTTATTTCAAAAAACATTAATAAATTCAAAATAAATTTCATGTTTAGGTAAATAAATTTGTGATACATATTTCTTCTATACAATGTTCTACCTTTTGTTGGACAATATTGCATAGCTATATATGTATATTATCAGCCACTAGGTTAAGCGATTACTGCCTCTACTATGTTTGGCTAGATAGTATTTGATGAGCTTAGAGGGAGCCATGCTTCGTATGGACACAATATCAAATAACTATAACAAATAAAGCACACAAGTAACATACCAAGTTCAGTCTGCGAATTCATGGGTAACGTGCCAATAACCTCCCCGTTTGGCATCAACACTGAAAAAATTAAAGTGTTATTAAATATATATAAATAATGAAAATTGAAAACTTTTCATAGCGATAAATTTATAAAATGAGTAAATGATAATCACCTTGTATAGATTCATTGGATGTATGGTCAACAACATCTGGCGCAACAAGTTGAATGGGTTGCGACATTTTAAGAATGACATCATATCCTTTATTTTTGTGTGGCCTGGAAGAGACAGTGTTTTCCTCTCTTTGTTGGTTTTTTGCATAAATATTGTATGTATCGGTTTAAAGGAATTAAACTAATAGAACTGTTTAATGTGGTCTTAATCAACATACCTTTTTTCAAATGAGAATAGTAATGTTTTAAAAACATTTCTTGATCATGTGATTCAACAATAAAAACCACAGATAAATGTGAGTCAACCAAAGTATGCAATGCAACACGACCACCGTAAAGCACTATCATCGGAGAATTTCTAAAAGAGAGTTTAGTGGACATATGAGACCAAAACTCATAAGATATCTCATAAATAAAAGGATGTGTCTTTCCTCATAGGACGATATTTTCTACAGTCACAAATTTCTACAAAATTTTCTCCATCCAATCCATGATGATTTCATCTCTCTCCCCTTTGTCAACATCACATTTGTGCACACCAGATATTGTGTACTTAAGATAAAATATTTTAATTATTCCATTGCTATCATAAAATCTGTAACAAGCCTTCACAACTGATTCCCCCTTGTCTTTAAATTTTTGCATGTATTTTTTATTGTTTCTCTTAACATTTTTGAATAAGAAACAGGTAAGAGCACAATAATAATACAATTTAACAGACTAGATCTGAAAAATGTAAGTAGTTCCATTATTGCATCATTAGTTATATCACTAGAGAAATTATAGAAATATGTGATCACACATTCTACGTTGAATTGATTAGTTCACAGAATAGATGATATTATCAACTTGAGTTGGAGGGAAATGCACATTGATAGGTAAACTCTTCTATGTCTTCCATCCTTACTGGAATTTGTTCTTCCATTTAAATCATGTAGTTGTCTATAATTATTTAAGCTTTCACTGGAATAACCTCTGCTACTTTAGCATCAATTTTTCTTCTTGTTGATTTTTCACTTCCTTGGGAATCATCTTTACTTTTTCCTTTTTTCTCTTCTCCAAAGAGTACACATAATTGACAAAGTGATATTCATGTAGCTCAAATTTTTGAATAATATTGGCTTCATTGCATTCTGTCAATACAATATTACCTAGATATTTATTTTTCAAATATTTTAGAACCTTTCCTCTCATTTTTCTATCATATTTTACTCTTTGGTAGTAAGATTCAAAAGTATCTGCTATTATTCCTTCCTCAATAGATCCAATTAGCTATAATTTCCCTAATTGCACTTTATCAGCTAGTAATGATAGTTCTTCATCGGTCATTTATCTTACACCTCAGAAGGAATTGGATGTGAACCTTGCCAGTGAATTTGGCTGAAAGTTAGGCTGGTTATCCTTAAAAGGAGAAAAAGAAAGCCCACCTGATCTAAAAGACTCAAATGTTGTTGTCCATTTTGTCCATATGTCCTCAAGAAACAATTTAGAAAAGTCCATTTTCATAAAAACTCTCTTTCTTAGACATGTTGAAAATAACAATACGTCACTTCTCAAAAATATACATTCAAAGCGTAAATAATATATTTACTTTGTGTACATTACAAAAATTAAATTTTAAATATTAATGCATTAAAATTAAGTTTCATTACCCTCCACTCCTTTTTCTTTGTGTTTCCCACTCTGGGCCTCTGAGGACATCCTAGGGATCGCCAAATAAATCAAGCCTTGTAGGATAAATCAATAAACTTGATTTCAATCCAATTTTTTTACTTCCTTTTGTTTATTACAAATATTAATAATGTCTTTGCAAGATGCTTTTGAAGACAAAATATGAGCCTTTATGTAGCCTAGTATGTAATGACTTGTAGTTTCTTTCAGCTAATTTTTTTAGCACAAATTGTATGTTGGCCATCAAGAATGTAGAAATGCACATCATCCCTTTTCAGGTCATTTGGATCCTCTAGTTACACAAGTTCCTTTGTAGAATGTAAAAAGGGAAGAAGAATTGCATCCCTCTGTGTAGGAATAACATTAATCAACATTGAATGGACAAGCAGGTCAACATTCCCCTCATGTATAGGATGATATTGATATTTTTGAGGTGTTATATAGCACTTTAAAAAATCATCTTGAGAAAAATCACCATTGAACAAAAAAAATTAAATTGTTCGACGTTGAAGATTTTGCTTTCTCGAATATACTAGTCACTTTTTTCAATAATATATCTAATTTATTATTCTTTTTAAGCCCTTGAAACTTTGACGTAGAGGGATCTATTGTTAATTTATACAAATAAGATTTCCATAGCATTGTAAATAGCTTTGCATGTTTTGGTGGAGAAAGAAAGATTTTTTTATTTAAATAATGACAAATAGAAGAGGTATTATCATATCTATACAATTTTTTGAATACCATAATCATGCCATTATGAATTTCAAGGGCACTTTCACCGCTTGTTTCATCTGAGTGGTGACAATCCCCAAATTACAACCACATTTAGAACAAGAACACATCTTACTTTCCATATAATCCTTTATTTCATGTTTCCTGAACAAGGAAACTTCCAACACCATGTCAAGAATAAGGCACTTATTAATTTCAACGTCAACGCATTCAACCTGAATACACAATGTTTGGTGATCAATAAATTATAAAGATAGAACCATACTGATTTCATGGTTGACATCATCATCAAAAAAAATAACCAAAGATCAACGTGATAGTTTTCTGGGAAATGTATTTCTACAAACCATTCCTCATCTCTCTTCTTCAAACCCTCTACTCCTTCAATTAATGAAATTTTTGTGAACAGAGTGCAACCAATGGAAAACATATTACATGTAAAAAGGAATTAAAAAAATTAACAATTCATAAATATATGGGAAGAATAAATATTGTTTTTCAATAGTGCAATAAAAATGAGATGATGAATCTTAATCTGATTATTTTTATAGATTAAAAATCATTACTAGTGGATCTTTAGAGCTTAGCGCTCGGTAGGAAAACTTTCAACATGTTATAGAATACGAATGGAAAGGACAAGTACTTTGTAGATTAATTTAAGTCATTCAATGATTATGTAGACTATAATGATATGACTAGTAAACGTTAATCACAACTATTTGTAATGATACGTCAAAGCATTGTAATACACGTCACATTTAGCGGTCGTTAGGCATGGGATATCATGCCAGAATATCTGAATGTAATAATGAAAATCAATGTTAGTTAAGTAGTGTATTTTACACAAGTAGAATAACAATATGTGAAGAATAGACATTTTGTAGTTTGAAGAATATGTGAAGAAGAGGAGCTCAACCTATCATTGTTTGCATTAATATCACCCAATTTGACAAGGAAGGCCATTTGTATCCTGAAATTCATGAGTTATCCACATATTATGTACCAACTCTCTATTAAATCATGAATGGGATGAATTAAAATGTCCTCATAACTCATTTATGATTGTTTTGGGTGAGATGTGCTAGATTTGTAATTAGAACTTCAGAAATTGAAATTTCAAACATTTAAATTTCATCATTTGCATTTAGGTCATTTTCCTTGGTGGTAGAAGAGTGATTTAGTCAAGCTTGTGGTAGAAGTAAAAAATTCTTGTGATAATGAACTAGGAGACCTTGTGGGAAAAAATAATGATCAATAATATCAAATTAGAAAAACATACCAACAATCACAAAGTATTCAGGAAAATCATTTATAATTGTTTCCTCTTGAATGTAAAAACTAGTCTAAAGGTTGCTTATCTCAAATGGATGGTACGATGTAGTACCTACCCTCGAGAGGGACATAGCCTTATGCATTTATCATAAGATATATTGTGTATAACACATAATCCATATCATTTCTTATCAAGGAAAATGCTTAGTGACTGCTAAGATCCATTACTTCCATTAGGTCTTAGCCTCTATATTTTTCTGGAATCCATTTTAACATTGAAAATAACAATCAGAATGAAGTGTTGCAATGCATACCCTTGAGAAACATGAAGCCTTATATATTTATCGTAGGATATATTATTCATATATTGTAATTCATGTCAGTTTGTATCAAGGAAAATTCTTAGTGACCGCTAATCTCCATTATTTATTGAAAGGATTGGCTTGGCAGTGACTAGGATCAACAATATCTAGTGTTCAAAATATCAACCAAATAAAAATTCACTGTCTACCTCAGAGACATAGATAAGTAAGGTTAAACCATACTAGTATAAGTATAACATTTAAACCTAAAGAAGTATCCTAATCATCTTGGCCTTTTATATTTCCTAAAATCACCTATTAAAGAAAATAGTCCTAAATGATTTACTAAATATGCAGGGTGAAGATGAACATGATTCTTACTCGGGATTAAATGATACAAGCCCATGAATAAAAAATGCATGTTTTATGTTGAAATTTTATTTATCGATGAGAATCCTAGCAGCTGCTAGCATTTATATTTTCCAGGAATCAATTTTAACAATGCAAAAAGCAATCTAAACAACTTTGATTGATAGTTTTTTTCATTATTTATAATTATATTATATTGGTTGGACTATCCCTGGCAGTGCTAAGTGTTGTAATACATACCTTCGAGAAGGATAACACCTTATGTAGTTCTCATAGGATATATTATGCATAAAATGGAATTCATATCTTTTCATATCAAGAAAAATGATTAGTGACCACTAAAAGTTACTTATTGAAAGGAATGGATTTGTGATCGTTAGGCTCAACCATTTTTGGTAATAAAAATAGCGATATAGTTAAGCAAGGTTAGATCATAGTAATAGAAGTACATCATTTAAACCTGAATAAGTATCATGTCCATCTTGGCCTCACATATTTTCTAAAAATCATCCTTCAAAGCAAATAGACCTAAAGGATCTACCAAATATGTAGGGTGAAGATGAACAAGATTCTCACTCAGGATTAAATGATGAAATTCTATTACATTGATATAATATTGCTGATATACTCTTGATGAAATTCCATTTATATGCTTTATATTACGAGGATCCCCAATTATTTGATTGATAAAATCAAAAAAATTATGCTAACCTTTCTTTTGCAAGGAACAGACGAGACCAAGAAAATCCCTATGGTTAAATGGGTCGATGTTTCACTTCCTAAATATTAAAGGGGAGCAGGGATTTTGAACTAGGAAACTCAAAATATGGATCTAAGTGCTAAATGGGTATGGAAAATTCTCTCCAATATTTAAAGTGTGTATGGAAATATAGTCTGAAAAAATATGGGATCTGGGTGATCCTCTTCCAGAAGTTATTCTAAAAATTAATAACTTGACTAATGACTTGAATATTAATAAATTAATAGGTTAATAATTTAATAAATTAAAGCATTGGAATATGTTTTGTCCTTGGATAATGAATTTAATAGTAATGAATTAATTATTGAAGGTGACTCCCATATTATTGTTAGTGACATCCTCAAAAAGCAGTCTTTTTCAGGGAAAAGCAGTCTTTGTGTGAATAAAATTTATTTTTATGCTTTCATTTATTCCAGATTGGACCTTAAATCATATTTATGGGGAAGATAATAAAAAGGTGGATTTTTTATAAAATCAAGGGACTAAGCAAGCATTTTGTGATAATATTGGTAATAAATATTTTGATTGGCTAGAATTCATCACCTTTTTCAATAAAGGTTGGTATTAAAGGCTGTAGCAAGCTTGTCTTAATTACAAGAATGTGATGGCATAGTCACTCCATATATTTATAGAGTTCCTCTCCCTTATTTTTTAACCTTTCAAATTTCTTTCATTGGATTTCATTTTTTCTTTCATGGATGGTCCATTGTTTCCTTTCATGTAATTCTCCACGTTGGTGCATGAAATGGCATTTTATACCAAGATTTCACGTCCTCGTCTAAAATCTATTTTTAGGATTGGATTAAAGAAAGATACGGTTTCTATTGAGGGTGTTCTCAGATATAATTTTATTTCTCTTGAGGGTCATCCAAGGGTTAATGTAGAAGTTAACTTGAAATTCATTTGTTATCTAATTATTATACATTTGACAAAGGATTGGGATTTGGAGTTGGGTCATCACTGGATCAAACCAACTTATAGGGTTGAAATGGAATCCAAAATGGACAAAACCTTGAGTGTGTCATGGCCCATGATATTTGAGGTTCACTATATCTAGGAATGTTTGTTTGATTGGGCCATTTTCGAAGAGTTGTATAATTAGTTTGACATCCTAATGTGTTTCGTGGATGTTGTGGCCAATTTTATCAAGAGATCAATGACGGGATCCTGTTCGATCCAGTTTCTTGACCTGGATGCTATGTGTGCTCCACTTCAACTGGAATCAGCTCATTAGGATCTAATTCATATCCAAGGGCATGAGGCATGTGATTGGTTAAAGATTCATGTTACTTCTGGAAAAGAGCATATTTTTTTGGCATTGATTGCGGCTCCTGTTTACCGACCTGTTAAAGTGGAGATTCTAAAGGTGTCATATGATTCAGATAAATAAATGTTTCTAAAAATTTTCATTCTCTATCTTTTTTTTATTTTTTTATATAGTGTTGTTAGTTCCATAGTAATCAGATCATCTGGTCTGTCTTTTTGGTTTGGTGTTATTTTGTTTTCCCAACCACTTTTTTTTTTAGCATAGTCTTTTCAGTTTTTTCAGCAAAGTATTGTTGGATTGTTTGGTATTTCAAATTGATCCTCTCATTATATATTTAATGTAAAGGGAAAGTGACACTTCAACCCTCATTTAATTATAAAAAACAAGGAATCATTAATAAAATTCTTCGTTATGTGTTGCACAAATAAATTTCAATAATTAATTGCTAATAAATTTGACACACATTTCCTAGTCGCTATTTTTTCATTTAAATAATTACTAATTATCTTGTCTATAGTTTAATGAATAGATTAAAGACCTCATATCTCAGATGGTTATTAGGCTGCAATACATACAAACAAGATGGATACATCCTTATGTCGTTATCATAAGATATATTGTGTATAACACATGTCATTTTGGTTCGTTTCAAGGAAAATGATCAGTAACCTCTAAGATCTATTTCTTGTGTTTGGTCTTAGCGACTGTTATGTTATTCTATTTAACAGAAGTCAATGAACATTAATGCATGTTTTATGTTGTTAATTTTTTGGTAAATGAGAAGACTAGTGGCCATCAGCCTCTATATATTCTAGGATTCCTTTCCAACAATGTAAAAACAATCTATATGGATTTAGATCGTTATTATTTTTAAATTTTATAATTAATTAAATCATATTGGCTAGACTAACCCTTATGGATGCAAGTGCTTCTCTACATACCCTCTAGAGGTATCAATCCTTTTGTAGTTCTCATAAGATATATTGTGTATAACACATAATTCATATCAACTCATATAAAGCAAAATACTTAGTGCTCGCTAGGCTCAATTACTTATTTAAATAAATGGGTGTGTGGCCTCAAGGCTCAACCGTTTCTTATTTTCAAATGAGTGATCGAATAACAAACAAATCATGGAATACCCTAACATCTGCTAGGATCCTAGCGGCCGCTAATCTCAATTATTTGTTATGTTGCACCAACAGAATAAAATAATCTTCAACCTTAGGGGCCACTTGGATTTGAAAATCATGTTAGGATTCTAATATCACATGATAGGCTTCAAATATCATGTTCAACCTAGCGGTCACTAGGCTTAAGATTTCATGTTTGAATACGTGTATTCAGGAAAATCGTTAATATTTATCTTGTCTTGGAATATTTGTTGGCTTGTCTTGTCTTGTAATATCAAATAAATGTAGTAATAATCCACCCTAGTGGTCATTAGTCTTTGAAGATCATAATGTAATATATAAATATAATAATGGAGCTTAGTTCAGTTATCAATCGAGTCATTACTAATTGTCTTATATGCAAGAAAACAATTATATTAATGGCCACTAATCTAAGGTATTTGTTATGGTGCATCAACATAATGTAATAATATTTGACCTTAGTAACCACTAAGCTTCAAATATCATGTTTGGCTTCGAATATAATGCGATAGAATTTGAATATCATTTTGAACTCTGTGGCTGGCAGGCTTAAAATTTTATGTTGGAATATGTGTATTCAAGAAAATCATTAATATTTGTCTTATCTTGGAATATTTTTTGTCTTTTATTGTTTTGGAATATCAAAGAAATTTAGTAAACACCCACCCTAGCAGTCACTAGTATTTGAAGATTATATTGTAAAATATCAATATAATAATAGAGCTTCATTTAGTTTTTAGTCTATTCGTTACTAATTGTCTTGTATGAAAAACAAAAATTATCCTAACGCCTGATAATCTCAATTCTTTGTTATGTTGCACTAACATAATGTAATAATCTTCAACCTTAGCAGTCACTAGGATTTGAATATCACGTTAGAATTTGAATATTATGTTATAGAATTTGAATATAATGTTGTAATCAACAACGTCTAGGCTTAAAATTTCATATTGGAATATGTGTATTTAGGAAAATCATTAATATGTGTCTTGTATTAGAATATTTGTTGTCTTGTCCTGTCTTGGAATATCAAATAAATTTAGTAAAGATCCACTATAGTGGTAGCTATTATATAAAGGTCATATTGTAAAATCTAAATATAATAATGGATCATAGTTCACTTTTCATTCGATTCATTACTAGTTGTCTTGTATGCAAGAAAACAATTATCATAGCATCCACTAATCTCAATTATTTGGTATGTTATACCAAATAAATGTAATAATCTATGACCTTAGCAGTCACAAGGATTTGCATATCATGCTATGGAAATATAAATATAATAATGGAGCTTGGCTCATTTTTCAAGAGAGTCATTATTAATTGTATTGTAGGAAAGGAAACTAATATCCTAGCAGCTGCTAATACCAATTCTTATTGGAATACGTGTATTCAAGAAAATATTTAATATTTGTCTTGTCTTGAAATAATTGTTGCCTTTTATTGTCTTGGAATAGAAAATCAATGTTGTAAACATCCATCTTAGCATTCACTTGTCTTGGAATATGGTATTGGAGATTTTAAAAATTATTATTGTAGCTTAGCTCAGTTATCAAGTAAGTTGTCACTAATTGTCTTCTACACAAATGTTTTTGACAAAGAAGAATTATAGCTCAGTGAAAGCTAGACTACACATCATTTTTCTTGATTGAATTTACAACAATATACCTTAATATATGAGTACAATTGTGTATTAATATATTTCAGAAAATTCTATATTTCCTATCTTTCTTCCTCTTCACTGCACGTAACCCCATGTTCCACAAAGTGTTCAATGATCTTCATGACCTCTCTCTCCATTATTTTCTCAAGTTATAGGTTGGGAGTGATCTTATCCTCAAGATCCTCTGTAGGGTCTGTTTTCTCCTTAATATCTTGCGTGTTGGCTGCCCCAACACCCTCTTCTTGCACATCCATGGTACGAGCATCTTCATAGTGTTTGTCCTGGTCTTCTTCATTTGATTCTTCTATTGTATGCACTTGTAGGCTTGAATTCTTAACCATGTCTTCTTCACTTTCATTTCCTTCTTCTTCCTAGCTCTCAATATTATTAGAATCTAAGCAGTGGACTATCCTTTGTCTCTTCTGTACTGGATATCTCCTTATTGCAAGGTTCCTCCAGACATAAATGTTGGTTCCTACCTCCTTCCTTTCTGAGGTTTGTCTTGTGGGTACGCTAGAATCTAAGGTTTTATCCTTAACCACTCCTTCGGTACTAAAAATAATTTTCTCTTTGTACCCACACTTCTTCAGTTTTACCTTATTACGTGTGGAGGGCTCCTCAAGCTTGCTTACATCATCTTTGTGAATTCTACATCCACAAATCAAGGTCTTAGATAAATATATATCCTTTTCACATCCACTGAAGCTATTAACAAATTTATTAGCTTCATCAAATGTATGCTCTTTGATACATACTTCTCCTCATCAGTGTGCTTATTGGGGTAGATAATTTTTTGAAGCATCTCATGGTGCTCCTTATTTACTTCACTCAGATTGTACCTCAATTTCTGCACTTCCTTGAACCTATTCACTACATCCTGAAATTAATCTCCTGAAAAGGAAAAAATAAGTTTGCACTATGGGATCTTAGTGCCATCAGTCAACATAAACCTCCAAATCTAGAATAGTAGATACACAAAAAAAATTGTAAGTCCATCCACAAGAGTGGGCAACTGCTTTGAAATCCTCCACTCAGCACCAAATGCATCTTGAATTTTTTTGTACCATTTATCTATACATTACTTGTAAAGCATTGTCATTGTGTCATAGGTATACTTAGAAAAAAAAAAATAGGAGAGGGATTCTCTGTAGGATACTCCCATATCTTGTGTCTAGGTCCATCAAGAACCCAATCTCTGAGAACACTATTAGTAGTAAGATGTTCCCAAACATGATACTCTCACAATCAAATGCAACATCAATAATATCTTACGCTATAAAGGAGGTGATATTGTATATGGTTCCTTCCAATATTTTTTTTGCATACTTAAAACCATCTCTTGTTCATCCATGTCCATCTCTCCTACCTTCTTAGCTTTGTGAGCAATTGCATGGCCATCCTCATGACAGGATCATCAAACTTCATAATATTAAAGGCACGTCCTCCCTTTTTGAACTCATACTCCTTTGCTATTTTCTTCACCTCAATATAATTACCTAAGTCATCATCTAAGGAGTTACCAATATTAATGAATCTAGTGTACTTATCAATTGACTGCACGTTGATGCATATCCTCCTACCTGAAAAGTAGAAGTGGTCTTCATATACACGTGACATTAACCATTGATATAGTCTCTAAGTCTTCTTGAAGAACATAATCTCATACAGCTACAATAGTCCAATATTCTTTAGTACCCTTTTTACCTTGTCATCATACATTGGTTTATCATCTGAGGTAATTTCCTCTATCGGCTAGACAAGCTCTATTGTCATGTCACGCACTATTAGGTCTATGTGATGGTTGTAGTCATTAACCAGTATGCTCCTAACTTGGGATTCCCACTCTTTTCCCATTAGCACACCATTAGGGTACTACATTTCTGAGTATCATTCCTCCTAAACATCAACTGTGGGTGTAGGTTTTGTTTCCCTTGCCTCTTATCTTTGGTGACACGGTCGCATGTTTCCTTAGTGCCATTGTAAGCATACAAAACCAAATATCTACCTCATACCTTTATTTTCTTGACACTTAAACCTCATGTGAAAAACCCTAGGTGTAATATTGTTGTTCTTTTTTTAAAATCCTAAATGCCATGCCCTAGTTTTGCAAAACCCTAACCAAATAAACTTAAACTCCTCATTACGTTGTCTAATCTACAAAATTCCTCTGAAATGAACTCTCCTTACTCAGCCATGTTCTATTTTCCCTCTAGTGCATGATTTTTTAACTCTACACTAAATTTCCACCTCAAGCATGGAAGTGTGCCCTAGTTCTTGCAATCACTCTTCAAAAATTTAATCAAGGTAAGGTACAAATGATTTACCATAAAGCTCCTTTTATAGTATTTTGTTTTTTACTTGAATTTAATTATTTCCACCTACCACTATATGACTGCATTTTTTTATGATTTTCCACTTTTCCCAGCATTTCCATAGTCCCAATCATGCTTCCCCCTACACGTCATATGCATGTAACCTCTACAAATTTCTAGTACGTAAACTACACTAACCAAAAACCTCCTTACGAATGCTCCCAACACCGAAGTACATCAACCTCTACATCCTATTCCAGTTTGTTCTCCATGCCACTACCTAACTCATGTTTCCTTGCACGTTCATTCCTTGTACATGGATTTTCCTATGGCATCGTCCTTTTAACACCATCCTCTTTATGACACCTTGTCATCATTTTTCAACAACCAACATTACCTTTTTGATGCACGCCCTTCTGTTACTTAGGAATCCTTATGTGTGCTCTATTTTTCCTTCCACTCCACACTAATGATATGCATGGTACTTTGCACATGAACTCAATGGATAGTAATCAGTAACTGACATGCAAGCACACTTATTACAATAAAACACTAAACTAAATTGACAAAGCATAACAACGTTGAAATGAAATACATATAAGGGAGTGCATTAAAAATAAATTTAATCTAATGGAAATACTTCCATATTACAAATACAAGGAAGAAATATTTATAGTAGGGATTCAACCTACTCCCGTTGAAGTAACCGGGAAACCGTGTCCCATCCAACACCTGTAAAGGAAAGCAGTAAGTCACAACATACGGTCTCAACCAATGCACTTGGAACTTTCTAGGGTGGTGCAAAAAATTGGAATCATAAATAAGAACCATCTATCCAAATTCAAGCTACTTGTTTTTAATATGTCTATTATACCATGCCTTTTTCCTGGCATTTTTTGTCTTCTGAATCCATCTAGAAATGGCATGCCTCTCATGTAATTGCATCAGTTTATCAATACACTCTTTAAGTGCTTGCTCATTAGCTAGACCTCCTGTGTGCATAATACACAGAGAAGGTAACATAAATTCCATGGGAAAAATAGCCTCCATACCAAACACCAGATGAAAGGGTGTGGCTTTGTTCAATCTTTTATAAGTTAGTCTATATGCCCAAAGTATAATAAAGACTTTATCATCCCAATCCTTTCTTCCAAAATCATAGATCTTTGTCAATATATGTCCCAATATATTATTGAAAGGTTCAGTAGTGTCATTATCTTGTGGGTGATAGGGCGTTGTTTTATGGTGTGCCACCTTAAATTTTTCCAATAAAATCCTAATAGTATCAATAATAAAATGAGTACCCCTATTACTTTTCAAGCTTAATAGGCATCCATATCTGCTAATTATATTTTCCAATAAAAATCTTGTTGTTGTGGGTGTCATGTAATCCTTTATAGGCGCCGCTTCTGCCCACTTTGTAAGATAATATATACAAGTTATAATGTATTGTGATCCAATCCTACGCGTGGGTGGGGAAATAGGACCTAAAAATTTAATTTCCCACTTTTCAAAAGGTTTTGCACTAGCAGTAAGCCTTAAACAAATTTAATCTTTAAACTAAGGCTTTCCAAGGTGCTAACAATGGTCACAGGCCTTACAATATTCAATGCAATCCTTATAAATTGTTTCCCACCATAGGCCTACTAATAAAATCTTGCACGTGGTGGCATTTCTTGCATAATGTACACCAAAAATTCAACCATGATCTTCCTCTATAATGGAAGTATACTCATGCTCCAGTACACACTGGCGCAAAACCTCATCTCGACATAACTTGTATAAATCCTCCCTAATTAACATGTAAGGCATGGTGCGTATAATAAGTTGTTTCTTCTCTAAAGTTTTCATCCCTTCGGGGGCCACACCTTTACTTAAGAATACAACAATATCCTCTATGTCAGAGGGCACATAGTTCAATTTGAAAAACTGTGCATCCGACAATATGTCCTATATGCTCTATGCATCCTCACTGGAGTTAATTCATGAAAAATGATTTGGTCTTGAGTTACTCTTTCCTAGACTGACCAAAACTATAAAGTCAAATTCTTGAAACAACAAAATCCACCTGCATATGCACCCTTGTAAAATGTGCTTGTTCACCAAGTACTTAAGTTCCATGTGATCTGTATAAAATATAAAATGAGTTTCCAATAATTATTTCATAAACTTATACAACACGTAAATCATGGACAATGTTTCATGCTCTATAGTTGTATAATTCATTTCAGCTGGGGTCAACTTACTGTTTGCAAAATCAAAGGATGATCAATAATACCTTCTCTAGGATGGGATAATATCACACTAATGTCCATGCCAGAGGCATCCACATGCACATGTAATGGTTTGGTCCAAGAAGTAAAGTGAAGAATAGATGTAGAAGTAAGTCTTTCCTTCAATGTAACAAACATGTGCTATTGCACTTTACCCCAATGGAACTTTCCGTTACTCTTCAAAAATTCCTCCAAGGGTATGGCAATCCTATCATAACCTTTGATAAACTTCTTGTAGTAACCTGTGTGCCCCAAGAATCCATGTACCTCACTCTAGTTAGTAGGTTCCTCTAGGACCAAAATAATAATGACCTTAGTAGGGTTTACAAACAAGCCTTCTTTACATATAATATGTCCCAACAGAGTCCCAAAGGGTGTAGCAAAAATGCACTTTTTGACATTTAGAGAGATGCTCAACTATTTCCACCTCTCACACAAAAGTATTAAATTGTCACAATGATCTTTCATTAGCCTATAAAATGTCCAGTCATTCAAGTAAACCTGAAAAAACTTATGAATGAAGTCCTGGAATGCTTGCAAAATAATGCGTGAAAATAATGCATGCGCATTCTTTAATCCAAAAGGCATAGCTATATATGAAAACATTCCCCATTCAATGGTGAAAGTTGTCTTTTTATAATCTTCTTTAGCAATCCACACCTAATGATATCTATAAAATCCATCAGTGAAGGAGTATATTTTGTGCCATGAAATGCCTTTTAGAATCTCCTTTGTAAATGGCATGGGAAAGGGATCTATTACACATGCAGCATTCAACTCCCTATAATCCACACAGATCCTTATCCTTCCATATTTATTTATGCTTATCACCATAGGGATAACCCATTCTAACTCCTCAATGGGATCAATGATACCATATTTCAACATCTTATCAATCTCTTCCTTTACCTTGATGTGCATATTAGGATTCATCATATAAGGCCTCTTCCTTACTGGGCATGTGCCTTCCTTTAATTTGATCCTCATCTCACCCAAAGAGTGATGTACCCCTTTCAACTCATGATAGCCTCTAAGGAACAAGTCCTAGAAGTCACGTAATATCTCAATTATATATTCAACCTCTGAGTCAAACCAATAATCACCAATGACATCCTCCATCGGTTCAACATATGTCCCAATGTTGACCTTATTCATTTTCATAGGTTCATGATACACGCATGCCTTCTCATCTACAATTTCTAAGACCTCATGCGTACCCATAGTATGATCAACATATATATTTTCCACCCCCTCATCATCAACCATATACACCAAATTTCATTTTTATTTTGCTACACATGCACACTCAAGTTGTTCTTCATCTGCCTTTTCTTAAAAATGTGCCTCTAAATTTGACTCACCTAGTAATTTCTGAATAAGATCCTCAACCTTTTCACTATCTCCCATAGTCAAGTACTTCATAACCTATAATGCCTGATTCACTAGAGGTTTAGTAGAAAAATAGTAAAAGATCTTAATCATACCTATAGTTAGTTCTTGCTAATTCCATGTTTCTCTATTCAACTCTGCATAAACATACAATGCATGTACACAGCCACGCAGAGTGAAGTAGAACTTGTGCAGCCATAGTGAAGGTGTTAAGGCCTCCTTCCCCTCTTTCTAGAGTCTCTTAGACTTCTAAACATGATGCAAAGCTGAATCCTTCCCATGAAATTCACATGTCTCGGTAGGTGCATTTCTCATAAGAAATATGGTAGAGAAGATTATTCTCACTTCCCGTCACTCTAAAAGACCATCTCTGTTTACCATCCACCAGCGTGTTGTTGTCCCACACAAGGTATATTCTAGCATGTTCCTTCTTTCCACTTGATTTGTCCAATTTTCTTCCATAGCATGTATAAATAAGTTAGGATTTCCTTTTCCAATGTACCTTGGTACCTGGTTTCTACCTAAGTGCCTAATACAGTGTGAATTACTTACACAAGTAACTGCACTCTTAATCTCACACCCAGTCATTTCATAAGTCCCATGCACCCAGTTATCACAAGCAATGTTGGTTGTATCACTCATAGGCTATGCATCATCCCATTGAATAAATATTTCCTTTGATGTCTCAAGCACCTCAACATCTCTAATGGTGCACACAAATTATTTTCAAATCCTCTTCACTCAAATGTTCTACATAAGGCACAACTTTTCTGTTTATCAAATGGATGATTACACACTCTTCCTTGTTCTCAAAACTAATATATCATTTATTAAATCACAAATCAACATTATTTTCATAACACCAAGGGCACGAAAGTAAAGTTGGAAAACTGTCATCTTCCGCAAGGGCCAAGACCTCAAAGTCCCCAGTAAACTTTTCCCTTTATATAGTAATAGTGGAATCCTTCAAAACTCCAATGGGTGTGACTTCAGTTCTATTTTCCATATACCAAAAATTTCAAGATGGCGATAATGTTGGTCTCCTCATCTAATTCCTTACGTCCAAGGTGAGTACATTAACTTCTACACCTATATCGATCAAAATGTTATTAATCAGCCATCTGTCAACAACTGCATTCAACGTGACATCTTTATCATAATCAAGACTATGAGGAGGTAATTTTGCATGCAATATCTATCTCTCACTCTCAAATCCAATGTGTGGTATCTTCTCCCTTAACAATTCCCCTAACAAAGTAATGATGTTCTCTTGTCACAACAACTTACAAACCTCCTTTAAGTCATCAACATCTTTCTAAGGAAGCTCAACCACTTTTTCCTACTCTAGCTTCTGCAACTGCTCCTTCAAGAATTCTATCTCACCCTATAATTTTATAATGACCTCCATGGTCTCTTGATAAAATTCCTTCTGATGGGTAGGATCTGGATACTTTTCATGCAATACTTCCTATTTTTTAATGACATATTTTTACTTCAGAGTCTCTCACATGCGCGCCACCTCAACGCATGTAGTAACTAATAAAGGAATAATCTCAAGGTCAGGTGTTAAATTTGGCATCCACCGATCTTCCATAGTGTGTTGTACTATAACCATTCCCATGCCCTTATCCTATTTATGCTTATTTATCAGGTGCTTATACAAATCTGGGAACTCTTCATAATTGTGATTATTTCCACACTAGGAGTAAATAATATTCTGAGGGAATTCACACTTATAATGATCAGGGGACCTGCATGTGTAACATGTTCCACATGGGAAGCCACTTCTTCCACCACTGTGAACTAGGCCTCTGAATCCTCCACGATATCCTTTACCTCTACCACCTCCATCAGATCACTCTTCATTATGATTACAACTATGTTTCTCACCCTATTCTTTATAATTGTTTGTAACACTAGTATGACGTACACCAATTTCAATGGCATCATGAATATGATCAATCAACCTATAATTATTTGTATCATGAGTGGTAGACTTACAACTCTTACAATAGTAAGACATATTCTTTTTTATCACACACTAAAACAATGGGAACCTACTTAAGTCATGATTTAGATCTCACAATCTAGTAACATGGTGCACACTTATTTACAAGGGAAAATATCCTTAGTATGTTCTTTGAATTCACAATCCATGCACCAAATTCCACTGTGTATCTCATGGGATGAATTAGCTGACAATTTTTCTAATTGTTTTTCCATAGATGTAATCTGAGCTTCCAAAAATGGGCTAACTCCAGTTTCTATGCTCCTAACTTCCTTAGTGCGCAAAGTTTCCTTGAGTGCCTCTAAAAGTATTTTATGAGAGTCCCCTCCTAAAAGGTGTTATCAAACCTCCAACAATCCATTTAGCATGTTGACTGGGGTGAATATCATAAGACAAGTTTGATAGAAAAATTTAAATCATGTATCATACTCCCTAACACTTTTAGTCATGCCCTACTTGATGTCCTTTAGTGAACTGATGCTCCTCTATTCAAACTCAGGTATATGAAACTCTACTAAGAAATCATAAAATAGTGTGGTATAGTCTACACAAGTATGATTCGGATCATACTTCCTGTACCAATTATGTGCATGCCCTTACAAAGTAGTAGAAAAATGACTTTCGTTATGCTTAGGAGTTGTAATCCCCTTAGCGCACCATAATATCTCACACATATGCATGTGCTCAGATACATATCAAATTCCTCTATAATATGGTAGGTGAATGGACATCTCAAAATAAACTTGTTGGGGATGGTGCAGACCAGACCCTCCTGATCCAAAACCTCTATTACTATTTCACCTTATTCTTAGAGCATTTCTTTGAAGTATTGACAAAACAGATAGGGTAACGGGTGTAGGAGGAATACCTGTTGAAATGTTGGTTGTTGGGTTATGCGTGCATATGGCTTCTGAATCCATAGCTGAATGTGAGAGCTTCCTTTTGGCTAGAAGGAAATACCTGTAATGGAAAGCAAGACCACCAGAAAGAATTAAACAATATGTGTAGTGAACTACCTAGCATGTGATAGATCTAGGAACTGTGATACTTCCTAGATGACTATCATTCCACTGTTTACAACAATTTAATGCAGGTAGTAAACTAAATCCTATTGTAATTTGAAATGATTTAGGTATCTCACTTAAAACACAATAAGAAAGATCCAATCTAACAGGCTAGGTTAGAATAGTATCCGAAGGGGAAAAAACTAGTTCTGGATCTCTACAGGTCTGATAGAGGTCTCAGGTAGATCACAGATGAATGAGGGTGATGTAGAATTAGGTGAATAAGTCACGGTTTTGAGTTGTATGGGAAATATATAGAGACTGATACTGGTTAAGGGTGACTAACGACAGTTGGGTGTAGCTGGTACCAGTTATTGTGGAAAACTGGAAATGCAACAAAATGAGTTTTGGGTCTCCTTTGTGATTGCACAAAGGACTTTAGTTAGTTGGAATGAGGTATTGGGTTGTTTGGGTGGGATTTGGTGATGTTTTAAGAGGTATATGGAGGGGTGAGTATTAATGGAGGTCTGTGGGTAGCTGAGAGAACAAAGGGTGATAATATAATGATGAAATGAAATGAACTAGAGGAGTATAACATTTTACTTACTTGGATTCTGGTCTTGGATGCCTGTGAGGGAGGGATGAAGGTGTTGGTAAGAGGTTGAAGGTTGCAGATGATCACCAATCATATGAGAGCTTCTGCATGGGCTGCATGTGCATTCCTTTTTGCTTGGTTAGATCAAATCCTTACTGGGGGTGAGTGCAAGAGAAAATGCTTGATCTCCTTCCTTGCATATGTGTTCTTGTTGGAATTCATTCTCAGAAGATGTGATATCTCTCAGGAATGTGCAAAATGTTTTCCAACCTTTTTCCAACCTTCCAAATAAGGTTGTTTTAGGGGTTTAAAGGTGACCGACAGTGGTTCTAGCTTAACCGGTGATGGTTAGGGGTAACCGGCGATGGCTAGGGGTAACCGGTGTCAGTCAAGGTGGGATTTTCTAGGTTTACTAAACTAGGGAGATCCTCTTGATTTTTTCAGATCTTGTGTTGTTAACCCATGGATTAGACTGGGAGCTTCTTGTAAGCATGCAGGAATGTGGTTAGAGAGAATGTAGGCATTGATCTTTAGGGTTTGGGTAAGTCTTAGTTAGTTATGGTAACTTACTAAGAATAAGAATTAGGGTGAGGTGGCTAGATGAGGTGTCTAGGTGAAGTGTATGTGTGGATATTATCTAAATTAAGATATTTAAATAATGAATATGGTGAGGATAATGAATTAATTTAATTAAATTAATTAAATAATAATAGTGGGGTAAATGGGGCCATGGCCAGTTTAATGTAATGAAGGGTGTTTATTTGTCGAGGGACCAAAGAGGAGTGTGACCTAATTTTAGTGTCTACATTTTGTCCCTTTTTTTTGCGTAGCTTGTATTGGTAAGCGACGCTAACAAAAATAAGATGTGGTTGCCCGATGTGTGGGTGAAGGTGATCCCCCTCAAACCAGGAACTGACGAGGATGAAGGTAGAATCGGTGAGTGGTTTGATAAAAGGGTAAATGTGAGAAAGGGGAAGGTGGTTAACGAGGGGAAAAGGGTTGAAGGTCTACTCGGGTTATCTAGGTAATGGGTCAAGGTCAAAGGTAGCAATAGTCAAACACACACACGTATAAACTGTAGCGTGCTACTAGGTTGAAGAACATGCAAACTCTACATCATCTAAGGTAGATAGATTTATCCAAACAAGTTTGAAGTGATTCCGGTATCCAAGGTATAAGATATGGTCAGGAAAAAAAACATAGGTTAGGTGTAGGAACATTTAGGTATGTTCTGGTACACCAAAGGTAGGGTTAGGATAAACGGTCATGGAAATAGGCTAGGTAAGGTCATTAGGTCAATCAACACAAATAATAGAGTAACAAGGTATAGCAAACACATGAGGTCAAAGGTCACTAGTGATGGTCTAGGGCCAAAAATATAGGTCACGGCACGGGTAAGGCTGAGGGATGGGTAAAATAAGTAGTCCCCAAAGGAGAACAAAGGTAGGTAGGTAAAATGTTGAGTTCTGGAAGGTAAGGTAAAAGGTCATGGTAAAGGGTAGGTGTTGCAACTGGTCAAGGTAAAGGGTAAAGGGGAGGTGTGGATAAAAAGGAGGGATAGGTGGGGTAATATGGGGAAATGTTAGGTTTTGTGCTAGAAGGGTGACCGATGCTGGTCAAGGGTAACTGACACTGGTATAGGGTAACCATCCACAGTAAGGTAGGGCACGAGACCAATGGGACCACCATAGACCATGTCTATATCCAGGTTACGAGATTCCCTAGGTGAGACTAGATACTACTAGGACTAGATGATGGTGGATGAGATAGAATTTCTATCCTGCGGAGAGTACTAGGCACAATAGGCATCGAGTGAGAGGATGAGATCCCACACTCATAGTATGGAGAGTAGAGGGGGTAAGCAAGCTCTAAGGCTAGAGAAGGAAGAGGCTACCAACACATGGAGACCAGCTCCAGTTGAGGTGTCAGTAGGGATCTAGGAGGTAGAGGGTACAAGTGATATAGAGATGGAGGACATATACCAATATGCTTGATATGTGGCACCTATTTTTTTTATGTATGATAGTTAGTTTTTTGATATATACTATCATGCGTGCCAAGAGATAGTTGTATTTTTTTTATCACATACTAGCCTGTGTGCTAAAGATAGTGAGGATGTATGAGAGGTTTTGTATATTTTGAGCATATACCGGCCTACGTGGTAAAGAGATTTTGTATTGGTTCATTATTTTATTGTATATATGAGACCGGCCTGCGTGCCGATGACATTTTGTATTGAGTATCATCCTACATGCTAAATATTTTGAGATGATGGACATGATGGGACATCCATCTATGTTGTATTAAGATACACACTTATTTATATGATGAGATACATGTGATTTCTTGATTTGTTGATGTGTTGATGAGATTTTCAATTTACTGTTTTGATATGGATGGAAATTAGGTGAGTTAGGCATGATGGAGTCAGGTTGGTTTAGGCATGGATTGAGTCAGGTCTAAGGCATGGATTGAGTCAGGTCTAAGGCATGGATCGAGTTAGGTTTGTTAGGCATGGATCGAGTTAGGTTTGTTAGGCATGGATCGAGTTAGGTCAGAGGCATGGTAGAGTCAGGTTGGATTAGGCATGGTTGAGTCAGGTTGGTTTAGGCATGGTTGAGTCAAGTTCGTTTAGGCATGGATTGAGTCAAGGTCTTAGGAACGGTTGTGTTCAAAGTAAGGGAAGTTATGATTTATTATTTTATGCAATGAATGATAATATGGGTCCTATGTGAGATGTGGTATAATCTATGCATAGTGAATATAGAGAAATGGTAGGCGTAATAAATGTATGTTGTGATAAGGATTAAAATATGAAGCAACTTGTTATGTACATGGTTTAATTTCTAATTGTGGGTAAAAAAGGGAAACTAAGTGATGTATGATGTAATGTGAGGAACATGGAAGATGAATTGTTGAGGGTAAAGCATGGATGAGTTATAATTCCAGGGGCCCCATGCCCGTGGAGTGCTACCTACATAGTCCTGGTGAAAAGGGACCTCAAGCCAATGTAGTTCTCCCATAAGCTAGGGAAGAATATGAGAGGGTGTGAAAATGAGGTGGTAGGTTTTAGGTATGGTGTGGGCTTAGGTTTTTTAGGTGTGGGTGGGTTATAGGTAAAGTAAGATAGGTGATATTGATTGTGGCAAAAGAAGAAAATAGATTACCTCAAAAGTAAGCATCGAGGACCAAGTCCTATATAAGGTAATCAAAACATAAACAAGGAAGGCTAAAAGAGAAGAGGGGGTAATAAAGCCACCTGATTGGTGAGGATCATGCCGAGTAGATCACACCTTGAAAGAGGTGATGAATAAAAGACCCTAAAGACATTACATGATTGATTATTCTATGGTGAAAAGTAGTCACATGATCACCAAATGTCATAGTTTCCAAGAAGTCCCTTGAGGCATTGGGAAATGGGAGTGGGTATGGCTTGAAGGGTGAAAAGTGGGTAATTTTGTATGTTATGAGGTAGCATGCTATTTGGGAAAGAGATCCAAGGTCACAATGGGCAAGTCCATGACTAAATTTTTTTCTGTGTTGACTTGTATTTGAGATAGACTGATCGATACGAGAAGTCTATATGGCATGAAGAAAATTTAACTCCTTGAGGTCTTCGTGAAGATAATTGATGTGAGAAGCTTTAGTTACTCTCATTTTTCTTTTAGCTTTACATAGTTGTCCTTTGAGGGAGTAGTCTATTTATAGCAGCAATTATTGAGAGGAAGATGTCCTTTTGAGGGAGTCATCTTTTGAGTGAAAGTTTGACTCAGGGAGTTATATCCCATGTGAGGGATTTGAATTCATGGACAAGACCAAGGTGGAGAATTGGACTCTTGTTCAAAAGGCAAGGTGAAATGACCATGGGATCTCATCTAAAGGTAGACAAAAAGTATCCATGAGAAACATACTATGCAGTGTCGTGGTACACATATTCAAGAGAAGATAACAAGTGACAGGTATTCACATGATTCTTGTTTAATCATTGGTGAGGTGTATGAAGTGAATAGAACTCAAGGGACGAGCATGGAAAGAGACAAAAGGTGAGGTAGGACTACAAGTCGACAATAGAATGGTCAAATATGTAAGGCATTAAGGGGTTTAGGTTCATGTTTACCATCGAGTTAAGATAAACGATAATCACCTGATCCATAGGTATGAGTCACAATGTATGGTCCAAGCCAATTAGGAGAAAATTTTCCCCATTTACTTTTTTCTACTTTTTTTACATGTTGATTTTCTTTCAGGACATGGTCAGCAACTTGGAAGGATCGTGCATGGACACGTTTGTCATAGGCATGTTTGATATGTTTTTGGTAAACTTGAAGGTGGTCTAGAGCATTAAGATGATGTTCATCTAATAAATCTAGTTGTGCTAAATGGTCCTGAAGAAATTCATCATCATTGAGCATGTCATGGAGAGAAATGCAGAGTGAGGGGATTTGAACTTTAAGAGGTAGAACAGCCTCTATACCGTAGACTAGAGAAAATGGTGTGGCAGTAATGGAAGTGTGAATACTAGTGTGATATGCCCACAGGGAAAAAGGAATGTGCATATGCCAATCCTTCCCAGTATCGTTAACCACTTTCATAACAATTTTCTTTAGGGTTTTGTTAGTGGATTTGGCTTGGCCGTTAGTTTATGGGTAATAGGGTGATGAGAAACTGTGATGCCCAAGTGTGATGCCTGCTTCAACTACCACTTGAGACCAAGAAACAAACTAGGAAAGATTATGGAATAATTTTTTTTTATAGGGAGAGTCTACAACCAAGTTGCAAGACACTAGTTTGAAACTATTCCAAAATAAATTATGATTAACCAAACACAAGATTTCCATTTTTATCTTATAACAAGTTTACAAGGCTCCAATTTGAAGGTTACAAGTTTTACAAAGGTTTAGGGAGAAATTTATCGCCAGACCTGTAACGTCCTCAATTTAGTACATTAGAACAAGAATTTTTTTTTGATAGGTGCATCCTAGTTCTAAATACATAATTTAGAACTCTCAGATCATAACAATCATTCTTATAACAGATAACCATATGCAGCTGTGATGACTCGGAGTACCTCCGATCTATTCATTCCATGACTCGGTAATCTACCGATCTATTCATGAGTATCAAAGAGTTGGCATTTTTATTTTAACACATCCCTCTTGCGGTTCTCTTCCCTAATCTGGGATTCAGAATGCTCTATCCAAGGAACCTATCTAAATAATTGTTACCATTATTCATCGGCATCTCGTCCCTTAGACTAGGTGACATAGGACAACGCAATCAGCAGCTTACGATACTTTGGCCAAAGATTTGAAACATACTGCTTATGTCTCGTATTCCTTGATGGCATACTCGTCAATCTGGAATACGTCCTTCACCCCATTCCTATGTTATGTAGAATGTCTTACACTGACTTCTGTCAGCCTCCCAGCCCCAAGTTATTCTCTCAGGAACGGATTAATAATATGACCATGTTATAAGGATGCTCTCGAGGACTAGGGATACGCTGACATACTGGGTCAACCCTAGTTAACCCTGTGTGTCAAGATACCCCGAGTCTCCAGGGGCAGTCTTATAACATGACCACATTCCTAACCAGTCCCAGAGTAAAAATTTGTTCGAGTTTAAGGTGTAAATCTTAACGATCAATGCAAAGGGTGTCGCCATAAGTCACCTGCATTGTTGTATCTTCGAGAAGATCCTAATCTTCTCGAAGGTACAACCCTGTAGTTGAATTGTGCCATCAACCTTCAAATCCACCTTGAAAAGATCTACTTAACTTTAAGGTGTTACTTACGTTGAGTTAAAGTTATGCTTTAAGACGCTCCTTTTAGGGTAGTCTTTTCCCAACCCCTAGGTTCCTCACCTTAGAATTGCCTTTCTTATTAAGACCCATTTCACAAGAGAAGTTAATAAGATTTGGGGTTTCATTAAGGAGTTCTTTGATACACAATAATCTTAATCAATGAGATTGGGCAGTAGCCCCAAATCTTCTTATAAGGTTGCTAACTTAACCCTTTTAGGTTTATATCAATTCTTAAAACTGAAATATATCTTGCTTATTAGTATTAAGATAAAGTGATTTAAAACGTTAAGTACGTTGTCTTGACTTAGATCAAGGTTAGGGAGTAACAAATTACTCTTCCCGTTCAGCTTCCTATTAAGGTTTATTTTATCCTTAGCTTCTCGAAAGACGGTGATCTAAATTTCAATTTAGCCTAAAATAGAACTTAGTAGAACTACTAAACATTTACAAGTATTCAGTCACATAATCTTTGCAAGGCTTACTTGGAGAATCCCAAATGTCTCCAAGGTATACAATAATAAAAATGCTCTTAAAATCATTCGAACCGAAGAAGTTCAATCCATCAAGATACGAATGCAAACACATAAGTAACAAATACCTCATTTCATTCATTTCTAAGCTAATCAAATACATTTTATGCATTCAGCATATTTGATACAATACTCAACAGCAAAAGAACATCTTTCTTCAAGTAGTACATTTAGAGAATCAAGTTGGAATTCATCATAAAACCAAATTAAACAATCTGAACATCATATTCAAGATCTGCGTGCCTTTACCACTTACGGCAACCATCTGCAAAAATTGTCAACACGGGTCAGTTCGGTGAACTGAGCATGATAAGCACTAATTCTTAAAACAATTGCAATCCACCAATTGTTCTCATTAAACAACCTGTTTAAATGAAATCATTTCTTCAAATTACAAACATAAATCAGGCTATTCATCTTATATGTTAGAGACTAAGAACAAATGAATACAACCATTCTAAAGACAACAAAACTCCTACAAGAATGTTCATAACAATTACTCAAAGGCATTTTATAACATTCAACAAGCTCAACTGTCTTAATTTCCTTTCAATCGTACATTACTTTAATGGTATTGACGAGTATACCTACTTTTACAGCAAAACACATTTTATACCAGTCTCTCCATACAATACCACAGTCTATTCTTGTTATGCCCTTACCGTAGAGATCGCATAAGGATACAAGAAGAAAGCACATAAAGTTTCCAGACTAGGAGAGAGAGAGTATTTTCTTATTCCTCTTATTACACATCAACATATAATTTACAGCTCAGGAGAAGGAAACAGAGTAAATCAGATTCCCATTTCAATTATGTTCTGGACTGTACCGACTCCTCTAGAATAACACACTTACTTTTACGCATGCGATTAAAAATAGTCGAAGATCACAAGAAGAAACTACAGTTTCATCTAAGTTCATTAATAAAAATCACCTGTAGCTATTAAGCATTACAAGAGCTCTCGTGACAAAGCAAAAGAAAATAATCCAACCATGAAAGACTCAACAAATCTTTTCCATATCATTCATCAACATGAAAATACCCAACGCCATCGCCTAACATGGTACATCTAAGAGCTCTTTGTTTCATAGTCAAACACGAGACAAGATAACATTAAAAACAAACAACGTTTTCCATATGTAAATACAGCGATATTCACACTGAGTCTAAACACAAACATGCACAGCTTCATTCAACTGAATCTAATCTCTATGAATGTACAGCAAGGACTTTACAGAAGTCACCTCCATTACATAAGCTCATCAAATTTTTAACCTAAGTAGATCCATCCCGCAAACACATCAGGGCTTCAACAGGAGTCGAGTTCACATGGAAATACTGCAAGGGCTCCAACGGAGTCGTATCCAACAAGAACTCACAGCCCGAGTTAAGATTGAATTCGAATTCATATGAAAACATTCAAGGACTCCAACTGAATCAATACCAACAGTCTACACAACTAAACTTCTACAGAAGTCGAAATACAAGATACATATTAAGGACTCCAACAGAGTCAATATCATTAAGTATTCACAACTAAGCTTATACAGGAGTCGAAACACTAGTTACATTACAAGGACTCCAACTGAGTCAATACCAACCGTATTCACAACTAAACTTCTACAGAAGTCGAAATACTAGTTACATTTCAAGGACTCCAACTGAGTCAATACCAACAGTATTCACAACTAAGCAACAATATTCAACTAAGAAATAGTATTCGTAACTAAGCAACAGTATTCGTAACTAAGCAACTATATTCACAACTAAGCAACAATATTCATAACTAAGCTTATACAGAAGTTTGAAAACATACAAAACATTACAAGGACTCTCACTGAGTCATTTTCGCAGATATTCCTTGCAAATTTTCAATGGATTTTATCCCAAAAGTTGCAAACACAATGAGGACTTCTACGATAGTCACATTCAAGTAGTATAATCACAGCAAGCATTCCAAACATAAGAACTTCAAGTATTCACAGCAAGAATCAACAGGATTCAACAACAATAAGAGCACATCTGGGTCTTCAATCGGAATGAATCCAAAAGGATGAATAAATACAGTAAACATTCCAAAAAATTCTTCGAAAAACCCGAGATTCCTAATTCCACAGGAAAAGAAGAACCAATACATTGCTTCAAACCAACTGAACTGAAATCACCTGAACAGAGTTGTTTTAATGAAAGCATTTAGAGTAAAGCAAGATTTTTAAAAGTCAGGGCCTATCATGCCTGGTAATGTCGCTTAAAAATCCGAAGAAGACCTCTGAATGTGCTCGAGCCTTCTCCTCTTCTTCCACGATAGATTCAGCAACAATAATTTGTTACCCCCTCATGCCTTATAAACTTTCCCCGAAAGAGAAAAGAGGTAGATAATCTCATAGTTGCCATGCAACACAAAGTAGACTGGTTCGAAGAACCAGTGATCAAACAGAGAGAAAACCGGAGCGTATGGAAAACCAAACAACCAACTAGTTTTCCATTTGCATGCCTTCCCGAGAAATCCGTGCTCGGGAACCAAAGTTCATCAATGACATTAACTCCAAGATTCCCGCCTAATCTCCATTGCCACCGACCGCCAAGGTTGGTGATTGCCAATTGCACACAAACAACCATTCCCAAATTTGGTGATACCGCCACGTCAGGTCTCAATAGATATTTACAACCTCCACCAAATCCCAAAGTCCTTCATCCTTATCCACCTCATAAATGCCATAGAAACTACCGCCCATGGCTCGCACCCCTTCATTGGTCCCCCTTCATCCATGATCATTAGTTAGGTTAGAAACATACGTTAGATCATAAGGTAATACTTTAGTCTTACTTCCATAGTGCTAGGTGGCTAACCTTAGGAACATTTAGCTTATAGTTTAGGGCTAGGTTAGATTAATAATAATTTAACCAATAGGTTATAGTTTAGGTTTAGGTTATTAACCTTAATAAATCCAGTCTAGGTCTCCCCAAGTAGGACCGATCCGTATTGGAACCAAACAGGGTAAAACATCCCTGTACAGGATCCTATCAGGTATTGCTAAATAAGCTTACTAAATACCCGAGGAACATCTTACCTACCTTAAGGTCTAGGCCTTCCTGATGTTACAGTTATTTGGAAAATGATTTTTATTTAACAAGATCATCCTGAGTTAACTCCTAAATTGGCTCATTCAACACATTCAGACCTTGCAACTTTCGTAAGGTCTATAATTTTTTTTTCATCTAGCATAAACTTAAAACATCTCTTGGATCAATGCCACTAATCCAATGGCTGAGTCATAAAGATGGGTAAATCCACAATTCATCTCGAAATCAGATTGAACTCAGGTGCTAAAAAATGAAAGAAATATAAGAGTCCAAGCATATCCTGACTCAGTCAAAGATCTTCAAGAGCAAAGAAGATACAATCCGTATCAAGCATGACTTCATAATCAAAGGAACACATCCTTATACATAGGAAATCATATATCAACACTTGAATGCTCAGGAGGAAGTAACCAATAGTTCAAGGTGTTTACATGCTTCCCTCCTAAAATATTCATCGTCCCCAATGATTACATATTTGATTTACCTTCAGGTCAACCAATTTAATTAGTTCACAATACAATAAGACTATTTTCCAACTTGAATAGTTACAGAAATCAATGTCACAATACATTTTATTTAGCCTGAATAATGTTTTCCTCAACCTGGCTTTCATATAGACATGAAAAAGATAAGTTCATAAAAATGTTTGTCAATAGATTTCATTCTGTTGAAAAAGAAAAGGAAAAGTAATTTTCATCTCTTCCAGATTTTCCCAAGTTGCACTTTCTTCGTTAAACTAGTCCCACTGGACCTTACATTGCTGTATTTCACGATTTCTCAAATGTAATTGGTGAGTTTCCCAGCACTCGTGTGGGGTTTAACCACGATTATTCCTGGGTCTTGGACCTGCAAGGAATTCCAATTTAAGACATGTGACAAATCTGAAATGTATTTGTTAAGCAAATAAATATGGAAAACATCATGCGTGTAAGGACAAAGAAGGTGGTAATGCTAATCGATAAGATACAGGATTGATTATTTCGACAATTTCGAAAGGTCCCACGTAACGAGGTGACAACTTGGCAGCCTTGCCAAAAGTTATATAACTCTTTATGGGTTTAACACGAAGAAAAACCTTCTCACCAAGCTCAAACCTTTAATCAACCCACTTAAGGTCAACATAGCTCTTCTGCCTATCTGCTGCTTCCTTTAATCGTTCATGAATCAACTTTCCTTGCTGTTCCATTTCAGTGAGGATCTCTGGTCCAATTACCACTCTATCCTCAATACTATCACAACTAACAGGGGTTCTGCACTTCCTTCCATAAAGTGCTTCAAAAGGTGCCATTTTAAGAGATGAGTGATAAGTGTTGTTGTATGCGAATTCAACTAGTGGAAGATACTCTTCCCATTTATACTGTTGATCTATGCAATACATTCACAACATATCTTCCAACACTTGATTTACTCTCTCTGTTTGTCCATCCGTTTCTGGATGATATGCAGAACTAAATTTTAGTTTCGTTCCAAGAGCTGTATTAAGCGTTTGCCAAAATCTTGACGTCATTCGAGGATCCTTGTCAGATATAATCAATTCTGGTACACCATGTAACCTGAAAATTTCGTGCACGAATCTTTTGGCCAACACTGGTGAATCATCCTTTAGATTTCTAGTGATGAAATGAGCTACCTTAGTTAGTTTATCTACAACTACCAGGATAACATCATGTTTATTCCTGGACATAAGTAACCCTTGTACAAATTCCATGCTTATTACTTGCCATTTGTACTGCGGTATGCTATGGGGATATAATAGTCTAGCAGGGTGCATGTGTTCTGCCTTAACCCGCTGACATTCCAGACAATGAGTCACAAAATCAATAACATCCTTTTTCATACCTTTCCAAAAGTATTGCTGTTTTAGATCAGCAAGCATTTTTGTGATACCCGGGTGTCCAGAGAAGGGCGAATTATGAAATTCAACTAACAACTTCTTTCTCAAATCGTTCAGCATAGGTACGTATACCCTATTTTCATAACGTAAGATTCCTTCATTATCAAAATGAAAACCTTTATACCTTTCATCATTAGGTTCTGCAGCAAGCGCTGCTTTTACTTGCTGAAAGTATATATCAGATTCTGAGGCACTTTTAACCTCATCCTTAAACTGAGTTCTTAATGTTATAAGAGAAGAAATGTGCTTCCTACGACTTAGAGCATGTGTTACCCTATTCTCTTTCCCTTTGATGTAGCTAATATCAAAATCATATTGAGATAAAAAATCTAACCACCTTCTTTGTCTGGCATTTAGATTAGGCTGAGTGAAAATATATTTCAGTCCTAAGTGATCATTTTTCAACTCAAAAGGTTTCCCAAGTAAATAGTGTCTCTAGACTTAAAGCGCATGAACAATGGCAGCAAGCTCCAAATCATGAGGAGCATAATTCAGCTCATGTTACTTAAGTTTTCTACTTTCATATGCTATGACTTGATCATTTTGTAACAAAACACCTCCAAGGCCTTCCCCAGAAGCATCTGTTACAATAGTAAAGCTCCCATTAGGGTCTGGTACAACTAATATAGGTGCGGAAGTCAACTGGATTTTCAGACTTTTGAAAGCAGTTTCGCACTTATCATTCCAAATAAATTTCTTATCCTTCTTCTGCAATGAATTTATCGGTGCAGCCACTTTAGAAAAATTCTTAACAAATTTTCTATAATAAGCAGTAAGACCCATGAAGCTTCTTACTTCATGCACATTCTTTGGTGCAGGCCACTCAGTTATTACCACTATTTTTGAAGGATCCACAGCAATTCCTTCTTTACTAATGACATGACCCAAATAGTGAACTTTTGTATCAAAGAAAGAACATTTGGATAACTTACCATACAACTTTATTTTTCTCAAAATTCCCAAAACTATCTTCAAATTCTCATTGTGCTCTTCAACACTTTTAGAATAAATGAGAATATCGTCCAAGAATACAAGTACAAACTTGTCCAAATATTCTTAAAAGATATTATTCATTAAGTTCATAAAAGCTGCGGGTGCATTAGTTAATCCAAAGGGTAGAATCGTGAATTCATAATGTCCATACCTTGTTCAGAAAGATGTTTTATGAATATCTTCTTCTCTAATCCTTAATTGATGACAACCAGATCGAAGATCTATCTTAGAATAAACCGCTGCCCCATGCATCTGGTCAAATAGATCGTCAATCCTTGGAAGTGGGTATCTGTTCCTGATTGTTACTTTGTTCAACATTCGATAATCAATACACAGCTTAAGTGTTCCATCCTTCTTTTTCACAAATATTACTGGTGCTCCCCAAGGTGAAACACTTGGTCTAATCAAACCTTTAGACAAAATTTCTTGCAATTGTGCCTTAAGCTCGACTAACTCTGTAGTAGTCATCCGATAAGGTGCTTTGGAAATAGGTTCCGTTCCTGGTTTGATTTCGATGGTGAAGTCAAATTCCCTCTTGGGTTGTAAACCTGGTAATTCCTCCAGAAAAACGTCTTTGAAACTTTGCAACAGAGGAAATCATTTCATGGAATCACCATCTTCTTCTGAAAATTTAGATATCTTTACTGCATAAAGGGTACATCCTTTGTTTTTAGCCTTTTTAAGCTGCATAGATGATAGTTTTCTAATTGAAATTTCCTGTTTCACACCTTAAATCTCTGCTGCCTTCAGCCGATCATCTAAACATTTTATATTCTTTTCATAGCAGTCTACTTTCGCTTTATGGTTAGCTAACCAATTGACACCGATGACAATGTCATACGATCCCAAAGGTGTAACATAGAGGTCAAATTCAGTGAAAAAGTTAGGTAAGTCAAGGACTGACCCAAAAAGACACATACTCACTATATGAATAGAATTGTTAGCATGCAACCAGAACATGGAGGGATGGTTTAGGATGAGTTTAAGATTGTTTTCAAGATTCAATTCATTGATTGCTTTCCCATTTTCATTTTTACATCATTTGACAAAATTCAAATTACACAAGTATAATTTCTAGTTTTGAAGGGGATCTTGTTGTTCATTTTAATAGCTGAGTGCCACAAGGTTTCTTATACATTAGTACATCTTAATTTCATTGTCCCATTCCTTAATTTTAGTCATAACTCTAAACTGTACATCAATTGCATTTTATTTTTATTCTTAAAAAGCCGTTGTTACAATTTAATATGTAGATTTCAATTAAGGGAAAACATACCAATTTCCTTTCTCAATTATCAAATTGATTTCAACACACACTTACATTCAAAATGCAAAGTGGATTTCAATTCTAAGACTTAATTCAAAGTATCTAATTTTTTTAGTTTCCTTTACACGTACTCTCTTTTCTAAAACACCATTTGCATGATATAACAGTCCTTAAAATTTATAGCACAACAATGCAATTGAATAAGGAACATGATTCTTTCATTGATTTCAAACAACACATTACAATTCAACTCCCTTCCAGTCGATTGAATTTTTAATTTTCAATTTCCAAAAGGATACAAGTATATCATTTCAATTTCACTTCATTACAAGTAAAACAGAGAATTAAAATTCTTCTCTACATTCCTCAAATTTGATTACATCTGTCAATAACAAGGTAAACATCTCACATATCTATATCAATTACATTCATCCCCTTGAGGTGGGTGGGGTTAAATTAAAACTGCTCAAAGGAATGACTGTCAAACTGTATTCTTCTTTCTCCAAATAGCATCTTGCCAATTTCTTCATTCTTGCAACTTGAATCACAACAAGGAAGGGGGAAAGGCAACACTCTCCACCCAACCAAGACATCTAATGGGAAAAGAGAAGCCATCTTTCCCCATTGGCCCCCGAGCCCCAACCACATTAGAATGGAACATGATAAAACAACACATAGCAACATAGCTTCTTTCACATATAACATACATTCACATGCACAAGGAAATACACAAACAAAAAGATGTAGTTCTCAACTACAACAACAACTCCAATTAAAACAAAGGCTCCTTCTCCAAGCAAGCAAGCCAAGCAAGAGAAAGAAATATGGAGGTATCCTTATGCCTCCCATGTTGAAATTGGGCATCCACCTAAAATAAACCGCCAAAACATAGACATCCCATAAACCTTATCCCTCCTCAACCCCTCCTTATCCCTCCTCCAAATTTATCCCTTATACCTCCCCAAAGTAAGAAATGCAAGCATATTCTTTTCCTTAGGTGCATCCCAACCAACACTCCCTCCACAAGACAAGTGCCAATGGTAAATCCCTTATCCCTCCTCTGATAAACCTCATAGTCTTCTCTCTACACCATGCCCTAAGCATTCTACCCATCCCTCTAAGAATTGCAAACACAAATACATTCAAATTTCATGCTAAAAGAGGGAACAACAACAATATTAAAAAGTGAGAGCCTACCTCTCCATGATGGAGACTTGCTTCCAAAACAGCAGTCTTTATTACATCAAAACCCAGTCCCAAATCATCAAGGTAAATGTATGCACAATCAAATCCTCTTCTTCCACCAAACAAGCTCCAAAATGCAAGAGAAATTTGACCCAAGAATGAAATTTCCAACCTTCAACAACCTCAAAATGAAGAGGAATTCAAATTTAAAAGGAGAGGGTGAAAGAGGATGATGTGGATTCCAAGTGGGATGCCACATCATTTTTCTTCCTTCCCCAAGAGTGCAATCCACAACAACAATAAATCACCATAAAAGAAAAATGACAAATTTTACTTACATACACAATGTAGCCCCATACCCTAAAAGGAATGCATTTCAAATTTTTCAGATAAGTGCAATCAATACTTACAATAAATCATGTCAAAATGTAATAAAATAAGTTGATTTTGACTCCAAATCAATAAAAAAGGTTGGTGGAGGATTTTGAGAGGTGTGGGACAAGTTTAAATTGTCCCACAAGCCTCCAAATTTGTCCTCCAAGCTCAAATTCGAATTTCAATAGAGAGATGGAGTGTTTGACCTTCCAAAATCTTCTTACAACCCTCTTACAATTTCTTACACAATCTATCACTTCACTTACACAACCCATACTCGGCAACTTACACACTCTTTTAAAATGCATCTATTTCTATGACATTTATTTATTACAAACTTTAGACACAACCATATATTTAATTACCATATGGTTATAAAATATATAAATAAATTTCATTTTCAACCAAGACAATAACATTTAATTTCACCTTCCACATCCTATTTAATTTAATTAAATTTTAACTACATGACTCTCACATCATACTATCACTTTTAAATGATTAAAGCAAAAGCACATTACAAATAAAATACACACAACAATAATAAAAAAGTGAACACATAATAAAAACACACATATGCCCCTATGGTCACAATAATGGAAATCCCCCCCATGGGAAATCCTAACAACTAAACACACAACCAAACACAGCTGGCATGGTGACCTTGTTGATTTCACACTGAATTCCAATATGGTTAGTCTCTAGTTCCCCCAACATTGTTGTGATTTTAACCTATAAAATGCAAAATACCTCCTTCGGCCTCTTGGCCACATCAAAACATCTAAATGATATAAGAAACATAAAATTATTAATTTTAAATCACAAAAATATCAAGGATTCAATCTTTATCATTGAAATTCAATTTGTAATTATATCATCATCTAATAGATTTCTATACTAGAGATATTCATAATAATCAATGTCACATGTCTAAAATTAACATCAATAACCTGTCCATGTCAACTAGTATATCATTATCTAGATAATAATAAAAATGTCTCAATGATCCTCAAGCACAATAACTGAATCCAGATCAATATTAATCCATAGTCTAACATATAACCATCATGCTAGTCAAAACATAATAATGTCCATAATAATCCATGAGCTAGTATATACACATCATGTTACATCAAAATATAATAATATCCAAAATATGATCAATAGAGTCTGGATCAGTATCTAAACAGTCGTCAAAGGGAAGTGGACACTACATCCCCCTCCCCTTAAACTAGACTTCCTCCTGGAAGCCACTGGAAACAAATGTGTAAACTGCACTCATAAAGCAGTAGCATCCTCCCAAGTGGCTGCAGTCGTCATCATATCTGTCCCACTGCACTCGTACCTGATCAATCTCTCTGCCTCAAAGGCCCAGTGTCCTGTGATCAATGATACAGACAGGCTCCACCACCACCTGTCCTTGATTTTTGCACCTGCAATGATGTCTAATCCAGGACATGAGAAGGATCTATGACGTATCTCATAAGAACAGAAACATGAAACACATCATGTACGTGAGATAAACTGGGTGGAAATGCTAGACAGTAGGCCAACAGGCCGATACGCTCTAAGATCTCAAAAGGTCCAACGAACCAAGGAGCTAACTTAGAACCTTTTCCATAATGGATCAGGCTCTTATGTGGCCTAACATGAAGGAAAACCTTCATGCCCACATCAAAATTATGCTCGGTTCTATGCTGATAAGTGTACTTCTTCTACCTATCTTGTGCCTCCTGCAATCTCTTCCTGATCAACACTACCTACTACTCCATGTCTTGCAAAAGATCTAGTCCTATGGATACTCTATCCTTCAATCTATCCTAGCTAAGGGGTGTCCTGCAATCCCTACCATACAAGGCCTAAAAAGGAGCCATACCTATAAAACTCTAGAAACTATTATTGTAGGCAAACTCCAAAAGATATAGATACTCCTCCCATTTAGACTACTGATCCATCACATACATCATGAGCATAGTCCTCTAAAATCTAATTCACCCTCTCGGTCTGTCCATTTTTCTCTAGGTGATAGGCTGTGTTGAAGTTGATCTTCGTCCCAAGAACATACTGCATGGTAGTCTAGAAATGGGAAGTGTATAAAGGATCGCGGTCACAAATGATCTTCCACGGAATCCCGTGCAACCTGAAAATCTCATCCAAGTAAACACGTGCCACCGCACTAGCTTTATAGGTGGTCTTCACTGGGGAAAATTGAGCTACTTTTGTCAATTTATCAACCGTGACCATGATGTCGTTATGGTGATATCTCGACATCGGTAATCCAAAAATGAAATCCATGGAAATGGTGTCCCATTTCCACTCTGGTATAGCATGAGGACAGAGAAGGCCATTTGGATGCTAATTCTCAGCCTTCAATTTTTGGCACTCTAAACAACGTGACACAAACTGAGCCACGTCCCTGTGAAGTCCTCTTGAGTGATATAACTTTCTCAAGGTGGTGTGCATCTTCTTCGCCCCGGGATGGACTGAATAGGGTGCACGATTGTGCCTCTGTCAAGATGTCCTGCCTCAAGCCTCTGTCTCTAGGAACATAAATCTCAACCTTTGTACCTGAGAAGACCATTTGCCTCTAGCGAGAAACCATCAAATTTCCCCCTCAAGGGGTCTCTGGGACTCTAATCTCTACTCGGGATGCAATATAGAAATTATCAAGAGGAAGCTGCTAAAGGATCCTGCTCCGTAAATCTGTGCTCACTAAAGTAGCCATGCTCAAATGCATTCGTCTACTGAGGGTGTCATATGCAACCACATTCTCCTTCCCCTTCACATGCTCTATCTCCATATTGTACTCACAAAGCAAATCCATCCAACGTATCTGACAAGTGTTTAGATTGGGCTGCATGAAAAGGTGGCGAAGACTCAAATGATCTATCCTGAGTGTGAATCTATGACCAAGAAGAAAGTGTCTCCATCAAACAAAAGCTTGCACAACCGCCACAAGCTCAAGATCATAGGTAGGATAATTAAGCTTGTGATCCTTGAGTTTACGAGACTCAAAAGCTATGACTTTTCCCTCCTGCATACGAACACCTCCAAGGCCTGCCAACGAAGCATCTATGCATACAAAGAACTCGCAATGTGGATCTAGCACTACAAGAATGGATGTTGTAGTGAGATATTCCTTCAGTGTCCTAAAAGCATGCTCACATCTATTCGACCAATCAAATTTATTCCCTTTCCGTTGAAGGGAAGTGATGGGGTGTGCTATCCGACGAGAAGTCCTGCACAAATCTCCTATAACACCCTGTTAACCCCATAAAGCTGCGTAACTCTGTCACTATACTGGGTACTGGCCAATCCATAATGGCTCTAATCTTGGAAGTATCGACTGTGATTCCTTCACCCGAGATGATATGACCCAAATACTGAATCTTTGACTGAAAGAAGGCACACTTCTCCAAGTTCCCAAAAAGTCTGTTGCTCACGAAGACACTGAATAACCTGTTGAAGGTGCCCCTCATGCTCCTCATGTGTACGTGAGTAAATTAGAATGTCATCAAGAAAGATGAGCACGAAGCGGTCTAGAAAGGTCCTAAATACCCCATTCATCAAACTCATAAACACAGCGTGGGCATTCGTCAAACCAAAAGGCACCACTGTGAACTCATAGTGCCCATACCTTATACGAAAAGTAGTCTTATGGATTTCTGTCTCTGTAATCCTCAACTGATGGTACCTAGACTTGAGATCAATCTTTGAGAACACCGTTGGCTCCCCTTCATTTGATCAAACAATTCATCAATGCGAGGAAGGGGATAACGATTCTTGATCGCTACCTTATTCAGCTGGTGGTAGTCTATGCACAACCGCAAGGATCCATCCTTCTTCTTTAACAAAAATAACTGGTGCACCCCAAGGGGATACACTAAGATGGATAAGGCCTTTCTCTAAAAGGCCTTCCAGTTGCAACTTGAGCTCACAAAGCTCTATGGTGGTCATCTGATAAGGAGCTCGTGAGATAGGATCTGCTCCTTGAACTTGATCAATATGGAAATCAATCTCACGTGGGGATGGCATCCCCGGTAGCTCCCCTGGGAAAACATCTACATACTCTCTCAAAATTTGATAGTCATCTAGCAATGGCCCACTAGAGCCATCCTTTATCCAGTCACTGATTATGACTACATACATCTAACAACCTCATCGCACACATCACTTGAGCTACATAGCAAAGATAGTGCGAATAGAAACAGGTCTCTTGACCCTAGAAACCATCGACTCAACTCTGAGATCATCTGCATAAAATATAGTCTTATGATAGCAATCCATCCTAGCCCTACGTGGAAACAACCAATCCATGCCTAAAATGACTCCATACGAGACCAAAGGAAGTACGCGGAGATCTGAAGTGGTGGTGAAAGGTCCCAAGTTAACAAAACATTCCTTTACTAAGGATTCTACTAAGACCTTAGCTCCCGAAGCCATCTCAACATCCCAACTATGACCCTGTCTAACAACCACCAGGCTGCATTGCTCTACTAAGGATGGTGCAATAAATGAATCAGAAGAATCAGAGTCAAACAATATGGAGGTAGGAACACCTCTGATACTACCTGGGGTCTCAATGACTGTGCTCTGGTGCTCAGCCTGGCATTTCTCAACCGCTACGTAGATCCTGTGACTCCATCCCATGTCTCCGACTGTAGGCTCTGAGATGGGTGCCTTACCCTTATTATGGTTCTAGGGGCAATCTCTCCAAAAGTGTCTCGCTACTCCACACCTAAAGCAACCACCTGATGTCCTCCAAACTATAGTACCGCCAGGAGGTGCCCTAGAGGTAGGTGCTGTGGACCCTGATGATCCAGCCATAGTATGTTGTGGCCTCTTTGGTCGAGCTCCTGTTGACTGAGTTCTACCACCACCCTGTGTCCTAGTGGAACCCCTAGGAGGCCCCATGCTCTGAACTCTCTATGCATTAACTCTCTGAGGAGGCCTAAAAGGTGGGTGGGACTACTGTTGCTACTGCTGCTATGGCCTGAAAGATGACTATGAAGAATGCTGACCACCACGAGGAGGAGGAGTTGACCCCCTCAATCTGCTATCTTGTAACTACTGAATACAGCTCCTGACTCGGTCTCTAGCTTGCTGGGTTTTACCCTGAGTCTCCTTTGTAATGTAGGATTTCTCAATGTCCTCTGCTAATGTTTGTGGGCAGTGGATCCAAACTGCACCTTCAATATCTATATTAAGGCCCCCGGATGAACCTGTGGATCTACACGTGCTCATCTTACATGTAATCAACGTACTGAAGTAGGTCCAGGAACCTACTCTCATACTCAGCCACTATAAGGAATCTTGTCAAAGGTCGTGGAACTCATTAATCCTCTGTTGTATGAATATTTGTGGTAAGTATCTACTCCTGAATCTCTCCTCAAATAGCTCACAAGTGACTGTCTCTGAATCTATATGGAGTTTTTTCTCCTCTGTCCTCCACCATACTCCAGCTCCGTCCTTCAGTAGGTGGATCACAACATGAGCTTTCATGTTGCTAGAACAAGGAAAAAACTTGAAGAAACCACTCAAGCTAACCAGCCAGGCCTCTACTTGGAAACCACTTGTGTTACCTGAATAATGTGATGACCTAAGCTTTAGGATCTCCCTGATGTGGTCCGCAGCTATGGTATGACAGCCTCTGGGCCTCTTTTCATGCCTATCCCTGAGCCTAGGGCTCCGAGACCTCTCTCTCTCTATCCTAAAATATGGTCACCATGTCCCCTCAAAGAAGACTCTGCTCTAGTTGACTCTCCATGAAAATTCTCTCCTCCATCCTCCTCACCATGTGGAGGAGGTCCATGTCCCTTAATGGAAGTATCTCTATCCTGTCTGCCTGAGTGCCCTCCTACTAATCCTCCGCGTAAGGTGACATTAACATCCTGGAGGGTCTATAAAATCTATGGTAGGATAGCTGCTAAACCCTGGTCTTGTGGTGGTGGCGGTGGCAATGGTGGAGGTGGTGGTGGTGGTGACTCTGAGCCTCTATGAACGTTCCTCCTGCTTCGTCTGATCTCCCTGCACAGATCAGAGTGGGAGTTAGTTCATTACCTTGAGTTTTCTTCATTTTTCTAAGTTTACTAACATGTTCAATTTTTAATTAGTTTTTTTTCTAGATTACCAATTTACTAGTTTTAGGTTTCAAGTCTCAATGTTTCTAGTGTGCCCAATGGTCCAAGCTTTTGAACCACTACTTTGATACCAAGTGTAATGCCTGCTTCAACTACCACTTGAGACCAAGAAATAAACTAGGAAAAATTATGGAATAATTTTTTTATAGGAAGAGTCTACAACCAAGTTGCAAGACACTAGTTTGAAACTAAATAGGTTCCAGAACAAATTATGATTAACCAAACACAAGATTTCCATTTTTATCTTATAACAAGTTTACAAGGCTCCAATTTGGAGGTTACAAGTTTTACTAAGGTTCAGGGAGAAATTTATTGCCAGGCCTACTCTCTATCAAGCCCTAAAATTCAACTATATTTTTTACACACTTAGATTTATCAAAAATTTCCTAAACTAGACTCAATGGATAGGAAATTTTCTCACCTTTCCAACCATATAAAGAAGTCCTCCTAACTCCTCGTAAAACTCAAGTTATGGCCGGGCGGAGTTTTAGGGGAAAATTTTCCCTTGGAGGCCCGCGGGGTTAGTGAGAAAATTGGGAAAAATTTTCCCAAATGCCACGTGTCATCACGTGATTAGTGTGGGCGAGCGGGTCGCAGGGAAAAATTTGAAATTTTTCCCAAAACCAAAGTCTCAATTTTCCAAAGGAAATTTTTCCTCCATGCCCTCGTAATTGCTCAAATGGCCACGTGGCGCTTTGTGATTGGCCGAGGGCCGGCAGAGCGGCGGAGAATATTTGGATTTTTTTCCAAAAGAGGTTAAAGGTAAAAAGAATTACACGGGCCCATGTCACTGATTTTGACATGTGTCAATGCCCTATTGGGTGCGGGGATGTGGGACCGCGGAGGAAAAAAGGAAATTTTTCCTAAGGGCAAAAAGTTAAGTTTTCATTTTTAAATCCATGGGCCCCCTGCCATGTGTCGGGGTTGCGGGGAGAAAAGTAAAAATTTTCTCAAATGCAAAAATGGTTAAGTTTTCCATTTTGATCCATGCACGCCTACCATGTGTCAACACGTGATTCGTGCAGGGCTGCGGGGTTGCGGGGAGAATTGGTGAAAATTTTCCCAGAGCAAAATTTTCAAAATTGCTTAAGTTTTTTTACTTTTGATCCATGCACCTCTAAGTTGCCATGTGGTGAATTTTGACACGATGATTGGTTGACAGGGCCACGCATAAATTTTTAGAAAATTTTTCCAAAGTTTAAAATTTAAATTTTTCTAAGGTCGAATTATTTCGTTTTTGGTTTGGGATGGCCATTTTGAAGTAAAACTTCAAATGGCCATAACTTTTGATAGGAAGCTCCATTTTTGGAAAAAATTGGACTTTCCGGAAAGATTTTGGAGTCCTCTTTGCATAAAAAAATATAAATTTTAGAATTTTTTAAAGTTTAAAGGGTTAATTTTAAGAAATCTATCTGCAGGGTTTATAATTTTAAAACTGGCAGTTTTTCAAACTTGCAATTTTTATAAAAATTGAATCCCTTCCTCCACTCCACATGCCATTCAGACATGGGGAATCAACTTAAGGAAGAATTATAATATTTTAATGGTGTCAATTTTATAAATTTATTTAAGTTATGTTTTTCTCCATCACGGGACAGAAAAACGACCTAGGAAGGGGATTATTTCAAAATTTAAATTTGTTGGATTGTTTCCTCAAGTTTACTTTGTCATTTTGAGTTTGGTGTAGTCTTGGCATAGTAACATATGAAATTTATAAGTTAATTAAGAATTATAAATGTGAACTGTTCATTTATTCAAATGTATATTACCATTTTTAACTTTAAAATAGTGAGTTTATTCCTCTAAACTAATTTTACGATTTATCAACTGAATGTGCATATTGTTCTAATTCAAACAAATACAATGATCCTTAGATTATACATTCAATATGGAAGATTTATTTCTAGTTCAAAACTCATTTCAAAATATAAATCTTCTATCATTTCTTTTAAACGTACTCTCTTTTCTAAAATAGAATTTGTATAATATAACAGCCATGTGATTTCCATAACAACAATGCAATTGAGAGAAGGATATATTTCTTTCACTGATTTCAAACAACACATTACAATTTAACTACCTTCCAGTTGATTGAATTTTCAATTTTCAATTTCCAAAAGGATGCAAGTATATCATTTCAATTTCATTTCTTTACAAGTAAAACAGAGAATTACAATTCTTCTCTACATTCCTCAAATTTGATTACATCTTTCAATAACAAGGTAAACATCTCATCATATCTATATCAATTACATTCATCCACTTGAGGTGGGTGGGGTTACATTAAAAATACTCAAAGGAATGACTATCAAACTGTATACTTCTTTCTCCAAACAGCAGCTTGTTGATTTCTTCATTCTTGCAACTTGAATCACAACAAGGAAGGGGGAAAGGCAACACTCTTCACCCAACCAAGACATCCAATGGGAAGAGAGAAGCCATCTTTCCCCATTGGCCCTCAAGCTCCAACCATATTGGAATGGAACATGATAAAACAACACATGGCAACATAGCTTCTTTCACATATAGCATACATTCACATGCACAAGGAAATGCACAAACAAAGAAGATGTAGTTCTCAACTACAACAACAATTCCAATCAAAACAAAGGCTTCTTCTTCAAGCAAGCAAGCCAAGAAAGAGCAAGAACTATGGAGGTCTTCTTATGCCTTGCATGTTGAAATTGGGCATCCACCTAAAACAAACCACCAAAACATAACCATCCCATAACCCTTATCCCTCCTCAACCCCTCCTTATCCCTCCTCCAAATTTATCCCTTATACCTCCCCAAAGAAAGAAAGGAAAGCATATTCTTTTCCCTGGGTGGATCCTAACCAACACTCCCTCCACAAGACAAGTGCCAATGGTAAATCCCTTATCCCTCCTCTGATAAACCTCATAGTCTTCTCTCCACAGCATGCCCTAAGCATTCTACCCATCCCTCTAAGAATTGCAAACACAAATACATTCAAATTTAATGCTAAAAGAGGGAACAACAGAAATTTTTAAAAGTGAGAGCCTACCTCTCCATGATGGAGACTTGCTTCCAAAACAGTAGTCTTTATTACATCAAAACCCAGTCCCAAATCAGCAAGGTAAATAGTACGCACAAGCAAATCCTCTTCTTCCACCAAGCAAGCTCCAAAAATGCAAGAGAAATTTGACCCAAGAATGAAATTTCCAACCTTCAACAACCTCAAAATGAGGAGGAATTCAAATTTTAAAGGAGAGGGTGGAAGAGGATGATGTGGATTCTAAGTGGGGTGTCACATCATTTTTATTCCTTCCCCAAGAGTGAAATACACATCAACAACAAATCACCATTAAAGAAAAATGACAAATTTACTTATATATACAATGTAGCCCATACCCCAAAAGGAATGCATTTCAAATTTGTAAGATAAGTGCAATCAATACTTACAATAAATCATGTAAAAATGTAATAAAATAAGTTGATTTTGACTCCAAATTAATAAACAAGGTTGGTGGAGGATTTTGAGAGGTGTGGGAAAAGTTTAACTTTTTTTATAAGCCTCCAAATTTGTCCTTCAAGCTCAAATTGGAATTTCAAGAGAGAGATGGAGTGTTTGACCTTCCAAAATCTTCTTACAACCTCTTACAATTTCTTACACAATCTATCACTTCACTTACACAACCCATACTTGGTAACTTACACACTCTTTTAAAATGCATTTATTTCTATGGCATTTATTTATTACAAACTTTAGACACAACCATATATTTAATTACCATATGGTTATAAAATATATAAATAAATTTCATTTTCAACAAAGACAATAACATTTAATTTCACCTTCCACATCCTATTTAATTTAATTTAATTTTAACTATATGACTCTCACATCATACTATCACTTTAAATAATTAAAACAAAAGCACATTACAAATAAAATACACACAACAATAATTAAAAAGGGAACACATACTAAAAACACACATATGCCCCTATGGTCACAATAATGGAAATCCCCCCCATGGGAAATCCTAACAACTAAACACACAATCAAACATAGTTGCCATGGTGACCTTGTTGATTTCACACTGAATTCCAATATGGTTAGTCTCCAGTCCCCCAACATTGTTGTGGTTTTAACCTGCAAAATGCAAAATACCTCCTTCGGCCTTGTGGCCACATCAGAACATTCAAATGATATAAGCAACATAAAATTATTAATTTTAAATCACAACAATATCAAGGATTTAATATTTATCATTAAAATTCAATTTGTAACTATATCATCATCCAATAGATTTCTATACTAGAGCTATTCATAATAATCAATGTCACATGTCTAAAATTAACATCAATAACCTGTCCATGTCAACTAGTATATCATCATCCACATAATAATAAAAATGTCTCAATGATCCTCAAGCATAATAACTGAATCCAGATCAATATTAATCCATAGTCTAACATCTAACCATCATTGTAATCAAAACATGATAATGTCCATAATAATCCATGAGCTAGTATATACACATCCTATTACATCAAAATATAATAATATCCAAAATATGGTCAATAGAGTCAGGATCAATATCTAAACAGTGTCAAAGGGAAGTGGGCACTACAGAAACTGAGGTGAATGCTGAAGGCATCGCAAAGTTTTTGTAATGTTTTGTTTTTGAATTGTTTTCCATTGTCAGTGATGAGGCGATGAGGAACACTAAAGTGACAAATGATCTGGTGGTTAATGAACTCACATATTTTCTCAGCTTTCATGGAGATGAGTGGTATAGCTTCCACCCATTTTGTATAGTATTTGGTACCAGTGATGATCCATTGATGGCATTGGGAAGAATGGGGATCGATTTTTCCAATAAGATACAAACCCCATTAAGAGAAGGGCCAAAGGTCACAGGTGACCCATAAGGCATGATTGGGTGTATGATGAAGATTTGCATGTTGTTGGCATTTTACACAACATTTTACATAATCGCAACAATCATAGTTAAGGGTCAATGAGCAATAGCCTAGACAAATAATACGTTTAGCAATAGTAAGGCCACTGAAGTGACCTCCACATATGCCATCATGAACTTCCCTAATGGTATAAGGAATTTCAGAACTCGTGAGGCATTATAAGAGAATACCATCAAAATTGTGCTTATAGAGAATGCCCCCCATGATGACGTAATGAGAGACCTTTTTAAGGAAGGCATGTTTTCCATTACGGGTGAGATCAGGAGGTAAGATGGAGAGAGAAAGATAGTCAGAATATTGTTTGTACCAAAAGTCACTTGGGTCCATGGTAGCGGTTCTGATAGAGTAAAATTCACGTGGTAAATAAGAATGTGATTGGAGTCATTATACGGTGATAAAGATTTTAGAATCGGTGGGTGAAGTGGGTATTTGGAAAGCTAAGCAGGCCATGGTATCTGTAAATTTGTTAGTTGAACGTGGGATGGTTTGAAGGATGTAACGGTCAAAGGTGGTAAAATGTATGTCTACATGATGTTTATATTTTTGAAGTATCTTGTTACAGCATTGGTATTTACCATTGACTTATTTTACGACCAATTAAGAATCACCAAAGATGTTGATTGATTTTACATCTATGGCGTAGGTGGCTTGGAGACCTAGTACGAGCGCTTCGTATTTGGCAATATTGTTTGTACATTCAAAATCAAGTTTGAAAGACAAAGGCATGGGCTTACCATCAAGAAGAATGAGGATAATACCAGCCCCACCCCCATGCTGACAATTGGAACCATCGAAGAAGAGTGTCATTTGGTAAGGGGGTTCATCCAGGGAAAGCGTAGCAATTGACTCATCTAGAAAGTCAAAATTAGAGGGTTGATCCTCGGAAAGAGGTGTGTCGACCAATTGGTTGGTGATATCCTGACCCTTGATGGACTTTTGATGAATTAATTTGAGGTCAAGGTCAGCTAAAAGCATAAGCCATCGAGTGGCATGCTGATTTTGATAAGGCTTGGCATACATGAAGTGTAAGGGGTCGGTGTTGGTCACAACATAGGTTTTTTGGTTGAGTAGGTAATGGCGGAGTTTAGTGGTAACGAAAAATAAGGCTAAGAAATTTTTTTCAGGATGAGTGTATCAGGTTTCATAATCCAAAAGATTACGGCTTATGTAATAAACCACCTGCTCCCTATGTTGTTCATCGTGATGAGCGAGCATGGCTCCCAAGGAGTGATTGGTAGCTGAGATGTATAGGTAAAAAGGTTGATCGTCTTTAGGTGAAATGAGTACGGGTGGTTGGAGAAGGTATTATTTTAGGGCCTCAAAATCTTTATGGCATTCATCATCCCATTTAAAGGAGACATCCTTCTTGATAAAATGATGAAATGGTTGGTACCGATTAGATAATTGTGAAATGAAATGGCCAATAGACTGCAACTTACCTTGTAGGCTACGAAGTTGTTTAAGGTTAGTGGATAGAGGCATTTCCAAAATGGCCTTGAATTTAGTAGGGTCAACTTCTATACCACGTAAGGAAATAATAAATCCCATGAGCTTTCCTGAGAGAACCACGAAGACACACTTCTTTGGCTGAAGGCAAATGCAATATTTAATGAGGTGGTCAAAATGGTTTTGAGGACGACAAGGTGCTCAGAGCGGCATTTACATTTAGCCAAGAGATCATCCACATAATCTTCCAATATATGATGCATGATATCATGGAAAATGTAAGTCATAGCCCACTAATATGTGGCACCAGCATTTTTAAGGCCAAAAGGCATGACTCGGTATCAGAAGGTCCCCTAAGGGGTGATTAATGTGGTTTTGTGTTGATCTTTTGGGGCAAGAAAGATTTGGTTATAACCCGAGAAGCCATCCATGAGAGATAACATCTCGTGACTAGTGGTAAGGTCAACCAGCTGGTCAATACTAGGTAAGGGAAATTCATCTTTCAAACATGCTAGGTTGAGGTCACGGAAGTCCATGCAAATGTCGAGTCCCCCTGTCGCCTTAGTGATAGGGAAAATGTTAGAAATCCAATGAGGATAATCAATTGGTAAGATGAAGGAGATGGAAAGAAGGTGTTGCAATTATTCTTTGATGACAAGGGCAATGTGAGGGTGCATTTTCCTTAGCTTCTGTTTGATGGGTTTGGTATTAGGAACAATGACGATATTTTTCACCACTATGGTGGGGTCAATACCGGGTATGTCTGTGTAAGACCAAGTGAAAGCATGGTTATGATCCTTGAGAAAAGAAGTGATGGCTTCCTATTCAGCAACATCTAAAGATTGACCAATCTTTAGGATGTGTGGGTCGTCCTAAGTGTGAATGTTGATCTTGATAGTTGATTCATTCAACATGGTTTACATGTCAGAGGGTAACGACTGATGAAAATATGAGTCTTCTGCACCAAGGTAGGTGAGTATAGATTCATCATCTTGACATTAAACGACGTTAATTGACGGTGTATCGTCATCGATCATTTTAGGATATAGGAAGGGAAGAGTGGAAGGGGCCTCACCCTCGTGTTGATAAGTCAAAGGTCCCAAGGAAATGGTGTTTATGAAAAAAAAAAGTTAGGAGGGATAGATTCTAGATCCATGGAATCTGTCGGTGATGGTGGTAATGAAGGCAGAGCAGGTGAAGAAGCTAGAGAAGGGTTGATGTCGTTGATGAGTTCAATGCGGGCCTATTTAGTAGGTGGTTCAAGAAGGTCGATACCATTACGGTCGTTATGTTTGCGGGTGGTGCATGGAATAACGGTATGGCGGTCTTGCTCATAAAAGCCAAAACCAAAACCCTTCCACGCACATCGGTGCAGGAAGGTGTGGGAAAAACGGTGATTGGTGAGAGATTGGAATTCAGCGGAGAATGGGTGGGTTTGTGATGGTGGTTTGGGTGTGTAAGTGGTAGTATGAAGTCCCCCATAGGTGAGATTGGTATGAAGATGAGGAGGACTAGAAAGGAGGTGTTTTCCTATGTAGTGATCGTGGCGATGGTGTTGGTGAAGACTTCCATACTCTTATGCAGTAAGGAATGTGTTGACACTATATAGGCAGTATTCCCCCAGAGTGAGGCGTTGAAAAACACCTTCCAAGGGGTTGGTGGTTGGTATGTAGGTAGCTAGAATGGACAATGTGTCAGAGGTCGACATGGAGGTGGGGTTAACAACTTGGGTAGCTAATGGGTTGGCCATGGAGGTTGTGGCAGTGGTAGGAATGGAGGAGGGATGTGTGGTTGAGGTAGCAGTTGTATTGGTAAGCAGAGGTGTAGGTGAAGTGGTGGTGGTCGCGGAGGTAGGTGCCTTAATGGGTATGAGCACATCATTGGGTTGGTAAAGCATGTTGAATGTTTTAAAAGGGGATGGATCAGCTAGAATGGTATAGGTGTGCCCTTCATGTTCAAAATTTACACAACGATGCAAAGTGGAAGGAACAAAACCCATGAAATGAATCCAGGGTCTGCCAAGCAACAAGTTATATTGAAACTCCCCCTCCAAGATGTAGAATAATTCTGGGATACTGTGGGGGACCCACACAAATGTGGAGGATCATAGTTCCTAATGTGGAGGTGATAGCATCATTGAATGAATGCAACATGACAGGATGTTTATACATGTAATTATCAGGTATGCACATTTGAGAAAATGCATAGGATGAAATGATATTAATGCTAGTGCCCCATCAATCATCACACATCATACCCGTATGTCATCGATGTGGACAGAGATGAAGAGGGTTGGGTCTGAGTCATCATTTTGGTGTGGCGCGATATCTTCATCTGAAAAGCTAAGGAGGATACTTGGTGAGTAGGTGGAGGTGTGGATAAAGGTGGTAATTTGGTGAGAGAGGCTACATGATGGGGTGTGATGATGGAGGCGATGGGTGTAGGGTCATTGGGAAAAACCTCAATTGATTGAAGAACCTCCATGAGAGCTTTGAAATGGGATTCTGAGGTTTGGATGAGGTCATATAAGGAAAGATTGGTGTAATTGTTTGAGCATGGTGCAATGCATGACCCCATTAGAAATGGGGTATGTGGGGCCATGAATAGTGATTTTAGGCATGGGTGTAGATGGTATGTTGAGTATAGGATTTGTCAGTGGGTTAGTCACCTTTTCTTTACCTTTATCCTTTTAAGCATGGGTAGTGATGTGTATCATGTTGATCTGAGGGGAGTTGGCAAACAGAGAAGGTGTAGGATGAGTGGTATAATGACACGATGGGAAAAAACCTATCGGAAGAGAAAAACTGTGTGAGGTGAGCTGGGTGTAATGACATTTAGGTGGTGGAGTGTAAAATTCTCTGATGTAAACCATGTTAATTTCAAATATTGGAGGTGGTTTGAGGAGTTTTGGAGGTGGAGGTTGTGGTTGTTGAGTGGACGGTGTGGGAATGGGTGTTGGTGAAGCAGGGTCCTCATTGAGAAGGTCGTCGTCATCAAAGTTGGATTCCAGAGGACACAACTGGATAAGAATGGTTTTTAAGGCCTTACAGTTCTCCACATCATGCCCTGGCACACGATAGTAGGCACAAATTTTAGTATCATCAAACCCTTTTGGCTTAGTTTTGAGGGGGTCATAAGGTCTGAGTGGTAGTAATGTGATAATAGAAGTCTCAAGGAGGTTGGTTAATATTTTGGCATAGGACCCCGTTATTGGGTCACAATGGGAAGTGAATGTGGGTTTGGGTGTAGGTATGGTGGATTATTGAGGAACAGTCCTTACAAGAGGGGGAATAGGTTGAGCTATGGTTTTGGGTGCTGGTGGGGTCTTGGTTGTAGGTCATGTTTGTCTATGTAGGGGTATAGTAGATGAATGAGCAGGAGGGTGTGTGGTTGTTTTGAATATCTTATTGGAGGGTAACAGAGTTTTTTTTTTGGGTTGCAACTTCTTTGGTAAATGTGATATGGGTTTATGAGGTCTAGAAGGAAAACCAAATGGGGGAAGAGGACGAGTTACCCATGGGGATAACAGGGGGTGCTGTGAAGGTAGATGATGCAGGTCACACATGGGGTGTGAGGGACAATGACTAAAGTGTAGTGGGTAGTGAAGAAATAGCTGAGGGTACTAGAGGTATGGGTGGTAGAGATGTTGCAAGTGCAAGTGTAAGTCGTGTCAGGCACTTTGGTAGGTTGGAGGTTTTTGAGGAAGGAATGGGATGTTGTGTTTTTGGTTTATTGATGGGTGGAGGTTGCTTGACCATGTTGGGAAGCTGAGGTCCTAAGACAGATGGGACAAGTGCAGGTGTGATTGGTGCAGCCGGGGTATGAGGTTGATGGGTTTGGTTCTTCTGTTTGTTTTTCAGAGTAGGTATGGTGTTGAATTTAGAGGATGTAGCTAAATCTAGTTTGATAAGTGGATGAGTAAGGCTAGTGGTTGGGGTGACCCCTAAAGTGGTAATAGGTTTAGTCAAGGAAGATGCCATAGGTGCGGGTTTGGGTTTAGATAGAGGTTGGGTCATGGGTAAGGTTGTGGTTTGAGCTATGATAGGTTTTATGGAAGGAGTTTTGATAAAGGTGGTCGTATTCGGTTCAATTGGTCGAAATTTTTTTGGGTAGATGGTGGAGGTATCAGCAAGTGACATCTGCATCTACATGGATACGGGAAGTAAAAGGTGCCCCCATAGTAAGGCCCTATCTACATAATCTAAGTGATCGACCAAACATGAGAATGACATGTCTGTAGGTGGAGTTGATGAGGACCTAATGTAAATTCCTATAAAATGTGTCTTAGAGACAAGGAATTGGCTAGTTTCAGCTTCCATGGGTAAGAGAGCAGAAAGTAGGTCTGCAAGATTTTGGGTAGCTGATGGAGAATGCTCACCAATAGGAAAAGGTATCTCAACTGGGTCTATGATAGGAAGAGAAGATGATGGGTTCTCCTCTATAGGTGGAGGAGATGATGGGAGCTCCTATGTGGGTAGAGGAGATAAATAAGTATCTTATGTGGACTGAAGAAATAATGTGGATATCGGTTCTCTAAGTGGAGAAGCCAAAGGTGAAATGGTCTCGATGTTAGTGGAAGACTCCTTTGTAGGTGATGAAGGAGATGAAAGGTGTTCCTCTATGGGTGGAGGAATAGGGGAGGTTGGTTCCGATGTGGAAGGAGGATTTTGGGTTAGAATCTCCTTTATGGAAGGAATATGGGGAAATTGGGGGGTGATAGGTGCGTCATTAAAAATAGCCTGAACCTCACGGGTATGGGTATCATGAGTTGAGGTCTCACCGGTTTGATTAGATGAAGGGGCATGATTGGGAAATGGTTTCTTGAAGATGTGTAGGTTTTGGTTCGCATGTGCATTAGGATTATCCACTGTTACTCACCTTTCTCGAGCATTTCTTTGACAATGTTTTTGAAATTGATGCAATTGCTGTCACTATGACCCTTTACTCGATGATAGTTACAAAAGTCATGTTCTTTATACCATGCAGGCATGGGGCGAGCAGGGTCAAAATTAGTGTGTGTTTTTATAGGTGGAAGGATGATGGCTTCAGCTTTGATAAGATTTTATAAGACAGAGGAGTAAGGTTCCACAATTGGGGTGTATTTCCACTATTCTCATCTGAATTGAAAATGTCTAGCACAAGTACGTGTGAAAAGCTTGATGGGCTCTGTTTGTGGCAGTTGTAAGGTGAGTTGGTTGATCAGGCTACGCCAGCGAGTGACAAAATCTATGATAGATTCATCTTCATATTGATGCGTGGAATATAGGTCAGTCATGGTAACCTTCTTGATGATATTGATGGAGAAATGATCCAAGAAGGCTTGGGATACCTAATTAAATGAGAATATAGAGTGTCTAGGTAACCTACTATAACAATCTAATGCAGGTCCAGTGAGAGACATGGGAAAGGTTCTTAAGAGCAAAGCATCATCATGAGCGATGAGATAAAAACTGTGTTTGAACGACCACAAATGTTGCTGTGGGTCTTCTTTGCTATTGAAACAATTGAATTTAGGCATTTCCCAATGCACGAGGTATGGATGAATAGGAATGGATGGGTGGATGGGCTTGTTGCAAATCTCGTTGTAGGTGAGAGTGTTGTGGGAGCTAGAAACTGATGCCTCCAATGTTTGCATCTTGTCCAAAATCAATTTGATTAGGTCATTGGTAGGTTGCAATGGTTGGGTGCCTCCTGTAGCATGAGGGGGTTGGTCTTGGGCATATAATGGGGGTGGCACTCTAGTATATGGTGTTTTCGTGTAGGTTGATTGAGAAGAAGGGAGTGAAACAGGGGGTCCGTACCTGGAGTGAATAATAGATTAAATGAGAGGCTACTTATAGTATGTATATGGAGGTGGAAGGGTCATGGTAACCCTAGTGGCAATGGGGGCTAGTGATTATGGAATGGAAAGTACCACATTCTGAAAAGGGATAGGGGTCACCAACACTGGAGGTGGTAGTGTAGCTACAGGTATGTGCAAGACATTAGGGGCAGATGAGGTTGCATTTTGGGTAGTTGTCGAGGGTATGGTGGATGTGGTAGGTGCTATGGAGGTGGTAGATGTGGCAGTTATGGTGGGTATAGGACCTAGCTACAAAACAACTAGGGGTAAGGTAGATTCGGGTAGCACGGAGCCAGATGGGGCCGATGCAGGAGTGGGAGCGAGAGTCAGGGGGATAGATACGGGCATGTCATATATCAACTGACCTGAGGCATCTCAAGTGGACGAGTGGGAAAGGTAAAACTACAAAGCGGTAGGGTTTTGGTCAAGGATTTGTGTGAAATCCTCATCTATGGAAGAGATAGTGATAGGTTGGATAGGATCCATGGCTGGTGATAAAATGGAAGGTGGTGAAGGACTAGGTGGGAGTGGTTGACAACTAGCATGAAATATGAGTGCACTTTCTTGTCTTCAGGTTAGCACCATGTGAACCAATACCAATTAGGTAGGGTTTCTTCTCTGTAAATGACACAATAAAACAACAGGAACAGGTGAATTTGGCAGTAAAAAGTGGATTAGGTACCAAATGTTGGTTGGAAAGTGAAATAAGATAACTGATGATGGTTAGGGAATACTGATGCCGGTTAGGGGTAGCTACTGCCGGTCACTGTAGAAAATGGATAGTGAGTGAAAAATAAGGTATAAGGTCAAATCTGATAGGTATGCCAAATCTGATGATTTTTACAACGTCAATGGGAATGATAGGAATGACAGGGGCTGTGAAAAGTGGAAGAAGATGAATAAATAGCAAGGATGAAGATGAATAAATGTCCCTTTGAGTAGGCTAACAAAAGGACCTAGAACTGACACCAATTGGGTATAACCAATGACGATAAGAGGGTAACTGATGATGGTCATTGGACCCACACTGGTCACTATGAAATTGAAATAGTGATGATAAAATGGTGGTTGTGAATTAAAATTTGATGTGGAATTAGACCCAGAATTCTGAGAATGATGAGAATATGGTCCAGGAACACTCAGGTGAAGCCAGAATACACCAACTATGATGAGGAGAATGTAAGGATGAATAACAAAAATGAATAATGTGATCTCTCACCTCAAAACGCAAGCCAAGCAAAAACACTAATAAAAATGCGATCCTAGGAGTGCCTTTTCTATTATGTTTGTTTAGCTTATGTTATTTAAGGACTGACACATGAACTGTGAAATAGAGTTTTTTGGTGAGGATGACTTCCTACAAAGAAGGAGATCTAAAAGGTGAGGTTTTAGGTATGTTATGGTGGGGGTGGGTTTCTCTGAAGTATGACTTGACAGAGCAACGAGCTGGGGAGTACCTACCCATCCTCAGATCAGTGGGATCATTGACAGGTGTTCCCAGGAAAGATGTTGTTTAAGAATATGTATTTATTTTAAATTTTTGAAATTTGGAAAGACTTAGAGAGAGAGATATGTGTTTCTATAGTTCATTTATCAACCATCAGCTGGGCATGACTTCCAATGTATAGGTTGCCCTAAATTAATGTAAGCTAATGCAATAAATCAGAATGCAATGCACTTATTTTTAAGCCCAAATCGAAGTATGAAGTTGGATGACAAAAATAGATGAAGAGGAAGGGTGATGCTCTTTAACTAAATGTGGAAAACACGAAGAAATGGATCTTTTTAATTACACCAAAAGAAAGGTTTCCTTTAGAGAAAATAGAAATAAAAGGTGGGTTACAAAGGAATAAAATTAATGTGTATGTTTTTCAGAAGGGAAAGAAACACACAACTTTTCCTAGGAATGAATAAAATGCAAGGAACTCCGGATGGGTCCCACCAGGCATGCCAAAATGTTTCACCCGATTCTTAGAGCATTTCTTTGAAGTATTGATGAAACAGATAGGGTAACGGGTGTAGGAGGAATACCTGTTGAAATGTTGGTTGTTGGGTTATTGCCTGCATCTGAATTCTGAATCCACGACTTAATGTGAGAGCTTCCTTTTGGCTAGGAGGAACTACCTGTAATGGAAAGAAATACCACCAGAAACAATTAAACAATATATGCAGTGAACTGCCTAGCGTGTGCTAGATCCAGTAAGTGTGATACTTCCTAGATGGTTGTCAGTCCACTATTTAAAACAATTCAATGTGGGTAATAAAGTAAATCCTATTGTAATTTGAAATGATTTAGGTATCTCACTTAAAACACAATAAGAAAGGTATGATCTAACAGGCTAGGTTAGAATAGGATCCGAAGGGCAAATAATTAGTTCTGGATCTCTGTAGGTCTGACAAAGGTCTCAAGTAGATCATAGGTGAATGAGGGTGAGGTAGAATTAGGTGGGTAGGTCATGTTTCTGAGTTGTATGGGAAAATACAGAGACCGATGTCGGTTAAGGGTGACCAATGACAGTTAGGTGTAATCGGCGCCGGTTATTGTGGAAAATTGGGAATGCCATAAAACGAGTTTTCAATCTCCTTTATGATTGCACAAAGGACTTTGGTTGGTCAAAATGAGGTATTGGGTGGTTTGGGTCGGATTTGGCGAGGTTTTAATAGGTATATGGAGGGGTGAGTATTAAATGGAGGTCAATGGGTGGCTGAGAGTAACAAAGGGTGACAATATAATGAAAAAATGAAATTAACCAGAGGAGTATAACATTTTACTTACTTGGATTCTAGTCCTGAACACCTGTGAGGGAGGGATGAAGGTGTTGGTAAGAGGTTGAAGTCTGTAGATGATCACCAATCATAGGAGAGCTTCTACATGGGCTGCATGTGCATTCCTTTTTGCTTGGTTGGATCAAATCCTTGCTAGGGGTGAGTGTAGGATAAAATGCTTGATCTCCTTCCTTAGATGCATGTTCTCACTAGAATTCATTCTCACAAGATGTGATCTTTCTCAAGGATGTGCACAATGTTTGCCAACTTTTTTCCAACCTTCTAGATAAAGTTGTTTTAGGGTTTTAAAGGTGACCGACGATAGTTCTGGCTTAACCGGCGATGGTTAGGGGTAACCGGAATTGATCAAGGTGGGATTATCTAGGTTTACTACACTAGGGAGATCCTCTTGATTTTCTTGGATCTTGTGTCATTAACCAATGGATTAGACTAGGAGCTTCTTGTAAGCATGTGGGAATGTGGTTAGAGAGAATGTAGGCATTGATTTTTAGGGTTTGGGTAAGTCTTAGTTAGTTATGGTAACTTACTAAGAATAGGTCTTAGGTTGAGTTGGTTAGATGAGGTGTCTAAGTGAGGTGTATGTGTGGATATTATTTAAATTAAGATATTTAAATAGTAAATATGGTGAGGATAATGAATTAAATTAATTAAATTAATATTAGTGGGGTAAAGGGGGCCATGGCCAATTTAATGTAATAAAGGGTGTTTATTTGTCAAGGGACCAAAGGGGAGTGTAACCTAATTTTAGTGTTTACAATTACCTCGTGTATTCTCTCTACCTCCAGAGCCACCAGACCTACTAGATCCTTAACCACTTGATCCTCATGATCCCACTCCTATGGAAGGTACTAGACCAGAGGATGTCCTACCTTGTACTCCAATATTTTTACTAAATTAAACCCCTATGGTCTGTGAATTTGTACTAATCCCATATGTAATAACAATGTTTTATGTGCCCACTTTCTGTGTTGATGACATGCTAAAAATATACCTCTAATTGGACCCCCAAATAATGAAGATGACGTCTACACCACCATATATGAAAGTCCTATTTGACTAGCTCTTGAACTTAATAGAAAGTGAAATCTATCTGTCACTACTATACCACCCAAACTTTCTTTCTTATCAATGGTTGTCAAAGAAACTTGAAAACCAAGCACAAAGGTTAGGTCACCAGGAGGGATCAAATGCACACCCATGGTCCTTGTAGTTTCAACTAGCGTACTCTCATCTGAGACTGAAAAGGGTTCTCTATCATGCTTTCCTAAATGGGGGAGTACCATATGTTCTAGCTCCACATCTTCCACCTGAGCTTCAAATCCTTCGTGAGCCATCTCTCTCCACAACACCATTTGTTCCGCAACATCACGTTGCTTCACCAAATCCATCTTACATGCCTCATTAAACTTAATCCACCTTTCTTATCTCTTTCTCTCTACCACCAGGTCTGCAATATTTCACCACACCCACTCCTCCCCCCATGCATGGCAGGGTTTAACTATCCATAGGATTCTCTTCCAAATCCAGAGTCAAAATCAAGATCTTAATCACGGATAGTGCGTAAATAAGATCCTCTAAGTACACGCAAGAACTAGAAGTAAACAACCTCTGGATAGGAATAAGTAGAAACAACCTACTCTAATATGTAGCTTTGAAAAACACCACTCCACCAATGATCTAAAGCATGTGGCCAAGTCAAATTGGCATCATTTAAGTTATGGTAATCTTCCTAGGTCTAAACAAGTGCTTTATACCTCCAATTTCTCTTTGATGTGTATGCTACTAGTCACTCGTACAACTCTATAGGGAAATAAGAAAATGATGTCTCATAAAAATCATGATACAAATTCTGTTCAACCCACGTGTGTGCATTAAATTCAGCTCCAGTGTTAAATCTGTGAGTAAACTCTTCCTCTAAATTCTCTACACAATCTTCAATTCTGGCCAAGTTTAACCAATACATATTCATATGCAACATCATTGTAAATATCTTTAAAAGAGCTCCCAAAAATGGAACCAAAATGTTGTCTTTTATTTTACCAAACAACCCACGACACGCTAGCACATCACTCAGCCAAAACTAAGAAATCACCCAAAGCGAGAAAGGGTACTAGGTTCCTCTTTTATGGTGTATTTTTCAAGGAGTTGGCATGATAAACACACATATAGATATATTCTAGATTCGTAATAACAATGCAAGCATAAACCATACAAAAATCTAGATCTAAACCATATGTAAGAATAAATTATACAAGAATCAAGATTAGGTTCACCATGCAAGATCCAGTCTTAGATATGTCAACAACCAATATCCAACCACATAGATCCATTGTATTAATCACTGTAAAACACAGAAGCTGAGTACATACAAAAGAATGTCACCATGAGTCATGTGTGCACATAAACAAACAACATAACTCTACTAAAAAATAGACTTAACCTCTTTAAACCTTGTAAATCAATACATATATATATAGGGGTGGGGATTTCCTTTCATCGCCTATGCATCCTCAAAATAGGCTCCATGCTAAGAATAGCCATGTGTTGTTTACAAAATATATAAGGGAGCACGCAAGCTCTTCTAACAATAGTTCATCTATAGATAACTCCAGTTCCAAACCTATTTTTATCCCAAAACACTTCATGTCACTTGCCTTTACATTTGTCCCAAAATAGCATTGTATAGCCTCTAAGTCTTCATACTCCAGTTTGAACTACTAGTTCCCTTCTCCAAAATTAGCTACCTCTTGTATGGATTCTTCTCTTGCGTGTTTCCTATGTCATCTCTATACTTAACATCATGCCCAAAAATTGACTAAGTCCTCTTTCCTTCTGTAATCAAACCTTGAGTTCCATTTTATATCATCCATGCGTGAACATTGATAACCCTGCATGTATTCACCATTTGATCAACTATTCATGTTTACCATTTTATCACTTGTGTGCATTTCTCATGTTAGTCCTATACACATGCTGCAATACTTAGTCATTTTTTAGGGCCCAACACATGACAATGAACTGACTTGATTATTTTTTTGAAACCTTATACACTCACCTTAGAAACATTCCTAAAAACCACAATGTGCCATGTAAATCACACAATTCACAACGAGCATTAGAAGTTCAACTTCGAGCTAGATTTTCACTTTTTTTTTACCTCGTCTCACATAAATTGTCATGTCTTGCAAACTTCACATTATGGTAGCCTAAAAATATTCTCAGAGCACTATGACACATCCCTCTAATATCACCAATAATTAGAATGTCAAATCCATACCTCAATCTCTCCAGTCATTCAAACTTACCTATGCTTGTATGCATGTTCCTTATTGTAGAAGCAAGGTTCAACTGAAAGAATGCAATAACTAATCATAAAACGTATGAAACTGAACCACACATACACGATACATCATTATATACCTAAATGAAATATTTCATGAGCTCATATAGTCACCTCCAAGCTACCATACTTACTCCCAACAAACACCTGTAATATAGTGAACCACCTATAACTATACCATGCAACTATTGTGAGTGAAGAAGCACCCTCCAAACATTCTATTCATCATGTCAACATGCTTCCTAAGCATCCAAGAAGATCATATTGACATGTTACATCTCCTAGACAACTAAATAGGTTTGCAAGAGCAAGCACTCCTCACTGAATCTCACTATAGCAACAAGTATACATATGAAACACCATGTTAACACCATATACATCATCATGTGACCCTAGCACAACATTCACTTTGTCATTAATGTGGCTTTACATCAATGAAAAATCCTAATAGGACCACATGTCAACAATCTCCCCCTTTTTCATTAATGTAAAACACCTTGAACTTCTCCCCTTTTTTACATTAATGATAAAGGCATACTTGTAGCAGCATATTCCTCACCTACCTTAGCTTTATATCATCATATTTTATTTGGAAAAATCAATCAAAGAACTCAAATAAGTTCACAATCAAGGGGTTATTAAAAAAAGTGATTTTGGCATCTTTGCAAGCATAAAACTACCATGCTCCCCCTAATAAAAGTAACTAAAACATCTAAAATAATCAATAAATCATTAAAAGAGAATCATCTTACCATGTTTGGAGCTAAAACATCATATTCCACCATATAAACATGTAAAAGTTGCCATTTTACTCCTTTACCCTATTTTAACCTTCATGAGACTATTCTAGCAGACTGAAATCTGAGCCATGTATACTAAAAACATGCCAACAATGTCAAAATTGAGCATCTTAAACTATCACTCCATATTTCTTGACCAAAATCCAGCTCATCGAGGCATATACCAAGATTTTCACTTACCATTCTTGTCATCTTTCAACCACAAGGACTCATATCCCTAAACAGTCATCTTAGAGAAATTTCAACCAACTTTGAAAAGTGTTAGAACCTCATACATACCTTGGCAATGCAAACCATAACTCCCCCTAGACTTAATATAACTATCTCTAGCAGAAAAATACAGAATCATGCATCTTAACTTGGTTACTTGGCTTGGGGATGAGCCAAACATTTCAACACTGTCTTGAATCTCTTTTATAGACTTTGAAATCCATATTTAATGAAATAATTCATTCATTAACCAAAACCAATTGAACAATGAAGAAAACATCCACTTCATACCTTGTATGCTTTGAAGATCTTCTTAACACAATCTAGAAGCATCCTCACTTCCTCCCCTTGACTTTTCTAAGATCATACACATAGTACATCCATGTAGAAGAATATTTTGCATACTACTTTAAAACATCGACTTACTTCCATGTCTAGCTTCAACTTTTTCAATAATATATGTCTTTATCAGATGAAATCACCTGAGTTACCATCAAGGAGTAAACATATGCACTCCCCTTATCATAAATAATTATTTCAACACCATACACACTTGTGGAAGGTCATGAATTACCACTACGTGCACAATATCTTCAACAAACAGTCATCAAGAAATAATTTCACTAACACATTAGTTTAATCAACCTTCATTAACAGTCAAAAACACGGAGAATATCTCCCCCATACATATAAGGACCACATAATCCTGTAGATGTCATGAAAAACATATTTTGCAATATATTATACTGTATTATTGTTTTTAAATCTCACCTCTTATCTTTGTATAGGTCAATGACACTGTTTCTAACACCTTGTGAAAAAGGAATCATAATATTAGTAGAATATCATCACAAATGCAGCAATAAAGAAAAAACACCCAGCAAACTCAAATAACTTCCTTTTAGTCTTGATGTTTGCAACATTTAGACTTGTCGCACTATCAAAAATATTATACAGTACTTTCATTAACCATATTAATATCTCCATGAACATTTAAGCTTAATGTCAAAGGAAATTTTCCAGTTTGTAACTTCATTATTTACCAATTAGGTCTCTGTCACACTTCACTGTTAACACTTATGAATGTCATGAATTTCATGAATCTCATACCTTTTAATGGCATAAAACCTTTTGAAACACAAAGTACACACTTTCTATATTATTTTTACATATTTTTATCCTTGGAATCCACCTTTTAGACCTTCAAACTTAACATTTCATGCACACTTATTCTTAAGAATAGTTAGAACCCAAATTTGATTGAAAATAACTGAATGCACATATATTTCTTTGTCAAGATTTCAAAATTTACCCCTAATATTGTAGAAACATTTCCTAAAACTCTGAATAACTTTTTTCTTGATTTTAAGTCATGTAAATAACATGTGCATACCTTGAATCACCTTGATTTTTACTTGTCAACATTTAATAACACTCTTAGAGACCTCAGAATAATAAATGTCTGAACAAGTCAACACTTTTAATGACACAAGGGAATCTTAAAACACACTTTGAGAATCATTTAAACCTTTTGAAATCATGAAACAAGACCCACTGAATCACAATCCAATGGACATGCCCAGACCACTCATGATGACCAAAAAATACTACTTGAGGAGAATGAATACATTAAGACTCTTAATTTCCTTTAACAATTTCTATGACACATTCATAACTCTATACACATACATAACACTTGATAACACATTATACATGCATTAATATCTCATGAAAAAGCATTTTGGCTCATAATTTGATCTTTGAGATATCACAAACCAAAAACACTTGACAATTTGTACTAACTTCCATACATGACAACACTGATAGACACACACTCAGCCAACAAGAACACTCTCCTTATGAATTTATGACACTACAAACTTCAAATGAGACATCAACCTAACTCTTGCATAAACTGAGTTATCTCATAATGAAAATTCTTCATGATAACTCAATTACTAACTTGTTAACACAGTCAAACTCCAATTGAGACATGAGGACTTATGAAACATATTTCATGAGCTCAAAGACCATTATGACTTGAAAAATAGACTCAAACACATGTTCAACTAACTCACACAATGAGATTATAGACCTCAAGAACTTCTTACAAGTAAAACTCAGAGACTCAATATTGATATCAAGATTTTTCTACACAAGACTCATCACCAAGAACAATTACAAGACTATTAATAGCATGAATACTCATACCTTGACCTTGTAGAGGAGTCACATGATGACTTAGACATGTCCCCCTTTCCTAGATGCTTCATATGCATCGGTATACCTTCAAGAAGCATAATGAAGGTATATATGTTCCAAGGAGACATAAAAAAGGTCTTGAAGAGCCTCAAGCCTTCTTGGGCACCTATAAAACTCCTTCATCCTCTCTTCTTTGATCTAAGAACTGAGAAACAATTCTCCTTTCACCAACATCTGTACTTGAATACACACCATGGTTTCCTCTAGGTTCCCAAGTTCTTCTAGGACCATTTTCATGCAATCTATCTCTTTGAATACCATAGCCTTGCACTCTATGACATGAATAACTTATCATTTTACCATAGTTCTTTGCCACATGACCATCCTTGTTATATAACATACCAATATGTTTCTCTTACTTAGCTCTTATGAATGCCTAGATGAGTCATTCATAGAATCACTAGCAACATGACCTATCTTGTTACACTTGAAACATACAACTTTCTTATCATGATCATTTTTGATATTTCCCCATGACCTGGTGTCTCTAGGAGCTCTTCTACATTCCTTATTCCTATGTCCAAATAAATTACATGTATAACAAAAACCATTAAAGGAACTTTCATACCTTGAGGCATTATGTTTCCTAATTTTCTTTCTTTCCTCCATGTCCTTGACTTGACGCTCCTTCCTTCCTTCCTTGGTGCTTGATTATTATAGTCATTTTTATGTGCCCTTAAAATGACACTCTAATCCCATGCATGCCCGATTGTCACCCAGTGGGCACTGGGCACTCACCTAAGGCACGTGTGGGTGCTGAGACCCTCCTTTATGTGAGCATTATGAGAAGATGATTCCATTAATAACAAATTAAATGTAGAAAAGTAAATGATCATGCATATATTCTAAAGGCATAGGATGAGTTGATATAACAATATACCCATTCAGATAAGAGAAACACCATACAGAGAGTATATTTGAGTCATGACATAAAGAAAAGATACTATGGTTTGCACCCATGAACAATATATTTAGAAAAGAGACATATATTTATATTGATCGTAGTTCTAGTAACCACATTACATTCAAAAGGGTCATAACAGACCAAATGTATTAAGACAGACATGACTCATGTATCAGAGACCCTAACTATGCTTTCCATATTACATAAATTTTCTCAGACCCGTCCCTATAGATATGATATCATTCATACAACCCATTAGTGGTAACCCCAGCCCTTAGAATGTCCTACTATTTTATGTAGGGATTCACCTTTCATCCTCTCTATGATGATTCTGAAGCTTCTCCTCATCAACTGCTCATATATATTTTCTTTTCTCTAGAGCGTCCCTATAAGGCTTAGCACCCACCGCCATGCCTTCCCCCAAGAGCAGATTGAATTCCAAGTTTCCCTGTGGTCCTCCAATTGAGCATGCTTCTTTTGATCCGAGCTCTCCACTTTCTGTAATGCTATCTTTCAGGAATTTTCCATGTTTGAAATATTCTTTCCTTGATTAACAAGTTGCCAGGCTGGCACCTTATCCACTTAGCACACCTAGTCGGGTCACATTTTTCCTCAAGTGCTTCTTGGAGAGATGAATATGGCTAAGTTATGAGATCCTTTATTATGCGTTGTGTGCACGCCGTGGTTTCTACTAATCCCTTCTAAAACCCCTATCCTACGTTCTTTTCCTCGTGTACCCCTCTTCTTTATTGGTCCCTTGCACGCACGTGCCCTTTGGTACTTATCTAATATTTTGAGGCCCAACATCACCCCACACTAAGTTTTTTCTCTATCCTTGCAAACATCCTCTCTCAAAAGAATAAATAATGGTGGGACTTTGAATGGTTGGAATAAATAATGAAGGAATGAAGAATGAGAAATGGAAGAAATAAAGAATGGAGGAATGAAGAATAATTTGTTTATTATTAAAGAATGAATTGGAAATCCTTCCTTATATCTACCTCAATCTTCTCCTAGGCATCCACTTCACCCTACGCCTTTTGGTAGAGATAACTTGCTAGGGTTCTTACCTCATCAAAACTTAGTTCATCATCCTTATAATTCACTGTGATCAAAATGTTTTCCAACTTCTTGCTAAGGTCATCCAGTGCATCATTATTGCGGGTGATCTAGGGATATAATTACTTGAGCCGGTTTTTTTTTAAGTCTCGCAAGGTCTCAATGGCCTCTAAATTATTCTCTACTTCAGCTAGGATCTTATCCCACTCTTCCTTGATTCCCTTATTCTTCTCCTAAAACTCTTTTATATCTACCTCATGTGTAACAACTAGAATGCTTGCTACTCTATCTCTATCAGCACAATTGTCATAAGCAACTTCAGTTATTTACACGACATCCTTTAGAATTCCAAGGAGATTAGTGTACCAAGTTACTATCTACACAAACTTATTATTTTCCTCTTTCTCCTTACACGAAAATGCCTCTTCTACTGACTCTAAGGTGATTGGCCTCCTTTACATCATAAGGATGCGAGTCAAGTCTTCCAAGCATTGCAAGGTCGACTCGTATTTTTGTTTAGGCGGGTTCAGATCTGGATGCTTCAAGACAATATCATCTGTAATCATCTCAATTTTATTATATACCTTGCATACCTTTTCCTTTTCCTCCCTCAGCTCATGCCTTAACTGTGCATTGATCAGCTCTTCCAGTTTTAAATCCTTGCTCTTTTCAATGAGCTCCTCATCTTTCTTCTCCAATTCTCCTTCTAGGAATCTCACCCTGTCATTCCTCCCAAAGAGTATTTCCTCCACCTCAACCAACACCATGTTGAGTACATTGCATACCTTCTCATTAGAAAACTACTAAGCATTTTAGAGGGTTTATTCCTTTGTTCTCTGGTACCTTCATCAGCACCCCTTGGCTTACTTCGAACTTAGGTTCATCGACGTGGGAATCAAACACCCAACATAAAATTTTCTTGGTTCATGAGTACGCGCCCTCTTCCTCAAATGAATACCATGAAATGAGTTGGTCCATAGGCATAGTACTCTAGAAACACACGCTTAATACCTTATTTGGGTTGTTGATGTAGCTCATCCCTTTCCCTTGCACCACTACCACACCTTTCCCTCCCGTGCACCCTACTTTTGGAAAGCTCACTGCTAGGTTTGGATCTCCACCCATGCTTCCATACTCCTTCCCTACACTTTCCTCCTCTATTTCCTTGATTATATCATCATCACTTCAATTCACTTCCTACTCCACTAACTTATCTATTATGCCCGCTACTTCTCTTTCCACAGCCTCTACTATCTACTCCTTGGTGAGGCTGGGGGTCCTCTTATCCTTACTATTTACTTCTTCACTCTCCCCTTTTCCTTGAGAACCTTCCTCTTCTCCTCCCTTTTCTTCACTTCTTTCTTCCTACGAGTCATGTACATTGTACACAAGATCATCCTGAACTTATTCATTCTCACTGTCATCTCTTTCACCCTTATAGGCCTCCAAGCTCTCCATCTCTTCTAAGTCTGCCTTCTTTGATATCTTCTACTTCTTCTTAATTGGGGATTCTTCCTTTTCTTCCTCTCCAATAGGTGATTGCTTCCTTGGCAACTCTTCTTTCTCTGGAACCTCTTCCACAGGTGTCTTTTCATTTTCCTTGATGGGAGACTTCTTCCTACGCATGTATGTGCTCAGGCTGGCACCTGAATCCGGTGCACCCACAGATTGTGTTGTCTGCACACTTGAAGCTTTCTTCTCTGGAACCTCTTCCCTCTCCCTTTTCCTTAGCATGGCCTTCTTCCTACTATTGGGATCCTTTGGGATGGAGACATCATTCTCCAAGTAAGCACCCTTTTCATACTTGGGCCTAATGTAAAAGTATACTCTTGTTGCAGTTCTTCTAACAATTGGAAGCATCATGGGTTTTTTCATGTGCACCTCATGGGAGAAATACTTCTCAACATAAGTGAACTTCTTGGGGTATACAATATTTCTCCATAATTCATGATGGTTCAGTTCCACCTCACTAAGGTTGAACCTTAGTCTTTTAGCCTGCTTGAATTGGTTGACCCCTTCTTGGAAATATTGTGCAATGAAAGAGAAGGGTAATTTACATCATGGGCTCTTTGTCCCATCTGACAGAAAGAACCTGTCAATGTAAAAGTGATGATAGAAAATGAACTCAGCTTCTCCATCTACTAGTGTCGAAAAAATTTTAGGTATCCTCCACTCAGACCTAAATGCATCACGTATTCACTTGTACCATTTCTCTAAGTGTGCCTTCTGGGCGGCCGTATTGGTGTCGCATGTGTATTTTTCAAACCTCTTCATAGGGGATGGGTCTTCATCTGGATACTCCCATAAAAAATTCTCTAGCCCATTGGGAACTCCAATTTTTGAGAAGACAATGGTGAGAAGAACATTTCCAAAGATAATCTTATCTCTTTCTTGCACGGTGCTGATGATCTCTTCTGCAATGTAGGTGGATAGGTCATAGGTGGTTCCTTCTAAAAATTTCTGACACACATTCAACTAGGCCTTGTTTACCTATGTCAACCTCTCCTTACCATTCATCTTGGTTACTAGGCATGCGATGATCCTCATCACTGGGTCAGAAATATGAGGGATGTCAAAGTAGCGAGACCCCTTCTTATATTCATACTCCTCCATGTTCTTCTTAATAGCCTCTTTATCCTCCATATCATCATCTAACGAATATCCTTCGTAGATTAGGTAGGTAAACTTAGCGATGATTTGGTGAGTTATGTGCATTTTTTGTCCCAAGAAGTAGAAGTGGTCCTTGTGCATGCGTGACATCAACCATTGGTATAGCCGCTTGGGCTTGCCAAAATAGGGTAACTCGTAAAGTCGTAGCAACCCGACCTTCTCCAATTTTACCTTCACCTCATCATTGTAGATTGGCATCCCTTCCGGTGTCCTCTTATCTATTAGATGAACCAGCTCTAACATCATTTCCTTCTCTATGATACTTATGCGATGGTTGTAGTCACTTATGGCCATCTTCCTCACATGGGATACCCATTATTTCCAAAGAACACTCCATCTAGGTATTACATCTATGCATACAACTTCTCATTGAAACCGGTGGTAGCAGTTTGTTTTCCTTTTCCCTTTCCTTTATTAGGTGAAATAGTTGCCTTCTTTAGTGACATTTTCTTATCAGGGTAAAAGAATAAACTCCTCCTTTCTCTACTTCCTTTCCTTGCTCAAATATTTGTGTCAAATTTGTGAAAATTCCTCCTATTCCTGTGCCCTAGATGTAAAATCCTAACCTGGAAAACTCTTCCACAAGATGGCGTACTCCACTGAAACCTCCCTACAGTTGTGTACTCCTTCCACTCTAGTTCACAGATCACCCTATTCACTCACTTCATATTTTCACTCTTTTTCCTTGACAAAAATATTTCTTTTCGGATTCCCTAGTTTGTAAGAGCTCTTCAATCTCGTAATAGCAAGGTAAATAATGATGTGCCTGACCCTTTACTTATATATTTTTTTCCTATCTCCTACAATAAATGTTATGCCACCTACCAACATACTTAGCATTAATTACATATTTTTCCACTAAATCTGAACTTAAGCGTTCTTACCCATACACCCAATCCTACGCGAAAAAATATGTATAGCCTTCTAGTGTACAAAAATACTTACTAACTGAAAATTCTTACGCATGTGTCCGTAGTGCCGAAGGCACTTCTTTTGTCCTTGAACTGATTTTTTCCCTTTCCTACCTTATGTTGTTCTTGTGATTCTCATCCTTTTTACGTGGTCCTTGTAAAGCCTTATCCTGACACCAAAATTTATTTTCCACCTTTTTCCAAGCATGTTCTCCTACCTTACACGCTTTTGAGCTTTTAACCCATGCCATTAAAACACAACTTTCACTTCCAGCCTCTATTTCACTTTGCTCTACTACACCCCACACTATGTCCCCTGGAGGTGGCTGATTATTGTTATCAACTTCTTCTTCCTCCTCATTACCCATTACTTGTTGTTCCAGCATAGCCAAATGATCTCTTGTGTCTAATAGGGAAGCAAGGATCTCATCAAGTTTTTGGGTTGTTGCTGCTCCTTCCTTAAGTGGAGGGTTATTTGCAACGTTTCCTCTTGTTCTCGCCATTTTTTATTACAAGAAAATTTAAGTTTCATTATATTATGGACACAATAGGTCCAAAAGTTGCAGCCTTTAGCTCTGATACCAAGATATAACATTCCCATTTTAAGACTTTAGAATCAAGAGAATTTTTTTTTTTTAATAATGCTCACTGTTCTAAATAAAACATTATTTAGAACAAACATTCCATGCCAATCAAATTCAATGGATAAACATATGCAGTTGTAATGACTCGGTGATTCACCGATCTATTCATTCCATAACTCGATAAGCTACCGATCTATTTATGTTATCTTATGTATTGAATACATATTGCATACTTCGTATACTTTTTCATCCTACCCTACACCGGGTACTGAGTGTTCTTTTTAAAGAACATATTTGAATATCTGCTACCAATATTCATATGATATCATGTTATTTTAAACTTGGTGATATAGGAAAATGAAACCATAAGTTTACGATACTTTGGCCAAAGATTTATAACATACTATTTATGTCACTATTCCTAGACGACATACTCATCATATTGGAATACGTCCTTCACCTCACTCCTCAATTATCATGATTTGTCTTTTCTAACTACCGTCAGTCCACTTGTTCCAGGTTTAACCCTAGCCCTAGATAATAACATAACCTATTGTAGGAATAAGCTCACAATAGATTAGGGTAAATGGGCATACTTGATTAACCTAAGTCATCCAGATGTGCCAACGTACCCTGAGCCATTGGAAGCTAATTCATATCCTAAATATGCTCCTATTTGGAGCTAGAGAGAAACTAAGTTCATGTCCGAGTTCTTATTGTGTGTAGATCTAGATGATCAATGTGGTAGGGTAATGTCACATGTCAACTACAATGTTGTATTCTCAAGAAGACCCAAGCCTTCTCAAAATTATAGCCCTATAGTTGGTGTGTGCCAACATCCTATAGAAACTACCTCATCAAGATGTACATACCCCGAGGGGATTGTAATTACATTATTAGTCTGAATTATTTCTTGATTACAGCAACCCTGCCAACCCCTAATCCAACACTCAATAATCTCATTCCTAAATTTTCTTCATTTAGTCCATGAAGAACTTTTTTTATACTTACAATTGTTGTTAATGTTAGATCTCTTAGTAACACTACCCATTAACCGCAACCGAACAACGTTATCAAGTTTCATTTTAAAAGTACAATAACTTTTAGATAGTTTCAACGTCTGAATATCTCCAATTAAGGTATACTTCATAACAAATGAATTCTAATAAATTGTAATCATATTTTCAAACCTTTTTGGTTTATAAGCAATTTAAGAAAGAGAAATAGTCTTTATCTCCATGTTAAGTGTTAGGGTATATCCTACCCAATATCCATATTTCTTAATGTATGTCCATCGCACATTACATTACTATGTTATATAGTTTAGATAAAGAATATCATATTCTGCAACATAAAAAACTACATCATAAGTAGGGAAATTTAACTAAATCCCTTTATCCAACTTATCAAGGATAACCAATTAAGCTCATAAATAATATGAATAATATCAACAAGATAGAAATCCGTCTTTTTCATACAAGTACAAGATAATTTACACAACCAATACAAGTAAATTCTTAGCTTTCAATTCATCTTTATAACTTATACATTTACAAGCCTTATGGTGCATAAGGCATACTACATAACAACCTCCTTCATCCTAAAAGAATAATACTTTTCTTTTTCAATACAATCTCAAGAATGAATTAGAATTCTTCAAAAGGAATCAGATTTAAATTAGCCAATGCATCATATAATTTTTGCCTTCTTTTATCACTTACGAGGTCCATCTTCAAAAATTGCTAGCACGGGTCAGTTCAATGAACTGAGCATGATAAGTGCTAAGCCTTAAAATGAAGTGCATTCCAATAATTGTTCCATTAAAACAAATCTACTTTAATGAGACAATTATTACATCATAAATATCAATATAAGTAATAGCAAATGGAAAAGAAGTACATTTACCCAATTTGAATTCACTTCCAAGAGAAGAACATAATATAATCCATAACATCTGCCTTACATTATTAAAGTTTAATTGATCCTATCAATTATCCTTAATCAAACAACAGATCATATCATCTCATTGTTCCCAATTCTATCATAATAGAATACAACATTTATCTTTGCTTTAAGCCAAAAGAAGGGTTTACAGCATGGTTCTCATTAGGATGATTCATCTAAATCCTAAGAAAAAGAAGAATAATACCCATTACAAAATATGCCCAAACACAAAACATATGAAAACAAAAACAAGTTCATAACATGAATATGACTACCTCATTTAAAGGACAACTACCTTAAACTTCAGCATTTAAGATATTCATCATAACAGAATCCCATTTCAATCCAAGAGTGAATATAGAATCAAACAGTTAACCAACCAATTTACATTTTCTGTTCAACAAACATAATCATCTAATCTCTTTCTACATCAGATCAGTCAAATGATATGTACAAGAAGACTAAGCAACATAATAAATGTCCATTTCCTAAGAGAATAATTAACATAAAGTTTCAATCAAATGAACTTAACCAAACAACCTAGAAAAGGAAGTTTTTTTAGAATATGATTCAATCCTTAAATCATCTCATTACACTTGAAAAAAATTTCCCCTTTCTAATCCAAACAATAAGCTCATAAAATAGCTCCTAAAAGAGAGAACAAAGCCAACTCAATGTAAGAAGAAAATGTACTGCAATCTCCCTGACATTCTTTACCATAATAAAGCATGAGTTCTTTTTTTTCATTTTAGAACAACATAGCAGTAAAGTTCAAAAACAACACACTATCCCTAAGGAATCACAATTTCCTTAACCTTATAAAAGACTTGGGTAATCACTTAATGGACCCAAAAAGAGGTGAAAAACCCAAATAGAAAACTAACTCTGAATCACCCATGAGCTCAATGAAGACAGAAACTATATTATAATAAATTTCAACATCTTATTATAAGAGAAAACAAATTGGGGTTCTAAGAAGAACAATAAACCAACAAGATATTTCAATCAAGATCTTGAAGAGATTACCCAACAACCCAATTAAACCACTCTTCCAGTTTTTTTTTAGCAAGTATTTCGATTTAAAACAGCTATGAGCTAAAACCATAAAATCAAGTAAAAACCCAATTTAATACCAAAACCAAATAAAACATGTCTATAATATGACCAGTTCAGAACTCAAAAATACAAAATATGAGCACAACGTTGAACACAAAGGTTCAAGACCACTCAAGAGAATATTTACAGGTTCAGGGCAACAACATGTTCCCATTCTAGTTTATATATTAAACAAAGAAAACCCAAAAAAATACTAGAACAAAACCGATACCTCGTTGTAGTTACGAATTCCACACACTAAGTAACAAATTAAATGTACAATGTTGAATCATAAAATCTCCAACATGAGTTTAGATATACACCAGTATCTTAATATGAGGTAGTATATAATACAAATACCTATTAATATCTCAGAATAGCAGAGGGCTTCCATTATTTTTTTACATATTATCAAAATCCCTATTTCCAACTCCAATGAAACAAAAGTTTCTCACAAAAATTTGAAACCATACAAGTGTTGTATACGTTATGAACTCCCATTAACAGACCCAAATAATACAGGAATAAACATGAGAACAGAGCTACATATGGACTTCAAACAACAGTCAAGGATTAACCAAGCTTCCAAACATGGTTCAGAGTAACAAGAACCTCCAACACAAACTCATATCAAATACTAACACTGAATCAAGATCAATTAAACATGAACTCAGAGACATGCTTAAACAAACACGAGCTCAAACACAAGTATAAGTATGAGCTAAAATACAAGCTCAAGCTCAACAAACATGAGCTCCTAAAGAAATATCAGACGGGGCTCAAGGTTCCCAAAAACTCAGAACCAAGTAACCAGTGAAGAAGGCCAGTCATAATCTCAACCTTTCCAATACCAGTTTAAGAAATGACATGCAGAGCCATAGAAAAAAATTTCTCATACATGCTTAGCTATTTAACCCTTACAAAGAAAGTTTCCAGGACATACACTAATTTTTTTGGCCAAGGATTCAAACCCAAATTTCCAAAGATTACAAAACCCAGCAAGCAAATAACCAACTAAAACATGCAATTTAAGAATATCATAAGAGTAGAGTCATTTTAATGAATCATTTAGAAGAAATCAAGAGATCTTAAAGATTAGAGCCTATCATTCCTGATAGTGCTTCTGCCAAATCGAAGGATACTTCCAGACGAGCTTCCAACTCCTTTTCTCTTCCTCGAAAGATCAACCAACCAAAAACTTTCCTTAGCATGCCTCATATACCTTCCCATGATCAAAAATAGACCAGGTGATTTAAAAATAGCAATGAAGTGTAAGTTGAACTGCTGGTTTGAAGAACTAGTTTGCTTCATGTAGAGAAAAATCTGAAAAGCATGCAAAAACCAACAACCTCCCACAAATCCACCTTCCAAGTTTCCTAGATGGTTTGCAAACAAAACTCAAGGCCAATTAATTTCATTAATTCCAATTTTCCCACTCAACTCTCCTTGCCATCGACTTCCAAATCTAGCAAATGCCAATTCCAATTTAACATGCAACTCCATCTTTAATGGAGCTTCCACATAAGCCTCTACTAAATCAACTAGCCCCTACTAAATCTAGCAGTATGTATGCCTTTAAGAACCTTATCAACAATTAAATGTCATTGGAACCATCACCTTAGAGGTATGCGACCCATTAGGTTCCTATTAAAATACCTTAGGATAGATCCTTAAACTTAGGTTATTTCATGAATATTTACCTTAGGCCTTAACACATTACCTTAGGTAATTCCAACATTAGGTTAGATCATATCATTACCATTTAGCATTAGGTTTTAGGTTAATTTAGATAGCCTAGAAACCTTTCTATACTCCCTTAGCATAAGGCTTAGGTTAGAAATAAAAGCAATTAAGTAACATAGCTAGATAGTATATATATATATATATATATATATATTCTTACCCAGCTTAGGATTCTATAGGATAATCCTTTAGTTTTAGGATTTCGAATCCTTCCAATTTCATGAATAGGATACACTTCATTTACGTCAGCAATGGACTGCCAAGATCAATCTTTAAGGACCTAAGAAAAACATACAACTAAATAGAAACACGTTCACACAAGATTAAAGAACTTGTAATAACAAATTTCAGTCCATCATGTCCCTCAATTATGGAATGTTGATTTACCATTCATTCAGCTGAGGAGGTTTAAAACATTCCTTGGATCACTAAAATTGATCTAAGGATAAGTTAGATAAAGAGATAAGTTTACAAATTTTAAACCAGCTTGCAACTCACATACAAGAAGTGAAAATGGATTAAGGAAGCCATTCCATTCTAGTCTAATGATCATAAGAATATAAACTATTTATCCATATCAAGCATGATCTCCAAGAACCAAAAGAACACATATTTAGAAGAATATAACAATTGTCGAGGGTGTTACATAAAAAGTCAATTTCCCATTTTTCAAATGGTTCTGTGCTGGGTAATTGTCTTAAGGGAACCCCATCCCTCCTTCCACATTTTCCAAGGCACTGGAAATGGTCACATGCCCTCCAAAACTCAATACAATCCTTGTAGATACTCTCCCACCAAATCCTTGTAAGTAGAATCTTTCGTACAGTTGCATTTCCTACATAGTGTCCTCCTGCAATCCCACCATGCACTTCTTCTATAATTGTAACGTGATCATGTTCTAAGATGCATCGGCATAGAACCTCATCTCGCCCTAACTTTTATAAATCTCCACTAATCAACATGTAGTGTGTGACACATATAGCCAACTACTTTCTCTCCAAATCCTTCATTCCTACTGTGCCAAAATTGTTTTAAGAAACACTGTAATATCCTCTAAGTCATAGGGTGAGCATCGCAACCTAAACACTTACGTTTCTGCCATGGTATCCTTGATGCTTTGAGTATCCTCTGCTGAGTCAATTCTTGATAAATGATCAGGTCCTAAATTACTCTTTACTGGTTGTACCATAGCTAAAAAATCAAATTATTGAAATAATAGGACCCAACGAAATATGCGCCCTTACAAAAATGGCTTGTTCACTTAGTACTTCAATGCCATATGGTCCATGTAGAATATGAATGGTGTTACCAGTATATACTGCCTAAAATTATGTAGTGTGTAGATCATTGATAGAGCCTCACGCTCAGTAGTTGTGTAATTATGCTTCACTAGTGTCAACTTTCTACTTGCAAAACAAAGGGGATGATCAAAAATCCCCTCAATAGGTTGTGCTAACACTACTCCAATGGCTATCCCTAAGGCATCAAGATGCACGTGGAAAGGTTTATCCCAAGAGGGAAACCATAATATGGGCATAGTGACAATTCTATCCTTCAAAGTGTCAAATGCCACTTGTTGTGCCTCTCCCTAGTGAAAGGCACTCTCGTATTTTAGTAACATATCCAATGGTGTGACGATCTTGACATACCCCTTAATAAATTTCATGTATTATCTCGTATGTCCAAGGAATCTACGCATTGTGATTTGACTGTTAGACTCCCCTAATCCCACAATCACTACAACTTTGGTGGGATCCACAAGAAAACCTTCCTTACATATAATACTCCTCAACAGGGTTCCAAATGGAGTAACAAAAACAAACTTCTTAATTTTGAGGGATAACCTCAACTACCGACATCTCTCAAACATTAACCTCAAATTTTCATAATGATCTTTTACTAGTCTATACGTAGTCTAGTCATCCAAGTAGACTTGCAGAAACTTATAAATGAAGTCCTGAAATACTTGTACCACAATGTGTGAGAGCACAAAAGGCACATTCTTCAATCCAAAAGGCATGACCATGTAGGAAAAGCTTCCCCATTCAGTTGTGAAATTTTGCTTCTTTTGGTCTTCCTTTGCAATCCTACCTTGGTGATACCCTAAGAACCCATCCGTGAAGGAATAGACCTCACGCTCAGCTACTCCTTCCAGAATTTATTCACTAAAGGGGGTTGGAAAACTGTCAATGACACACACTGCATTCTGTTGGGGTTAGCACACTGGTTGTATAGACAATATATCAGATCTAAGCATACATGTAAATAAAAGTGGATATTCTACCAGAAGAATTATACAAAACAAGAGACATAAATCAACACCAGATTTAATGTGGTTCACCCAGTGTGGGATACATCCACCACGAAACAATCCAATCTATTATCCAAAGCTTTGACAAGATATAAAATGAAGATTTACAATCTTCTACACTTCTCAGATGTTCAGTACTTTCTTCTTTCAAGCCTTTTTTATTCTTCACCAAGAATTCTCTCTTACATAATTATCCTGTAATTATGATAGATCCATTACTTCTAAACCCTATCTTTTATGCTTATATAGTCATTTATAAACTTAGGGCACTTAGCCATGCAATTACATCCAATAAATCTACTTTAAAAAATATATTTGATTCCCGAGAGTTAATTAAAAATTTCTCACACAGGTAATCGACGCTGATTATTGTATTTTCCAACAAGTTCCAATTGCATGCTAAAATGAAGTAATTAAGATTCACAACTCAACAATCTCCCACTTGGAGTTTAATTACTGCACAATACATGTACAACATTATTATTGGATCCTTCCTTGGCTTTGTTTCTTCCTCTTCAAGTTTCAAACTAGAAGACCAATAGAAGTGGAGTGTAGCTCCAACTTCTCTTTTCTAATGGCTTTGTTAGCATATCCACAGATTTCTTGCTCATATGAATCTTTTCCAGATTCAATTGTCCATCCTCCAATACCTACCATATGAAGTGATATCTCAACTGAATGTGTTTCATTCTTGAATGAAATTTTGAGTTCTTTGCCAAATGAATTGCACTCTGACTGTCACTAAATAGTTTACAATTACTTTTCTCCTTTCCCAACTCTTCCCTGAACCTACTCATCCATATCATCTCTTTGCTAGCCTTTGTATTTGCAACATACTCTACCTTTGTAGTAGACAAAGCCACAACCATTTACAATCTTGAAATCTAGCTAACTGTCATTCCACTTACTATGAAATTATATCCAGTAGTGCTCCTCCTACAATCCAGATCTCCAGTCATATCTAAGTCAAGATAGCCACGTAATGAAATATCTAAACCTCCATAGCATAAAAGCATGCTAGATGTCCCTTTCAAATACCTAAGTATCCATTAGACTGATTTCCAATGCTCTTTACCTGGATTAGCCATATATCTAGTCACAACTCCCACTGCCTGTGTAATGTCTGGTCTTGTACAAACCATAGCACACATGAGACTTCCAAATACTGAAGCATATGGCACTCGTGTCATGTATTTGACCTCCTCTTGTGATGAAGGATACTAATCTTTACTCAATTTGAAGTGTCCAGCCATAGGTGTGCTAATAGGTTTTGCATTCTGCATGTTGAACATTTCTAACACCTTGTAGATTTAATCCTCTTGAGACAAATACAATTTCTTTTTTTTCCTATCTCTATGTATTTGCATGCCAAGAATTCTTTTTGCAGCTCCCAAATCCTTCATTGCAAATGTGTGAGGTATCTTTCTCTTAAGCTCACCAATGTATTGCATACTAGATCCTACAATAAGTATATCATCCACATACAGTAATAAAATAATATAGCTCCCATTTTCAAGCTTCTTGAAATAAACACAATGGTCAGAGTCACATCTCAAGTAACCATGCTCATGCATAAAACTATCAAACCTCATGTACCATTTCCTTGGAGCTTGCTTTAGCCCATATAGGCTCTTTTTCAACCTGCACACTAATTTCTCCTTACCCTTACCTTCATACCCAAGTGGTTGTTGCATATAAATCTCTTCATCCAAATCACCATGAAGGAAAGTCGTCTTCACATCTAGTTCCTCTAAATGCAAATCTTCTACTGCAACTAAACTCAATACAGTACGATATAAGTCATCTTAAAAATAGGAGAAAATATTCCACCAAAGTCAGTACCTACCTTTTGTGCAAATCCCTTTACTATAAGCCTTTCCTTGTACCTTTTCTATTTACCCTCTTCTTCCTTAATTCTATAAACCCACTTGTTCTGTAATGTTCTCTTTCCTACTAGAAATTTAACCAAATCCCATGTCTAGTTTTGTTCCAAAGAGTTCATCTCCTCATCCATGCCATGCTCCCATTGAATGTGAGTTTTATCCTGCATTGCTTCTTCAAAGCTTTCTGGTTCACCATTATCAGTCAATAATAGATAAAATAGAGAAGGTGAAAATATTTTTGGAAGTTTACTTACCCTTTGTGACCTTCTCACAGGAGTTTGGGGTACCGGAGGCTCAATCTGGACTTACTGGACATTAGTATCAGCTTCTGACAGTGACCGACGTTGGTCACCTCTAACTGACATTGGTTTGGCTAACCGACATCAGTTCTGATCCTCTGTAACCATCAGCGGTTCATCTGAATGATGCCGGTCAAGGCCTAACTAACCACGATTACTGTGTATTTTTGAAGGTGTTTCTTTAAAACCTGAGAGTTCATTTTCATCAATAAACTTCTCAATTTTCTCATCATTAGGTACCAAAATTTGATCCCTGTACATTCTATTTTCATTCCATTCAACATCATGACTCCTAACAATTTTACAATTCTATAAATCCCAAAAATGAAAATTGAAATCACTAGATCCATAACCAATGAAAGTGCACCTCTTGGATTTTGCATCCAACTTTTTTCTATTTTCTTTATCAATATGAAAAAAATCTTTTGAACCAAAAACTTTGAGAAAAGAAAGATCTACCTCTTTTCCTGTCCATGCTTCCTCTGGTATTCCTCCATCTAGTGAACTTGAAGGGCCACGATTAATCAAATAAACTGTTGTATCAATTGCTTTTACCCAAAACTACAAGGGCAATCTAGAATGTATACTCGTACTTATAGCACGTTCCATGATTGTCCACTTCATTCTCTCTATAATACCATTCTCCTGTGGTGTTCTTAGAACTATTTTTTCTCTACGTATCCCATTCATTGAACAATAATCATTGAAATACTTGCTATATTTTTCACCACCATTTTCAGACCTAAGGCACTTTAACTTAGAATTTGATTCATTCTCAACAAGGTCTTTCCATATTTTAAAAGCTTCAAAAACATTAGATTTGCATTTAATACAATAAACCCATACCTTTCTTATAGCATCATCAATTAAAGTAACATAATACTGGGATCCACCATGAGAAGCTACCTAAGTTGGTCCCCACACATCTGAGTGTACAAGCTCCAATTTTTGCTCCTTCTTAATTGCCCCAACTGTGAGAAATCTCACTCTCTTTTTCTTTCCAAAGATACAATGCTCACAGAAATCAAGATCTAAATCTTTCAAATCTGATAACTTACCCTTAGCCTTTAATATTTGCATTCCTTTTTTACTCGTATGACCCAACCGATTATGCCACATGCATGCATCTGAATCTGAAGTAGATTATGCAGAAAAGGAATCAGTAATATAGGTAGATAAATATAACATTCCTACCTTCTTACCTCTTACCACAACAAAAACACCCGTGGTGACTTTCCAAGAGTCTCCTATAAAAGTAACCATGCAACCAGATTCACCTAGTTATCCTACAGAAATAAGATTCCTCATGAGGCTTGGCACATGCCTCACATCTTTCAATAACCATGTATTTCCATTCTGTAATTTTAGATGAATTTCCCCTTTACCAGTAATACTGCAAGGTTCATCATCACCCAAATAGACATGCCCAAAATTACCCTGGACATAATTTCTAAAATAACCCTTATTAGGGGTTGCATGGAAAGAAGCTCCTAAATCTAAAACCCATGATTCAATTCTACTATCTAAAGAAAGAATAAGAGCATCTTGCATTACCTCTAATGAAGCACTAGGTTTTTCATATAAATTAGCAAGATATTTCATTACATCTGCCGTAGAAGCCACTTCTGTAATATTGGAATCCACGGATGCTGTCGGGCTCAATCTTATAGATCTGAAAGCCTTTCTATTAAGAATCTTCCATTCTTCATCAGTCATCTTCATAGGTCTAGACTTCTCATCCAACGGTAAGTACAAATCTCTTTGATACAGATAATCCTCAATCTGCATCTTCCATAATTGATAATTTCGACTGTCAAACTTCTCTACCTTGTATTTATTATCTTTTGTCATTGTTGTAGCTCCCACTCAATCAGAAAACTCTCTGTGAGTAAATATGTCAACACACAAAACCCTCAAACAAAACTCTGATACCAGTTGTTGGGGTTAGCACACCAGTTGTACAGACAATATATCAGATCTAAGCATACATGTAAATAAAATTAGATATTCTACCAGAAGAATTATACAAAACAAGAGACATAAATCAACACCAAATTTAATTTGGTTCACCCAGTGTGGGCTACATCCACCAAGAAACAAGCCAATCTATTATCCAAAGCTTTGACAAGATATACAATGAAGATTTACAATCTTCTACACTTCTCATATGTTCAGCACTTTCTTCCTTCAAGCCTTTTTTATTCTTCACTAAGAATTCTCTCTCACATAATTATATTGTAATTATGATACATCCATTACTTCTAAACCCTAGCTTTTATGCTTATATAGTCATTTATAAACTTAGGGCACTTATCCATGCAATTACATCCAATAAATCTACTTTAATGCTAAAAATAGATTTAATTCCCGAGAGTTAATTAAAAATTTCTCGCATAGGTAACTGATGCTAGTTAGCCCTGACTGACACCAGTTACCATATTTTCCAGCAAGTTCCAATTACATGCTAAAATGAAGTTATTAAGATTCACAAATCAACACATTCAGGTCCATATAATCAACACAGATCCTTATCCTTCTGTCCTTCTTAATGCTTATGACCATTAGAATTACCCACTCTAATTCCTCCACAGCTTCAATGATGCCTGAAGTGATCATCTTGTCTATCTCTTCCTTGACCCATACACATAAATTTGGATTCATACAATATGGCCTCTTCTAGATCAATCGTGCACCTTCCTTCAACTTGATCCTCATTTCCCCTAAGGAGTGGTGAATTCCTTTAATTTCATGGTACCCACGAAGGAACAAGTCCTCAAACTCACACAAGAGGTCAATGATCTTATAAACCTCTTTCTCTAATCAATAATCCCCAATAATAGCTTCCTTAGGTTCTTCCTATTAGGAATTAAAGAACAAATATGTGGAAACAATTCCTCAAATCACAGTAGTAGGAAACTATATAGCCAAAGTATACATGCAGAAATATATTAGCATAAATAAATAATGCACAAAAGAAGGCAAGACAAGATTTAACGTGGTTCATCCAATGTGGGCTATTTCCACCAAGAACTTTCTTAGATTTTATTATCAACAAGAGTAAAACAACTCTCACATTCTTCTCTCAGTTATGAACTCGCAACAGAATTCTAAAGATGTTAAACCACATCTAAACCACAATTGACACCCAATTGCTTAACCTTGATCACCTCTTGATCACTAAGAGTCAAGACCTCTTAAACACATAAGATATCTTCAAGATACCCTAACACCTCTATTTATAGGATTATAATCCTTTAAAAAGTCCAAAATCCGACCCTAGAAGTTTAAAAGTCATGACCTTTCATCTTCCCATGGATAGAAAAGAAAATGTCATGAGCTTTCATATTCCCATGGCTGGAAAATAAATGGTCATGACCTTTCATCTTCCCAATTCGAACTCCACACTTCAATACTTATTTGAGAAGACCAAAAACAGGCTCCACACCCCAACAATATCCCACTTGGAGACTATTCCTACTGAGAAAAGTTCTCAACCCCTCTTTATCAACCATGAAGGCCAATCAAAGTTAAACACAACTTTAACTTCTCCCTTGTGACCACCTTGTTCATCATATCCACAAGATTCTAATTGGTATGAATCTTTTCCAGCTTCAAGTTATCTTCTTCCAAAGCTCCCCTGATGAAATGATATCTCAGCTAAATGTACTTCATCCTAGAGTGAAAAGTGAAGTTCTTCGCTAAATGAATAACGCTCTAACTTTCACTGTGTTGTCTCCCAACTTCCTTCTTATGACCCAACTCATCAAGCATTTTTTGTAGCCAAATCATCTCCTTGCTTGCCTCTGTGGTAGCATCATACTCATCCTTTGTAGTCCACAATGCCACAACCTTTGTAACCGTGAAATCCAACTCACCGTTTTAGCACCAACCATAAATACATAACCTGTCGTACTCCTAATATCCAAATCTCATGCCATGTCTGAATCTACATAACTAAAAAATGTAGTGTCTGATCCACTGAAACACAATGCTACTCCCACGGTCCCTCTCAAATACCAAAGGATCCACTTCACTTCCTTCTAGTGCTCTCTACTTGGATCACTCGTAAACCTATTCACTATTCCCACTACATGGGCAATGTTAGGCCTAGTGTATACCATAGCATACATCAAGCTACCAATTTCTAATGAGTACGGTACCCTAGACATCTTAATTTTATCCTCCTTAGTCTTAAGGCTCTACTCCTTTGATAATTTAAATTGGCCTGCCAAAGGGGTACTAACCGGTTTAGCATCCTTCATACTAAACCTCTCTAAGACCTTCTTTATGTACTCTTCTTGAGATAACACCGGCTTCCTCTCTTTCCTATTCCAAGTTATTCTCACACCAAAGATTTTTTTTTCTACCCCCAAATCCTTCATAGCAAAGGAGACACCTAGCTTCTTCTTGAGCACCTTTATTTCCTACATGTTCTTCCCTACAACAAGCATATCATCCACATACAAGCACAAAATAATATAACTACCATCAAGGAACTTCTTGATGTACACGTAATGGTCTGAGTGACACATGGAGTAACCATGCTCCTGCATAAAACTATCAAAATTCTTGTACCACTATCATGGAACTTGTTTTAGGCCATATAAGCTCTTCTTCAATTTGCACACTAACATCTCCTTCCCTTTGACCTCATAACCCTATGGTTTCTTTATATACAATTCCTCCTCCAACTTAGCATGAAGGAATGCAGTCTTCACATCCAACTACTCTAAGTGTAGGTATTCTACTACTACTAAACCAAGAACAGTTCTAATAGAAGTCATTTTAACAACAAGAGAAAAAAATTCATCAATGTCTATACCTTTCTTTTGTGCAAATCCCTTAACCACCAACCGGGCCTTGTATCTTTTCCTGCCTCTATCTTCCTCTTTGATTCTATACACCCACTTGTTCTGTAATGCTCTCTTTCCCTCAAGTAGCTCCACCAGATCCCAAGTCTAGTTTTCCATAAGAGATATATGCTCTTCATCCATGGCCTGCTCCCACTTCTTCTTGGCATCCACCTGCACTACTTCCTCAAAGCACTTTGGCTCTCCACTATCAGTGAGCAATAAATAATTCAAATATGGAGTAAATCATTCAGGTTCCCTTCTTATCCTAGAAGACCTTCTCACCTCAAGAGTTTGGGGTTCTTGATGAGTAGGTTCCTGAACTGGCTGTGCTAGAACATGTTACACCTGAACCAGCCCCTTGGACAACTTGTTTTCCATAATGTCCTCTAACACTGTGTATTTTTTCTTTGATTCCTCTTTCTGTTATTGCAACTGATATTGTCCTTAAGACTCCAAACACGGAAACCAAATTCATCCTCACCATATCCAACAAAGGTGCATTTCTTAGAATTATCCTCTAACTTGGTCCTATCATCTTTATCAATGTGTACAAATACCTCACATCCAAATACTCTAAGAAAAGAGTAATCAATTTTCTTACCAGATCAAGCCTCCTCAGGTGTACCGCCATCAAAAGCAATAGAGGGTCCTATGTTAATCAGATAAACAAATGTGCTCACTGCTTCTACCCAAAACATTAGTGGCAGCCCTGCATGTAACCTCATGCACCTAGCACGCTCCATGATTGTCTTGTTCATTCTCTCTAACACTCCATTTTCCTGTGGAGTATTTGGAACCGTTCTTTTCCTACGGATCCCATTTATAGAACAGTAATCAAGAAATTCAATGCTGCAATACTCCCCTCCATTATCTAACCTGAGACATTTCAACTTGAGACCTATATCATTCTCAACCAAGGATTTCCATCTTTTGAAGGTTTCAAACACATTAGATTTATTTCTAATGCAATATACCAAAATGTTTTTAGTTACATTATGAATGAAAGTGACATAATAACATGAACCACCAATAGAGTTTACCTTAGTTGGGCCCCATACATCTGTATGCACTAAATCTAAATTACCCTCATTCCTGGTAGGTCCAACCTTGAGGAATCTCACCAGCTTCTGTTTTTCATAAACACAGTTCTCACAAAAGTCTAAATCTAACACCTTTAATCCGGGTAACCTGTCCTTTTATAATCTGCATGCCCTTTTGACTCATATGACCGAGTGTCTGGTGCCACAAAGTTGCATCTCCATATGCAGCAACTAAATTACAATAATCAGCACCACTGTTTAAATACAAAGTACTGATTTTTTTACCTCTTGCAACCACAAGATCTCCCTTGGTGACCTTCCAAGAATCTGCTGTAAAACTAACCGTACAACCATCACTACCCAGTTGACCCACTGATATCAAGTTCCACCTCAACTTAGGCACATTCCTAACATACTTAAGTAGCCATGTGTTCCCATTTTGCATTTTCACCCAAACACAACCTTTCCCTACTATGCTACATGGTTCATCATCACCAAGATATACATGTCCAAAATATCCTTAAACAAAATCAGTAAAGTAATGTCTATGTGGGGTGGCATGGAAAGAAGCCCCTGAATCTAACACCCAAGACTCAACAATATTATCTAAAGAAAAAATTAAGGCATCCTGACAAAGTTCTAATACTAGTTGTTAGGAATTAGAGAAAAAATATGTGGAAACAATTCCTCAAATCACAGCAGTAGGAAACTATATAGCAGAAGTATACATGCAGAAATGTAACAACATAAATAAATAATGCGCAAAAGAGGAAAAGACAAGATTTAATGTAGTTCACCCAATGTGGGCTACGTCCACCAAGAAATTGCTCATATTTTATTATCAACAAGAGTAAAATGACTCTCATAGTCTTCTCTCAATTATGAACTCACAACAGAATTCTAAAGATCCTAAACCACAATTGACACCCAATTTGTTAACCTTGATCACTATTGATCACTAAGACTCAATATCTCTTGAACACATAAGATATCTTCAAGATACCCTAACACCTCTATTTATAGGATTACAATCCTTTAAGAAGTCTAAAAGCCGACCCTAGAAGTTTGAAATTCATGACCTTTCATCTTCCTAATTTGAACTCCACACTTCAATATTGATTTGAGAAGACCAAAAATAGGCTCCACACCCCAACACTACCTCTGAACCAATGTTAACCTTCTTTAGTTTCAAGGGCTCATGGTAAGTGTGTTCTCTCTCATCAGCACTATCCATGACTTCGTGTGTACATTTAGTATGGTTAACATCCAAACCCTCCATCTCTTCATGATCTATTACGTAGACCATCTTTCCATTTTCATTTTTCATGCACACGTGCTCAAGCTATATCTCCTTTGATTATTCCTCTTCAAATCACGTCTCAAAACTAGGTTCACATAATAAATTCAGTATCCTATCCTCCACCAGAGCACTATCTCCCATTGTAAGGAACTTGACAACTTGTAATGCCTTATCCACTAATGGCTTTGTACTTCGATACTTGAAAGCTTGAATGAAATCAGTTTCTAACTCATGCCAATTCCCTACTTGATTTCATATCTCCGAGTGAATGTACCATGCGTGTGCACAACCTTGTAAGGTGGAATATAGATTATGCACCCATAAAGAAGGTGGAAAATCTTCCATGCCTTCCATCCAGGCCTTCTCACACACTTGGACGTGAAATGAGGTGGGTTTTTTCCCATGGTATTCTTTTATGGTAGTGGGCTCATTGCTTCTAGAGAACCTAACAGAGAACACAAATCTCACCTCATGCAACTCTAGAAGGATATTGTGATGTGTTTCCCACCAATGCGATACAATCTCAAATAGGTTATAACTAAGTATCCCTCTTCTTTTGTCCTCATTTTTTCACTTAGCCTCCATCTCCTGCAAGAAATCATCAAGGTTGCCTCCTCTAGAGTAACTTGTCAACTTCTTCCCTCCCAAATGCTTGACTAAGTGTGTCTTTGTTACCCTTGTCACAGAACCTCTTAATTTTCATCCAATTAACTCATAAGTCTTGTGCACCTAATTGTCACATGCTATGTTGGTTGTATCACTCATAGAATGAGCATCTTCAAATTAAATAACCCCTTCCATAGCATGAATTACTTTAGGATCCCTGGTAGAGCACACATAGATTCTATCAAGGACTCCCTCTCCCAAGGGCTTAGTATAGGGCATTGACTTCCCATCCACTAGAGGGATGATAACTAGTTCTTCCTTGTTCTCAAAAATGATATACCCTTTGTTAAACCATAGGTCGATATTGTTTTTGTAACACTAGGGGCACCCAAGCAATGCTAAAAAGTTATCCACCTTGGCTAGCACCAAGAATTTGAAGTCTCCAATGAACTTGGCCCCTTGAATAGTGATAACCACATCCTTCAAGACACCAATGGGAATTACCTTTGTATTGTTCTCCATATACAACAAATTTGAAGATGGTTGTAATGGGGGCATTCCCAATTGATGCCAAACATCTACATTGAGAACATTGACCTCTGCACCTATGTCAATCAAAATATTTCTCAGAACCCAACCATCTATAACATCATTCAAAATTATATCTTTTTCATAGTAAAGGCTATGGGGAGGAAGGTTAGCATGCATAACATACCTCTCGTACTATCATCCAGCATGTGGTACCTTCTCCTGTTACCATTCTCCTAGGAAAGGGATGATATTCTCTTACCTTAACATCTTGCATACATCCCTAACCTCATCTAGATCCTTCTACGGATCCTCAACATTCTTCCTTTGCTCTAACTACCTTGATTGCTCCTTCAGACATTGGATATATCCTTGTAGACTCTGTATCACATCCATGGTTTCTTGATACACCTCATTCTAATGAAAAGGGTCCAGATACTTTCCATGCACCACTTCTTCCCTTGTAATTAGTGTTCTTTATCTTGGTATCTCCCTAGCACATGCGGCCTCTGCTCGCATTGTCACCAGTACAAGTTCTTGTGTTGACTCAAGTGCCACTCTTGAAATCCACTGTGAGTCATCCTTCTTTATGCTTATCATCCCAACATCTTTGTATTTTCGGTGTTGTTGGCTCATGTGCTCAAACAACTCAAGGAACTCCTTTTACTTATGTTTCTTTCCACACCACAAGAATTATAACAGATTGAGACACTCACATTTATAATTCTCTATAGACCACAATTATAGCAGGTTCACTGCGGGAAATCTCTTCTTCCTCCTCCATGGTTGCCATGACCATGAAATCCTCCTCTGAAACATCTTCCATGTGCTCCACCATCCATGCATCCTTCATAGTGATGACCATCATCCTTGGAATTTCTTGCAAGGCTATTTTGGCACACACCAAGATCAATGACATCATGTATCTGGTCAATCAACCTATAATCCTTGGTGTCATGGGTCGTAGAGGTACAAATCTGGCAATAGCAAGACACATTCTTATGGATTGCACATTACAATAATGGACACATAATTACATCATGATCCCCATGGAAAATATCAAAATCCACCCTCATGGCACGTACTGACCTTGAAGGAAAAATGTCCTTTGTGTGCCCCTCTATCTCACAATTTGTGCACCACAGACCACTGCAAGTCTCATGCACCAAGTTTCTAGATAGTTTTTCTAGCTACTTTTCCATTGTAACAATTTGAGCCTCAAGGAAAGGGATAACATTAGTATGTGTGCTTTCAATAGCCTCAGCGCACAGGGAAGCCTCCAAGGCCTCGTGTGGGTCCATGAATGTCTTTTGCAAAAGTGCTCTCCTAAATGATGTTATCAACCCTCCAACAAACCACTGAGCATGCTAAGAAGGATGAATATCATAAGATAGTTTTCATAAGAGAGTCTTAAAATGTGCATCATGTTCCCACACACTCTCTGTCATTCCTTGTTAGATCTCTTTCAAAGTGCTAATGCTCTTCTACTCAAACTATGAGATGTGGAATTCAGCTAACAAGGAATTCCATAGTGTGGTGTAATCTACCACCATCTGATGGGGGTCATACTTCTGGTACCAACTATGCACACACCCTTACAAAATCATTGAAAACTAACTTTCCTTTCACTCCAAGGTAGTGATATCCTTCACGTGCCATAGCAGTACACACTTGTGTACATGCTCTTCAACCTCCTCAACACCCATATAATCTGGCATATGTAAGGAAAATTTTAAAAATACTTGCAGAGGTGGTTGAGGTCCTTGTCCTCCTAATCCAAAACCTTGATTCTCTCTAGTGTTTCCTCCACCACCAAATCCACTAGATATACCAGGTCCTATCCCTTCTGATCCTCTAGATCCACTAGATCCACTAGGTCCATGAGGTCCTCTTGCTCCTATTCCACTAGATCCTTCTCTTGTAGCTAGTAATGGGCCTAAAGTGGATGCGCCTAGCATTCTTGATGCTCCATTGAACTATGTGCCAATGTTTTTCTATATTTATCCGCTACCAGACGTGTATCCTTTGCCACTCCTAGACACAATACCCAAAATTTGTGTACTTGCACTTTTCCCAAAAATCCCTCCAAACACATGAATTGTTTGTGCAGCCATAGATGGCCCAAATGAGAAGTTATACCTCCTAGGTGTAGATCAGTCACTTCCACTAATACCAATTGGATTAGCAATACTTGTTTCTTGATTTTGAAAACTAAGTGCCATGGGTTGGTCACCAAGAGGGTTTAGATGTTTGCTAATGACTCTCCTTTCTCCATGTAATGAACTCTCATTAGAAGCTAAAGGGGTTTCTCTCCCGCGCTTGCCAAGATGGGGTAGTACAGACTACTTAGGTTCTACGTCCTCTGTGTGAAACTCAATTCCTTCCTATAATGTATTCATCCATATATCCATCACTCCCGTAACCTCACATTATCTAGCCAACTCTCTTTCATGTGCTTCACTATACTTGATTCATCTCTCTTCCCTCTCCTTTTCTGCCACAAGGTATGCCATCTTCCACCACCCTAGCTTCCTCACCCAACACTCAGAGAATTTTAGCCGACCATAGGGAATGCCTCCAAACTTGGCGTAATGATCAAGATCTTCATAGCCAATGGGATAGCTTGCAAAAAGATCTTCTAGGTTCCCGTAGGAACTCAAACTCAGCAACAACTGGATAAGAATATGTATAAATGGTGCATTCAAGGGTATAAATAGTTAGCACTCTTCTCCACCAATGATAAAAAAACATGTATCTAAGTAAGATCCACATCCTACAACTTTTGGTAATCATCTTCGGTCCACATGCATGATCTATAGTACCATCTTGATCTAGATGTATATGCTAAGAGCCATTCATATAATTCTATTGGAAAAAAGAAAAATAAGGTCTCATACAACTCATGCTATAGGTGTTTTTCTACCCATTTTATTGCATTAAACTTAGGTCTAACACTAAATATTTGAGAAAACTCATCCTTTATGCTTTTAAACCAAGCTTTGATGCTTTCCAAGGTTAAGCACTCTATCATCACGCATCCTTCTCACAACAGATTTGGAAAGAGGTCCCAGAAATAGAACCAAGATGTAGTCATTTTTTATGTGCCCTTAGAACAACACTCTAATCCCATGGGTGTCAGCTTATCACCTAACGAATGCTGGGTGCTCACCCGAGGCTCACGTAGGTGTTGAGTCCTTTATGTGAGCATTGTGAGAAAATGATGCCATTGATAATAGATTAAATGTAGAAAAGTAAATGATCATGCATACATTCTGAAGGCATAGGATGAGTTATTATATCAATATACCCATTTAGATAAGAGAAACACCATACATAGAGAAGATTTGAGTCATGACATAAAGAAAAGATACTAGGGTTTGCACCCATGAACAATATATTCAAAATAGAGACATATATTTATATTTATCGCAGTTCTAGTAATCACATTACATTTAAAAGGGTCATAATAGACCAAATGTATTAAGATAGACATGACTTGTATATCAGAGACCCTAGATATGCTTTCCATATTACATAAATTTTCACAGACCCATCCCTCTATATATGATATCATTCCTACAGCCCTTTAGTGGTAACCTCAGCCCTTAGAACATCCTACTATTTTCTATAGGGATTCACCTTTCATCCTCTCTATGATGATCCTGAAGCTTCTCCTCATCGACTGCTCATATATATTTTATTTTCTCTAGAGCATCCCTATAAATAGACTTAGCACCCACCTCCATGCCTTCCCCCAGGAGTAGATTAAATTCCAAGTGTCCCTGTGGTCCTCCAATGGAGCATGATTCTTCTGATCTGAGCTCTCCACTTTCTATAATGCTATCTTTTGGGAATGTTCCATGTGTGAAATATTCTTTCCTTGATCACCAAGTTGCCAGGTTGGCACCTTATCCACTTAGCACACCTAGTCAAGTCACATTTTTCCTCAAGTGCTTCTTAGAGAACCGAATATGGATAAGTCCTGATATCCTTTATTCTACCTTGAGTGCATGCCACAACTTCTACTAAACCCTTCTAAAACCCCTGTCCTAAACAATTTTCTCTGTGCACCCTTCTTCCTTACTGGTCACATGTGCTCACACGCCCTTTGGTACTTAGTCAATATTTTAAGGCTGAACAATTATCCTACTTACTTGTATGAAACCATATTTTTTTTCTCTTCCTTATTTCTCTTGACTTCATATTTGAACCCTAAACCATTCATATCACTAGTAACCTTCTGATTCCTCAAGAGATCATCAAGAGCTCTACTACTTCCTTCAAAAAATTTATAGGTCTTAACCTTCCTTGTAGCATCTATAAGTTCCTTCTTGAGAGCATTCACTTCCTCTTCTTTTGATTGAATACTAATAGTCATGTTTCTCATCTGAAACTCTACCCTTCTTATTGATTCTTCATTTTTTTCAGAGATTGCCCAATGTTTTCCCTCAAGATCTTGTATTTTTATTTCATAATATTTAACTTAAGCTATCAAATTTTTGTTATTCTTCTCAACATGTTCAAGTTAAGATTGCACACATGCCAATTCAATCCTTGAACCATCATCTTCTCCTTCTTCTACATTGTAAGAATCAAAATATCACACTAAAGAGTAGACCCACCACTAGAAGATCTCATGGCTTCTTTTGTCATAAAGATAAATTCATCACCAACATCATTGTGATCAGATTCTACCTCTGAATTAGATATGTCTACTTCACTATCAGATTACTTCTTATTATTGTAGAGACTCTTCTTGTTCTTCTTCATAGATTCATTCTTCTTGAACCCTTTCTTCTTCTTATCAAATTTCTGATTTTTCTTTTCATCATCACTAAGATGATCATCATTTATTTTCTTATCATGTCTATGAGGACACATGGTAGCAAAATGACCAACTTTACCACATAAAAAACATATAAAAGGTAGTTTACCTTTGTATTTACTAGTCCCAAGTGTCATTCTCCTAGCAACCATAGAAAATAGCTCCTCATCATCAAGCTCTAAAGTAGTAAATTCAAATTTTACCTTCTTGTCCTTAGTCATCTTCTCCATATTGAAGGATATCTCCTTATTAGTTGGCTTAGAATCCATTATCCTCATCTCATAGGATGTTATAGTACCATGTAGCTCATCCATATTCATCTTAGTAACATCCTTTTCTTCGTCTATAGTTGATACTTTTGAGTCAAATTTTGGAGTTAAGGACCTTAACACTTTTTTAACAACAACCTCATTTTTTAGATCTTCTCCTAACCCTTTCATACTATTAACAATATTTTCAACTCTAAGAAAATAGGTTGTAATAGACTCATCAGCATTCATCTTAAGAGATTCAGACTAATTTCTACAAGTTTGAAGCTTAGCAATCCTCACCTTTGGGCATCCTTCATAGAGTAATTGGATTTTATCCCATGTTTCCTTTGTAAATTTGCAATGCATAAATTTTTCCATTTCAGATTCCCTAAGACCACTTATGATTGCATTAAACGCTTTTGAATTGTTATTATATTCCTTCTTTTGACCCTTAGTGAGTGGAGAAGTGGTAGGAGGATTATAACCACTCACAACTATATTCTAGACATCAAACCATTGAGCCATGATATAGGACTTCATTATCATGCTCCAAAAAATATATTTTATAGCATCAAACATTGGTGCGGGTCCAATCATAGTGTTTCTCACCATTTTTTTCTTAAAGGATCTTATTTCAAGTTGTCAACTTCTTGAAAATGACTCGCTTTGATACCAAATGTTAGAATCATAATGTACTGAGAAGAGGGGGTGAATCAATTCTTAAAATATTTCAAATTATATTTCAGATCTGAATATTCAAAAACTCATAACCATTCAATCACAACAATACTTAATGTGTGCACACCACAAACCATCAAAGAAACAAGCACCCATAAACCAAGGAATTAACACAAGAACACAAGATTTAAGTGGGAAACTCTCAAGGGGAAGAAAACCCACTAAAATGAAATATTATATTGATAGGTTTTATAATTTAGTGAGGTACCAACCCCACAAGGAGCACCAACCCCTAGTTTAGTAGAGTACCAACCCTACAAGAAGTGTGAACCCCTAATTTTATGAACACCCAACTCCACAAAGAGGATACAACCCACCAAGATGATCAAGCACCCACTCAACCAAATTATTATGTTCAGATATTTAACTTTTTTCTTCCAAAAATTATGGATACCTCTTATTCACCTCACACCTCTTCAATCAAAACCTAGGTGATCACAATTCACAAAAAAAACTCTTCAATCACTCTAAAACCATCAAAATATTACACTCATATTCTCTAATTTTTCTCAACCTACAACACACTTTAATATTTCCTCAATTCATTCTTTAATACCTGTAATAAACTGTCACCTTGGTCGCTCCACATGCACACACACCACTAGCTCCAAAAATCACCCAAAAACGTGTTTTTATAAGCTTCTCTCTATTTCAAACTTAGGAAAAACTTTTTCCCTCCTTTTGTTCAACCCATACATCAAGGAAGCATTAAATATTTTAAATACAACATTCACAAGTGACCTAATTAGGTCGGCCTAACTAAAACCATCATTACATTTGATGCACAAAGGCATAATTACATTGTTAGGCCTAAGAGAGGGCTCACAGCTCAAATGGAGTCAAGGGAAAATTTGTAAGAGTTTCCCCAGCTCCTAGAATGTCTCCCTAAAATAATGAGGGGTTTGATTGCATTATATATCCATTTTTTCAACCACCCTCATTAAAGAGGTATGAGCACCCATATAATTTTTCCTCCCAAGGGTACTTTTGTCATAAAAAGACACGGGCACCATACTACATTAAATATGGTTGTTGGGTTGTCATTCTTTCAGATACCTTCACCTTCCCAGGACTCGTGGGCTGCTCAACCATGTAACCCATCTAACCGTGTCATACCACCACCCAGGCATCCAACTTCATGACCCATCTAACCATGTGTCACTTGACTTCAACCATCCAACCCTGGGGGGTCAGACGCCCTCCAACTATGTGGGTCATACATTATTATGGTCACCGACCAACGTGATGGTTGTCCATCTACTGGGCCAACCAACATTGGTACCCATTTAACCTGGTGACCCATTTAACCTAATGTGTCACCCATATGATTCATTACACATCTAATTGAATGAACCAACTAACACAACCAACTAACTCAGCCAACCAACCTAGCTAACCAACCCAACCAATGAACCTTCACCCATATGATGCTTCACCTGTCTGACCCATTCATCCAACCCATCCAACTAACTGAGCCAACTAACTTGTTACCTAACCAAGTCGACCAACTTGTAACCCAACCAACCATACCGACCAACCTGTCACCTGAGAAACCGTGCCGACTAACTTATCTGACCATCTCAACTGACCAACCCAGCCAACCAACCCTGCCGACCAACCTATCACCCGGCCAATTTTCCAATAAGCTCGATTTACAACTCCAAGATTCGTCACGGCTCACCATCTCACCATGAGTAAAGACCAAATTGGTTGAGCCAAAACAGGGGATACATTTATCTTCTAATGGGGTTGAACTTTGACGGTCATCTACACATGTAAGAATATGAATGGCTAAGTCCATTTATGATGATTTATCCAAATTAACTCAAGGGGGTGAATTTGGTATAACATTGGTGACCTCTCAAGGATATCTACATGCTAGATGTGTGACCAGTTTCCTTGAAGTATCCATTGGGCATGGAGTTGAGCCTAACCTTTTAAAATTGATCCTTCTGAAATAGTCCCCTAGATTTCGCATGAACTTATCACTTGGGCTGGAATTTTCTTGGCCTGCTCCCGAAGTTGATTTTGGGATTTTGGATAAATCCTGTAAAATACCCCAAATTTTTAAATTTGACCAAGGAAAGGCATGGATAAATCTGGACCCATAACTGATATATTAGGGATGAAAGATTTAATTTGAAAACTACTCCAAAATTTGATTTCTGTCATGAGCATTGTTGCTTCCAATGAATGGATTGTGCATGATAAACCACACACCACAACACACACTATGTACAAAAATGAAAATCATACACACCCCAAGTGGGATATGCAAAGTGTGAAAAAGCACTTATTCTGCTGAAAGAAAACCTACATACTCTACACTAACTAGAGGCAAAGGGAAATAAAACAAATCCTACAATTGGCAAGGAGAAATAGCTTCCCTTTCTCAAAATAGGTAGTAATGTATATGATTTGGCACTGAACATTATTTTTATTATGAATGAAAAATTGACAAGAGGTTAATCCTCCACCCAAATCACCAAATTACTATCTTCAATAAAAAATACCTCCTCAAGTTGATTGGAAATAGACTCCTAGATGTGTTGATGGTGACCCTTAGTGCCTTGTATATCATACTCATGCCTTAAAATGGACATGACCAGGTTTGGATTCTCCCTTAGCTCTAATGAAGCATAGTAACTGATTGGGCACGGTCTAATCGTATGGATGTGCCCATTTCTCTGAAATTTAACTCCAAAATGGAGTCTTCCTATGGACCTTCCTGAAAAAAGAGGTTGTCTACATATTATTATTTTCTTTTCATTAATTTTGCAAGTAGCTTATCCTCTGCCTTGATGACTGGTGTGGAAATGGTGTCATCAATATTTCCTTCCTCCTTTTTTGGTGTGACGCTTAGAAGATATAAATCTTCCAATCTTGGCTCCAGAGGGCCATTGTGAAATGCAAACTGTTGCACTTGAATTCCATCCCCATGGCAGTAGGCCCTTGTGCTTGGAAGGAAGATGATGGAGAATTAAATGATGTGATCTCCACAGGCTCCTCTCCATCGAAGCAATCTTCCAAGTTAGATAGATAATCTACCTCCTCGCTATCTTGTTGAATTTGCTAGGCCTCCTTCATGGTGTCCTCCATATTTTTAAGTCTCTCACCATGGTTCCCCTCATCTTCGAACACATAGTTTTAAATCTCAAACTCTTCTTTGAAAGTATAGTTCAAAGGGAATGAATTGGGAGGAAATGCTGAAGGTTCTTGTATGGCCTTTTCTATGCTCGGTGCCCCTAAAACTATATGGTTATCCTCCACAGCCAAAACGCACTCATCCTCTTTTGGATTTGGAGTAGTTTCTTCTTCCCTCACTTTTTCTGTAGCTGGTGATGAGTCAACATCCTTCAGAAATAGGGTGTCGTCATGGAAATTGCACTTGGAACATACCAATTGTTGATCATCTTCTTCTCTCTCTCACTCTGATTTTGTTACAACTGAAGATTCCACCACTTGTGGCTTGACCTCATCCTCCTTCGGGGAATTCTCCATCAAGGGGATTTTATCAATATTGAATCTAAGAGACAAGCTCACCAAGATTCTAATCATTTCTTCTTTTCTTGGCTCTTCTTTTTGTCACTCCCCTTGATTGGATTTTTGAGTCTCTTCCCGATATGGATGCAGGAAAGTGGGAGGAGTTGTGGGTGGGGTCTCCACTAGTTGTTTCTTTATTTGTGGTGGAGGGGAAGGTAATCATTTTGTCTCTTATGGAGGGGAATTGTACTTGGAAAGAAAAAGGGAAGAGTTGCTGAGATGGGATGGAAGACAAGGAGATGGAGAAATGGGTTCCATAATGGTGGCAATAGGTGGGAAAATCAGGAAATGTGGCTCTCAATGAGATGGTGTAACTTGAGGAGTGGGGGAGAGTTATAGGATGATGATTTTGGGGTCTCCTATTGACATGTTTGAATGACATTGTCCACATAATCTCATATCTCCTAGATCCACTTTATGAGCCTTGGAAACATCTCAGCAATAAAGTTGAGCTTCTCCTATGGGTTGTAATAGCTTGGAATAGGTCCCACCCATGGAAAAGGGGTAATAAAACCAATATTGCATTCTTATAACTAAGTCACAACCCTTTGAAGAATCAATTTTTCCTCTAATTCTTGGAATTTTTTTTGCAGCTCAATCTCTTCAGGCATAGGATAGTAGTCTCCATAATGTGCATACCCCTACAACTCAAAAGTTGCATAATATGGCATATAACCAAACTAATCTACATCTTTCTCATAGGAGTTTGCATACTGTTGAACTTAATTGTTGTATGGATTTGGAAGTGGTTGATAGTACCATAAGAATATGTGCTGCAAATGTGGAGGGATGTCTGAATGGAATTGTTGTTGCTACAATATAGAATTCCATGAGAGGAATGAAGTCATGATTGCACAACTTCATAGACAGAATAAAGTGGAAAGATGTGGAAGTAAAAATAATGGAAATGGGTGGAAAGATGGAAGGTATGTAACTCAGAGAGAGGGTTTTTGACTAGATGGAGTCACCATATGTGTTTGAGTATGTACCTCCAAAGGCTAAAATTTTGAAAAGAATGCATCAACTTGCCGAAATGAAATCTTCTTTGGGTGTTGAATTGCACACCTACAAAATATATTCTGAAAAATATCTATAGTGGAAAACTTGTGAAATGTAAATATTTCACCTGCTTATCCCACCAGGCATGCTAAAACTATTAATGAAAAATTATAGCACCCCTCGAATGGCTCGGGTTTAAATGGGGCATCTGGTGTAATCTGCATAACATGGGTCCATATCTCAAGTTGTGGTACTTGCAAACCTAAGATGGACCTCCAGAGAAGGTCAGCTTCCTCTACCTAATCCTAATATTAAACTACTCCTAGAAGGAAAAATGCAGCTAACTAAGCCTATCCTAATAATTCCAAGGAGATAGTGAGAGAGAAAGTGCATGAAAAAGGGGAAATCCTATACTCAGGGGGTGATAGCACCAAGAAAAGGGGCAAGATACTCTGTTGAGGGAGGATTAAACATGGAAAAAGGGGGAGCTGAGGGAGGTAAGATAAATATGACACAGAACCAGATCCTAATTTGCCATAAAAAATCCATGGAACACAACATCATAAACATGCAAGTGAAATAACATGCACAAAATACAACAATAATAATGGAGAGGCAAGAAAATACAATAAAAAATAGCTAGGGTTAAAGAAAAACCACAAAACATAATTTTTATTGCTTCAAAGTATACACAGATCATTACATTTGATGCAAAAATGCATAATTACATTGCTAGGCCCAAGAGAAGGATCACAACTCAAATGGAGTTGAGGGAAAATTTTGCAAAATTTTCCTCAGCTCCTAGAATGTCTCCCTCAAAAAATGAGGATTTTTATTACATTATATATTTGTTTGTCACCCACCCTCATTAAAGAGGTATGGGCACCCATACAGTTTCACTTCCTAAGGGTACTTTTCTTAGAAAAAGACATGGGTGCCATATTGCATTAAATATGGTTGTTGGGTTGTCATTCATTCAACTACCTTCACCTGTGTGGGACTCGTGGGCCACCCAACCATGTAACCCATCCAACCATGTTGTACCACCACCCAGGCATCCAACTTCATGACCCATCTAACCATGCATTTCCTGACTTTGACCGTCCAACTATGTGGGTCATACATTACCATGGTCACTGACCAACCTAATGGTTGTTCATTTGCTAGGTTGACTAACCTTGGTATACGTCCAACCTGGTGACCCATCTAACCTGATGTGTCACCTGTACGCTTTGATACATGTCTCAATGGGTAACAAGACCAACCTATCCGACCATCTCAACCGACCAACCTAGACTATCAACCAGGCCGACCAACCTATCACTTGACCAACCAAGCCGACAAACCTGTCACCCGACCAACCGAGATGACCAACCTGTCACCTGACCAATAGTGTCAACCAACCTATCACCCCACCAACCGTGCCAACCAACATGTCTGACCATCTCAACCAACCAACCCGGTCAACCAACCTTATCGACCAACCTATCAACCAGCCAATTTTCTAATAAGTTTGATTGCCAACTCCAAGATTCGTCACAGCGAGCTAGCTCACCGCAAGTAGAGACCAAATCGGCCAAGCCAAAACACAGGATGCCTTTCTCTTCTAATGGGATTAAACTTTGACAGTCATCTTCACATCCAATAATATTAATGGCTAAGTCCATTTATGATTATTTTTCCAAATTAACCTGAGGGGGTGAATTTGGTATAACACAACCTATTACTCAAACCACAACTACTTTTACCTTCACCAAACAACCTGCCAAAAAATATGTTTCCAAATGTTAGCTCATAAAAAAATGTATACATACAATAAATACCTCCAACTAGATTAATTAGTTGAAAAATTCATCCTTATTCATATTGCATGTGATAGAAAGCATCAAATAATCCATTGATTCCTTAAAAAACTCCAAACTTGCACCATAACACATCCTTTCTTAAAATTCCAAAAAAAATCATGTCCAAAGAATGACCTAGAAACCCTATCAAATAATCTCATCATGAGGAAAAAATAATATCAATGGAAATATATCTGAATCATCTTTCCAACAAAACTTTAATCATCTTCAAACTTCACATATAGCTCAAGTTATATCGATTTTACTGAACCCTACTATTTGAGATTCCAAAACTACCCTTTGACCAGTCAACCTATATCAAACTCAAAACACCATTTAGCTGCATGAAAATGTCTTGAAACCTCCATGGATATCAATATCATCTTGCATTCATCATACACCATCAATTTTTCATTCTACTCCTTTGGACAACCTTGTCCTAAATCCTTCTTTAGCAATGGGTGTGTTTGAGTGGGACCAACTCATCGCCATGACCTCAACCATACATTTCTGGAAATATAAGAGATTCATATTCAAAATATTATCATAAATTTTGATGAACCAATCAAAACTTGGTCATTATACCTCTCTTTCTACCAACTACTCCTAACTAGGGTTTAACTAGGGTTTTAGACCACTTTATCTTCTTAACGTTCGTTCATATAAAAATGACGATGAAATTGCCTGATTATTTTTTTGAAACCTTATAGAGTCACCTTAGAAACATTCTTGAAAACCACAAGGCCCCATGTAAATCATACAATTCACAATGAGCATCAGAAGTTCAACTTCAAGTTGGAATTTCACTTGTTTTTTACCCTGTCTCACATAAACTAACATGTCTTGCAAAATTCACATCATGATAGCATGATAGTTTTCTCAAATCTCTATGACACATCCCTATAACATCTAAAATCATCATAATATCAAATCCATACTGCAATCTCTCTAGTAATTATGACTTACCTATGTTTGCATGTACGTTCCTCATTGTAGAAGCTATGGTCAACTAAAAGAATACAATAACTGATCATAAAATCTTTGAAAACGACCCATACATACCTAATACATCATGATATATCTAAAGCAAAGCTTCCATGAGCTAATATAGTCACCTCTAAGCTATCATACCCATTCCCAATGGACACCTATACATGTACCATGCCACTATTGTGGGTGCCCAAGTACCCTCAAAAAATGTTATTCATCATGTCAACATTCTTCCCAAGCATCCAAGAATCTCATACTAACATGTTGCATCTCCTAGGCACTGAAATAGGCTTGCAAGAGCAAGCACTCCTCACTGAATCTCATTGTACCAGCAAGTATACATATGAAATACCATGTTAACACCATACACATCATCATGTGACCATAACACAATATTCAATTTGTCATTAATGTGGTTTTACATCAATGAAAACTCTTAATAGGACCACATACTAACAACACCAGATTTAAAATAAAACATCCTTAGTTTTTAGAGGCCACTAAGCTATTCTTTTCAATAAGTGTTAATGAAAAACTTTGCATGTCTTATGTTGTCCATTTATTTGTTGAGGAGAAGCCTAGTGGCTGCTATCCTCTATTACTCATAGGTTTCCTTTTCAACAATGTATAAAATTATCTCTACAACTTTGGATCGCTATTATTTTTCATTAATTATAATCTTATCATATTGGCTATAGAATCCCTTACACAACCAAGTGTTGCACTACATACCCTTGAAAGGGATCACAACTTAGATATTTCTCATAAGTTATATTATTTCTAACACATAATTCATATTGTTTTATATCTATTTAAATTCTTAGCAACCGCTAAGCTCCATTACTTATGAGAGATCAAAAAATAGTTTGTATTAAAGAAAATGCTTAGAAATTCGCTAAGTTCAAATACGGATAGAAATGAATGATTTGTTGGCCACTAGGCTAAACAATTTCTTATTTTGAACATAACGCTCAAATAAAAAATTAGAGTAATAGATTTTAGCGGTCGCTAGGAATTTTCCATAATATATTTCAATGAGAAATATGTGAGTAGTGCACATTTCTTATTCTCAAAAGCTATAGAGATCTTGGCCTAGTTAGGAAGAAATTTGTAGGGCGCTCATACAACATCATAGTGTAGATACATGTCTTCTTAAATGTTTTTGGGACAAGCTACATTATGTATAATAAAACTATGTCCTAAAGGAAGAATTTATAGTACAGTTATGTGTTTGTCATTGTAAAAACATTTTCTTCAAATTAACGACTGATAGGCTCACACCTTTGCATATTTTCTTCATTATACTCATCGGTGGGAATCAAAGAAAAATATTAGAAACTACTAAGCTCTGCTACTTATTGAAAGGAATGGATTAGCGACTGCTAGGCTCAACTAATTCTTAATTTTGAAAATAGAGATTGAATAACTAATCATAACAGTATATCTTAGTGGACAATAAGCATTTTCCTTTACTTATTTATGTGATAAATATTTGTGTAAGTGACATTTTTTACTCTCGAAGGCTATGGATGGTTTTCCCTAGTCAGAAAAAAAGATAATTATTAACAAAAATTTTAGGGTAGTAGTACAACATCATGATGTGGAGACATGTCATATTAAATTTTGCTGAGGAAAGAAGCATTTGGTATAATAGCATTGTATCATATCATCTGAAATTAAATTTCAATTAGGATTTTGTGTTTGTTAAGACTCTTTTATTATCTTATGGATCGATAGGGTATAACCTATGCATCTATTCTTCGTAATACACACTGGTTTAAATTAAAGAAAATGCTTAGTGTTCGTGAAGCTATATTACTTATTGAAAGAAATGGCTTAGTGGTCGCTAGTTTAAACAATTTTTTATTTTGAGAATATTGATCAAATAACTATTAAATGCATGTAATCCATATAAATCTCACTTCATGTTTATTAATATAAAATTTGAAGAAAGAATCTTATCTTAGGTCTGTCAGCACTGAATTGTGACAAAGTTACAGATGAATCTTATGCATCTATTCCCAATCCACCATGTGAAAAGGGAATCACTTGGGTCTTTCAATTTTGTTTTAGGTTTGGACATGAATTTAATATCATCTTCTGTATCCGCAGGTGTGGGGGTCTGTAGTGGCATGGAATTGATAATAGTAATGCCACTGAACTCAACATACCAATGTTGTTCAATGTATTTTCCCACATACAAAAAGAATATATGGGGGAGTGAGTTCACGGGGGAATGGGTTCTGAAACATACCTTATTTTTGGTGCATAGTCCTACCTGCGCTGCTTTCGATGGAAAATATATGGTTTCTCTAGTCATGACTCACCCTTTCACCCAATTCCTACACCGTACAATATGAGCATGGTGTGAGACCCACATAGAAAAATTTGAGAATGGGAAATGGGAACGAGATGACTCCAATTTTTATACTCTACCCTTCCCAGTGACAATGCATCTGGGGAACCATTCAAATTTCCAATTTCCATTTAGTTAGTTTTTAAGGGTTGGAATTTGGTTGTGAACACCTATCTACTATCTTTGTAACACACCCTCACACTAAAAAAACCTAATCTTGGTTTTTTTAATTGAAGATGTTATCTGTTTTGGTTATTCTATTTTTTTGTAAGTACCCACCAAACTTTTTGACAGAGGCGTCAGACATCTCATCTTTCAAGTTACACTTCAGTCTTCAACATCCCCTCTTCCACGTCCCTTCTTCATCTCAAAATTCACATTACTGGATGGAATATTTTATAATTTGACATGAAAGATTGCTATAAGAAAAACCCTATAAAGTTTCAAACATTGGAACCAACTGGGTCATTCAATTTCATTTTAGTGTCTAGAAGGGCATTCAAGGATGCTTTCAATTCCATGGAATGCCCTTCCAAGTCAACTTGGAAGCCTGAGGACCCTTCCAATTTCACTTCACCTTTTTAAAATATTACCCTCTCACTTTTACTCATCCTCTTCTAATTTTATCCTTGCCAAACACATTAAATTCAAATGCACCTTCAATTAGAATCTCCACTTAAGAATCTTTTAATCATTTACTATATAAATTTGTTATTACTCCTACTAATCACATTACATAAAAACAATTTTTAAACACACCTTGCTATATTTGTTCCTAATCATCTAAATCCATCTCAGGAATGGAGGGTGCACTTTGGCTGGGGGGTGCGCTATGTCATGGAACCACCAAACTTATCATGACAATTTTGTTCGTCATCATGGCTATCACTTTGACAATAGGACCAGAAGGAAAATGTGTCAAAAAATTCACTATATTTGGTCCCAATTCTATAAAACCATCTCATCCCCTACATTTTTGAATGTCTTTACTCACAATCATTAAGAACATGTGGGGAGTGAGGGGTCAAGGAATTATGTTATGAAATAAAGTTAATTTTTGTGCAGACCCCTTCTTATGATGCTTCCGATAGAAAATCCACACTTTCTTTGGTGGCAACCATCACTTTTACCATCTTCCTAAACCACATGATGCTAGTCTAATATATGACCCGCATAGAAATAAATGAGAATGAGAAATGGGAACTAGATGCTTCCAACTTCCGTAGAATACCCTTCCCTATCAACAACACATCCTGAGGTCCATTCCAATTTCCATCCAATTAGTTTTTGAGGGTTGGAATCTCGTTTTCAACCCCCACCTACCATCACTAGAACAGAGCCTCACTCTCACCTACCCAATATTACCTTTTGTTATTATTTTTTAAAAAATTGCAGACATTATATGTTTTTGAAATTACCCACCAAAATAGTTGATAGAGACATCAAACATCTCATCTTTCAAGTTCCACTTCAGTCTTCACCACCCCTTCTTCGGTGACTGATCATAAATTATATTTTTAGGCAAGGTAATAACTAGACTAGCGGTCACTAATATCTATCCCTTCATCACATTAACACTCACGTAACTGGATGGAATCTATTGAAATTTGGCTTGAAATACCGTAACCAAAGAGATTCAAATAATTCATGCTCCCGCCCTCACCTAAAAAAATAACAAATCAAGGGAAAAACCGATTGCCTTCTTTATCCAATCCCTAAAAGACTATGAGCTAAAGTATTCATTTGTTGAGAAACAAGTCTTTTTTGTCATTCAAGATTTGAAGAAATTCAGACATATGTTATCCAACAACAAAATACATCTGATGATGTCTCATCCCGGAGTTAAGGACTTTTTTCTAAATAAAGACATGAATGAAAAATGTACTAGATGGGTTACTAAATTTATGGAATACGATGTACACATTAAAGTCACTAAGCTCGTTTGGGGTAAGGGTATATGTCAACAATTGGCTATAGATTTGGAGACAAAGGTTGAAAAAGATACAATTCTCATGAATGAACCTCAAGAAAATGACCAGGTTGATTGGTTGTCAAAGATTAAAAAATTCCTCCTGTTAGGGATATATCCTGCTGACATGAATAAAACTCAAAGGTGAAGTTTCCATCTTCAATCCATTATGTATGTCTTAGTGGATAATATTCTTTTTCGTAGATATTTAAATGGTGTTCTACTTTGATGTGTAGGACTGGAACAGACTGATAGGATTTTGCAAGAATTTTACAATGGTTTTTTTGGAGGACAGTACTCTGTAAAAGCTACTGCAGTAAAAATCATGAGGGTCAGTTACTATTGGCCAAATTTATTCAAGGATACTCATCTGTGGGTAAGGAAATGTAAGGAATGTGCCTTTTTCATGGGGAAATAGAGGTTGACAGCCCTCCCTCTTAACCCAATTCAGGTCAATCAATATTTTGTTTAGTGGGGACTAGATTTCATCAGAATGCTTAATCCTCCATCTAGTAATGGACATAAATGGGTTCTCATTACGATAGACTATTTTACTCATTGGACGGAAGCCATATCACTGAAAGAAGGAAACGAAAAGGCTATTCTTGATTTTCTAAAAGGAATAATGACACGTTTTGGTGTTCCATTCACAGTAATTTCAGACAATGCAATGGCATTTCTGGGTCTAAAATTAACTGAATGGGCTGTTAAGAATGGGGTTTATCTAAAAACCTCATCAAATTACTACCCAAAGGGAAATGGATTAGTTGACTCCAGTACCAAAAATATCATACAGATCAACAAGCGTATAATGGAAACCAATAGAAGAACTTGGCACACTCAACTTGAAATTGCCTTGTGGGCATACCAGATCACACCTAAATGGGCTATTGGAAATTTTCCTTTTATGCTATTTTATGGAAGGGAAACCAAGCTCCCACTATCTCTAGAAATGCCTTCCTTGGAATTAGCATATAAACTGGAACTTATGAAAATTGATTCAATGACAGTTAGGTATTCTAGATTAATGGGGCTAGAATAAACATGAAATAAAGCAATGAAGACTCTAGAACAACATCAGTCTCAAGTTAAAAGATATTTCGATAAAAGAGTTTCCAACAGAGAGTTCCATGAAGGAGATTTGGTGCTCAAATGGGATGCTGACAGAGTTAAGCTAGGTACATACTAAATTTGATTCCCTCTGGAGTGGGCCATATATTATCAAAAATTTCAAGGAAGAAAACTCATTTTTCTTATCAAGACTCAATGGAGAATAATTTCCCATCCATGTGAATGGGATTCATCTCAAATATTTCTTTTGATGGTAGTTTTTCTTGTGTATAGTGTTTTTTGTCTTTCCTCCAAGTGCTTCACACATTGTGATGTTTTATTTTCTATTTAGTGTGTGCTCTGATTGTATTTTCTATTAGGCTACTGGCCTAAAGCTTAGTAAGTAAACATTCCCTAGAGGTCACCAAAAATGTTAACCTTTAAATTTTACTTTAAGAGGAGGATGTTTTAAAAAATTGAATAAATTCTTTCTAAAGTCTTTCACCCAAAATTATTTTGAAATTTTGAAGTTTTTCGAAACTCCAAAGTCTGAAATTTTGGACTTTGGATTTCAGAGATTTTTTTTCGAGGGTTTTAAACAAACAACTACAAAACAAAATTTTTGACTTTGGAGTTCTGAACTCTGAGAGTCTAAAATTCTAAAAATTCAAAATTTCAGACTTTTGGGTTTCGGAGTCATCTTTTACATTATTTCACTTTTGTCAACTCAGAGTTCTGAAGTCAGAAACTCTGAAGTTCTAAAATTTTGGAACTTCAGACTTTTGGGTTTTAGAGTTTTGCATTACTTTTTTGGAAAAAATCCTTTATGTTGTTTGAAGTTTGAAACTCTGAAGTTCCAAAATTTTAGAACTTTTGACTTTCAGGTTTCATAGTTTTAAGTCACCTTTTGATAATTTTGTCCCCCGAGTTCCAAATTCTGAACCTCCAAAATTTCAGAACTTCGTCTTTTCAGGGTTTCAGAATTCAGGTTTTGTATTGAAAAACTCACATTCCATTTCAAAGTTTTAGTTTTTTCAATTTTGGAGCTTCTATGAGCATTTTATTTTCAATGAATCCCCCCCCACGTGTCAGCTTCTAAGCATTAATTCTAGTTTTTTCTATATAAACTTGAATTTTTACCGGTCATTTTCAGCTGGCTTTGGATCTAACACTCTGTTTTTACTGCACCATTTTTTACTTTTGAGGCATCATTTTCAAGGTAAGTTTTTCTTGGGTTATTTATTTTTGTTTTATGATCATTTGGGGTTTTCTTCATTTGTTTATTTATCTTTTGTTTGTTCTTCTTTTCTTGTTTGAAAATGGAACCCTCATCATCCGCAATTTTTCCTTTAACCATCTCATCTGATTTCCTCAACTACAAATCCTAATTTGTGAAGGCATATAGTCCAAAATTATGCACCAATTCCTTCCAAATATTCACAAGCATTCAATTTTTTTCCTGTGCCCTTTGGTGATTTCGATTTTCACAGTTACCTTTTTGGAACCCTACTTTTCATACTTTTAGAGGTTTGCTTTTTTAGAGGTTCTGAGGTCATTGTTTCACAGTTACCTTTTTGGAACCTTAGCTTTCAGAGTTTTGGAGGTTTAAATATCTTGTTAGGAAATCAATTATTTAGTGCTCCACGGTTGATAATATAACAATAATATTATAATGTAATTTGGTGACATTAGTGTTATGTAACAATAATGTATATTAGGAGTTTGTTGTGTACGTGAGTTTAGAGATATTTATGGAGGAGTGGTTGTAGCCACCTCCTTGATCATAGGAGAAGTTTTCCTATATAATTTTATTGTTCATATGATATAATGAAGAGTTCATTATTATCGAGTCTATTGAAGTATTATTCTGTGTAAATCTGTTGCTACACTTACATTTGGCACAGTGATTATGGATTCCTGAGCATTATGTGGGGTGAATTCAAGTTATTCATGGCCACCCTTGTTATGGTAGTGTTTTTATTGCATGTTTATTTTACCTGGAGGCATGCTCTTTATTGGATTTGTTGCATTTCAAACTGACCTACATTGTCTATTCTATTCTTTCAAAGATTAATGTTTAGACCATGTAATCAGGAAAAATCTAAGGCGTATTGTTATTGGGTGAACTAATATTTAAGAGGAAGGATCATCATAGTGTTGGGTAACGACTGAAGGACAGATCAAGTGATTACTCTGATAGAAGGCATTTGAAAGGTCCCCATATTGGCTTTGAGACTGCTTACTCGGCATCCAGATAGCAACCCAGCTCAACAACAAAATTTCTTCACAAGGCTAAAGTCATTGGTGAACGATCTTTTGAAAGTGGAACCTACAATTTGCATTGATTCTATAGATTATTTCATGCAATTCCATATGTATATCTAATTGCCTCAAGTGAGGAGGCCTCTTAATTAATGGAATCAAATATCTGATATTATGGATTGCCACTCCTATTTTAGGATCTGAGAGCTCCAAATTGTGTCATCATTGTTTGATCTATGTGCATAAAAATGTAAATTCAAGTGCCACGTTAGAATTCTATGTGTGTTTCATTGGTCTCAGATTTGCATGCATCTTCCTGGTGCTAGGCAGATTTTCACGTTACGGAGCATATTATTGTTAAAGCTATAAGTGATTCGTTCAGATCTACAAATAACTCTTGCATTGAATTTCCTACAGGATTTTTCGTTCTGTAAACAATAACCTCAAAGTGTTTGGCAGAAAATACAATGTATTCAAGTGTTAACCGTAATAGGTATTTTTGTCTTAAATTATATTGTTTAGGTTGTGTCTAGTTGGTTGGTTATTATTGTAGAATTCGGGTAGTAATTTTTCTATAAGTTTTAAATTTCTATTTTGAGTCAATTTTAGAGTCACTGTAAGTTGTCTATGGTCTACAGGAAAGTCCCATATTATTATGTTATGAATAGTCAATCAAAATTATCTATCTTTTACTAGTCGAGTATTATTGTCTCGTTTGTTTGCTAGAGGGTCTTCAAAGTAGTCATATCATATTATTAATGTTTGTACTCTTATTTTGTATCATGTTATTATAAAATAGTCAAAATTCAATGTTAAGGTAATCTTCATAGTGTCATAGTTACTCAAATTTATGTATTTGTTGTGCTCTTAAAATCATTAAAATTATTATTTGTTGTTAAAAGAGTAAAAATTCGTCAAGTCATTGTTTCAAGAGTCGAAGTCAAATATTTGTTATAAAATAAAATAAAATAAATTTGCCTTACGGATGCATTTTCGGTGTTACCCAACGTTCGGAAAAATAAAGTGGTTCACATTGCATGAGGGAAGATATAATAAACAATGTGGAAACAATTGAGCTTCATATCCAAATCCGGCTGAGTTAGCAGCACATGTATTGGAGGATGGAGGCATCAGAGGCTAAACGTCAATCAGCAACCTCTCATCAATCACCAATGATGGGGCCGCATGAAGTTATGGTGATAGTGTGTGTGAGTTTGCTTTTTATTTCAGAGTTTCAGTTGATTTCAGTTGTGTGCAGCATGATTCTTTTTTAGTGTTCTTGTTATGGCTTGAATAAGTGAAATGTTCACATTGAGGGGGAGAACATGGTCTCAATGTTCCATTTTCTCTTTTTCATATTTGTTATCAGTGAGCAGTATTTCCTACATAATTCCCTGAAGTAAAAACATTTTGGATAGATGAAAGCACAAGGAAGAGTAACATCATGATATTGAGGTTGTTGGTTGTCCTGTAAAACCATCCCTGTTGAGGTTGTTGGTTGTCCTGTAAAACCATCCATGTTGAGGTTGTTGGCTATCCTGTAAGACCATCCAAATCATGCGCACGCACTGGTGGCACACTGCAGAAGGAAGTGTAATTGTTTTTCTCCCATGTTCGTACTAAGGGGGGAATGTTAGGAAATCAATTATTTAGTGCTCCACATTTGATAATATAACAATAATATTATAATGTAATTTGGTGACATTATTGTTATGTAACAATAATGTATATTAGGAGTTTTTTGTGTACGTGAGTTTAGAGATATTTATGGAGGAGTGGTTGTAGCCACCTCCTTGATCATAGGAGAATTTTTCCTATATAATTGTATTGTTCATATGATATAATGAAGAGTTCATTATTATCGAGTCTATTGAAGTATTATTCTGTGTAAATCTATTGCTGCACTTACAAATTTCAGGGTTTCAGAACTCTTCTTTTTAGAATTTTGGAGGTTTTATTTTCGGAGGTTCGAAGGTATGCATTTCAAGTTTTTGGAAGTTTATACTTCGAAGCCAAATCCTTTTTAGAGTTGTCATTTTAAGACTTTCAAACTTCGACATTTTGGAGCCTTTACAATTTTTTACGAAATTTCCAAAGGCCATTCAGATTCTAAATTCTGAATTAAATGTCAACCTCCTCATCAAAGGGAAAAAGAAAGATGAACTACACATTTTTAGGAGTTTCTCCTCACTCATTCCTATCTTCAGATTTGGGGAATATTAGAGATCTGACCTTGGAAAAATAGATTTTCCCGATTTCTAGGAAAGATTAAAATATCCTAATAAGAATCCTTGGATGCAGGCCATATTCGATAGTGGGCTCACTCTTGCTGTAGGTTTTCCTTAAACCATACACCGTCTTGAGTTCATCTCAATAATGGCATCCCATTTTGATATGGATTCTAAATCGGTAAACAATGATGACGAAAAGGTCGTAATCAGGATGGACATTGATTTCTTTGAGGATTTATTTAAACTTCTAGATGTTGAAGGATATGCAATAATTTCACCAGAATCCACCATGGAACATTGAGACAAAAAAATAAAACTATGTATGAAGGTTATAATGAAGATTTACTTGGAAAAGAGTTTCATTAAGCTTCCTATAACATTGTTGAGCTTAGAATTCATCCAAGAAGTAAGTGATCTTATTGTATTGTTGAGTCAAATTTTGGGTCCATCTTCCACCAAGAAATTTTAGGAATAGATGTTCCTCTACATTACTACTATCAAGAAAAATAAGGAGTTCATATAATAGGGGGAACATATCAGGAACTCAATCTATTTTTTATTGGGCAATTTTTTAATGTCTAAAACCTTCTTCATGACTTCCTTTCTCATTTATGTTGCCACCACCATGGGGGAATTCAATGGTTTGAACACAAAAGGTGTCAGAAGTGTGTTGCAAATTTATCACTTTTATCCTCAAATTACAACGTAAGAAGGCAACAAACATTTTTGTAGAGTCAATGATTCCTTTTTTGCTATCCTCCTTTATCATTTTGATAAGGATTTGTATAATCTAGGGTATGAATCTTTTAAATAGGTGCGGGAATGGGGATCCATCTATCATCAGTTCCCAACATTTACATATGTCAGGATTCCTGGTTTCTTGGGTGCTCCAAGGAAGTTACTAATATGTCCTTACGATAAATGGATTTTATTATAATTAGTTTGGTAATTTTTGGATTATCATAAAATTTAAAACAAATGACATAAGGTAGGAGTTCAGTTTCCTATTTCAATATGAAGATATACTTGTGCCAGTATTTATAAAGAAAATAATGTGGATGGAGAAATTTCAGAAGTTACTTTGAGAATTTTCCATTTTATAACCAACTTTGATTACTGGGGTAAATTTAATGAAACGGGGTTGGCTAGTTCTCACATGCCTCAGCTAGAGGATATTTGGATTCATTGTTGGGATGAGGTTATCATCAGGAAATAAGAATATGAAAGGTTGAATTTGAATGAGGTTAGAAAATTTAGTATCACAAATATTCCGGAAGGGATGGAGGACGATGATGAGGTATAGGATCCATTGTATAGGAATAATAATGTTGCCAATAAAACTTTGCCATGGATAGATTGGTCTAAGGAAGAAATTTGCAAAAATAAGGAAAGGGTGGGGCCCATTCTTCAAAGGACATATGATTGGCTGGATACCTTGGGATTTTCACCCAAAGGGATAGATCAATCTATAAGTGTAGAAGCCCAACTAGCACTGAGTCTCCCTACACCCAAAAAAGGTAAAAGGTCTACTCAAAAGGCCAATATAGTTCTAAGGAAGATCCCATTTGTTGTTGGGAGTTCCTCTCTTCCAAAAGTTTCCATTTCCAAGGTTGTGTCCTCCACAATACAAGTAACATAAGTTTTCAAAGTTAGTGATTCTTTGGTTGTGTCACAAGAATTTCCACTCCCTTCTTCATTACCATTTTCATTATATTCAGCTCCACTTTCACAATCATTATCATTTTCTCCTTCACTCATCTCTTCTTCTTCATCTCCATCCATGGGCCAAGTATTTTCATCCCTTCCTTTCCTCTCAGTAGGGGAAATGATTGCTTCTCTAGTTTTCAATCCACTACAATGACAAATTTCATTTCCTTCCATTTAAAATTCTAGTCTTATTGCATCCACTCCTGAGGTTATTCTCATTTTCACCCCTTCTATCATTACCACCTCTGTTCTATCACCAACTAATATTGCTAGGGCTATTTTTTTATCTAGTGCTCCAGGTGTTGAATCAACCATGCCACTTTCATTTGCATCCACTATACCTGAATGGTTATATCACCAAACCCCAAAGTAGAAGAAGAAGGTGCCTCTTGTAGACATGATAGATCTGAGTGTGCTGGAATCTACTCAAAAGAGGCAAGCCAAATGGCCAAATATCATCTCTATCTTATCATTCAAATGATTAGGAAAAAGGATCATGGAAGTATCCACCTCCGTTAAGGAGAAAACTAAAGAAACTATAACAGCAACAAATTATCAGATCTCTAGGTTTTCGCTAGGGAAAGCAACACATGAAGGCACCAAACAGGATGTCTAGGTGGCCCTTGGAATTTTTTTGGATAAATATGATAAATATAAATCTTCCAAAGATGAATTGAATTCGAAGGTTGAATATCTCGTTGCTCTATTAAGTAAAGTAACAAAACTCACTCCAACTATTCATCCTTTCACTACAACTAATCTAACAGTTTCTTCTGGTTTATATGATATTTCTTATCATGAGATTGAGAAGATAGGTTAGAAGGGAATATAAATGGATGGATGGATAAAAAAAATGCTTCAAGAATCTAATACTTTGGTTAAAACAATTGTTTAATTATATAATGATTTAAAAACTGAGAGGATTTCTATTTGTAGGATATATGAAAGTCTCTCTAAGGATAATAACAATTTAAATATGAATTTAACTACATGGAGTGAGATTAGAGATGTGGACCCATATTTACTCCTTCAAGAAGGAGTAATAGATGATGTTTCTAAATTGTTTGAGTTTCAGAAGGCCATGGAGTTTAGATACCAAGTGTTGCAAGATTTGATTAAGAAATTGGATGACAAACACATGGAAATAATGGACAGTCTAAATGATATTTCGGAGGAGTTCTATAATATAAACTACAAGTTTTTCAATGAGAATATTGATTCTCTTCCAGTGGACCAAATTAAATCAAATTTAAAATATTTGGTAACAGAAGATGATGAAATAAATAAAACTTTCAATAGAAATTCAATTGACAGATTGGTCTCATGCCATAATTTTATAAATCGGCTAAAGAAAGTGGTGAATAAGTTGAAAAGGTTACCAACTAAAATTGCAAGGTAGATTGATATAGCATATGTGGCAAATCATTATGCTTGTATACTAGAGGAAGGAGAGGTACAAGGAATCATCAAACATTTTGTTGACTACCAACAACGGATGGCTAGGTGGGAAGAGGAAGATTAGGGAAAAACTGAACAAGAGAAAGATGATGCAATTCAATCTGATCTGAGTGGCCATAAATGGGATGGTTCTAAGCTTTGAATCAGTCAAAGTTGTAGGGTTGACTGAGTCATACCTTTGCAACAACTTTTCTATTTTTATGGGAGCATGTTTCCTTGAACTTATTATACCTATTTTTAGTAATTTTTTAGTTAAGGTTCAGCTGTAATTGCTCAACCTTTGGAACTTATAAATAGTTGAGTTGCATCAAGTCTAGATATAAACATCATCTAGAGAAGTTACTCTTTAATCTTGGAAGAGTGCTTCATATACTTTTATCCTTCCAGTTATATTCAGAAAAATATTTTTCGGTGAAAAAACTTGTCTATTGGGTTAATCATTGATCAATTTATAGCTTGTGAATGTTTAATTCCTTGATGTGATTGGTTAATATGCGTTTATCCCAGTTATCTTGTTTAAATTCATGTGAAAAGTGATATAGCTACTTTTATATCAGTTGTGGAAAAGTTGTTTCCTTTCTGTTACAAGGTTGCATTAGTATTTATAGGCATGGATAGAACAAGATTGAAATACATGTGCATACCATATATTGTTGTGGGTAGTTGATTGTGTATTTAAGTGGGTCTATTTTTTAAAAATACTTGGTGCATCACCTTATTCCTTTTTGTTATATCTGAATTTAATCTCATCAGTTGAGTAGATTAGAATTATTTTCAAATGTTTTAGCCTTGCATATTGATCTTAAATCAAGTGTTGCAAGTTTTAAAGGAAGCCAACGTTATCTAAAGATTCATCCCAAGGTGATAAGGTCCCACACCTTGGGGATAGTTCAATGTTGAATGGGATCACTCAGAGATTCAATGGGTGCATGATCCACATGAAAACAAGGACCATGCATATTATCTCACTTATATAGGGATATACACATGGTAGTTTATAGGATTCAAAGTTACTTGGGACTGGCTACACTATTACATATTTTGGTGTGGGATCACATAGCCATGGATCAGTGAGAAGGTGTGTTGAGGGACAGACATCCTGAGGAGACCTATTTATTTTAAAGGTACATAGTCAGAGTTGGGAAAAAGTGACATGAGGGTGACCTAGCCTACTATCATCAAGACCTACATGATTTACAGTTATGACATTCGATATAGAGACCATATAGGTCTTACAAAAGGGAGATAGATACATAGGAGTTATGGATATTATAGATATATCATTGGATTATAGGTAATCACTTTTATATATTAGAGAATTATAAACTTGATAGGGTCATGATATAGTTAGGAATGAGGCAAGATATACTAGATGATGAGTAGTGGTATGTTATGGTATCACAGGAGACTTTGTCATTTGGTGCATGGATTAGGCCGAGTCTAGTTAGGTCCAGTTTTGCAAGAGTGTTGCCAAAACTATGGCTTACGTAATTAGGTATTGTGGATCCTAGATCATAAGTGATATATAGATATTGGTATACTAGTATAGTTCCTATCCATTTGACCATTCTTAGAGAAGTGATGGTGGTGGGTATGGTAGCGGTGTTATGGATATCCTAGAGATGGATACGAAGGATAGGGAGTGTCTAATAGGGAAACTAAGGGAGAGGTGATGCACATGTTATATAGGTTCAATATCATAGGTAGGATAGACATGTGCAGGGTGGACATAATAGACATGGACATAAACATGTTATATAGGTACATTTGGGAAAGGCTTTAAAAATACATGGTGTATAAGTACTAGTATAGGTAGAGGTATAGGGTTCACCGTAGAGGCCACCGAGTCAAGGAGGAGGAGGGGGAGATGGTTTTGGGGATAGAGATGATGGGTGAGGAGATAGAGGATAGGTTGATGTGTGGAGTTAGATTCCACTAGTACAATCTCTAGGTACTGTTGTCCAAAATAACCACCTTGTATTTTTAGACAACTTACAATTCCACTCTGGCTCTAACATCAAATTTTTAGGTTGCACACACTATTGGTTTTATGCCTTAACACTTTTTGCATGAATATAGTTCTTCGTGTGCATCTTTGCACACACTTCATACTTCTTCCTTGTGTTTTCTCTCTCCTTCTCTTTCTTCCAGGAAGCCTTTGTGTGCTCTCACCCTTCTTCTTTATTTCTCTATCTCCTTACACTTCCCTTATGTGTAAATCCTCCTGCGTACCCACTTAATTCCAATATTTAAGTGCACCCTCTTACATGCCTCTATCAACTTTCCCCGTTTTTGGATAAGTCTCAGTCATGCATTGCATGCATTCCATTCTCCCAAATTTTGCACATTTTATCACGTGCATTCTTTCCCTTTTCACATTCTTCGTTTACACTCACCTTTCACATGCTTCTTCCCTCTTTTTTCCACACACTCCTTTGATCAAATTCTTTTTCCCTCCTACATCCTTGCACACTTATAGATACACATTTTTTCTTCCCACTTCTCATACACCCCCTATGCACACTCGTAGACCCTTATCTTCTTTCCTCTCACACTTATTTCTCTTGTGCACATGCCAAGAGAAATATTTCTCACCAATCATGGAATGTCACGTCAAACTTGTCATAGGAAGTGTGAAAAATGAAACCTATCAGAAAATGCTATTTATGTGCCAAATCCTCACATAAAATAAGCACCTGATACATGGCATAAAAGACAAAACAAATAAATAGTCATCCAAATCCTTCAGTTGATCAGAGCTCGCTATGTGTCTTGTTTGTTCAGCTTGTACTACAGATCTTCTGATTTTCATAACTTCTCCTGCATAGCTAGGATTCCTATGCACCCAGAATTGATTGAGAGTTGTTGACATCGGATACACTCTAGGACATTAAAAATCAGATTTTTTTAGGATTTGGGAGGAGGGAAACATGGAAATGTTATTCAGGTCATTAATACACACAACTAGTCAACCAACTACCCACATTTCTTTATATTTGGTCTCCTTCCTTCTTCCACAAGATAAACAAACATGGGGATGTAGATCTGAAAACCTTGTATGTGCATTTACATAAATTTATTGCTTTTTATTGGTGGTTGGAAGTTTAAATTTGAGTTTCCCTCTCTTTCTCCCCTTCCTTCTCTCGTATTTTACTATATATTGTAGAGCATTGCTCATTGTAAAAGGTTAGACTCTCTTGGTTTATAAGAATCATTGTTCAGAGCAGTGCTTCTTTGAACTTTGAGTTTCAAGCCTCAGATCTAAGCCATTGCATGTAGATCCTTGCCTCTCTCACCATTGTAATTGATTTTTCATCTATTGGAAGTAATAAAATCTTATTTTTTGGTTTCTCTTTATCCTGGTTCACATTTTATCACATCTTATTGCCTTCTTTTTCATTTTTTATTTGTTGTGCATTTTTATATACCTTGTAGGGTTTTTGTTTGTTGTGATTCAGGAGATATACTACATGAATGTTGTTAAATACTATAGCATTCTTGTCTACCCTCCCTACATGCATTTTCCCTCTCTCTCACTTGGCTAAGACTGTTTATCCCCCTCTTCCTAGTGCTACCACCACCCCTTATCTTAGGATTTCCCTTTCACGCATCTCTGTTTTACCATGGTCCCTTGGAATCCTAAATTAGTGTTAGGTAGTTTTATTTCCCTTTATAGAAGTATTTTTAGAATTAGAAATAGGTAGAGGAAGTTAGCCTTCTTTGGAGGTCTATCTCAAGTGAAATTCCTACAACTTGGAGACAATCCCATGTTTCCTTAAATCCTTGGTTCATCCTGAACTGGGATGTTTTCAATTTTGATCTCCAACAGGTTTTGGAATTTTTACTTACATTTAATCATTACTAACTTTTGGTGTGTGAATTAGTGATTTCCATCCTTTAGAGGATCATTTAAAAACATATGGATACTCTCAAAACCCATATCTACTATTTGTAACAGTCCACATGCCTTGTCATCAAAGGAGAAAACATAGATGTGCACTAGGATGCACACAAATCATTTGTAACACATGCACAAGATAGTAGTCATGAACATAGGAACGTTCATTAATAATCATAATAGAAGGTGAAGCTTCAGTGCATAAAGTTGAATATTAGTCAGTGCACAAACAAATTACACGTGCGGGAGAATGTGCCTTATTATTTCATTTACCAAGTTGGTGTGTTCTTTGTAAAAATTAGACTTTAGAGGCATTCCTAAGAACATATAGAAACTCCACTGATTAAACCAACCCATTATCTCATTTGTAGACCCTTCCATCCATTTCTTCCTTCCCATTCGCCTTCGTGTTTCCACTTCATCCATGGCTCTCAAAAGAGTTCTTTCATCCTTTCATTTCAGTTATTCTCCCCTTCACTTAAAGAGTGGGATGATATCCCCAAAATAGACCTGATAAACTTGAATATTTTCAATGGAAATGGATATTAATCCCCTATTGATCATATTCAAGACATATTCAACCATTGTTCCATTCATAATGCCATTAACAAAAAAAAAAATCCTCAGACTTATTTTTCTATCATTTAGAGGAAAAGAAAAAGATTGGTTCAGCAATTTGGCTTCTCAATCCATTTCCACTTGGGATCAGCTGGGAGAACAATTTTTTGATCAGTTCAAGGAGAATGTAGATTAGATTTTCCTCATGGAACATCTTAGCACAATACGATGGTCTTCAATGGAATACATCTTATATTTCAACATCATATTTAAAAGGACCTAGCATAGAATTATTCAAGAATTTAGACCCACATAAGGTATATCATTATTATTTTATTTTAGGGCCTTTGATTCTTATTTGGTTATATTGATACAAGATCTAGGAGGAAACACTCTTCCTTAGGAATTTGACATTGCTATATTAGTTGAGAAGATTCTAATTTAGACCAGTCAAAGGAAAACCATCCCTTTTGTGCACGCTCCCACTTCTCCCAAATTTCCTACTTCTCATGAATTCTCTCCATCTGACTACATAATAAACCAGCATTCCCTTCTGTATGTGTCATCCCCAACCATTCTTATCATGTTCGATGATTGTAGAATTTTTGAATAATGGTATGACTCTAATTGGGAGGATGTGATTGTGCAAAGTGAATAAAGGATGGCATCCTCTTCAAGAGAAAGTCAGTCAAACTCAGAGGATCTTGTCTTGATGGAGGAAAAAAAATTGTTGAGGAGAAATATAGCACAATCCAGCCTGTAAATAGTCACCTTTAGGGTGGAAGTTTGAATAAGGATCCCATCTGTAGGATTGAGCTTTGAAGAAATGGGCAAAAAAAAGGATCATCTTGTGCCCAATCACATATCTATATAGTCTATATCTAAGAACATGATTTCCCCTAGTCATGCTCATTTTAGAGCATGAGGAAGAGATTTAGCATGCTAAAGGTCAATGACAATACCTCCCATATCCAAATGTAGAACAACTAAAAGAGGTATTAAAATTTTTTTTGTTGATACTTTGAGAAGAAGGGTGAAAACCCAGCTTGAAGACAAATTTTCACTCTTATTAAAGGCCATGTTCAATTCCAAATCAGTTACATGGTCTCAATTTGTGAGAAAAGGTAGCTACTTATCCTTGCCTATATCAAGATTTTTCTAAGCTTCCTTTTCCTCTGGTTAGAATAGGTTAGTGTAGGATTTTTTTAGAAAAATAATTATTTGTGCACACTCTACATGTTTTCCATTTGGAACATATATGATTTTATTTTGTCCATGGTTATGCTTTTATTTCTTGGCACACTCCTTTGGGCATTGTTTATCTGTCCTCACGTGCTCTTGTGTGCACTCTTTTGTTGCTTCCAGGATGGCATTTTAGTTTAGGGTCTTGCAACAAGTTCAAGCAGTATTAAATAGTTTTCCGCTCTCATAACTTCCAAATCAGAACATCTTCATATGAGATCAAAATTTTTATACAAAATTCAAACAGTGCTTCAAGTGACCTCATGGGTGTTCTTCAAGTTGTAGATCAGAAATTCATGCTTTCAAAAAAACTCCATGCCCAATAGATTCTTCAAGGTTGTGGATATCCTTCATCTCGAAGGAAGATGGCCTCGAAAGTTGGCAAACTATTGTCCAAAATAACCACCCTGGCTATTTGGACAACTTACAGTTCTATTCTGGATGTGACATCAATTTTTCAAGTTGCGCACACTCTTAGTTTTATGCCTTGGCACTTTTTGCATGAATGCATTTCTTCGCATGCATCCTTGCATTCCCTTCTTGATTATTATTTGTGTTGTCTCCCTCTTATTATATTATGGAGTCTATTTTCATGTGTGGAAGTGTTTAAGACTATACACTAAAATTATTGTTCACTCTCCACAATTTTCTCACCAGGGTTCAGGGCCGGGATAGGCCTTGAGCAGAAGTGTAGAGGTGGTAGCCCCTACTAGTAGCGGTTTAGGGGCGTAGCCCTTGAAAAAAAAATTGACCTCAAAATATTTTCATGATACCTCGGGAAATGTGTTCTTCTCATATGGGAATTATTTTGATCCATAGGTTTATGGGGTTCTTTTAGCCCATGGTTTTGGTACCCGCTATATTAGAAAAATACTAAAATGGTTACCTATTGATGTGCTTTTGTGCATATGGTAGGTAGACATAACATTGTAGATGTGTGTGAGTTCAAGTGTGAATTCAAGAGATTTTTTTGAGAATAACTCCAAATAGATCTGGGTATTGTATTGAGAGAAAGAGGTGGCTTGTTATAAAAATCTAAGTAAGTGATTCTTGGTTGATGTATCCCAAATTGGGTGAACCACGTTAACTATTGTATTTGTGTTATGTTTTTTTATTTTCTACACTTTTATTTCAGATATGTGAGATTTTTTACATATTAGTTTCTACTCTTACAATGTTGTGTGTTCCACATATTTTACCTCTTATTTCCTAACACCTCCTTCTCTTTCTTCCAAGAAGATTCTGTGCACTCTCTCCCTTCTCCTTTATTCCTCTATCTCCTTTCAATTTCCTTACACGTAAATCCTTCTACGCACTTGTTTCATTCCAATAGTTTAGCCCACCCTCTCGCACGCCTTTTTCAAATTTCCCCACTTTTGGCTAATTCTTGGTTAGGCCTTACTTGCATGTCATTCTCCCAAATTCTATGCATTTTATAGAGTGCATTATTTTCCCTTTCCGCATTCTTCCTTTGTGCTCATCTTATGTACACTTTTTCCCTTTTTTTTTCATGCTCTCCTTTCATTAAATACCCATTCCCTCCTACATCCTTACACACTTGCAAATATGCATTGTTTCTTCCCACTTCTCACGCACCTCCATGTGCATGCTCATAGAGCCTTGCCTTCTTTCCTCTGGTTCCTCTTTCTCTTACACACGCACTAAGTGAAATATTTTACGACAGTCATGGAATTCCACATGGAACTTTTATGATGATTTTTTTAACACACAACCTATCAAAATATGTCAACCGTATATTGATTCCTCACATCAAATGAGTACCAAACATGTGGTAGAAAAGACAAAACAAATGAATAGTTAATTGAATCCTTCAACTGATCAGAGTGCATCACATGTCTTGTGTGTTCATCTTGTACTACAAATCTTTTCATCATCATAACTTCTACTGCAAAGCTAGGATTCCCACGCACTCAGACTTGATTGAAAGATGTCAATGTGGGCTACACTCTAGGCCATTCAAAATTAGATTTTGGTGGGATTTTATAGGAAGAAAACAAGGAAACATCATTTAGGCCATTAATACACACATCTAGTTGACCCAACTACCCATATTTCTTTAGATTTGGTCTCCTTCCTTCTTCCATAAGATAAAGAGACATGGGAAGGTAGATCTGATAGCCTTATAGGTGCATTTGTAGGAATTTATTACTTGATGTTGGTGGATGGAAGTTTGAATCCTAGTTTCCCTCTCTTTCTCCCCTTCCTTCTCTCCCATTTTTCTATATATTATAGAGCATTTCTCATTGTAAAAGGTTATACTCCCTTGGTTTGCAAGAAAAAAAAATCATAGAAGTGCTCCTTTGAATTTTGAGTTGTAGGCCTCCAATCTGAACCATTGCATGTATATCCTTGCCTCTCTCACCATTATAATTTATTATGTATCTCTTAGAAGCAATTAAATCTTGTTTTATGGCTAATATTTTCCCTCATTCAAATTTTGTTGCATCTTCCTTCCTTCTTTTTCATTTTTTATATGTTGTGCATTTTTATATCTCTTGCATGGTTTTTGTTTGTTGTGCTCCAGGAGAGCTAGTATGTGAATGTTGTTACAAAATTTGGCACATTATTCTTCCCTCCCTACACATTTTTTCCCTCACTCTCACTCAGCCAATAATTTTCATCCCCCTTTTTCTGGTGCTACCACCTCTCCTTAGCTTAGGATTTCCCTTTCATACATCTCCTTTTCACCCTGGTCCCTTAGAATCCTAGAGTAGTGTTAGGTAGTTACATTTCCCTTACTAGGAGTAATTTTAGGAGTAGAAATAGGTAGAGGAATTTTTCCTTCTCTGGAGGTCTTTCTCAAGTGCAAGTCCCACAACTTGGATACAGTCCCATGTTTCCTCAAAGCTTTACTTCATCCTGAACTAGGACTGGTGAAATTTTTAGCTCCAACATGTATGTTAGTATTAGAGTTACATGTGACACATCCATAAAGAGATAGATTCATGCAATAATTATATATTCCTCTCTTATAATAGCTCTGACTAGCAGACACGGTTATAGTAGAGGACATCTGATAGAGATTAGTTAGCACTACATCTGTAATAGGTGATAGCGGAGAGAGGTGTGGTTTGTCATTTTTCTAGGGCTAGTGGGATGGGTGATATAATACATGATTTATTAGTATTCACATATGATGTGGTATATTATAGATGGTTGTATAAGATATTCATCCTAGAGAGCCAGAGATTTCCAAGCTATAGTCAAAGTACAAAAACAAGGTTAGGGAGGTCAGTTAGATCACATGGAGCATCTAGATCAAGTAGATTAGTCTACATGCCACCACTGAGGTGAGATGATATACCAAGTAGTCCATAGGTTAGAGAGAATTGTGTATGATTATTTGTATTTTATTTGTATACGCCTCATGATGGAGGCCTATTATTTTGTATAGATTTTGATTATGGAATTGTGATGTATATTAATATTTATGATACTTTTGTTTGGACATTGTACATGAACATTTTATTGATGTATATAGAGAATGGTAATTTTATTTTTCTCATTGTAATTTGTTCATGGATAGATGTTTATTTATTTTCATTATTATTATAAAAGATGTGATAGATATGATATTGATGATGATGTGAGTGATTTTTCTCATATCTTTAGCTTTCATTTAGATATTTTAATTTAGATCAACTAATTTTTCTATTGCACAACATATTTTACATCATGATTATTATGAAACCATGAAGATAAATGCATTATGTGCATAATACAAATACACACACACCAAACAAAAGGTAAAAATAAAACAACCCCAATATACATAGTAGATGTATATACCATTACTATAAATGAACCAAGATGATAAAAAAATACTTTTAATTGGTCAAAAAGTAAAACACACTATAAACAAAAGATAAAACAAACCCAATATACATGGTAAATGTACATATCGTGGCTAAAAATGAACTAAGATGATAAAAAAAAATAACTTTCAATTGGTCAAGAATTAATTAAGAATAACAACAATGTAACACAAATTTAAATAAAGACAATTAATTATGCCCCTAATGTGTTCCACAATGAATATTTAAGTAGATTTGGATTTCCCCCGAGAAAGGATACATGCAAGGGGGTTAGATTAGAATGAAGAATTGGGTCCAGTGACACTCTTGTTGCATCCTCATTGAAGATTAATATGAGATTGAATGGGTCATTTCCCCCCAAAAAAGATACATGCAAGTGAGAAAATGAGATTTGATATTTCCCCAAATGACGATACACGTGAGGGATAGGATTGATTTTATGTTCCCCCAAGAAAGGATACATGAAGGGGTAAGATTATTTATTTTTATAGTCATAGGATAGTTGGAACGATCACTAGGATAGGAGTTAAAAGTTTGACTATGTGAATTTTTGTTGATGTTTAGGGATTTTTTTGTTTGAATGTCTTGAATTTTTGATTTTGTGTTGTTTTTTAGTTTTGTATTTTTTGAATGTTTTGATTTTTGGATGTGTGTTGTTATTGAATGTTTGATATAATTGTAATAACCAGTGAAATTTAGTTTGCTGATCAAGGACCCACCCAATCATACACAATAATGTAAAGGATTATGAAGATAAACATATGGATGTGAGTGAATATGACCAATATGAAAGATGGTGCACATTCTAAATATAAGGGATAAGTGACAGAAATTGGTTTGGGATTATACAGTAAGATGATAAGATGAAGGAACTATATAATTATATGTGTCAAAATTCCCCCAATATAAGAGGTATGTATATATGAATCAAGAATAGAATCTTTTCAAATGAACCACATGCATGGTTTCTTTAATCTCTTTGTTGTCTTGAGTAGATAACTTGTACACACTTTATCCAAATTTTGTAGTGATAAGGTAAGGACCCAACAAATTTGGTTCAAATTTTCTTATCATGTCCAAATCATTAGCTGTATTTTTTGATTTTCTGTTAACATAAAGTTGTCGATCTCAAATTTTCTTGGTTTGATCTTTTTTTTATAGCTACAACTAATTATATTCTAATACAGTTTTAGATTATCTAAAGCATTGAGTCAATTTTCATCTAGAAGATCAAGCTCAATAATATGATCCTTTCTATAGTCATTTTCTTTCATTATATGTTGGAGGGATACATTAAGTGATAGGAGATTAACCTCTATAAGTAATATAGCTTTAGAGCCGTATACAAGTGAAAATAGAGTGGTTCCTATTGGAGTACAGAAGGATGTGTGATAGACCTAGAGGGTAGGATAGACCTAGAGGGTAGGAAGGATGTATGTATGTTAAATGTGACCATGCTTAGAAACAATTTTTTCCATGATGGATTTCAATATTTGGTTGGATGTTTCATATTGGCCATTACAATTTGGATAATAAGGTGTGGACCAATGAAGGTGGATGTAGAAGCACTTGGCTAATGGAGGAAGGAATTCCAGATAGAAAATTGATGTGGTTGAATATGAAGTTAGAGATATTAGTACTAGTGACATATGTTAGAGGCATTACCTCTACCCATTTGGTAAAATATCCCATCGTGGTGATAATGAATTAATGGCCATCAAATGAGGTGGGATTGATATTTATTATAAGGTTGAGCCCCCATTGGGAGAAAGGCCAAGGTGTAGTGATTGGTTATAAATATTGTGAGGGTCCATGAATGAGGTTCCCATGTGTTTGGCATGCCACATTTTTTTTGAAAAAATTACATGCATCAGATTCTATAATATTCCAATAGTAACCTACGCATAAGATTTTCTTTACTAAGAACATGTCACTTATATGTGCACCACAAATATCAACATATAATTATTAGATGGTTTTGAGTACTTCATCTTAGATGAGACATCTTAATAGAGTCCCATCATAGACTCTTAAATAAAAGGTTTTTACAAGTACGGTATAACATGAAGCATGTTGTGTTAAGGATTTTTTATTTTGGGAGTTCGTATTTTAAGAATAATTGGGGTCATTGATGAAATTATATATCTCATTATTCTAGGGATTGTTAGAACCAACTATTTAACATACCATGGTTGACTCAGGAAAATTGTAGACCAGAGCTAGAAGAAGTTCAATGAGAAACTTGGTATTTTTTTATGGGAATTTAACTCAAGAAGAGATCCGATACTCACCATTACATATGTTGATTTATTTTGGAGGTGAGGAACTTGTTCACAAGTGATCAACTAGAAATAACATATAATGTTATCCACCATGAGTTTATAAGGAATTATCTATTCATCTTGTACCTCATATTCATTTGTGACATGTTTAATGATTAAAATTAAATCACCAAAAACTTATAACTCTTTGAGATTCTATAATATATCCAATTTCAATCCAGTTATGAGTTCTTCATACTCTATAGTATTGTTTGTGTAGGGGAAGGAAAGGCATAAGTATTTGGGGATAAAATTTTCATCAAGTGTGATAATTAGATTACCCACTCTTGACCCATGGAAAAATAGAGTCCAATAAGGTGTTGTATCAATATATAAGAGATCTTCATCCAGAAATTTGAAGTGAAGAGGTTCCAATCCTAGCAGAGGTGTCGAATCTACATGATTTGCAAGTTCTTGTCATTTGATTTTTTTTAATAACAAACTTGATATCAAACTCACTAAGTAGAATGACCCAACTTGACATTATACCTATGAAAATGGTTCTAGATAGTAGATATTTGAGGTGATCTACTTTTTCAATGAATTTGGTTGTATGATTGAGAAAATAGTGGCGTAGTTTGTGAAATGTGAAATATATTGATAAACACACTTTCTCAACATATGAATACTTTATCTCATGATCAATAAGTGTTTTACTGATAGTAGACTACCTTTTATTGTACTTAATCATTATGACATGCTAGCAATTATCTTATTGCATATCATATATCAGATATGTAGAGAAGATTTTTTTATCTGATATTGGTGGCATGAGAATAGGTGGACTTGATAGATATTTTTTATTTTAGAAATATAATATTGACATTCTTGGTTCCACTGAAACTAGACATCTATTTTCAGTAATTGATTGAAGTGATGACACTTATCCATCATTTTTGAAATGAATATTTTTATTGGTGGATTTTTTCTTGAAGAGCTCTTAATTTTTTGATATTTTGGGGAGGTGTAATTTCTATAATAGCATTGACCTTTGCGGGGTCTATTTATATGCCTCTCCATGAAATAATGATTTTCAGTCATTTTCATGATGTTACACCAAACACACATTTTGTATATTAATATTGACCTTATATTCACGCAATCTTTCAAATATACACCCTAATATTGTTGTATGATCTACTCATGTTTTAGATTTTTCTAGGATGTCGTCTACATAGTATTCGATGATATCATGTAGCATATCATGAAAGATGATTTTCATCATTCTTTGATATGTATCACCTACATTTTTAAGGCCAAAAGGCATGACCTTATAATAGAATCTATCCCATGCCATAATGAACGTTGTTTTATGTTGATATTCTTCAACAATTTTTATCTAATTGTAGCCATAACATTCATCCATTAGGGAAATAATTGCATGACATGTTATTGAATCCACGATATATCTATATTTGGTAAAGAAAATTTGTCTTTTGAAGAAGCCTTATTGATGTCATAAAAATATGTACATATTCCTATTCCTTAATTTTTCCTTACAAAAATACTGTGTTTAAAATACATGTTGAATATTCTATTGATTGAATGAATTATTCTTCCATAAAAATTGAAGATCACCTTTTACAAGAAATGCAACTTTGGAATGAATTTTTCTCAGTTTCTTTTTAACAAGTTTTGCATATGGATGTACCAAAAGAGAAGGATCTAATATTTGCATATATTTGTAGGTATATGTGAAAAATATATTGAAATTCCACAATGAGTGTTATGAAATCTACTTATCTTTATCTGAAAAACTTGCACCAAGTTGTAAAATATTTGGTTACTCATGTGTGTTGATATTGATGTCCATTATTTCCTTAACTAACATTTTAGATGTGTCCCTTGCTAAAAAGGATGCCATTGGTAGATGTAAATCATTAGTTTGAGATGAATTAGATTCCCCTCTCTCTAGTGCCTCATAATTTTTTTCACTAGGAGATGCTTCCCTTTTATTTTTTAGTATTTTTTATTTTTATAATTTTGTCTTTTTCGAATAGCGCCTCAGCGAGGTTTTCACTATGGGATATTTTATTTTTAATTTCATTTTGACTTGTATCTTTTTGTAGACTTGGGTACTCTAGTTCCTTACCAAAATAATCAAATGTGTCAAGGTAAATATTGAGTCCCTTATTGTGATCAAAAAGAGGTATGGGATCTCGAGTCCCAAAAAACTCTTTAATGGCCTCATTGTTTTGAAAGAGATCCATAGAGATATGATTTAATTAGTCTGTCGTGATAAGTATAAGATGGATAAGTTGGACTTCAATGGTACTAATGGAGAGGTTTTCAATCAAAGGATTATTTCTATGAAGTTATCAAAGAGGATATGTGTGCAAAATATCTCATCATCAGATTCATTTTCATCACCATTAGTTAAGAAATCAAACAATTCTCGTGAAGTTTTAAATCTATGGAAACCAAGACCATGTCGATAAATATTTTCTATGTAAGATATCAGTTCAAGACGTCCTTGTTGGTTTTTTACAAGTCATTTTCCTTTCCACTGCATGTTATTCATTATTTTATGTGCTTTATTATATTTGGATGAATCATAACAAGAAGAAAATCCATCATCATATAGCCAAGATCCTAAAGAACTCGGAATGTGTTCTTCGTCAAGATAGTCAAACCTCCACCCATACATACTTACCAAAATTGTAGTTATGATCAATTTTTATGTGAGGATTGTTGAATTGACTATAGTTTCATGGTGATAAAGGTATTTTGTCAATGTGGAGGGAATTTTTGAGTTTTTACTCTTTAATACCTTTTTTTATGATTTCCAACATATGTGAGGTTAAAGAATTGGATGGCTGAAGTTTCAACAAGACCTCAAGGTCTACGTGTTTTTCATCTGTAAATGGGATAAGGTATGAAACCAAGGATTTATCTTTATAAGGATAATAATTTTCATTCTTATTTTTTCCTTCTAAGAGATTGTAATATTCAAAAGGTTTAAAATCTACATGTAATCTGAATTCTTTACCTTCATAAGGGAATTTGATGCATTGATGTAATGTGGAAGGGATGAGTTACCTGTTGTGAATCCATGGGTGGTCTAGGAGGATTTTATAAGATGTTTCCATGTCCATAATATGGTATAGTTTATCTAGGGTTTGAGTTCCAAATTTTATTGTTAAGGATATGGTACCCATGGATTGTTTTTCACTATTATCATAACCATAAATGGTAATGATGTTAGTGCCTAGACTTTCTTCGGTGTAACCAAGACATCTCAATAATTTTATGGAGAAAATGTTCACTATGGATCCATTATCTATAAGCACCCATTTGATCTTGTGATGTGTTATGAATGTTTCTATTTATATGGAATTTTTATTGGTAATGTTGGTATTCAAGAGGTCATGAGGAAAAAATGATAAAATTAGAATATTATGTGATAAGTTTGCAATTAAGGGCTAGAATCGTTGAGAGTTAATATCCTTAAGAACATGTACCACATGGAATGCATGAGTAAGAATACCTTGGAGTGGAGGATATTTCTTAAGTAATTCCATGAGGGAAATTTTTGTGTTGATCTTCTCTAATTGTTTGATTATATCATATGAAACAGATGAAGACTTTGCATTTGAGGATTGTGCATTTGTAGTAGACTTAGGATTAGATGAATATTGCAGTGTTGTGGACGTGGAGGGTTATTTAGGAGTGGGTACCCAAACATGTTTTTGTATCATTTTCATAGTGCAAGTAGGAGTGTAAAATTTTACGGTGGCTACAATGTTGGGTGTATGATATAATAATGAAAGGATAAAATCAAACTCAACAATTTTTAGATGTTTTTACATTTTATTTTTATTATTTTTTATACCATGCTTAAGGAAGGGGTCCTAGAAGACCTTTAATTTATCATTTGGTGTATTTCTATTAGATTTACATGTGATTTCAATGTCTCCATTATCAATCGAGTCTTATATAAAGTTATGTAGTCTTACACAATAATCCATAGGATTGTCATGTATACGATGGTATTCATAGTATTAATTTTATTTATACCATGTGGGTTTAGGTTTTCCTTATTCAAAATGTTATGTAAATGGGTATGTTACCAATTAACACTTGCTAATTAATGGAGGACACTTGAAAGGATTTCTCCAAGAGGTCTAAATTGTCATCTTTTGAACTCACGTGGAGCAATTTCTTTGCTAGAAAGGATTAGATGTTTTTTATTGTATTTTCTATTTTACTAAATTTTTAATGAGTTAGAATTTGTACATTTTGAACATGACAAGAATCAATGATACTTTCATTTACAACATTTCAATTATAGTTGATAAATTTAAATTTATCATGATTTTGATTATTGTTGTTAATATTATTGGGTTGTCCCTTTGAAGGTGTCTTAGTTAGGCCCTTAGTGATGAGATCTCTCTTAATTTGTTTTCCTTTTTCTATAAATTCTTGTAAAAAATTCAAGAAATGTATTTTCATTTGAAATGATAATTCTAAATTTATATTGGGAATGAAAATACTAACTGTTTCTTAGGTATAGAGAAAGGGAATAGGCTCAAGATTCCTTTCCATCGTTGAAGAAACAATGCAAAAGTATCATCATTCCTTTTCTTTTATTTGCATTGTAAAGTTCCATCATTGTGATTTTAGATTCTAAGTTGAACAAGAAATTTTTAACAAATTTCTCAAAAAGGTTTGAAAATGTTGTGATCGATCCCTTTGGAAGGCGTAAGAACCAGTACAAAGATTTCCCTCCTAAAATCTTAGTAAATATGTACAAGAGAAAGATGTCATTATATGCCACTTTTTGGAATTCCATGAAAAATTCTTTAACATACTCGTTTGGATCATGTTTACCCTTGTATTTATCAATTTTGGGTGTTTCAAATGATTTGAGAAAAGGTACACACAACATGTCTTTATTGAATGGGTATGGACATAGTTCATCAAAATTAGATTGTTTTGGATGCTTTTAAAGCCCAATTAATGTTTCTTTCATAATCTTTTATTCTTGTGTGAATTGGGATTTTGGTTGAGGATTGTCCATGGTTACATCATTTTTATGCGTAGATTTACATTCTTCCTCATTTTTAGGAATTTCATTGTTTGTGATTTGGTGTGTTAGCTCTTTGATTTTGGATAAAAAATCTTATTTTGACGAATTGGATGTAGCATTTGAATTTGCATTTTTATAGTACACTCATGTTGTTCTAATAAGTATTTCAAGTGTTCATGCCCAAAATATGAGGGTATTTTTTCTCCCATTTCTAGGAGGTGAAGAAGATATTCATTTTTTTTTAACATTATGAGGTTATTAATAGCTTCTTTTTCATTTTCTGATAGTTTAGGTTTTTTTCAATTTCTTCTTCTTCAAAAGCATTATGTCGAAAAGGGTTGAATTTATCATACTCTTCATGGGAATTAGTTCTTTCCATACATGTAACCACCATTGTTTTAGAGTTAAATACCTACGTGAAATGTGGTTTTGATATTTTTAGAAGTTTGAAAAAGTTTGAGCTAAAAAGGTGGATATTTGTGATTTTTTAGCTTTTTTTGATAAAATTGATCCGATCAAAATGTAAGTTTCATATTGGAAATTATTTTTACTGCATTGGATTTGGTTTTAATTAATTTTTGGATAACGTGAATATCCAAAGTAGAAGTTTCTTATTTGCATTAATTTGATGTGCTTAATACATGAACAAAGTGAATATCCATTTGGTTTATGAATTGCTTAAAATTTAATAAAATGAATATTCAATGTATAAGGCTCTTGATTGAGTTTGATATGATTTTATTTACTTAATACATGAATAAATTCAATAACAATGTATAAGGTTTTTGGTTTGATTAAAATTGGATGTTCTTAAACTTGGATAAAGTGAATATCCAATGTAAAAGGATTAAATTGTGGTTTGATTTAATTTTCTTAAGAATGGGATTTTCAATGATATCAAAGGCTAAGACTTAAATGGTTTGATTTGATTTCCAAAGGGGTATAGATTTATATTTTAATGGGATTTTTGTAATGCCCCAAAATTATGACCAAAATCCAAGAAAAAAATGGTTTTTACATGTTGCAATACGACACTGGATTATTTATTTCTCAATTGCACGTCGACCTTGAGTAGAGGCCATTATAATCCTCTCTGTATCATTCCAATTTTATCAGTTCTTTCTGAAGAGATAATTTCTCGTGCTTTAATGGTTATAAAATACTCTATAGGTTTAAACATTATTTGGTACCTATAATTCTTGTTACATGCCTCACACTAGGAGTTGTTCTACTTTTAGGATAACATGATGGTATAATCATTTTAATATAATATTTTCAATTGTTGAGCTCATTATGAATATTATGTTAATTTTATGCTAAGGTAGCATATTTTATTTTTTATATTAGGGGACTATTAGGTTTTGGGGGGACCAAAAAACTAGCTAGGGCAGGAGAATAACCCAAAAATTAGAAAGGATCCCAAAAGGAAAAAATGACTTGACAGAAATAAAAACCCACTAAGGGACGAGGATACACTGCCTCAATTACATCATAAAAATTTTTTACAAGCCACCAAAACCCTATTTTCACCCTCAAAATCCCCCCCTTCATTTTTCAAGTCAAATTCAAATATATTAATCTCACACCCTTCAAAAGTGTTCAAGTAAAGTTGGAAGCCCGAAAATATAGATAAATTAATGCTTTGGAGTCATTTAAACTCTCCAGTCTACGTGGTTTGATAAATTTTTGATGTGAATCCAGCTGTAAGAGGTTGAAATACCTCCAAAAACACACATAAACAGCTTTGCAAATAAAACCAGGAGTTTCAAAATAGCTTACTTCTCATTCTGGAATTCACACTGACCCATTACATCATTACAATTCTCCTTTTATTTCAAGACTACTCTAAAACCCTAAAATGCCAAAAACCCTAAAATTCCAAAAAACCCTAAAATGCAAAACAATTCAGATTGACCCCAAAATTAGCGTGCCAAATATGCATTCATAAATTAGGGCTCACGCAAAATTTGGACTTATTCTGAAAAGCACAACAAAAGTTATTAAAGTTCTAAGACCTAGTCAAAAGCGGAAAAAACATTCGGAGCCAATTTTAGGCCACTAGATGACGGAATCCGAGCCCGAAAACGTGCCAAAATTAGCACAACCTTGCAGGAAAAGTTGACCCCAGCATATTACTAATGTATATCTACCACCCTGTGAAATTTCAGGACGATCCAACGGTTGGATCAAAAGTTATGGCCTCTGCAAGTTATGCCCCAGCATCATTCTCCCCTGGTTGAAAAGAATTCAGCTCCTGCGAATTTTGTTGACAAAACTCATCTAATTTTGCACTGTCAATTTTCCTCAACTCCCACTCAGGAATCCAAGTGTTTTTTTCTTGCTGCAAACCTTCCCACTGTACCAAATATCTGTTGTAGCTCCCATGTCTAGTAGTGATTGTCTTTTGGTCTAAGACACGCATTACCCTTTCCTTTTTCTTCTTTGGCATCTGTTGCTTCCAGTTTATTTCTTCCTCCTCTTCAACATTTTCATCATGACATGGAAACTTATATAAATCAAAGACATTAAAAACTGGTGAGATAGCAAAGTTTTCAGGTAGCTCCACCTTGTAGGCATTATCACTCATTTTCTTCAGAATCCTACATGGCCCAATCTTCTTATACTTGAGTTTATTATATGTACCCTTTGGAAACCTCTCTTTTCTAAGATGAACCATCACCATATCTCCTTCTTCAAATACACTTACTCTCCTACTAGCATCTGCAGTTGTTTTATATTGTGCATTACTCACTTTCAGCTTTTCCTTCACTTCATCTTATAGCTGTAGAATATGTTCTGCAAATGCTTCTGCATCATCACTAGTTTCATCTTCACCTAGTAGAACAATTAGATCAAGGACCCCCTTCGGATTCCTACCATATACAATCTAGAAAGGAGACCTCCTTGTTGACCTATTTATTGAGCTATTATATACAAACTCAGCTTGAGGTAAAGCTAAGTCCCATTGTTTTGGCTTTTCTCCAACTATACAACGTAGGAGATTTCCCAAGCTTCTATTCACTACTTCAGTCTACCCATCAGTCTGGGGGTGATATGCACTACTGAACTGTAGTTGTGTCCCCAATTTCTTCCACAGAGTCCTCCAAAAGTGACTCAAAAACTTCGTGTCCCGATCTGAAGTGATCGTTTTTGGAATTCCATCCAATCTAACCACTTCTGAAAAAAACAAATGTGTAATTATGGAAGCATCATTAGTTTTTTTACAAGAAATAAAGTGTGCCATCTTAGAGAATCTATCAACCACAACAAAGATAGAATCATTCCCTCACTGTGTGTTAGGAAGCCCTAACACAAAATCCATACTCAGATCAACCCATGGCCCTGTAGGGATAGGCAATGGCATATACAACCCAGTATTTTGTGCATGACCCTTAGCCATTTGACACACTCTACACAATCTTGCTACAACCCTACTGATGTCCCTCTTTACCTTTGGCCAATAATAATTTTCTACCCCCCGACAAGAGAAAGATAATTGTCTTACTTATACCAAAGTGTCCAACCAACCCTCCACTATGCAATTCTATTATAATATTTTCTCTCATTAAACTAGTAGGGATGCACAATTGTTTCCCCCTAAACAAATAACCATCCTGTATCAAATAATCAAAAGAATCACTAACTATTGTAGGCTCCTTAAGCTTTCTGACAACATCACCAAAATCAGGATCACCTTCATACAATTCCTTAACTACCTCAAACCCTAGGACTTTATTTTCCATTGTTGTCAAAAGGGCTACATGCCTACTCAAGGCATCAACAACTTGATTCTGCTTACCAGACTTATGCTTTAAAACAAAAGTATATTCTTGCAGAAATGAAACCCATTTTGCATGCCTACTATTTAGTTTCTTCTGTGTGTTTACATACCTCAAGGCTTCATGGTCAGTGAAGAGTACAAATTCCTTTGCTACCAACTAATGTCTCTAGTTCCTTAATGCCTGAACAATAGCATAAAATTCCACATCATAAGTAGAATATTTCCTCCTGACTTCATTTAGCTTTTCACTGAAGAATGCCACTAGTCGTCCTTCTTGACTCAACACAGCTCCAATCCCAACATGTGAGGCATCACAGTCAACCTCAAAGACCTTGCTAAAATCTGGCAATACCAAAACAGGTGCTTCCAATACTTTCTTCTTCAACAATTCAAAACTATCTATTGTTGCCTTGGTCCTTACAAACTCCCTCCCTTTTGTACACTCTGTTATGGATGCAGCAATGCTACTGAAATTTTTGATGAACTTCCTATAAAAAGTTTCCAATCCATGAAAACTACGAACCTCTGTCACATTCCTTGGAATAGGCCATTCCAGAATTGCCTTTACTTTTTCCTCATCCATCCTCACTCCATCCCCTGATATGAAAAATCCCAAAAAAACAAGACTCTTCTGAAGGAATCTACACTTCTTTAAGTTTGCATATAGACTCTCTTTACATAACAAGTCTAGCACCAATTTCAGATGTAACAAGTGTTCTTCCACTGTCTTACTGAATATCAAAATATCATCAAAATAGACAACCAACAAACTTACCATTGTATTCTCGGAGTACTCTGTTCATCAACCTCATGAATGTACTGGGTGCATTAGATAGCCCAAACGGCATCACCATCCACTCGTATAATCCATCTTTTGTTTTAAAAGCCAGTTTTCCATTCATCCCCTTCACAGATTCAGATCTGGTAGTAACCACTCCGTAGGTCAATCTTGCTAAAATATCGGGCTCCCGCTAGCACATCCATCATATCATCCAATCGCAGAATTGGAAACCGATACTTAATTGTGATCTTGTTTATGGCTCTACTGTCTACACATATTCTCCAGTCTCCATCTTTTTTTGGAGTCAATAACGCTGGAGTTGCACATGGACTCATGCTTTCTCTCACTAACCCTTTCTGTATTAGATTTGTCACTTGTCTATTCAACTCTTCACTCTATGTTGAACTCATCCGATAGGCTGCCTATTTTGGAAGGGCCGATCCTAGGATCAAATCAATATGGTGTTGAATATATCACTTTGGAGGTAACCCATCTAGTAGCTCATCTGGTATGACATCTTTGTATTCTTTTAGTATCTTTTCTACTACAATAGGTATATTAAAGCCTTCTTTCTCCAGCTTCTTTGACATTAGTGCATAACAACATCCAGCTTCTTCCATTTCTGTAACAAACTCTTTTGTAGCCAATAAGCCCTCACTCTTCTCTTCTTCCTTGAAGGGTAATATGACCACCTTTACACCATCCTTCCAAAAGGTATATGTATTTTTCCCTCCATCATGTGTAACCTTTCTATCGTATTGCCAAGGCCTACCCAGTAATATATGACATGCATCCATTGGGATAACATCACACCACACCTCATCCCTGTAGGTATTCCCAATTGAAAACTTTATAAGGCATCTTTTATCTATGGTTACTTCATTTCCTTTCTTGAACCATGATATACGATAGGGATATGGGTGCTTGTCATAGTTTAGATTCAGTTTATCAACCATTACAGTTGAAACCATATTTTCACAACTACCACCATCAATAATAATTTTACATACCTTTCCTCCAGAGGTGCATCTTGTGTGAAATATATTTGTTCGAAGCCACGAATCAGCTCCAGAAATATCACGTTCTTTCTCCTTCCTTGGGACAATCATCGTCCTCCTTATCATGAGGGTTTCACCCAAGTCTGCAGCAACCTCCATTTCTTCTTTCTCTTCAGTCTCAACCAGATTTACTCATGGTTTTTCTCCTTGCCATCTATCTTGTGTAGGATAGTGCGGACACTCAAAAGCTCTGTGCCCCCCTTCACCATGTCTGTAACATGTATATTGCCTTTGGGGGCTATTCCAGCCCCGTCCTCCATTATAACCTCTTCCCCTCTGAAACCCCCTACCTCTTTGGTAGTTACCATGGCTTTGACCAGAATCTTCATGCCCTTCTGTATTAGAGGATTCACCTTTTGTAGATTCAAATCTACCCCTACCCCTCATTGGAGATGATGATGGACCTCTCTTCACACCTCTTCTAAAATTACTCCTCTTGTTCTTTTCCTCTGCCTTAAATGCAAGTTGATAAGCATCATCTAGGCTATGGATCCAGAGCATACTCAGCTCATCTTGTATGGTGTAACTCAACCCATTTATGTATCGTGTAGCCTTTTGTTATTCAGAATCTCCCTGTTCCACCCTGATTGATAACTTGTAAAATTCATTAGTATACTCCTCAATTCTGAGATCCTTCTGCCTTAGGTTTGGAACCTTCAAAAGAGTGTTTGAGCATAATCTACAGGAAGAAACTTTTCTTTCAACTTCTTCACCATTTTATTCCAGTTTCGGATCTTGCCCTTTCCATTCCTTTGTCTTTCATTTTGTAGGTGATCCCACCAAATCAATGCATGTCCAGCTAACTTAGTGCATGCAAACTTAACCTTCTTCTCCTCTAAAAGGGTTTTCCACTTAAAGAATTTTTCCATGTGATTTAACCAATCAATCAACTCCTCTGGTCGTAACCCTCCACCATAATCAGGAACATTAATCTTGATGTCATCATTCTTCCCCTCTAAAGCCTTGACCAATCTCTCCTCAAATGGTCTCTCATTTAAGGTTTCTTCATCTCTCTCATTTTCTTCTTCATCTCCTCCTTCATTCATTAATGGAGTCTCTTCTTCAATATCACTATCTGGGTTTGCATCCCCATTTGCATGTCTCCTTCTAAGGCGGGTAACTTCCCCCGTGAGCTCAGCAACTTGTCTCTGTAGCTCCTGCATATGCCTATTCATCTGGGCATAACCTACCCTCCTATGTCTAGCCATGGTTATATAAAATAGAGGTAAAAACTACTCATAAAAATGTAATATGTTACCTTAACTATTTCTGCAAGATCAAAATCCAGCTCTGATACCAATTGATGTGAATCCAGCTACAAGAGGTTGAAATACCTCCAAAAACACACATAAACAGCTTTGCAAATAAAACCAGGAGTTTCAAAATAGCTTACTTCTCATTCTGGAATTCACACTGACCCATTACATCATTACAATTCTCCTTTTATTTCAAGACTACTCTAAAACCCTAAAATGCCAAAAACCCTAAAATTCCAAAAAACCCTAAAATGCAAAACAATTTGGATTGACCCCAAAATTAGTGTGCCAAATATGCATTCATAAATTAGGGCTCACGCAAAATTTGGACTTATTCTGAAAAGCACAACAAAAGTTATTAAAGTTCTAAGACCTAGTCAAAAGCGGAAAAAACATTCGGAGCCAATTTTAGGCCACTAGATGACGGAATCCGAGCCCGAAAACGTGCCAAAATGAGCACAACCTTGCAGGAAAAGTTGACCCCAGCATATTACTAATGTATATCTACCACCCTGTGAAATTTCAGGACGATCCAACGGTTGGATCAAAAGTTATGGCCTCTGCAAGTTATGCCCCAGCATCAATTTTCCATTTGCTCTTCTGGACATGTGAAAATTATATTGTCATCCTCATTTGAATGAAATTTTCAAATATTTATATGGGCATGGATCGTTGAACCTTGTATTGTTTTCAATCCCTTGGTTTGTGAAAGAAATTTGAAAATCGGGTGCAAAATGGTGGATTTTTCTTCCTCTCTGCATTTTTTCCACAGTCGGGAACGACAGGCGTTTTCTTCCCCCATCAAATTTTGGCTCCATTATCCATGGGTACATGGACATATCTAATTAGAAGCAAGATGTCAAGGTGTTTTGATAATTTGAGCCTTTTTTATAAAAAGGTGAAAAGTTAAAAAGTGACTTGTAAACCGACCAAACGCAAAGGAAAAAGTCAAATCTTGAGCCCATCATTCAAAGATTCAAAGCGGGGAGGTGGATCGTTGGATCCTTTCGAGTTTTTGATCTTTTTGTAAAAAGGGATAAAAGGCATAAAGTTACCCATATCCCTGACCATGCTATAAGGGAGAAAGTCAAATATTAAGCCTGCATACAAGTTCAAAGCAGATGGGTGGGCCAGGGGAGCAATTTGTGTTTTTGAGCCCGCATTGAAAAAAGGTAAAATTATAAAAGTGACCCGCAAATCCTTTGCCAAACAAGTGAGGCCATGTGTCATGACCATATCAAAAGTAGGTGAACAAGCCAAAATGTTCCAAAATGCCATTTCTCCAAAAGGCAAAAAATGTGAAAGATATCCTCTGCGCCCGCTCCAGTAAATTTCTCCCACGTGGATGAATCTAGTTTGAAGTTTCAAAGGCAACATGAATGGTTCAAATTTAAAGTTACAAAATAAGTGTAAAAAATGTATTATGAAAAGTCTAGTTTTTTCCACCATTGGCATTTCTCCGCGAATCAAGAATCTGAACGAACGCGAATGACTGAGAAGTTCTAATCATTTCTTGCTAACAAAGAAGAAGTTGTAACTGTTTCTTAAATATATTTAATGGCTTCTTCACGCCATTATAGAGGGTTAGAAATTGATCTTGTAAACTCAGGAGTGCATTGTACTTAGAGAAAGCAAAGGACATAGCCATTTTCTTATAATTTCCTCCATTCTCAAATTTCTTCCATTCCCTCATTATGTACAACTTATGGTTAAGCATCAATACAAGAAGAAGGATTTTATAGCCTCTTTTATGAGAAGATTTTAGAAACTTTGAGTTTGAAATCTTATCTTGTCTTTTTTCCATTTACAGAGTTGTTTCTTCTCATGAATGCATGTGTTGCAATTTCTAACTAGTGTGTGCAGGAATCTGATTTTCTACCTACAACATTAGTTCTCCTACGTCTCTTCTCACTCTCTTTCCCACATTCATAGAAAATTCCCCCTTGTAGATAACTATAAGCATTTTCTGCAGGGTCAGTGGAGTACCCCTGTTGTATCCCCAGCCGAAAGGCCACCATAGAAATCCACCTTTTCACACGCATGCATATACGAAAGCTACACCAGTTAAGTAGAAGGACTTAGATTCCTAGAGTGTTGGCAAGGAATCCACAAGTTTGTTCACCCAAAAAAATTCCTTGCCAACAAACCCTTAATACAGAACAAAGCAGACAAACCTAAAGAACCATAAGAAACATGTGTAAGGCCCAGTCAACAAATAGTCAACTAACTTTTCCTTTTCAAATTACTCCTAGTTTTAGAGCTCAGGCCTTGGTTACCTCTAGTCGTACTCTATGAGAGATCCTAAGGACGCTCCATCATATCTTCCTTGTTTTCATATGTCACCTTGTCTTCATCATTGTTATTAAGGAATATCTTAGGACAACTCCTTTGCATCTCATGTTTGGCAATTTGATCTTGTAAGATTGAAATCCTATTTTATTGCATAATGAATTCATCCTTGAGACCATTAATTCTCTTTTCCTAAATATCAGCCTTAATGTGCCACTCCCTCATGTCCTCGATATTCTATTTTTCACTATTGGATATTTTATTTTTCATTTTTTGTTTTGACTGGTATTTTTTTTAGACTTGGGTATTCCATTTCCTTACCAAAATAATCAAATGTGTCAAGGTAAATATTGAGTCCCTTCTTGTGATCAAAAAGAGGGATGGGATCTTGAGTCCCAAAAAACACTTTAATGGCCTCATTATTTTGAAATAGATCCATAAAGACGTGATTTAATTGGTCGTGTCTAATAAGTATAGAATGGATAATTTTGACTTCAATGGTACTAATGGAGAGGTTTTCAATAAAAGTCTTATTTTTATGAATTTATCAAAGAGGATATGTGTGTAGCCTATCCCATCATCATATTCATTGTCATCTCCATTAGTTGAGACATCAAGCGATTCCCGTGAAGTTTCAAATCTATGGAAACCAAGACCATGTTGATTCTATGTAAGATATCAGATCAAAACATCCTTGTTCATTTTTTACAAGTGATTTTCCTTTCCACTGCATATTATTCATTACTTTATGTGTTTTATTATATTTATATGAATCATAACGAGAAGAAAATCCATCATCATATAGCCAAGAGCCTAAAGAAATTGAAATGTGTTCTTTGACAAGATAGTCAAACCTTCACCCACACATACTTACCAAAATTATAGATAGGATCAATTTTTATGTGAGGAGTGTTGGTTTGACTGTATTTTAATGTTGATAAAGGTGTTTTTTTGATGTGGAGGTAATTTTGGAGTTTATACTCTCTAATACCTTTTTCTATGATTTCCAACTTAGGTGGGGTGGAAGAAGTGGATGGTTGAAGTGTCAGCAAAACCTCAAGGTCTACGTTCTTTTCATCTATAAATTGGATAAGGAGGGGAACCAAGGATTTATCTATAGAAGGATAATAATTTACATGCTTATGTATTCCTTCTAAGAGTTTTCAATATTCAAAAGGTTGAACATCTACATGTAATATGAATTCTTTACCTTCATAAGGGAATTTGATGCATTGATGGAAAGTAGAAGGGATGAGTTGCATATTGTGAATCCATGGCCAGTAGAAATTATACTAACATTATTTATAACCATAAATTATATATTTGATATTTTTATAACAATACAATATTATAAAGCTAGACAACTATACATACATTTATTTTTAATAAACTATATATTATATGTTTTAAATCATATCCTTCATATACATAATATATATTATGTACTAAATAATCTAAAATTATATATGATACAGTTCTATAAACATTTTAATATTATGATAATGTTATAACATTGTAGTGATGACTTTATAAATATTAGATATGTAATAATGTATATAAATGTGTACCACTTTTTGTAGTTTTTGTACCTTGAGCAAAACATGACCAAACACATATGAAATGACCAAACATGTATTTTTAAGAGATTAAAAATATTAAGTTGTAGCACATCAAATTTCACCTTATTTTTAAAAAAAAATTACAGTATTTTTAATTATTTATTTACTAGTCATATTTTTAAAAAAAGTCCATCAAGTGGGACACACTCATATTATATAGGTCATCTATATAAGCATATTATCTTATATGTATATAGATGACCTATATAATATCCAGCCATATCTAGAATTATGAACTCTGGAGGAGGTCATATATAGACACACACACACACACACACACATACACTAGAGCCTAACTTCCCAACTTAGTTAAAGTAGGTTAAAAATTTATTAACCTAGGATACAATATGGTTTGCAATAAAGGTTTTACATATATATCTTGTAAATGGATTCAATAAACAACCAATGACTTCTATATTCCAAGTTAATAAGAGTTTTTACCTGTGAACAAATCGCACAATTACATTCTTGACAATTGTCCAAATGAGAAGCATAATAATTATAAACTAAAGCAAAAGTTATGAAATATTTGGAGAGAAGAACTTCCATAAGAATTTTAAGTTACACTAAGAAACTTAAAAGCTATGGAATTCAAACTAAAACTAATTTTCTTAATCATATCCATTCTTTTGTTATCATCCTAAATAAAATTAGTACACTTCCAAACATTTCATTGAGAAAATCCAAACAAAACCATTCTTCTATAAATAGACAAACCCACAATGTTAACATTTTAAAGGAGGATGAAAGATCAAAATGATATTCTATTTCATTTCATTTATTTAACCACTTACAATACAACTATCAATACAAAACTTTTCTCGTATAACTTTTAAGAACACATTACAAAATATTTTTTACGAGTATCAAAAGTGCATCTCTATCAATTTTTCAAGACCATTATTCATAATACATCACAATGCTCCAAAAATACATCTTTCCTAAGCTTTCAATATAGATGATATAACAAGTTACATTATGACTACAACATAGAACTAGATTCTCCAGCAACAATAAAAAATAGAGTTGTAATATAGGGTCACTTAATCAACTTCAAGTTATCGAAAAGCACACAAAGGGAGAAAAGAAACATTCTCCACCCAACCATATTCATTGAAGAATGGGAGAGCTCCTACAATTTCCATCGATCCCCAAAAAACAAACCATGAATGAGCCAAAAACCCCCTTGAGAAACTTAACTTTTGGCCTTGCTCCAAGAGATCCAAAAGCAAGCACAACACACAAAGATACATTCAAAACACAACAAGCAAGAAATTATGGCTTGAAAATCAAACCAAATGGGAGAAGTAGAAATGACGGTTGGTCTCCTTATCACTCCAAGGAGGGTAGCGAATTAGGCCTTAATCCTCCATTATACCAACCCTATTTATACCTTCACTACACCTAATACCTCTTATAGCCACCCCTTTTAGCTCAGGCCTAATTCTCATCTACCCCAAACTCCCTCTAATAAGTCACAATAAGAAACTATCATTATATCAATCAACCTAGTTCATTTTTCCTCCACCAAAACCAACTCATCATCCTCCCCTCCAACACCCAACCTAGGGTTTCCTTCCCTCCCCAACAGATTCCAGTATAACCATAAAACACACCATGGAAAGGAAGCAAAAAAACCACTAATGAAATTTCAAGGAAAATGAAACACCGGCAACAATAAGAAACAACCAAGAATAATCACAATAATATTTAAATACTATTGGGATCAAGCCCCTACCTTAAATTCATAGCTAAGAACTCTACTTTCTCCAAGCTTCAAACCACTTGTCAAGCTCCTCTAAGGTCAATAATTCCTCAAAATAGAACAAGGGAATGTAACTAGCCAATCCCCCTATCAAAGGCATGGGGCTTATTTATAGAGTTTTAAAGGGAAGTGGTTGATTTGGCTCCACATGGATGCCGACTAAGTGTACTTATTCCAACTCACCCAAAGTACATCCCATTCACTAAAGTAAAATTTAATTTCTTCCAAAATTATTCAAATATACATCACTTCCTAAATCAAGAGTACACCCCCAAAATCCAAATGAAAATAATGTTCACAAAATAAAATCCAAGAATAAAATTCTTTTCACATCCATCATTCCAAAATTTCTAATCAAATTAAAGTAACAGATTCCCCAATAACCAATTTCAAAAAGTAAAATAAAATGTACTCAAATTAATGAAAAATGATACATAAAAAAGGTCAAAAATCATAAATAAGCCATCAAAAATACTCCACATATGATAGGTTAGGAGTAAGGGCTCATCTAAAGTTTCTAGGACAAGGTTAGGTTCATTAAAGGCTATCCAAAATTCCACTAAAAGTTAAAATCAGCCCCTTCATTATTTGATTGGGTTTAAGGACTCATTAAATTGGTTTTAACCTACCAAGAGGGTCATGACACATGTCACATAAACCCATGGGAGAGGGAAAATTACACAAATTTCAAATTATAAAAATAATAAGGGTGAAATTCCAAAAAGGGTCATCAAAAAAAGGTTAAGAAAAATGATTTAAACAACCATTAAAAAAGGGTCTTAGCCACTTCTTCTAAACCCACAACCAAGTTTCTCAATATGGCCGAGGGGTCTTAGCTTGAACATCCTTCACTTGTTGGTCCCTTATTCCCCATGTTTATTTTTATATAAACTTATACATCACTTCACACTAAACACACACACATAAAATCCATCCAAAATATTTCCAAAAACATACATTTGCATATATCATGACCATCGCAACACAAGGTACATCAATATTGACACCAATAATCGTCTTCAATACAAATACACCCAAATCATAAAATATAAGCATAATTAGATTAGTATAAACATTCTATCATTTAAAATATTCCACAACATATGAATGTTATAACATCATCACAATCATAAAATAATCGTATGCAAGATCAATATAAGCATGGTAATACTACAATTCTTAAATCACAAAAGTTAACACAATTCATGCATACAATATATAAGCATCAAAACCATCAGAATGAGTTTTTCATGATGTGCTAATATAAATAATGTTTTAATGTCAGTGTATCAAATATCATAACCCCATATAAGTATGTCCCATGAAATAGATAACATGTTCAAAGCAGCTAGTCTAATATCATAAAAAGGGTCTAGGGGGAATGGGCATTATAATTTCTTTGGATTGGATTTTTAGTAAAAAAAATTAATACAATTATTCAAGGTAGAATATTTGAATATCAATAGGATTTTTTTAATTTTGAGTTGGATAAAATAAATATTCAATGGTATATGGGATTTGAATTTGACAAGTTTAATAATTTTGGACATGAATATCCAAAGGGATAAAGTTTATGAACTTTCTTTTTTTGTTGAACATAAGTTCTAATCCAAAGGGATTTTTTAAATATAGTTTTTATTTTTTGTTAGATTTTCATTTATGTTTGTGAATGTAACCTATATTTTACCACCAACATCCCAAGGTGTGTTGGCACATCACTCAACCTGAACTGAGCGCTCACCCAAAGTGCACAAGGGCACCAGGTCCCTCTTTTATGACAACTTGTTCAAGGAGTTAGCATGATTAAACATATATCTCAGATCCATAACACATAATCAATTATATTACAGTGCTTACACCAGCTCTAGCTCTCAACCATGTAAATTATACTCAAACAACTACTATAATAAGATTTACCATACAAGATCCATGTTCAGTTACATCCAACACCAATATCCAGCCAATAAGATCCATTATATAAAATACTGCAAAACACAAAAGTTTCATACATCATACAATCTCCATGGTCATGCGTACTCATAAATTCTCATCATAAAACTACAATAAAATTGGAATCCTAAACCGTGCAAATCAATATAGATTTATAAGGGTGGGGAATTTCCCTTCACTGCCCATGCACCTTCAAAAATAGGCTACATGTTAATAATAATCATGTGTCCTTACATGAGAATAAAAAAGCATGCGAGCTCACTAACAATAGATTACCTAATAATACAACTATAGTATAATCCTATTATTAGCTCCAAAACTCTGCATGGAACTCTATCTTATACTAGTCTCAAAATAGCATTTATGTATTCTTCAAGTCTTCGACAAATCGTGTTCTTCACTTCACATTAAAAATGATCCCCGATATGCAAAACGGCTAAGTCCTAACTTCAAACTATTCTAGGCAAACCCTATTTTACTATACTCTTGCGCAATATTGTGGCCCTGTGTCAGTGTTCCCAATCCTTCTGTGCTTTCATACTTAATTTGTATTTCATCAGCTCAACATTACCCTGCACTAATTTCATTTTTGTCCCTGACAATGGGCATCCAAACTTATCTCTCCAAGAATAAAGAATAATGAATAATGAATGAAAGAATAAGGAATTACTCCACATAAATAATGAGAAACTATCTAGCGCTTTTCTCTTCTACCGGTAGGATCAAATTTGGATATTCAATCTTAATATTTGCCTCCAATGCATTCCCATCACTTAGAGATTTATTTGTCTTATCTAGAATGTCTACAACTATGGCTTTCATTTCATCAAGATTCATGTTTTTGCCTTCATTTTGCAAGACCCTAAGGACATTAGCCATGCTCAAGAACATTCACTCCATTACATCCATCCTTTCCACTATGATTTTCCCAGTTTCTTTTATTCTTTCCTTGTGTGGGACTCAGGAAACTTCAAGCACATCGCACTTTACTTCTACCAATGCAAGTCTCTCTACACACCCAAGTTTTTCATTCTTTGCTACCTGAATAACTTCATCTTCTTCTGCCATAGTCCTTGTTTTTATTATCGCATCTGGTGCCACACACATAGTCAATGTCAGATCTACTTTCTTAAGCTCATCCTTCAAAATTTGCAAAATGGACTCATAACCTGTATTTTTTCTTAGAATTATGGTCTTGGCCCTTGTTTCCTCCTCTGCAACATCCTTTGGTATTGGCATACGCATGGTCCCTTCCTCCAATAGAAATTGCACTATTGTGTGTAAATAATGCAGAGAAGACTTAAATTCTGTTGCAACCTTATCCTACAAGTGTGGCCTCTTTTCTATGATCTCATCACTAATTTTCTCAGCCATCTTAAGGACTTTCTACACTTCTGCCTCAATTTTTTCCTTCTCATTTATACTGTGCTTTATCTCAATAATTTCATCCTTCTTATCATCCAACATCACTTGAATATTTATCTCTTTATCAATATTATGGCACGTAACTTCCACAGATACCTTAGTGAGGGCATTTCTCACATGCTCATCTAACATCACTATCGGCTTAACATTCATGTGGCACAAGTGTGGTTCCTTCTTCATCCTATGTGAAACACATGAATCTTCACATACATCAAAATCAGGATAATCCATGTGATTCTTCATGCTCCATGAAAGTTTTTTTTGTGTACGTGTTGTTTCCATGTCTACATCCATCAACTCCTAGCCATAAAGGTCCTTGGGTTCCAAATTACTTTGGAACCTTTCCCAAATAATATTGGTTGGATCATTAATGTATCTAACCACTGGTGTCTCATAAGTGGATTCCTCTTGTTCCTTACCTGAGTGCCTACCCTTATGAACATGTGTGCCTAAATCCGTCACTGGCCCTTTACCTGACTGTTCAGTAGCGGGTGCACTTGATGCCTTGCCCTTATCTTCACCTATCTCTAGACCAATATCTCCATTTTCTATGTTCTACTCTTTCACTTCCCCTTCATCTATCTTTACCTCCTCTTCTTGAGGTTCATCTGTATCCTTGATCATCTTTTTGGCTATATGCAACCATAATGTGTTCACATGTGACCATCTCTCCTAGTTATTAAGATTTTTCAAGAGGTGTGTTACTTCTTGGATAAATGGATATTTCTTCACCTTATCAATGTTCATTTTTCACCCTCCCTTAGTATAACCAAGTGCTTTGTTTTTCGTTATGATCCCTTCTTTGTCTGACAAGTTACTACTAACCTTTGTGCCTAAACTCCTCAATCATGTCAGGGTCCCAATCAGGGACAAGGTGATCCTCATCCATCTCCCAGAAAAGTATAAGAATTCCTCATGGACTCTGCTCATCAACCATTGGTATAAATTTTCTAGTTTTCCAAAATATGGAAGTTCATAAAGCTGTATAACTACCACCTTTCTCAACAGCTTCTCACCCGCATCATCATACATGGTCATATTGTCTACTATCCTCTTGTTTGTCTTCTCTACCAAAAATCTATCCAGTTCATCATTGTTATTTGTTTTCTTGTGGTTGTAGTCACTCACTTTACTCCGGTGAACATGCGAGTCCTAAATGTGACCCATATAAACCCCATCAGGGTACTATATCTCTGAGAAATGGATTTCTAAGGTGTCCTCCACTTTGATTTCAATTTTCTTCTTCTTATTTCCCCTTGCGGTTGCTCCAGGTGCCTTCTTTGGTGTCATAGTATCTATAAAGGAGTGATATTTTACCTTCTTCAAGCTCTGCAAGTCCAAACCTACGTGCCCTAGCTCAACTGTGTGTACCCTAGCTCAAATCCAAACCCTAACAGCTGATTTCTACTTCTTGTATGATTTAATGTCACTCAAACACCCTCTCTAATGGAGTGTCACATAGTCCCATGCATAAATATGAAAAATATGACTGGTTCACAGCTCTCCACACTTTGCAACTTGCTTTCTAGCTCAATCGAATTGAACTCACTCAAATGATCTTGAATGCAAAGGTAGAAATGATTTCACAACATGTCCTTATATAGTTGTTCAAAAAAAAATTCATTTATTGTTATCCACTTACCACCATACTTAGTATTGATTTGGCATTTCTTCAATTCTTCACGCAGCTTGTTTCCACGCCACAGTCATAATATTTTGGCGCGTCTTCTACTTTTTAGCCACATACCTACTTTCATGCACCCTCATGCACCAAAGTACTTCGCCACTATGCCTTTCACTAAGTAGTTTCCACTGTTGCAACCTACCTTGTGTTACACTGTGCATCCATTTATCCATACATGGTCTTTATCCATGAAATTTTTTTCTCTATCTTCACCTTTACTTCAAGCACCTATGCAATGTCTCTCTACTATGCATACCCATCTTCAAACAATATTAAAATTTGGTCCATGAATCCTGTATATAATCCACCCCACACAAATGGTATGCGTGGTCCTTTGTGCATGAAAACACTTAGATAGTAATCATCTTCTAGTGCGTAAGCACACTTATTACACAAAATGCTACACTAAATTAAGAAAACATAACAACGATGAAGGAAACACACATAAAGGAGAAGAATTAAGGAAACCTAATCTAAGTGGCAACATTTCCTTATTTCAAACACCAAGAACACTTATTTATAGTAGGGCTTCAGGATACTCTCGTTGAAGTAGCCGGGAAACTGTGTTTTGTCCAGTGCCTCTAACTGGAAAGCACTTGAATAAAGTATATAAGTTATAACGTACGGTCCCAACCAATGCACTTTAAGATTTCTAGGGTGGCACAAAAACTTTGAATCATATAGAAGTACCATTTTCCCAACCTCAAGCTTCTTATCCTTAATGTGCATGTTATGCCATACCTTTTGCCTAGACTTTTCTTTCTTTTGACCCCATCTTTCTATAGCGTGAATTTCATCTAGTTGCATCAGTTTGTCAATATGTTCTTTGAGTATTTTCTCATCCTTCAAACCTCCTACGCGTGCAATACACAGAGATGGTAACATGAATTCCATTGGTAGAACAACCTTTGCACTAAACACCAATTAAAAGGGTGTTGCCTTATTCAACCTTTTATAGGTTGTCCTATATGTCCTAAGTACAACATAGATGTTATCATCCCAGTATTTCCTTCCAACATCACAAATTTTAGTCAAGGTATGGCTCAATATCTTTTTAAAGGCCTCAGCAGTTTAATTTTCCTGAGGATGATAGGGTGTTGTTTGTGGTGTACAACCATAAATTCGGTCAATAGTATCCTGATGGTCTCATTAAGAAAATGAGTATCCCTATCACTTGTTAAACTTAAAGGGCACCCATACATGCTGATAATATTTTCCCACATGAACCTAAATACCATAGCTACTGTGTAATCCTTTGTAGGTGCAACTTCTACCCACCATGTAAGACAATTTGTACAGGTTATAATGTAGCGTGATCCAGTCCTACACGCAAGTGGGGAAATAGGACCCACAAAGTCAATTTCCCACTTCTCAAAAGTTTCTACGCTAGTGATAGGCCTCAAAGGCATTTCATCTCTATGCCCAAGATTTCTAAGGCACTGAATATGGTCACATGCCTTACAATGTTCTTTTCAATCCTTGTATAATGTTTACCACCATATACCATCTAATAGAATCTTACACGCGGCGGTATCCCCTGCATAGTGTCCACCGACAATGCCAATATGAACTTCCTCCATAATGGCTTCACACTTATGCTCAAGTACACACCGGCGTAAAAATTCTTCCCAACCTAGTTTGTATAAATCTCCACTGATCAACATGTAAGGTGTGGCGTGTATGGTAAGTTTTTTCTTCTCCAAATCCTTCATTCCCTCAGGTGCCACACTTGTGCATAAAAATACAGCAATATCCTCTAAGTCTGAAGGCATGCAGTTTAAATAGTTATGCATTTTTCATGATATCCTCTATATTATGTGCATCCTCTCCTAATTGAATCCTTGATAAGTGATCTGGACCAGAATTAATCTTTCCTTGATTAACCACCATAGTAAAGTTAAACTCCTAAAATAAAAAAATTCAATGGCATATGTGCCCCTGTAATAAGGGCTTGTTTGCCAAGTACTTCAATGTCATATGGTCTATATAAAATATGGAAGGTTTTTCTAGCAATTATTGTCGAAACTTATGAAGTGTATATATCATAGACAATGCCTCGCGCTCCGTAGTGGTGTAATTTTGTTATGTTGGAGTTAACTTCCTACTTACAAAGAAAATAGGATGATCAAAAACCCCTTCTCTAGGCTAGGATAATATTGTGCCAATGGCCATGTCAAAGGCATCCACATGAACATGAAAAGGCTTGTTCCATGAAGGAAATTACAAAATAGGAGCTATAGTAAGCCTTTACTTCAGTGTCTCAAACGTGCGTTGTTGCGCCTCACCCCAAAATAAGTTTCCTTTACCCTTCAATAATTCCTCTAAGGGTGCAATGATCTTGGCATATCCTTTGATAAACTTCATGTAGTATCTTGTATGCCCTTAGAATCCACACACCTTTATTTGGCTAGTAGGTTCCTCTAAGCGAAAAATAACATCAACCTTAGTAGGATCCAAAGCAAGCCTTCCTTACAGATGATATGTCCTAGAAAATTTCCAAAAGGTGTGGCAAATACACACTTCTTGATGTTAAAATAGATGCTAAAATACTGAAATCCCTCAAACATGAGCCTTAATTCATCACAATGATCCTTCACAAACTCATAGACTGTCTAATCATCCAAATATACCTACAATAACTTGTGAATAATTTCATGGAATGATTAGACAACTATATGCGAAAATATTGCAGACGCATTCTTTAATCCAAAGGGCATAATTGTGTATGAAAAAATTCCCCAATTAGTGGTGAAATTTGTCCTCTTTTGATCCTCTTTAGTTATCCTTACCTGATGATACCCGGAAAATCCATCAGTAAAGGAGTAGATCTCGTGCCCTGCAACACCTTCCAAGATTTCTTCAGTAAATGGTGTGGGAAAGGGATCAGTAAATTCAGATTCCACCATCTTTCTTTATACTAATAACCATATGGCTAACTCACTTTGACCCCTTGATGGGCTCAATGATTCCAGAAGTCATCATCGTATCAATTACTTCCTTTACCTTGATGCACAGGTTATGATTCATCCTGTAAGGCATCTTCCTAATGGGGCACGCAACTTCCTTTATCTTGATTCTCATTTCTCCCAACGATTCATGTACCCCTTTTAATTCATGATATCCCCTAGGGAACATGTTGTGGAATTCACGCAGTAGCTTAATAATCTTAGCAACTTATGAGTCAGACAAATAATCTCAAATGATGGGTTCCTTAGGATCAACATCCATTCCAATGTTGACCTTCTTATTTTTCATGGTCTTCTGGTAGGTGCGCATATTTTCATTTACATTGTCCAAGACCTCACGTGTACCTTCTTTGTGCTTAATATCCAAGTTCTCCACCTCTTGATCCTCAACTATATAGACCATCTTACCCTTTTCTCTTTCTTAGCAAGCACGCCCAAGCTATTCTACATCTGTCTCTTCCTCTTCAAAGTGTGCTTCCAGGTCTAACTCACTTAACAAATCATAAATGATGTCCTCAATATTTACACTATCTCCTATAGTTAAGTGCTTTATAACCTATAATACCTCATTCACCAAAGGTTTAGTGGAAAAATAGTCAAAGTTCTGAATCATACCTGTAGTAAGTTCTTGCCAATTTCTAGTCTCTCTATTCAACTCCGCATAGACATTCCATGTGTGAGAATAGCCACTTAAGGTGAAATAGAACTTGTGCACCCACAATGAAGGTGGTAAAGCTTAATGCCACTCTATCCAGAGTCTCTCACATTGTTGAATGTGGTGTTGAACATGATCATTACCATGAAATGCACAGATCTAAGTAGGCGCATTACTCTGAAGAAATATATCAGATAATTTAATTCTCACTTCCCACCATTCCAATATATTGTCTCTATGAATCATCCATCAGCGCATTGTTTTCCTGCGTAGAGTATAAACTGGTATGTTCCTTCTTTCCACCTAATCTATCCACTACACTTCCATAACAAGAAAGAATACCTCAAGATTCTCTTTACCATTGTACCTTGGTACCTGACTACTTCCCAAACACTTGATACTATTTACTATCATAGAATATGGGAAACCAAGCACAAGGGCTAGTTTTCCAGGTAGGATCAGATGAACACCCATGGCTCTCAATCTTTCTTTAGATGCACCTTCATCCAAAATTGAAGATGGTTACATGTCATGTTTTCCTAAATGGGGGAGTTACATATGATATAGCTCCATGTCCTCTTTGTGAGCTCCAAATCCTTCATGAGACATCTCCCTCTGTAACACCATTCTTTCCTGTGAACGCTCATTGCTTCTCTAAGTCCCTCTCACGTGCTTTATTAAACTTAATCCACATTTCTTCTATTTCTCTCTCTATCACTAGATCCATCATCCTTCACCACCCCTGTTATCCAAAATGAGCCCCTTGCTCATTTTGGGCTAACTCCCTTCATTTCATTCCTCCCTTGTGCCTCAGTCATAATTTTTTACTTTGTAGGCACTCAAAACCTTCTGGAAATAGCACCATTGGATAGAGATTTTCCTCAGCTTTCCAGAAAGGTAAATTTTTCTTCCTAACTCCATGTATTTTTGAAGTTATGGCTTGGTGGAGTTTTTGTGGGAAATTTTCCCTAGAAAAGCCTGAGCCAATAAGATGAGGCCACATATCCTTGGAAGGGCGGAGGTAGAGGTAAAGGTAAACTTGAAATTTTTACCAACTGTTAGAAGGGTTCAGAAAGGAATTTTTTGGCCCGATTGCCCGCCAGCGAATGAGATGCAGACACGTGTCCAAGTGGGGAGAAGTTGGGAAAATTTCCCAAGGGTTGGCATAAGTAAATTTTTTGCCCGAAGGCCCGCAGCCAATAAGATGGCACCGCGTGTCACCAAAGGGTGGGGGTTAGAGGTGTGAAAGTATTTTTTCCTTTTCACCCAAGTGAGGAAAATATTGAAAAGAAATTATGCCCCCCATAAGCTCGAACCAATTGAATCATGCCACGTGTCCTAGCAGGCATCAGAGCAACGGGGGGAAATTGGGAAATTCTCCCAAAGAAAAATCAAAGGAAATTTTAAAAGGGAATCCCCACCTCCCAAGGCCCGAGCCATTTAGATCATGACACGTGTCCACTTGGAAGAAAGAAACATAAGGCAGGCCCGTAGTAAAAAATGAAAGGAAAAGCCCACGTCCAATAGCATCACGCCACGTGTCCAACTCAGGGAGGTGATCGAAGGTGATGGAAAAGATAGAGAAAATTCCCATAGCAAATCAAATCATGCCATGTGTCACCAAAGCAGTGGGGCGTGGATATTTTTGAGGAAATTTTCCAAAATGCAAAAAGTGGGAAAATTTCAAATTTTCGGCCCGCCAACCCATTTTGGCCTTGTTTTGCCCTAAATTTTCAAAGGGGCATAACTTTCGATCCAGAGCTCAGTTTTTTGTGTTCTTTATATCAATGGAAAGCTGGTGAAATTATCTACATGATTCCAAGCTCAATTTTGTGTTTTGGTGGATTTTGGAGAGAGAAAATTGGAAAACACCTCTGGCACGTGGAAATGAACAAAACTGACATTTCAACCACCATTTTTAATGCAGTATGGCTCGCATTCTCTCCCAACATGGTCAAAAAATGTTGGGAAGTGGATTTGTAAGGGAACCCATGCTATTTATTATGAATTTGGTTAGTGGTTGAAATCTTTCTCATGTTTTCCCATGTTTCTCTCTCTTGAGCTCGAATGGGCATTGTAAAAAGCCAGAATGGGCTCATTTTAAAATAGTTGGACATTCTTTTAGCTATGCAACTTCCCTTTTCTTCCTAATCAGGTAGATTTGTGGAGTTTTTTACCTTTCCATGTAAATACTACACTTCTTTTTGCCTCTTGGTCATTGTAATGCACTGTATTGGACCTGGAATGATAATATATGCTCTGTGATTAAATTTTCTCAATCCTTTCATATGTTTATCATTGTTTCCTGATATTTCATTATACTTTGGAAATTTGTGCATGTTTTATGCTGTATTTTCTTGTGGATTGTGTATGTTTTGCAGTAGCAAGTGTCTACTACTCCTTTGGTGCATCACCTTATTTAGATCAGGTTTATTTTTTGCATTTTCTCAACCCTGTCTCCTTGGCAAAGTTTGATTAAGTTATAGGTAAACCCTCTGTAGAATGTCATGCACACTTGAACAGAGGAGTTGAGGAACCAACCTCTAATCTGGAGATTCTTTTCCCACTTTTTACAAGTCCCACACTTGGGGAAAAGATTCAATGTTGTGCAATCACACTGGATGCTAAAATGTCAAACTAGAAATCTGATAGAACATCCAGAGGGTGCTGTTGATTTGCACTAACAGTTTTGGCATGCTCGGTGGGACCTTAGAGGTCTTCATCTTCATTGCAAAAAAAATTATGTGCATTTGTTGCAAGTTTCTTGCTGAAAGAGCCCTGAATTGCACATCTAATGACTCCAAGGAAGAAGAATCAGCTGGTTTTAGCAGTACAGACCTGAAAAATCATGAGAAGAATCACCACAAGGTCAAGAGTTGGAGAAGAAGAAGTATTGTTTGAGTATCTACAATTATCTCCAAGAAGAAGACAAAGAGGGAGGAGAATTCAAAGGTCTCAATCTCCACCAAACAGGACTCTATCAACTCCTCCACCTGGTAGACCTTTCATCCAATCAACAAGGGTTCTAAGGCCAATCAGAATGACACAACACAACCCATATGTCAATTTCACTGGCAGCAGCCCACTTGCTCTCAATTCACAAAATCCAATCCTTGTTGCAACACTGAAGAAAATTCCATACTTTATTGGAGAGAATCAGACCAGTCATGGTGATCATGTCAAGGATATTTCTAATATTTGTGCAATCCATGAGATAGATGAGATGCAAGTTGTTGTCAAACTACTGACATCTTCATTCAAAGGGAAATCTTTGCAATGGTTTAGGAGCCTTGCTTTAGGATCTATCCAAAATTGGAACCAACTTTTTATAGCCCTCCATGAGCAGTTTGGAGAAAAGGGAGATAACTTGTCCCTTTTGGAACAATTGACAACTATCAAGAGAGCTCCCAATGAGTAGCTAACTAACTTCAACTTCAGATTTCAAAGGACTTGGGAGAGAATTCCAATGGCAGTAAGGCCAACAGCAGAAGGTTCTTTTCTATATTACCTTAAAGCTTTAAATTCTGATATTTCTATGTTGATTCAATCCATGGGAGGCACAACTATCCCTGCTGCTTATAGCATTGCCATTAGAGCTGAAAATTGTCTGATTCAAGCTAGTAAGCTAGCTCCTAGGCCTCCAATGCCATTGTATCCAAATTTAGAGAGTCCAAGTACTAATCAAGTGCCTATTTTAGCTTCTATTCCCACTCCTAGAAATCAGAATTCAAGTGAAAGCTTCTACTTCATCTTGTAGTGCCTCAAATGAACTTCAAGAAGTCATGAAGCAATTGCAAAATTTAGGTAATGAGATGGTTACACTCAAGAGGAAGCAAGCCCAAAGTTTTAGACCTTCTTATCAGCCTCAAGCTCAGCCTAATAGGTAGCCATACCAGCCTCAAAGACCACCCAATCTAGCTGTAAATCAAAATCAAGCAAGGCCTCCTGCCAACAGACCATTTCAGCCCTATAATCCCAATGCTACATCTTCCTCTAAAGCACTAGTGCCAGTACAAAACAACATAGCTCAAGAGTATGATTGGTGTTTCCCATGCAATGAACCTCACAACCAATCTATGTGCTTCAATGGTGCTCTAAATCAAGCCTTGATGGTAACAACAACTGGTGTGGAGGGTGAAGGGAGTCAAGGAAATAACCAACAACAAGAAACATCCCAACAACAATCAGCTCCAAATGATACCACACTTGTAAACTGGCAGGTAGAAGACTTTTGTGGTAGAATCAAACAATCTCTCAAAGTGTTGTAGCTAACACAAGGTCAAAAAGGATAAATTTGGGTGAAGGACAGCCATTGGCTCCAAGTAATCCACAACCTTCTACCACTCCACAAACTGTTGGCAAACAAAATGTAGTTCCAAACATGCAAGGACCACCCAAACCAGCTCCTAAACCAACTCAGATGCTAGCTCTTACTGCCCATGTGTAAGGAATGAATGTGCAGGCTAGAGGACAGTAGAGGGATGCTTCATCCCCATTCAACATCATTGATCAGATGAAGAAGACAAATGTAAACATATCAATGTGGGAATCACTATCCATCCTAGGCCAAAGAGATTTGCTACAAGCTGCCATGAAGGACTGTCAACTTCAAATCAATAGGTCCAAATGCAAGAGAAGGTACTCACAAATGCTGCCCATCCTGAGGGGAATCATGGAGGATAGCAAGGTAAAATTTTGAAGCCCCCTCCATTCTATGTTTCATTAATCATTGGAAACCAATTAGTACACAACTGCATGATTGATTCTGGAGCAAGTAGTTCAGTAATGCCCAAGCAAATAGCTAATCAATTGGGGCTTCAATATGAAGTCATATCCAAAGGGGTAGTGCAATTAGATGGGACAGTGGTGACAACAGTGGGAGTGATTAAAAACTTGAGCCTTACCTTGCATGCATGCCCCAACGTTGTTGTTTTGCAAGATATCTCAGTGATAGATCTTCCACCACTCTTTGCCCTATGTTTGTCAAGGGATTTCACAGCTAAGATTGGAGGTTACTTATCTGCTGATTAGTCACACATTTTTTTTAGAACAAGATATGGAACTAAGGCCACAATCAGATCTGAGCCTATTGTAAACTTTCACATTGAACCTCACACTCCAAGCCAAATCAATACCAACTATTCAGCGTTTGATCAAGAAGATTATCCAAGCACTGATGAAGCTGACACCAAGGTTGGAAGCATCCCAGATTTGACTCTTGATGAATGGGCAAGCAAAGTGCATGATTTTGATCCTTATCAAGAAATAGAAGAATTTGAGCTAGGAATCTATTGCATACATGAAGAAAATCAGCCTATTCCTAGCATCACCAAGCCAGACCACAAGGATGAGAACGAGGTATAGCAGTTGTTCTTTAATGGATCAAGAAGTAGACAAGGTGTAGGAGGGGGAGCTATGCTTGTTTCACCTCAAGGAGTTAAGTATTATTCAACTTTTAGATTTCAGTTTGCATGTTCTAATAACACTGCTGAATATGAAGCTTTGATACAAGGATTGCATTGGTCAATCAAGAGAGGAATAAAGAACTTGCAAGTTTTTGGTGACAGTGAGTTGATTGCCAACCAAGTTAGAGGACAACATGCTACCAAGAATGATCTGCTCAAGTGCTACAAAAACAGGGTGTAGGACCTCATTGAAGATTTTGGGGGTTTTAGTATCAAATCCATCCCTAGAAAAGAGAACCAAGCTGCTGACAGGCTTGCAGCTGTTGGAGCAGCCTTTGATGTTGTTGAAAGCATCAAGAAAGACAAAGTACAACCAAGAATTCATGTGATTGTAAGGCCTTTAGTGCTAGATAATAATGTAAGTTGGAAAGTGTTTGAAAATGATCAACAAATCATCCATTTCTTGCAAGAAGAGGTTGAGTTCTCAGTTAAAAATCAGGAAAAGTTAGAACAGTAGTATGGTGATCAAGTGGTACAACTGAGAACCAACAAACTACCAAAGGGACTTGTCACTTTGGAGTCCATTTTCAATCCTAATGATCAGTTTAGGAAAGAGAAAGCAAACATCCAAGTCAAGGGAGAAGATTCAGTGCCCATCTTGGTGGAAGAAGGAAAATCACTCCAAATTGGTAAAGTGACAACTGAGCAAGAAAGGTATGAGTTCATACAGCTTTGTCAAGAATTCCTTGATGTGTTTGCTTGGAGCTATGAAAATTTGAAAGGTTTCAATCCCAAGTTAGCTCAACACACTATTGAATTGGACCCAAGTGCTAAACCCATTAGGCAAAAACAAAGGCCAGTCAATCCACACATGGAGCCTCTCATGAGAAAAGAATTGAATAAGTTGATAGAGTCAGGTATCATATTCCCTATCAATCATTCTAGTTGGGTAGCCAACTTGGTTCCAGTTAGAAAGAAGAGTGGATAAATCAGATTGTGTGTTGACTTCAGAGATTTGAATAGAGCATCTCTCAAGGATCATTACCCACTTCCTTCTATGGAGCAGATTTTACAAGTTGTTGCTGGCTCTGAAAGGTTTTCATTGCTTGATGGCTATTCAGGGTACAATCAGATTATGGTGAAGGAAGAGGATCAGTTCAAGATAGCCTTCACAACCAAATGGGGGACTTATGCATATAGAAAAATGTCATTTGGGTTGTCCAATGCTGGAGCTACATTCCAAAGGGCAATGGACATGGCGTTCAAGGATTTGATTAACAACATGATGCTGATATATCTTGATGATATCACTATTTTTTCAAAAAATGCAACAGACCATCTCTTTCATTTAAGACAAGTATTCCAAAGGTGCAGAAGATTTGGGGTATCTTTGAATCCCAAAAAGTGTATTTTTCTAGCTCATGAAGGAAAGATCCTTGGCCACATTGTCTCCAAAGAAGGATTAGCAATTGATCCAGAAAGAGTTGAAGCCATAAGAGCACTACCATTTCCAAGTCATAAGAAATCCCTTCAAAGTTTCTTGGTAAGGATAAATTTTGTCAAGGGTTTGTCCCAAATTTTGCAGCCCTAGTCAATCCTATCACCAAGATGTTAAAGAAAAGCATAGCTTTCAAATGGATAGCAGAAGGCAAGGCAAGTTTTGAAGAAATCAAAGAGGCCATCTCACAAGCTCCAACTCTCATTAACCCAGGTTTCTTCAAGGATTTCATCCTCTATGCATTTGGAGGTGATGATACTATTTCTACAATTTTGGTACAGTAGAACAAAGATAATGATGAGAAGCCAATTGCTTTCTTTAGCCAAAGCCTGAAGGACTATGAGGTGATATATTATTTCATTCAGAAGCATGTTCTAGTAGTGATTAGGAGCTTGAAGAAATTTAAGCATCTAGATTCAAACAACAAGGTTCAACTGTCAGTTCCTCATGTGAGAGTTAAAGACTTCCTCCTCAATAAAGACCTGAATGAGAAGAGAGCAGGGTGGATTACTCATGTCATGGAGTATGACATTGAGATCAAAGTCACCAAGTTGGTTAGAGGAAAAGGATTGTGTGAGCAGCTGGTCTTGAACAAAAAAAAGGAAGCATGAAATGAGAAAGAGGTTGTTTTGGTGTTGCAAGACAACCATGAGTAAGGAAGCACTCAAGAATAAAATGATAATGTCCTCACTCCTTGCTAGACCCAAGACATAATGCACTTCCTACAAATAGGCCTATGCCCTCCAGAGATGAATAAAACCAAAAGGAGACACTTCAAAGTGCAGTCTATCCCATATGCTCTTGTTAGTGGTGTTTTATTCAAAAGGGATGTGAATGGAGTGTTGTTGAGATGCATTGGTACAAATCAGATTTACAAAGTGTTAGAAGAGTTCCATGGAGGATCAGTTGGTGGTAATTTTGCACCAAGAGTGATGGCTCTCAAGATCATGAGGGATGGCTATTATTGGCCCAAGATTTTTAGTTATTGTTATGCATGGATCAAGAGGTGCAAGAATTGTGCATTCTTCACAGGTAAGGAGAGACTAGCCGCCCTTCCATTGCATCCAATTTCAGTTGACCAGCCATTCATGCAATGGGGTTTGGACTTCATTGGATTCATTAACCCAAATTCAAGCCAAGGACACAAGTGGATTCTAACAGCAATAGATTATTTCACCAAGTGGACTAAGGCAGTAGCACTCAAGGAAGTAAATGACTCCAACATCCTAGACTTCTACGAAGGGATAGCAACCAGATTTGGAATACCTACTACAATAATATCAGATAATGCATTGGCATTCATTGGGTCCAAGGTAACTTAATGGGCTGTCAAGAATGGGATCTACCTAAGCACTTCATCAAATTATTATCCTCAGGGTAATGGCCAAGATGAGTCTACAAACACGAACTTGTTAAGGATCATCAAGAGGACTCTTGATGAAAATCATAGGTCTTGGCATACTAAATTGAAATCAGCCTTGTGGGCTGATAGGATAAGCCCCAAGAGATCTATAGGTAATTATCCATTCAAGCTTGTTTATGGAAGAGAGGCAATTTTACCCATGTCACTTGAGTTGCCGACATTAGAACTCATGAAGGAGTTGTTGGAGTTTGGGCCCATGGAGGTTAGGTATGCAGAATTGATGGAGCTCCAAGAAATAAGAAATAAGGCATCCCAAGCAATGGAGAAAGATCAAGCTTTGATCAAGAAGACCTTTGATAGAAAGGCCAAGGATAGATCTTTCCAAGTTGGAGATCTAGTGTTAAAATGGGATGCAGATAGAGAAAAACTGGGGAGGCATTCAAAATTTGATGCCATTTGGAGTGGCCCCTACATGGTCACAAAGTGTAAGGACAACAATGCCTTCCAATTGTCTACATTAGATGGTGAAGAATTGTAGATTCCAGTCAATGGAATCCATCTGAAGCATTGCTACTGAAAGAAATTCTCCACCTTGTACATAATAGCTTAGGTTTTCATTCCTCCAAGTGCTTATGCACATTGTTTTTCTGTAGTTTAGTTTTTCTTTCCCTAAGTGCTTTGGCACAAGCTCACTATTCTAGGGATGTATTTTATAGGCCTTGATCCAATCAGATAGTGTTCTACCCTCCATCTTCCTCCTTGCATTGTTCTAATCAGTTGGGGTACCAAGCAGAGATTTTATGACTCCATGCCCAATGGATTACTTTAGGAAACTGGTAACTTCATCCACTGGGTAGATGACCCCTCTAAGTCACCAAAATTGTTATACAAAATGAGCCCCTTGCTCATTTTGGGCTAACTCCCTTCATTTCATTCCTCCCTTGTGCCTCAGTCAGAATTTTTTACTTTTCAAGCACTCAAAACCTTATAGACATAGAACCATTGGATAGAGCTTTTTCTCATCTTTCCAAAAAGGTAAAGTTTTCTTCCTAACTCCATGTATTTTTGAAGTTATGGCTCGGCCGAGTTTTTGTGGGAAATTTTCCCTAGAAAATCCCGAGCCAATAAAATGAGGCCACGTGTCCTTGGATGGGCAGAGGCAGAGGTAAACTTGAAATTTTTACCAAGTGTTGGCAAGGTTCAGAAAGGAATTTTTTGGCCCGATGGCCCACCGGCGAATGAGATGTGGACACGTGTCCAAGTGGGGAGAAGTTGGGAAAGTTTCCCAAGGGTTGGCATAAGTAAATTTTCACCCCAAGGCCCGCAGCCAATAAGATGGTGCCACATGTCACCAAAGGGCGAGGGTCAGAGGTGTGAAAGGATTTTTCCTTTTCACCCAAGTGAGGAAAATATTGAAAAGAAATTCTGCCCCCCATAAGCTCGAACCAATTGAATCATGCCACGTGTCCCAGCAGGCATAAGAGCAGCGGGGGGAAATTGAGAAATTCTCCCAAAGCAAAATCAAAGGATATTTTAAAAGGGAATCCCCACCTCCCAAGGCCTGAGCCAGTCAGATCATGACACGTGTCCATGTGGAAGCAAGAAACATAAGGCGGGCCCACAGTAAAAAATGAAAGGAAAAGCCCATGTCCAATAGCATCACGCCACGTGTCCAACTCAGGGAGGTGATCGAAGGTGACGGAAAAGATAGAGAAAATGCCCATGACGAATCAAATCATGCCATGTGTCACCAGAGTAGCAGGGCATGGATATTTTTGAGGAAATTTTCCAAAATGCAAAAAGTGAGAAAATTTCAAATTTTTAGCCCACCAACCCATTTTGGCCCTGTTTTGCCCTAAATTTTCAGAGGGGCATAACTTTCAATCCAGAGCTCGGTTTTTCGTGTTCTTTATATCAAAGGAAATTTCGTAAAATTATCTACATGATTCTAGGCTCAATTTTTTGTTTTGGTGGATTTTGGAGAGAGAAAATTGGAAAACGCCTCTGGCACGTGGAAATGAACAAAACTGACATTTCAACCACCATTTTTAATGCAGTATGGCTCGCATTCTCTCCCAGCATGGTCAAAAAATGTTGGGAAGTGGATTTGTAAGGGAACCCATGTTGTTTATTATGAATTTGGTTGGTGGTTGAAAGCTTTCTCATGTTTTCCCACATTTCTCTCTCTTGAGCTCGAATGGGCATTGTAAAAAGCCAGAATGGGCTCATTTTAAAACAGTTGGACATTCTTTTAGCTCTGAAACTTCCCTTTTCTTCCTAATTAGGAAGATTTGTGTAGTTTTTTACCTTTCCATGTAAATACTGCACTTCTTTTTCCTCTTGGTCATTGTAATGCACTGTATTGGACCTGGAATGATAATATATGCTCTGTGATTAAATTTTCTCAATCCTTTCATATGTTTATCATTGTTTCCTGATCTTTCATTATAATTTGGAAATTTGTGCATGTTTTATGCTGTATTTTCTTGTGGATTGTGATGTTTTGCAATAGCAAGTTTCTACTGCTCCTTTGGTGCATCACCTTATTTAGATCAGGTTTATTTTTTGCATTTTCTTAACCCTGTCTCCTTGGAAAAGTTTGATTAAGTTATAGGTAAACCCTCTGCAGAATGTCATGCACACTTGAACAGAGGAGTTGAGGAACCAACCTCTAATCTGGAGATTCTTTTCCCAATTTTTACAAGTCCCACACTTGTGGAAAAGATTCAATGTTGTGTAATCACACTGGATGCTAAAATGTCAAACTAGAAATCTGATAGAACATCCAGAGGGTGCTTCTGATTTGCACTAACAACACCCACTCCTTCCCTCATGTGTGGTGGGGTTTAGCTAGCCATAGGTTTCTCTTCCAAATCCAGGGTCACAATCAAGATCTTAATTTCCAGAGGAATACCGTGCAAATATGATCCTCTAGGTTTTCACATAAACTGGAACTCAACAACCTCTGGACAAGAGTAAGTAGAAACTCTATACTCCAAAATATAGCTATTCTAAATAATGTGAAACCAATGATCCACAGTGTGCGTCCATGTCATATCTACATCATACAAGGCCTATAATTTTTCCTGCATCCAAACAAGCGTACGAAACCTCCAATTCCTCTTAGGCACATAAGTAACCAGCCACTCATATAGCTATATAGGAAAGATGGTGAAGAAATTCTCATATAGCTCATCATACAGATTATATTCAACTCATGTGTGTGCATTAAATTCAAGTCCAGTGCTAAATCTGTGAGCATACTCTTCATCTAAATTGTCTAACCACTCTTTAATACTGGCCAAGGTTAACCAGTATGTCTTCATCATGTAACATCCTATCAAACAACTAAAAAGATGTCCTGGCGATGAAACCAATGATGTATCATATATTTTATCACCAATAGCCCAAGGCACATTGGCACAACACTCATCCTGAACTAAGCACTCACCCAAAGCACGCAATGGTACCAGGTCCCTCTTTTATGACACCTTTTTCAAGGATTTGGCATGACTGAACATATATCTTAGATCCATAACACAAAATCAATTATATTGTAGTGCTTACACCAGCTCTATCTCTCAACCATGTAGATAATACTCAAACAATTACTATAATAATATTTATCATACAAGATCCATGCTCAGTTATATCTAACACCAATATCCATCCAATAAGATCCATTATATTAAATACTAAAAAACACAAAATCTTCATACATCATACAATCTCCATGGTCATGTGTGCTCATAAATTCTTAGCATAACACTATAATAACATTGGACTCTTAAACCATGCAAATCAATACATATTTATAGGGGTGGGGACTTTCCCTTCACCACCTATGCACCTTCAAAAATAGGCTACATGTTAATAATAATCATGTGTCCTTACATGAGAATACAAAAGCATGCAAGCTTGCTAATAATATATTACCTAATAATACAATTGTATTATAATCCTATAATTAGCTCCAAAACTCTACATGGCGCTTAATCTTCTACTGGTCCCAAAATATCCTTTTTTTATTCTTCAAGTCTTTGACAAAACATTCTCTTCACTTCACATCCAAAATTATCCCCGATCTGCAAAACGGCTAAGCCCTGACTTCAAATGATTATGGGCTTGCCATGTTTTGATATACTCTTATGTGCTCCTATGTGCCCTGTGTCTATGTTCCCAATCCTTATGTGCTTTTATAGTTTAGTTTTATTTCATCATCTCAATAGTGGGACACAACCAAAAATTTAAAACTAGAATATAAAAAAGTGTGAAAACAAGGTGCTTATAAAAACCAATTTTTATGATAGAACTTTAATATAACCTCCTTTGTTTACAAACAACAATTAGCAAGTTTTATAGAACATTTTGGATTTAAAGAGATAAAATCTATCGGGTAATCAGTGCAATATTTTATGAATATTGCAACATACAAGAATGTTATGAATAGGTGGATGCAAGCTCTTATCTCTCCAAATAGATGTTTCTTTCAATATATCCTAATTCTGATCAACCAAATCTATATGGGGACAGAAGTGTTATGGGGATCCCTTAGAATACTAAAATAGACTCACTAATTCATTACTAACCTGATTAGATGAGTGAATCACCATGCCCAATGCATAGGATTTTTGAAAATGTGGAAAGGTGATGTGGGAATGGTTTGAATGGTTTCCTTATTACTCCTCAAAGATTTATAGGGAAAATGCTACAAACTTCATTGTTACAATTATATTAGGTGATACTTGCAGAAACCCTAATCATGAAAACATTACCTGTAAGTGAGGGATAGAGGTGAGGTAGATATTGAACGTTGTTTTATACTAAGTCTCAAGTACAATGTAATGTGTTGGTGTGTGGTGGTGAAATCCATATCACTGGTGTAGTTTAAGTGGTAATGAAATTCACATCCACTATGTGTAAACAAAAGTATATGATATATTTACAAATAAAGTCTCTCCAACTTGAAAACCATAAATGAAAAAAAATGGAAAGCTTTAAAGAAAAAGCGTATCTTTGAATTTTTTAGAAATTTTTGTGAGAAATTTTCAATTTTCTTTGGCTAGGGAAATTTGCATGCACACAAGTTAGAAGTTTTATTGTTGATTGGGAAAGATGAAGATCCTCTTAAGTAAAGTAGTCTTGTATAAGAAATATTAGTATTTTTTACTGTAAAATCAAATTATTAGATACAATAAAAAACAACTTCCACTAGAATGTAAACAATGGAAAAACAAAGTAATGGAAAAAATGAGTAAATAATTCAAACCATATCCTTTTTTCATGTTTCCTTGCAACCTCAGATGGTATATCTGAAGAGTGGAGTGAAGTACCAAACTTGTTGAATCTAATTGATGTAGTTGTACATGGATACTCCAATGTGACTCTAAATGGAATAAACTTCATGCTATGAATAAGTGGATAAGTGATGAAGTTTATTAATCAAATGAGAAGCCTAAAAACTTATGAATTCAAGCGGTAACTAGATAAAGTAATGTTACAAATTCTTTAAGCTTCCAAGAAATATTTTTGAGGATATAAGCCTCTTATTTATATCTGAAGGAGAGGACTTGGATTAAGGATCAAGATTTGACTGAGTTGTAGGTGAATGATTGTATCTTCCTGATTTAGCATGTTGATTTGGTATGTGTAGTTGATTGGGTGTGAATAATAATTTAAGATGCTTTATTTCAAATTGGTGATCCCTTGACTTTATTCCAAAGTTGGTTGTACGTGAATATTTAGCTTCCTCTTTTGTAGGATTCTAGAACTTGAGTGAGTGGGCTAGTGAAGTGGAGATGAGCGAAAGCTGAGTGGATATTTAATTTTTTTTTTAAATAGCTAATTAAATTAACTAAGTGTAATTTTATGTTTTATAGATGACACAATTAATTAAATTAATAGTAGTGATATTTGGATGAATATTGATTTAAATAGTAATTTGCAAAGGGTAATATGTAATTTTAGGGTGTCTACACTAGTAATGATGTTTACTATTTAAATTAACATTTTGAGAAGTTAAATTATTTTAGTTAAATAATTCATTACATGAGGGAGATTGTTCAAATAATATACAATGAAGGACTCAAATATGTTGTCAATGTTGGTGTTATAAAAATAGGTTTCGTGGATGAGGAAAAGAGTGGCTCGATAACAAGACTACTTGAAATTGAATATGCACGTGTTTAAAAGAGAATATTAATAGAGGTAGATCATAAAAAGACTCTTCGGATTGAAAAATAAAAACCAAGAAAGAAAAAAGATGAATCCAAGGCCAAGTATGAATCATTGTATGCATAATGGTGATAGAATTTATCCAATGTTTCCCAAACTCGATGTCAAGAATTCAATACGCTTGAAATAATTACTATGACTGAAAATTGAATACTAATGATTGAAAGATGTATTTTTCATAACAATCTTGTTTGAAAGTAACTCCTATGTAAAAATAATGATAGTATGTAAAAATCCTAAAAAAATACAACCTAATTTTTTTTAAAGCTTCTAAGAATAATATAAAATACATTATAGTTCAAGATAAAATCATGTGGTCCCTTATCCCATTAAGTAATGATTGTGAATTTCTTGTTCACATTTCCTGTATAAGAGATTATAATTCATTGATAGATAAAAAAAGTAGGAATCAATACCACATACATATCTCTTAACCAATTTGGAAGCCTAATAAATTTTTAAGTCGCTTAACATAGATATCTACCTTTGTATTAAGCAAATAAAGAGAAAAACAACATACCAAACTACTAATATAATCTAGGGATGCACCATTTCTGTAAACCCTAATTGATCAATATTTTATGTAATTAAGAACTCCAACATCACATCACTCATTTACAAGCTCGAAGTTGTAATCATCCTCGATGGAGGTTAATCAACTTGCTAGTTAGTGTCATGTGAATTATGAAAGAAAAATAAATTAGATATAGTTATAATTCCTTCATCCTAATAGTGTTCCTGTTGTAAATTTATCCATCTGTAATAGATATGAAATGACAACTTGAGAAAAGAGTACAAAGTGGGAACTATAATATCAAATAACTTCCTTAAAGAAGAAACCACCTACAATACAATCAATACATAAGTTCACTAACATTCTTAATCACATAAAGTGAATTCACCACTTTGTAAGTGAATGTACCTTATCATCCTGAATTTTTTGGTCATCCTTAGGGTATACAAAGGGAATATATATAAAAAAAATATTATATTGATTCATAACAAAATGCAAGAATCTCAATAGAAAATTCAGAATGTATATGACCAATCCCTAAACAACACTATTTTGTAACTTGGGAAACAAAGGTCAACAACAACTCTGATCTAATTAAGAGTAAATTTCTCATTTAAAATACAATTTCCATGGATTATTTTAACAATTTACATGGATTTCTCATTTAGAACCCTATAGCTCTAAGAAATTTTTATCACTGAAATGAACTCACAACCACATCATTTTTATGAAAAATAACATGAAATCACCCTTGAACAAAATACTACACTACACCATCCAACCATGATCACTTCTAGGAAATTATTCAACATGAAAAGGACTACAAGAGTTTCCATTCACCTAGTTCATTCCATACTTCTTAAGTAACTTAATGAGCAGATAAAACAAGTGATAAAATATCCTATCAAAGACTAAGGAATTAAATATTTCATATAGTTAATGCTTATATAGTATAAGATGCAATTCACAATAGAATTGTTAAATTCAACATTTCAAATAAAAGGGAAACATATAAGAACCAATCTGACTTAAAGATGACATCAAATTTGAATTCACCAAAAAAACACAACATAAAAAAAATATATATCTTAAAAAATAACATATATGTGGCTAAAAACAAATTCATTATAACTTTTTCTATTTTGGGTTGACTTTCATTGAGATATCATGCTTCTACTCCACCATATTCTACTACTCTATTGTGTGCTCCACTTCCATCATTGTATTTTGTTTTGATTGTTCTTAGTTAACTTGAAGTGTAATTGAATGTGTAGAGGTTTCTCCAACTACTCCAAATATATCATGATTCTTGGATTTCATAGTTGAACCAAAATTTTTTGAACCATGTGAATGTGTTTGAGCAATTAGGGACTGAAGCCCCAATTCCATATTTTCTTAATGTGACATGTTTATTAAATAGGAAGTATGGGTATTTGGTGCAATGCCAAATGTGGATTAAATAATGTTCTTGTTTTCTTTTGACCAATTAATTTCTTCCCTTAAATTCACCATTCCTTTTTCTTGTAATTCTATAATATTACTCAACTTTTAAACTGACAGATGAAGCTTCTTAATCACTTCCTTATACGATTTAACACTAATAGCATCTCAGTTTAACAAAGTAGTTTTACCTTGAAACTTGGCCTTCAAATCATTATTATTTAAATTCACTTCATCATGGGTTTTGAGTATTGTCTTAACTCAATGTGCATTTCTCTCATAGATGGATCTACACCTTTTATTTCAAAGATGGAAAAACTCATCATAGTCACACTATAGTTGTATATTGTCATTTTGTCCAATAGTCCCCAATAATGGATATTTTAACCATTCATGATGGTCCAATGTATTCCACCATTTTTCATGTTGGTTCATCATATAACTTTTTCCATTTTTGTCCCTAGTGTATTCAATTATCTGTAATCCTTCTTTTTATTTTATATTTAGACTATGCAAATGTTTGTATTCTTCGTTGAGTCATATTTTGTTAAAGGAAGTGGCTCAATTTTTTATTACAACCATGCATTTAAGATTTTTATCCTCTTTATAATTTGAATAATCTATATATTATTTTTTATCCCCAACTCTATGACATACTTTTATCTTATGATTATTTCTTTTCTAGTTATTTCCCTCTTATTAGTTATGGCTACATAATTCCATTGCTTTGTTTGTTTTGGGTCTCTAAACTCAACTCCTCCCACTTCTATAGATCTATTTAAGAGGAATGTTTTAATAATTTACAAATTTTCAATTACCATAGGATTGTCCTCTTCAAATGTGAATGTCTGGATAAAGTTTTCTTGAACTTGTCTCCAAGTGTGTGTTTCTATTCTCTATTCCTAATGAAAGAAAAGATATAGACCCACAATTTTGGATCAATTTGTTATTTCTTTCATGCATAAATGCATCCATGAATGTGTATCCCTGGGAACTAGTTTTCACAATATCTTAGCCATGCTTTGGTCAATCTATATGTAACACAAATCTTGTATGTATCATGCTTATTAATTCATTCCATCCAAGGTTCTTTCTTTTATGCATTTCCCAAAAAAAATGTGTTATTCCTTTTATTGTATAATTTTTTATGCTAACTCGCATATCCTCATGGGACATATGTTCTTGAAATTTACTCAAGAACATGTCCAATTTAGAACTACAAAATTATTGTGTAATTTATTTTTCTTCTGTGTGAATCATCCTTGTCAATATAATTTCATGCTCTCTTCACATCCAATGGTCCAAATCATCCTCTAAATCCCCATTAATGGACAAGGATTCTTCCCACAAGATAAAACTTTCTCCACTTATCTATGTATAATCCTTCTTTGTATGTGTAAATGCATATACTTTTCCTATCTTGGATTTTGTGGGAGATATGATTGTATATTTCATATCTTCTTCCAAAAATGGATTCTTTGTGTGCACATGGGTAAGAATATATATATTTCTATAATCCCTTATTTATTTCACTTAGTTTAATTGTGGGGAATTTTATCTTTCTTGATGTTCCTTTTTAAACAAAATTTCAATGTCCTACACTTAGGGAGACAATAGCTCTTTGGGAATAGTGTAGGGATTTTGTTAATTTTTTTCATGGGTATGACAATAATAGAATCCTCCATGTGTTCATCCATTTTATTAGTGATTATATTTATTTTATTATTCTCATCATAGACCCATTTCTTTCCAATTAGAACAGGGTAGTGTGTTTCATTTGTTTTCATATCAATAACCTCAAAATATCCTTTTAGAATTAAGTCTCCTACCTGAATTTCCATGTCTTCTAATCATCTAATTGAATCCACCCTTGCATAGTATACTATAATTAGAACGATAATTATATATGCTAGGGATAGAGCACACATGGATTCTTGTAGACTTTCAAACCACATTCACAATTTGAATAAAGTGTCTTTAATTTTGTATCCTCCCATAATTATATTCAGACTAGTATCTACATCCCAAGGTTTCTTAAAATTTACATACCATAAGTGTTTTTTGGATTGAATAGCTTCATTGGTTATGGAAGCACAATGGAATAAGAGGGGGGATGAATAATTCATTCAAAACATTTACTTAATTTAACAAAACATTCATGTACCACATTAACCATCCATTCAATATTCATAGCCATTGTGTGTTTATTAAGATATGAAACATCAATCACAAGAGCATGAAATAAAGTGAAAAACACAAGAACACAATATGTTACTGGGAAACCCTCAAGGGGAAAAAAACCCACTTAAAATTTTTTGATATTACACACAACAAATAGATGTAGTGAAGCACCATCTTCACAAGGAGAACCAACCCTTAGTTTAGTAGAGAATCAACCCTACAAAGAGAACCATCCCCTAATTTAGTGAATCAGAAAATCTACAAGGATAATTCAACCCCCTAATATTTCTAATCAAAAACTCAGCCACCTTAAGATGATGATATCTGAAATTTTTTTCTACCACAACTGATGGAGAGTCTCTAATTTAGCTCACTCATTCACCTTCAAACCCTCGTTCTCCTAGCTCACTCTTTCACACCTTATCTTGGTTTGAAACTCTAGATCAAATGATATCTATCACTCTTAAACATGTAACACACTTCCCATCCTTAAAATCATGCAATCATACCTGCAATACACTTATACATGGGTCACACTTTTCCTCTTGCAAGACTAGCCCACAAATGGACTCAAAACTTCACTTTTATATGCTTCTCATATCATAAACCCAAAATAGGTCAGTCCTTCATAAATATTTAGACAAATAAAACATAATAACATCTCCATAAATTAATTACAATGGTCACATATGACCCATATAGGTCCTCCATGCGCAAAACCACTAAACAGACTCAAATCAAGCTTAAAACCCCATCACTAGGATGAGATAAAACCAAAAACCACAAAAATGATTACTAAATATCCAAAATTCACCACACATATGTAATATATCATATAACCATCATACATGATCACAAATTTTCTTTAACCAATCAAATAATTCATAACATAAGCCAAAAGGCTCATATCCTTCACCAAACAGTTGTTTCCAGCACCTTGTTTTTACCTTTGGGCATCAAGACCACTAAATAACAAATAAAATATTCCATGTAGACACTATATGGAATACACAAGACCTGTAAATAAAATATATGCATGTTATATATCTTTAAACATCCATGTGTTCAATCCACAGTAACTTTCCTCCTCACCAAAACATGCTTCCCAGAAACTAGTTTTTTAAAATCAACTAGTTTACACCCTTTTTATCAATTCCAAGACCTAAAAATTATTTAAATATTAAAAAAATTCATATCTCTTAACTTTCCATGTGATAGAAATAATCAACACATCCATCTCATGTTTCATTCACTTCATTCTTTCAGCCTGAGAAAACATGTCTTGAAAATCAACATACCTTATTCCTCACAAACTGACCTGAAAGCCACATAAAATAAAATCACTAAGAAAAAATCCATAAATAAATATAAATACCTCTAAATTATATTTCCATGACATATTATAAATCCTTCCAAATCCAAGATTAAGGCCTTCAACCAAGCCAATCTCTACAAACTGCTTCTTAAGCCTTCTAGGACTCAAGAACCAAGCATGAGCTCAACACACTCCATCTCATAAAAAATAACTTATACACTTAGAAAAATCATGGAAACCCCTTAAAAATTATTTATAATAACTCAAAACCCTTCACCAAGCATGAACAACTCATAATAATTACCTTACCTCATGAAGTCATTCAACACCCTATTAGAACAAGCATCCTCCATATTTAAGCCTCAAAGAATAGGTCATAAATTTTGCATACCATATAAAAAACACAATTTTTATATACCATTGGAAATTTTTCTGAACCAGGATAACAAAAAAACTTTAATGGAGTCCTAAATCCACCTGTAGCTCCTGCAATGTCAGAATTATCAAAGGCTGCTCCAAACTAACCCAAAAACTTGTCTTCATAAATAGGGCACACTTTGCAATTTTTCACAAAAAAAATGACCTAAAAAATTCATGAACATATAACAACTCAGGTTTTATAATCAATGTCAATTTATTCTTCACCTTCTTTGGGAAACTTCTCCTTAAACTGGAACTCTTCATAAACAAGCCTTTTTTCAGGTGGGGCTTACATACGGTCACATGCAATATCTTACCTTTCTGGAAATTAGGAGTCCTCTACAAATTCCAATAATCACTTTGGAAAATAAATTAAAAGTGGGCTGGTATACTCAATCTTCTCCAATTTTCCCTTAGCTAGGGTTTAGTTAGGGTTTTAAAGAAACTTACATTATTAACGATCGTTCATAAAAATGTGATAGTAAAACCACCTCATTATTTTTTTGATGCATTCATAAATTACCTAATAATCTATACCAAATATCTCAATTCCCCATGCAAATCATAAAATTCACAACGAGCATCTAAAGGTCCACATTTGCTTCAAAATCACACTATAACTTGCTCGGTTTCACTAAAACTTGCATATCTTGTTATTCCTTCTTCATACTAACCTGAAACTTGTCATGAAACATCACGACAACATACTCTAACTTCTCAAACTCACAATATGGGCCAAATATCTTTGAATATATCTATCCATTAATACTTACCTTTGATATCTTGTTTGTTTCTCACCTATTTACTTTTCAATGACCTCATACATGCACTATACCTTTTATTTATGAGCTAAAACTCAATAAACACTTGTTATATAATGTCACAACACTATTCCCATTCTTGGACAAATATTTATCAGCTTCGAAACTCATGACTCCAACTCATTCTTCATGTTCCAAGGATAGGAATAGGCTTGGAATGACTTGACTCAACACTACAATGACCATGTTCACCACATGCAGACTCATAGACATTCATGAAATATAATTACTAAGACCATGCTTGACCTCCTTACAACATCCAATTGGAGACACATACCACACCATGACATCATTTTCCATTAATGGACTTAACATCAACGACAACACAAACACACAATGGCCAACATTGGTTACACTTTCTAGTAAAGTATTCAACAAATTGGAGATATTATATGATATGTATTTTTTGTATAATATATTTATTATTTTTATAAGACCTTGTATTGCAATAACCACTCCTTATTTCAAATCCTCGTCAAGGAAAATTTTAGTGGTGAATATTCGTTAAGTCACAAATATTCCAGTTTTCAAAATTTGAAATTGGCAAATTTTTTAGGTATGAATAGGGACTGGGTCGCCAAAATTTACTGGGTACAAGTTAATTTTAGGGATCGGTTTGTCAAGGAGTTTCCATTGACAACTAACTGTTATCATTAAAATTTCCCTTATCATAAAATTAAAATATGTCAAATTCACCTCATATATATATATATATATATATATATATATATATATATATATATATATATATATATATATATATATGTGTGTGTGTGTGTGTATTTATATTTCATTATTCATAGTTCTAAACATCAAACTTCGGTACCATCCCCTTCTATAAAATTGTGATTATCAAATATTTACTTTAGGCTTTTCTACTTTCAAAATTCGAGGACTAGTCACCAGAGGCAAATATTCCCTTTCTACATTCAAAGTATTTTAGTTTGTTCGGTAGCATGTAGGTAGCATACTTTCTGGAGACTAGCATCTGCATGATGCTGACCAGTAGCATAAAGGATGCTACTAGTTGGTAACATACTACATGTTATCGACCGGTAGCATGTTGCATATTATATGCTACCAATCGGTAGCATGTAGTATGTTACAGGCTAGTTGTTGCATATTGTATGCTACCATCCAACATATAGTATGTTATAGACCGGTAGTGTACTGCATGCTATTGGTTGACATCATGATGTATGCTACTGACCGGTAACATGCAGTATGCTAGAGGTCGACATCATCCATTATGCTACCAAATGGTAGCATACATAATGCAACTAGTTGGTTGCATACTGCATGTTATCAATCAACATGCATGTATGCTACTGACCGGTAGTATATTGTATGATGTCGTTTTACAACCTGCATTATACTACCAGTCGGTAGCATCTAGTATGCATTTGGTTACATTTACAAATTTTAGAACTGTTTAGATGTTGATTACATTTATCTAATTTAAATATTTTCATGGATAGGTCCAATGGCTTTTCTGAACAATCAACAAAAGGCAAAAAAAAAAGTAGCATAAAAAAAATTTCAGCCCCACAAAAAAAAATGAAGACCCAAGTTGCTTCCACTGAAAACATTAGCACAGGTATTGGTAAGTTGTAATAGATTATCATAACGTTTTTCCTCTTTTTTTGTCAGTTCGGTTTAAATTTTTTAATATCTTTGTAATATTCAAAACATTTTTCGCTTTTGAAAACAAAAAACCCCTTCTATTAATTTTATTCAGAATGGAACAATAAACCAAAATATAAAAACTAAGAAAATAATTATTTCAATAAATGAAGATTTTATTGACCTAGACATGCGAGAGCTAGAAGATTGTCTCGATTGCCAAATGCATTCAATAGATGAATGTTCAAATGAAAAGATTCTAGTAGAAAATGTTAATGATAGAACATATTACACAGTCATTGACAATGATGGAAAAATAACAAAGACTCATAGATGGAAAACTACAAATGAGTGCATGCATGTAAGATATAAGGAGGAGCATGAAAATTAAATGAAACACACTCAAAAACTTTAGGATAAAGGAGGAACCATAAATGTAAATTTTGGAAAATCTATGAATGAAAATTTGAAGGTAAAAACGACCCAGTTTTCAACCATATTCTTTATTCTAAAAATGGGCAGACCAATATCAGATTTTTTAGAATATTAAAAAATTGTTCAAGCTCAATGGGTTTCCAGACCTTCCAAATTCACATTGGTCAAAGAGCAGTGCTTGGGATATGGTGATATGTCTTGCAGGATTGAACAAGAAGATCTAAAAGAAAATGTCAAGAATGCAAATTTCATCTCCTCAATTGATGAGGTTACAGATGTTGAAAACACTTCTTGGGTTTGCATGCATGTATATAAATTCCAGAACCACACCAAGACACCTCATCTAATATCGGTTCATAAAATGTAAGAAAATTGCAATGTTGAAAATCTTTGCAAATTGGTTATATCTAATTTCAAGGACATAGGAGGAGTGGATAATTATTCTATAGCTAGAAATTTGATCTATGTTAGAGATGATGGTGCATCAGTGATGCAAGGTCATATAAATGGTCTATGTGTGCGTCTCCAAACATATGTTTCTCCTTATATGATTCATATTCATTACTTGGCTCACCGGATAAATCGTGCATATAGGATAGTAAGCAATTTTGAATGTGTTGAAAATTTTGAAGAGCTTATCCGTGAACTGCATGCCTATATGTCAAGCAATCTGAAAATATTTCTAGAGTTTCATAATTTTTCACTTGCGATCACATATGGTAAGAAACTTCTTAAATATGTTGATACTAAATGGACTTCTATGTATGATCCTGCACACAAAGTTTTTGAGGAATATCCATCTTTAATTGGTTTCATGTATAAGAACCGTAGGAAAGTTGACATGGAAAAATATTTTCTTTACCGCCTTGTAGACTTGGAAACATTTTTAACACTTTGCAGGATTCTTTCAATGTTGCATGAGATGAATTTCATAACAATGCTTGCACAAGAATGGTCCATTTATATAGCGGACTTCATTAGGTTCAGGAAAAGGGTGTGTCAAACTCTAGATATGTTATATAACTCTTCTGAATATTTAAAGGACGTGCAATCAATCACTGGAAATCTCTGACATATTTAAAGGATCCTAACAGCTACTTTAGATTCAATATATGTGCACATCTTTGTTAACGGGAAGGATATTCCAATACACACATTCAAGAAATGAGTGGATATTATTGGATCAGAGCTTGAATAAGTGTCTATTACACATAATTTATATGATGTTATTATATCTTAAACAAGAAAAAAAATCAGAAATCTCACAATGTTTATCTAGTGATATCAGAGATCATTTTAAAATTGGAGATATTCTTGAGGCCATAGGAGTGGGCAATCCTAACTTTTGGACTCATGTAGGAGTCGGAGCTTCAGCTGCTTCATTTAAAAGACACATGGGTACTATAATTAAATATTTTTGATAATCAGTTGAATGTGATGGATTTCAGATTAATGGTTTTCTTCAAAAGGAAACTTGTGCATTGCAATCAGCTGATTTCAGCCAAGTAATGAATGAACAATTGGAGTTACTGAGTGAGCCAATAGAGAAGGGAGAAATTACACTTCTATGGAAAAATTTGTATCCTAGTCCCATCCTTCATGAAAGCATAAGTGAATATTTCCGATTGTATGAACTTTGTCAAACAATGATACTGGGATCAGTTGAAAATGAAAGAGTTTTTAAGCGCATTAACATTTATAAAATCAAAATATCGGAACAGATCGGATAAAAATATTGAGACATGCTCGAGATTTATGTTTTACAATATTATGTGGATACATTTCATTATGAACTGGTAATGGCTATATGGAATTCTCTTGCAAAGAGGAGAGAGATCAGTAATATTAATACATGGATTGTACATAGCAATGAAACTGTGATTGAAAATCACAGTGAAATATTAGATAAAAGTGTTGGGAAGAAAAATTTTCAGGATAAGTTTCAGTTTGATCTAGCTAATATTGAATAAAGAAATATGACTGTACCTTTTTATTCTGGAAATAAAATTACATATCAAGATTCATCTTATAATTATATATATTGTTATTTTTGTTATATGCATGTTCATTTTTTAATAATATTTTCAATGTTGCAATGTGTTTACTGTTTAGATTTTTTAAACGTGAAATTTCATACATTTTTTCTAATATAATTCCATTTATTGGATAATTTTCAGTCTTACACATGAATATAGTACATATAAAACACCATATACTTTTTTAGTTAACAATATTTTTAGACAATTTCAGTGTTTGTTCTTTGAAATATAAATGTTACTTGTAGTTCACTGTTTTGTCCACAAAGTATTTGAAAATGATAATAATCAATAATATACCATGTAATAGTAATATCAAATACAATTGAGAATAACAACCACATTAAGAATTAGTTTGAATAACTTCTGCACAATATAACAAAAGTAAAAGTAAAATGCCACAATCCACATCGATTGAAGTTTCAAACTTTCAATATTTTCATACAAATTGAAACATTTTTACAAAAAGATTCTACAATGAAAATTATAATTTCAAAAAAAAATTCAGCTTCATCCTTGAGAATATTCTTCTCTATGTGATTCTTTCTCTTGTGCACATGAACTTTCTTTTACAACACCTAACTTAGCCAAATCCTCTGTAGCAACTTCAATATTCGAAAGAATCTCTTCATCTGTATTTTCCACATCACCAACAAACATTAATGTTGGATCCTGTTCAGTTTGCTTCTTCAATAGTATCTCTAGATCCATTTCATTTACCTTTATTATTATTCTCAAGGTATTATTCTACTTATTTAAGATAACAAGCTTTTGTTTCAATTCAGTTGTTGCATTCAAACTTTTACTAGCACTTTTTAAATGCAAATCAAGCACACTAGCCTCATTTTTCAAAATTTTTTACTGTGACTGCATTTCAAAAGAGAAAAACTATTAGTAAAGTTTCAAAAAATGAAAATAATACTTGAAAAATTAGTAAGACTTACCAATGCCTTATCTCGTTCCACATTTGCAATAACTACAAGGCCATTATATCTCGACCACATATTGTGGTGGCTTATGCTTCTGCATTTAAATTCTCAATTATGTTCAACATAATATCCAGCACTTCATCATCATAATTATTTTAGAATTGTACAAAACCAGAAACAACTTGATTCAACAAAATATCAATCTTTTTGGCTCGTTCTGATGTGAAGAATACAATATGTCTTTGGTTGTGATTTTTATATCTTGAATTTATTTATTTAATCATAACTTTATCCCTAAACTCCCACAATTTTAAATTTTGAACATCCTTCGATATAATATCAATATTGGCTTCAGTATTATCATCCAAAAGAACACCAAGTGCAAAAGCAGTTTTTTTGGTCATCAGTTAAGGCAATTTGTGTTGGATAATGTGTGCTTGATCCATCCACTTTTATTGGATAAGGTTACCTTGCCCCATGAATCATATCTTGGGGATTGAAAGTTCCATGGGCCTGAAGTTCGCTTTCAATTCCAAGATACTCCTCATACAAATCAATATCGTTCAACACTGAAATACCTTGTCCACTAGGATCATTGCCCAATGAAAACGTTGGAATATCAAAAGAAAAATTAAGGGTTTCCCTACTTGAAGTTAGACGAGCGAATGAAATATTATTTCCATGGAACATGGTCCTCATATTTTGTGGTGGGGGTATTGGAGGTGGCATTTGCATTTGTAGTGGAGGTGGAACTAAAGGCCCTAAAACAATGAATTGTAATTTTGTAAATAATATGATGAAATTCAAAAATAAAACATAATAACAATGAAAAACAAATAAATTCATATAAGATTATAAAAATTATTTTGTTGAGAGGGTTGTTGCCGAGCTACAAATGAAGCTTATTGTTGTTGATTTGGTGGTTGTGGAGGAGTAAACTGAAAATATTGGTAGGTGAGATCTAAATTATAATTAAGAATTAAATATTTATCAGCTTGTTGAATTTTTATATCAACAAAAATATGAAAAACAAGAGATTCAAACCTAGGGGCACAAAGTGAGGTATTGAAGATATTTCTACCTCTTGTGCTTGAGCTTGTTGATTATATCATGTTTGACTGGAGATTTCTACAGCAAAGAAATATAAATTGAAAGAAATTTTGAAACATATACAAGTTTTAAATAATTAATTACATTTATTTTCAAACATTTTGAAACATATATACATCATAAATTAAAATACCTACCATTAATGTCTATGGTATGGTGGATGTGTGAGTTTGAGGGTTTATAGAACTCTTCATCTTTTTAGCAGAATGTGGAGGGGTTTCCTGCTCTGTTTGTTGATCATCGGAAATAGTAACAGAATCTCTTGAGCTTAGTGGGAAGTGACCTCTGATAACAGCTTCTCTTCATAATGCATCCACAACCACTATCTTCTGTGATAATTCAATAGTAAACTATTAATTAATTTCAAATATTAATTTTAAAAGATAAATATTACAATAATAAAAAACCATCTAATCAAATATTGGGACTCACCTCTTTCTCTTTTCAACTGTTAGTGTTAATGACAAAGTTGTTAGCTTTGAATGCATTGTTGTTGGAGAGAGGTGTCACGTAAATTATAGAGAGATTCATAATATAAACCAAGAATAAAATTTGTTGAGCTGATGGTAACATTATCATTCAAATGAATATTTTCCAAATTAGATCTTAGCCTGGAGGATAAGAAGTTGCACGAGTCAAATTTCTGCCCACATAAGGTGCAAACGATATATGTTAAATCCCACCACGAAATATCTATATATTGACCTTGTAAAATAATTCTGGCATGGAAGAACTGCACCACGACCTGTAGAATGGGTGACTGAAATCCTTGAGTTGAATCTCTCTTTTTGAAGGGTTTTGGGAAGTTGTAATTGTCAATATAACAAGGAGAACCATTTTGTTAGTAGTGAATTTTAAACATAATCAAACTTTGTTAAATTGAAAATAATGAAAATGTAATATTGTAACAATGCAAAATAGAAAATAAAATTACGAGTAGTAGCAACTGCAATTATATCAATAGATATTTGAAAACTAGACTCCAAATACTTTCATTCTTCATATGATATAACATCCTTCATCTGACATGATCCACATCTTTGTGTGATAGTCATGTGAGATGCTCAATGTCCTCAGGTGACGTTCTAAATGATATGCATGAGATGGGAGTTGATAATGAAAGGTGAAAGTGGACATGTCATACTTGAGTAGAAAATTGTTAAGTGATTTTTGGTATGTCTGAAATTGGGGCATATACACTAGCCATGTGAAACCGTCTGCTTTGATCCATTGGAAAAATGAATTAGGATCCTCTAAAAATGTATATAGTTGAGGAAATACTAGGCTCTTGAGCGAAAAAAATTTCATATTTGTTGTTGACATAGTTGCGCTCTTGGATTGTTTGGAAGTTTTCTTTCTTCTTGGCATTTTTTCAATTTGTTATAAAATTCCTAGTTGTAACTTGTAGATGTCCTTTGACGTTCTGGATTCTTTCTTTTTGTATGTGCTTTGGCATTCAAGCTTCGTCTTTTGGTTTTTTCCTTGTACGTTCTGGATTCTCTCTGTTGTGTGGAGTGAAAATGACTGCCTTCATGTATTTATAGCACATTTAATATAGTTATCGGTTGATAACCTTTATGCCACTGGCCAGGAGGATTCAATGTGCTACTGGTTAGCAACATATCTAACGCTACCGTCTAGTAGTATGCATAATGTTATAGGCAGAAGCATTATATACGATGCTACCGAGTCGGTAGCATGCAGATATGCTACCGGCCGATAACATTATGTCATGTTACCGGCCAATAACATGCAAAAATGTTATCGCGTCTAGTAGCATAACAGAATGATACCTATTTGGTAGCATGTATGCATGCTACCGGCTGGTAGCATATTTAATGCTGATCGGCCGGTAAACATATACAATGCAACCAGTCCAGTAGCATGCACAATGCTACCAGGCCATAACATTCGACATGCTACTGGCTAGTAGCATACAGAATGCTACCAACCGATAATTTTGTATGAATAAGTAGCACATAATGTTATTGGACAGTATTTACAATACTCCCAGCCAGTGTCATATATTATTTCTGGCACAACATTAGCCAATGGAAAGCCTAACCCATTCCCACAATCATGTTTAAAAATCACCTCCAAAAAACAAATTTTCTCCAATTCACCATACATGTGAAAATGGTTTTACCAATATTTGCCAAATATTTTCTAAGGCTTCTCCCATATTCACACTACAAGGAAGGCACAATGGGGCAGTGGGGGGAAGAAGATGATCCTTGAATGTTAGAAATCTTTCCGTATATGAATGATTACATATTCTCCTAATGCTGTGAGTATAATGTGTATTCCGTAATGTGAGGTGTGAGAGTGTAAATGAGTTAATTAGACAACTTCTATATAGTTAGATTTTCCCTGTGTGAGGTCTATTTATAACAGTGTCAAGTAAATGCATGATGTCTGTAGGGCTCAGTAATTATATCGATATTTTGATTAGGTTGTTGACTACTTTTTAATAGGAGTTATTACTTGTAAAAATGTCACTCATGTTGCTTCCGATTAGAATTCATGATTCTTAACATATACAAATGAACTAGAATTCTATGTGTTTGCTATACTAAAGGGTGGTATAATCTTTAGTGGGATGTTGTCCAAACCAACCTTACTAATAGAGAAAAAATGAAAAACACGCTAACCATATTTGAAGATATAGTTTCACATAAAATTATTTAATTCTTCACAATTAGATAGCAATATGTAATTGTATAAAACTCTGGGGTTAGATTTCTCATCCTCCTTAACTGGTACCACCCTCATGTAGACTCAAATTGTAAAAAATGAGTAAATATGCCAATGTAGAGGTAGATCAATGAAAAAACAAGAACATAGCTCTGGTTAAAAATAATTACACAAAAGGACCTTGTTGCAGAGGGGCACTCTATATGGGTGACTACTGGGGTGAAGGAGGTAAAAAACCCAATAGGGTTTCATTTATGTGAAGGAGGATCCCAACAAAAAACAAAATGCATACCCGAGATGGCAGAGTCTATCATGCCTATAAGTTTGAGGCTCATTGAAGGGTCCATGGTGGACACTTACTGGGCTCAGCTTGGTGCATGCGTTTATGGGCTGTGGGCACTATGTGGTTATGCCTTTGCAACAGTAGCTCCATTGTGGTCTACTTCAAATACATGGGCTCGTTACTTATGGTCAAATCGGTGGGCTCCTTGCAGTCTGGATAAAGCTTCATGTGATAGGATATCAAGGTGGAGGAAAGTACATTCCTACATTCAACGCCTTTACCATAGATAAACGGGGGTGTTTCATGTGAATGTACACTTCATGCAAAGTGTAGTTTGCATGAACACCCCTATAAATTGCGCAAACCCTATTCTAACTACTGTATACGATGGGCAAAAAAAACTGACGTGTCAGCTTGCGTAGAACCACTGTTCATGTGAAGGGAGTGTAATTGACATGAACCATTTATTTTTACTACCCAGTAATTACTCCTCACTCACATGATATCGAGACAATGATAGTGGATACAGTCAGACACCATGCATTAAGACCCTTTGGTCTCTATAAAAGTCTCAAAAAAAAGGAGCCAGTGGGAGATGCCTTAGCTTATGTTGTCTCAAGATGGCGCTGCTTTGAGATGGTCCAAAGTAACTGCTAGAATACCCCAGAACAAGCAACGTTGTAAAGGCTCGACCACGATGTAATCAGTCCATAAATATGAAGTTGTTAAAAAAGTTCCCACAAGAGGATCATCGAAAGGTGCCCATGTGTCTAGGGTCTAAGATAGTTTTCCTTGGCCATTGAAAAGAGTCCTAGCAAGGGTAGAAAGTTTATGTGTCAGAAGTTCTTCACTCCAATATGTTCCTTCTAGAACTTCTTCAAAACAAAAATTAGAGGTCTGATCACACCTGTAACCTGTAAAAATAATGTACACCTACACATGTCCACAAACCACATCAAATATTAATTTTAAAAGTTTAAGTATAGATGCGGAGCTCGGACTGGAAGCCTTCACATGGTCTCCCTATCGCAATTGTTAAGGTGGGACCCTAAGGGGGATGCACTTAAATGAGAGCCAACTCCATCAACATTTGTGTGATTGTGTCTACCAATAATGCCCTATGATTCCCTTGCTCAAGTTACAAAAAAAAATTGGGTCTAGAGCCTGGGCAAGGCAGCGGAAATCTCCATAGAATGTCTCCCCATGGAATACAACTCCAAGGCTTTCAAACCTTCTAGGTGATGTGTATGCAGAATGAGCGCCGACCCTTGTCCACGTTGTATAAGTTTGCTGAGTTGAAGAAATCCTTAGAAGTTTTCAAAGTCCCTCATTGAATGCACATCCAACTGATGAAAGGGCTGCATTTCCACAGATGCTTGGAGATATAAATTTTACAGGAAAAATGACACTCATCAAACCGTATATATATGCAGGATATATATCACCATATATGATATATAATTACCCAGAAATGGATTTGAATCTTCAAGGAAAGAGAATTTGGAAATGATATAAGGCCCAAAGTGTGATCCTTTGAGTCGTATCCAATCATGTTTCCATAGATATTTGGGACCCAAAAGAGTAACAAGGAAAGACAAAGACGTGACCGTGGAAAAGCAGAAAGAAGGGAAAAAAGTGCCTAGATTTTTCAATCCTAAGTGGGTGCTAGAATCTTTCACACGGACAGAGGAATGATAAATCATTCAAATATGGATAGGTATGTATGGTGTTTAAAGTCAATAAAAGTATAAGAGACAAAGGAAGGGACTTATCATGGAAACCAAATGGAGGACATTGTCAGTTACTATTATGCTATCTTAGTAATCAGGGGAGATATTAGAAGACGACTAGGAGCTCGATAAATGTACCCAAGTGAATATACTTTAAGTGACAAACAGGGTGTAGAATCATTCTAATTGATGCACCATATCTATCGGCTTTTCACGACCATGGGGATGGGCTTACTCCCTATGAGTCTTTCCTTCAAGTAACATATAGAAGACCAAGTGCCAACATTACAAACAATTGGGAAATAGAGTCTTTTAGAATAAGCTTGCAGAGAAGAGAAACCATAGTCTTCAATCTTCTCTTCCCAAAAAACGAACCGAGAAACCAGTAAATTACTAGATCTACCAAGGTGGTAGAATTTGGTTTTTCAAAAACACAAAAGCAAAATGAATTTTACAATCCCTCCATATACCATACAATGGAGTATACCTTGATTCTGAGAAATCAATCAAGGAAATGTTTCAAATTTGTCCTTTTCATTAACAGGATAAAACCTCATAGAAGTTCCCATCTATAGTCTTCTCTAGGAAGAAGGTATTTTCACCAATTTGAATGTCAATTGAATAAGGGCCCTTCCAAAATGCATCACTTATTTTACCATGTCTTCTCCCTTAATCTTCATAGCTTGCTATCCCATGAATAGTACAAGATCCCTAATGATGAAATGCTCTTATGAGCTCACCTTTCTTGTCAAATAACTTCTTCAACTTTTCTCTAAACTTCACATGCCACTTCATTTCGCATGCCCTAAAATAATGTTCTTCATCTATTGGACCCGTCAATAAGGTTGTAGATTGACGTATCGAGCATCAATATGGACTAACTTCTTGATCTTCAATTTGTTTGGATGATCAAATTGAATTATGAAGACATATCTGCAAATGTTGAAGGGGCCACTAAAGCTTGAGCTTGGGATATTGATGCGCCTGAATTAGCAGGAACTTGACAAGGTCATAACTTGAGCTCCGGGTGTCCGTTTGAGTCCGTTTTTTTTTTGAAACCACGTGTTTTGATGAGACGAACGCAACAGCAACCAGCCCTACCGGTTGGGGCAAGTTTTCGACACGTTTTCGGGCCCTAAATCCGCCATCTTGAGGCCAAAAATTAGGATTTAAGTTATAGTTTGGTTTTTTCCTATTTTTGAGCATTAGTTAATTTTAGTCTATTAATTGCATTGTGAGTTAGAAAGTTGGCAATTCCTCTAATTTAGGGATGTAGAAGATGCGTGGCAATTTCTGTGCCCATAGGAATAAGCATGCGAACTTACTAAGAATAGCAGGTTCTAGTAAACTGCTAAAAATAGTAATTTCCGCCACCTAGAGTAGATTTAGTCAGAGTTAGCTAGAGTTTACTTGGCAACTCGAGTTGGGAGTTATTTTCCTATTTAGGAAACATTGTAATTCATTATTTGATAACGAAGAAGGAGATCTATTTTCTTTTGGAGTTCATTTTATTGCAGTTTATCTGGTTGTTCTTAATTTGGCTACATTATCTGGTATCAGAGCTGGTTCGAAGTATTTTGTTTAAAAATGGCAGGAAGAGGAAGAGGAAGAGGAGGCGGTATTGCCCAGATGAATAGAAATATGCAAGATCTGCAGAGACAAGTTGCTGCGCTTGCTGCAATGATAACCCAAAGAGGAAATCAAGGTGGAGATGACACAGATGAAGAAGAAGTTTGTGAAGAGGAGGAAACGCAAGCACCACCATTAGCTTTTGAAGAAAGGATGCTTCGAGCATTAGAAGGAAAGAATGATGGGATAAGAGTTGATGTTTCAGAGTATGGTGGTAGTCTAAAACCAGAGGAGCTGATAGACTGGTTGAATAGCATGGGAAATTTTTTTGAGTGGAAGGCTATGTCAGAAGAAAAGAAGGTAAAATTTGCATGCACGAAATTGAAAGGTCATGCTATGTTATGGTGGGATCACCTACAGAAAGAGCGGTCAAGAAAGGGGAAAGAAAGAATTAGGACGTGGAGTAAGATGGAGAAGAAGCTAAAAGATAAATTTCTACCTGTGGATTATGCACAAACCCTTTACAGGAGGTTTCAGAATCTCAGACAGAACTTACAAACAGTGCAAGAATACACAGATGAGTTCTACAAGTTGTCCATTCGTGTAGAGCATGAAGAAACTGAGGAACAAATGGCTGCGAGGTATGTTAATGGATTAAAATTTTCTATTCAAGATGAGATAAGTATGCATAGGATTAAAAGCATGGAGGATGCCTATCAATTAGCCTTAAAGGCTGAGGAAAAACAAAATCGTCAAAGTTTTAGGCGATCACCTGGAATGAATAGGGGGGCCTCATCTTCCTTTCGGGGATGAGCTGGTTTCAGCCAAGGTAGGGGAGAATCATCTCGTGGATGGGAAAAGCAAGAGGATACGAGACAAGATTTCCAGAATCAACAAAGAGGCAGAGGATTTTCTAGGGGTAGAGGATATGCTGGCGATAGAGGATGGGAGGCTCCACGAAGACCATTTGTTTGTTACAAATGTGGTGAAGAAGGGCATCGGGCTTTTGAATGCCCACATACTTATACACATGACAAAAGGCAAGGAGATGCTCCAAGAGTAAATCTTGTTGAAGCTGAGCAAGTAGAAGATGAACAGGACCTCGAAATTCCACCAGATGTTGGAGAAACTCTGATGATCAAGAGGACAATGATTGCTCCAAGAAAGGAGGTCAAGGGGGATGCATGGCTACGTACAAATATTTTCAGAACAAGATGCACTTCAGGAGGAAAGGTATGTAATGTTATTATTGATGGTGGTAGTTGTGAGAACATGGTTTCAAATGAGATGGTCGATAAATTGGGTCTGCATTGTGAGAAGAATCCTAACCCTTATCGTATTGCATGGTTTAAGAAGGGTAATGAAGTTACTGTTGATAAGAGATGTTTAATAAGCTTTTCTATTGGGAACATTTATAAGGATGAGATTTGGTGTGATGTTATTCCTATGGATGCATGTCATATGCTGCTAGGAAGACCATGGCAATTTGATAGAAAAGTTATTCATGATGGGGGAAAGAATACTTATACTTTCTGGAAGGATGGCACAAAAATAGTTTTGATACCTCTTAAAGAAGAGGGGAAGGCTGAAAATATGCTTTCTGCAAAGGAATTTGTGAAGGAGGCAAAGGCAACCGGTTTCTGTTATGCACTAGTTGCAAATAAGGATGAACTTGTAAGTGCTCAAATACCAATAGAAACATCAGAATTAATAGAAGAATTTTCAGATGTTATTCCTGATGAGCTACCAGATGGATTACCACCCAAAAGAGATATTCAACACCACATGGATTTGATTCCAGGGTCTTCACTCCCAAATCAAGCGGCTTATAGGATGAGCCCGACATTGCATGCAGAGTTGAATAGGCAAGTGGCAGAGCTCGTGCGAAAGGGGGTCGTAAGGGAGAGCATGAGTCCGTGTGCAACACCAGCTTTATTAACACCAAAGAAGGATGGAACATGGAGAATGTGCACGGATAGCAGAGCGATCAATAAAATTACAATCAAGTATCGGTTCCCAATACCTCGCCTTGATGATATGATGGATGTGCTTGCTGGATCTAATTATTTCACCAAGATTGATCTTCGAAGTGGTTATCATCAGATTCGGATCAGAGAAGGAGATGAGTGGAAAACAACATTCAAGACAGGAAATGGATTATATGAGTGGTTGGTGATGCCATTCGGGTTATCCAATGCACCTAGTACTTTTATGAGATTGATGAACACCGTGCTACGGGAGTATAATGGTAAGTTTGTTGTGGTTTATTTTGATGATATCTTGATCTTTAGTAAAACTAAAGAAGAACATTTGAGGCATCTAAGATTGGTATTTGAAGTGTTAAGGAAAGAGAAACTCTATGCAAATATGAAGAAGTGCACATTTATGCAAGAGAGCTTGGTATTCTTGGGCTTTATTATTTCAGCAGGTGGGGTACAGATGGACTCAGAAAAGATAAAGGAAATTATTGAATGGCCTACTCCACGGAGTATAACAGAGGTAAGGAGCTTTCATGGTCTAGCAACATTTTACAGAAAATTTATTAAAAATTTCAGCAGTATTGTAGCACCTATCACAGATTGCACAAAAGGAAGGGAGTTTTTGTGGACAAAGGCAGCTGAGGATAGTTTTCAATTCTTGAAGAAGAAGGTGACAGAGGCACCCATTTTGGCACTACCAGATTTTGATAAAGTGTTCGAGGTTGATTGTGACGCCTCACATGTGGGTATTGGAGCTGTTCTAAGTCAAGGAGGAAAGCCAGTAGCTTTCTTTAGTGAGAAACTAAATGAGGTAAGAAAGAACTACTCTACTTATGATGTGGAATTTTATGCAATTGTACAAGCATTAAGGCATTGGAGGCATTACTTAGTGCCTAAGGAGTTTGTGTTATTTACAGACCACATAGCCCTGAAGTATGTGAATACCCAAAAGAAGTTGAATAGTAGGCATGCAAAGTGGGTATCATTTTTGCAGGGATATACTTTTTCTCTAAAACATAAATCCGGAAAACAGAATCAAGTTGCAGATGCATTGAGTAGGCGTGTGACTTTGTTTACCACTATGGAAAATGAGGTGGTGGGTTTTGAAGCAATAAAGGGTTTGTATTCTTCTGATTCTGATTTCAAGGATATTGTTGAAAGACTAATTAGTCCATTGTCAGACAATGTAGGAGATGTCCTGGATGAGTATATTTTACAGGATGGCTACCTATTCAAGGGACACCAACTATGTATTCCAGTTGGGTCTATGAGAGAAAATATAGTGAAAGAGTTGCATAGCGGAGGGTTGGCTGGGCATTTTGGTAAGGATAAGACGATAGCCTTGGTAGCAGACAAATACTATTGGCCAAAGCTGAAAAGAGATGTGGTAAGATATGTGGAGAGATGTCGAATTTTCCAAGTCTCAAAAGGCCATGCACAGAATACAGGGTTGTATATGCCATGCCTGTTCCTAAAGGGTCGTGGACAGATCTGAGTATGGACTTTGTTTTGGGATTACCAAAAACACAACGAGGTAATGATTCCATTTTTGTGGTTGTTGATAGGTTTTCTAAGATGGTTCATTTTATTGCTTGCAAGAAAACAAGCGATGCAACAGGCGTAGCAGATTTGTTTTTCAGAGAAGTTGTTCGTTTGCATGGTGTTCCAAAAACCATTACTTCAGATAGGGACACAAGGTTCTTAAGTCACTTCTGGCAGACTTTATGGAAGAAATTTGGTACTCAACTACAGTTCAGTAGTGCTTATCATCCACAGACTGATGGGAAAACAGAGGTGGTAAATAGGAGTTTGGGAAACCTGTTAAGGTGCATTGTTGGGGAAAAGCCGAAACAATGGGACTTAGCATTACCGCAAGCTGAGTTTGCATATAACAGTTCCATAAACAGATCCACGGGAAAGTCTCCATTTTCAATTGTGTATGGGAGTAATCCAAATGGGGTATTAGATTTGGTACAGCTACCCGTTGATGGCAGAGTCAGTGATGATGCAGAAGCATTTGCCGAACATATACAACAATTGCAGGAAGAAGTGCGGAAGAAGCTGCAAAATAGTAATGACAAGTATAAGGAAATAGCAGATGTGCACAGACGGAGAAAGGTATTTACAGTTGGTGAGTTGGTTATGGTATATCTGCGGAAGGAAAGGTTTCCAAGAGGAACCTATAACAAGCTGAAGTACAAGAAGATTGGACCCTGCAAAATCGTGAAAAAAATAAACGATAATGCTTATGAGGTAGAATTGCCAGGGAATTTTGATATTTCTCCAGTGTTTAATGTTTCAGATTTGTATTCTTTTCATGGGGATGGTGTAGAAAGGGATGATGTTGATGAAGTAGTAGATTGGCGGCAGCAGGTTCCGGTGAAGAAGAAAGAAGAAGTGGATCAGATTCTAGATAAGAAAACAATGGACACGCGACATGGGAAATACAACAAATATTTGGTACATTGGAAAGGACTGGAACAAGAGGACAATACTTGGGTCACAGAGTCAGGGAGATTCAGAAGTTGGATGCAGATAAATGGAAGCAGTTTGAAGAAGACAACTTGCAGGAGCTGCGTTTTTTTCAAGCAGGGGAGAATGATGCGCCCGAATTAGCAGGAACTTGACAAGGTCATAACTTGAGCTCCGGGTGTCCGTTTGAGTCCGTTTTTTTTTTGAAACCACGTGTTTTGATGAGACGAACGCAGCGGCAACCAGCCCTACCAGTTGGGGCAAGTTTTTGACACGTTTTCAGGCCCTAAATCCGCCATCTTGAGGCCGAAAATTAGGATTTAAGTTATAGTTTGGTTTTTTCCTATTTTTGAGCATTAGTTAATTTTAGTCTATTAATTGCATTGTGAGTTAGAAAGTTGGCAATTCCTCTAATTTAGGGATGTAGAAGATGCGTGGCAATTTCTGTGCCCGTAGGAATAAGCATGCGAACTTACTAAGAATAGCAGGTTCTAGTAAACTGCTAAAAATAGTAATTTCCGCCACCTAGAGTAGATTTAGTCAGAGTTAGCTAGAGTTTACTTGGCAACTCGAGTTGGGAGTTATTTTCCTATTTAGGAAACATTGTAATTCATTATTTGGATAACGAAGAAGGAGATCTATTTTCTTTTGGAGTTCATTTTATTGCAGTTTATCTGGTTGTTCTTAATTTGGCTACATGGTTTCTTCATTATGGAATTCTTCTCCTTGGTCTGTACAATACATGGTCTCCAAGATGACTTCTCTGGGTTAAGTTATAACTACCTCATAAATCCACTCATATCTCTAATATTATATCATTTACTCCCTCTTTCCTTTCCTTGGTCAATTATATCTTCTTCGCAATTTGAAAAATCAGGGTTCATGCCTTCTCGCGTACTCTCAAGATCACTGCTATCAGGGTCAATGAATTTTTGCACACCCTTTCAATCACATCATTTTTTCTTCTCTCTTCTCTTCTATTTCTTCAAGATGTTAATTTCTTCATTGGTCACTCTACCTACTCTAATTCTACTTATAGTTAGTTTCTCCTTATCCACTATATAAAATTAACTTCCCCATCTATTGTGTTGTATCGATTCTCTTTGCAATCATTATTTTCTTCTCTTTTCTTCTCTCTAATCCTTATTTGTCCCTTCAAGGGTTCACCTTGATTTTTGACCTTTCCCCTTCATTCCCCTTCTTCTAGGAATACATCTCTTTGGCACCTACCCGACTACTCCATGTCATGTAGAATCAATACCATGGCCTTTTCTACATCTAGCATTTTTTACCAAGAAAGGGATTTATTTGAAAAATTTACCCCATAATTTCATAAATTAAAAATGCTTCCAAAAAATCAAATAAACAAAAAAAAATATACAACAATTTAAGATATTTCCTGGGAAATGGTAGTTTACATCTAGTGGTCTATATCTCGAGTCCATTTAGCATCCAATTTACGTAATTCTTCTATCTTCTCATTCATCCATTCGTACTCTTCTTTGTCTTCATACCTACAACATTAATATTCAAGTCAATATATAACCATGTGGCTCATTTATTAGCGAGCTCACACCAAAATACATCATTAATGCCTCCACATATGTATTTTGACCTAGCTCGTTTTGCATCAATTCTTGTCACAACTTCTTCATGTTTTGCAAAATAATTATTCTCGTGTAGCCATCTTTACACTTCCCATTGGCTTGGAATCTATCTTAACATTTTTAGGTCCCAAAAAATAGAACCATTATTAGTAGAGGTCCCTAAAATCACCCATCAAGACATGTTATAGCTTGTAGTCTACAAAAAAATTAAGTTATTCCATTTACTACTTGTATTACAACGTGTAATAGAGAAAAACAATCTTAACATATTGAAGGATAGTAACTACATGTCAAAAATAACTTTAGGAAAGACAAACAAGAGACAAAAATATGCAATAATAGACTATAAAAATATTACTGAATCAAGAACTTAGACGTGAATTCATAGTATAATTAAGATCAACCCTTTGTATAGTATACTTACGTTGCTTTATACAATTTGAGGTGAATTGTAATGCCTACACCAGAAACATGTGCCAAAAGTACAAGATATTCTTGTTTTCATTTTTTCTTATAACAAAAATACTTAGGCCTACATAACCGCAACACAATTCCTGAACCGTACACGAAAAGGAGAACTTCACATGCATCTCCAAGACAAGGAGAGGGTGGTGCCAACAAAAAACACAATGAAAATATATAATAGAACCAAGCCATTCAATAGCTTGTCAAGGGGAAAATGATGTCATTAATTCCACTTATCCATCCACTAAGGAAGGAAGGCTAGAATTTGCCTCCTCTAATGTAGTCATGCAATTGCATATGAAAACTCACTTATCACTCCACTAAGGCTAGTCTCTATGACCTTTATTTCCTACCAAAATAATTAAATGCATACACCATAATAACACTTATCTGTCCACCATGGCAATAAAATTCCCTAACATACACACATAAATAAACATACCCATGCATGCATGATAAAACCACCATATAATAAGTAAACACGTGCTCCAATGAGCAACCAGTAAGCAAAAATATATATTAAGAGTAAAGAGAGTGCAAAAATGACATTGTATTAATAATATGATTCACATTATCAAGTCTTATTATGAGGCTTTCAAATGGGAAGGATCATAATTTCAAACTATCACTCATCGCTCCACTAGAAAATTTTGGCTATCCTTTTGTTCATCCCATTAGACTTACAATAAATTATAACAAACATACACACATCCTTCCATTTTAGACAATGTTTATTTCTCCACTAAGACTAGCCATGAATCTCCTTGGTTCCTCCATATGAATAAAAAACTCTTTATTCCTCCCTTCACTAACATCACGCTTATCTCTCCATAAAAAATGATGTACCCCACCCCCATAAATTCATACATCCACACAAGAAAAATAAAAGTAAAAAAATTATACATCGACTCTAAAAGAGTGAAACAAAAGTAATAATCATAACCATAAGGAAGAGATAGGGTAATATATTTAAAGATCATATAATTATATTTCTCAATTTACATCTTATTCCAAATTTACTCATTTTGAGTTAAGTATTGATTTAACAAATATTGAAATATTATGTTAAATTCTAATTGTAATGTCACAACGAAATGATAGAGCAATAAGGTACATATTTGACCTAACTAATAAGTAATTAAATTTAAAACCCTAAGTGCAAGATAAGGTATAATATACTCAGATGATTTTTGTAATAATCTCAAAGTTGTGGCAAGCTGGAAAATTGATGGAACGGGAAGGCAGACTATCGCAACCGAGCCCAAAAAAATGCAAAATTGTCAGAACAATTTGATCTAGGGCACCTAGATTAGGTCAAGGACACATGGTTCTTATAGAACATTGTTAGGTACCCGTGACTACTCAGAACCTTATGAAAAAATATTATACTTTTGTTTCTATGTCACTTCTCTTCTTTGTTGATCACCTGTATATTGCACTAAGTCCGCAAGATATGCTTATAACCTGTAAAGAGAAAAAGCACCTGTAAAACCCCAAAATATATTAAATCCTAAAAATAAAACGATTCAAATAGGGATTCATACTGACCTCGGCAATCACTCAATTGAGTGAACTTACGATCCATGCACTATACTACATTTCATATTCCATGTAGTTTTATGTGTGTGTGTGTGTGTAAAATCATGCCCTAGATGGATTTTGTGCAATATGTACTTGATAGCGAGTAATAGCTAGATATATCAATGTAAGTAGATGTGTGCATGAAAAAATGAACTTACCCCTCCTTTGAAGTGTATGCAGAAGAATGCAGTCCCTTTTCCCTTGAATGGATGTAAGATGGATGCTTTTATACTCTTGTAATTCCTTTAGATGCAACCTTAGGGGATAATAGTAGATGCTTAAATCTTGGTCCTTTATTATAGTCACATATCTTTGTATTTATATTATTCCCTTGTTTGAATTTCATAATTGACCACTAAAATGTTGACCACCAAGAAAATAAGAATCCCAACAGCTAGAAAGGACCCAAAAGATGAGAGAAAGATACAAAGGGGTTGGGGCACCTAGAGGGGATGAGGGTGCTTGGGCATTAACATCCTAGCTGGTTGTTGGTGTCCAAACTCATAAAAGATGAAGTAATGATGGTCAGAATGGGAAGTGAGGTGTGCAAGACCAAGATGAAAACTAGAAATAAAGAAAAGAGGCCAAAGATAGTGTTTAATTAGTAATTTTCTCTCGTATGAATCATATGAATAGTAGTATGTGATTAGGACCTAGAAATATACCCAAAGTGCGTGATCTAGTGTCTACAAGTATTGGTTAAATGACATATTGTACATAAGTGCGTACATTCTCATGAATGAGAAAACAATCACAATACCACATTGTCTCAAATGAATGCAACATACTATAATAAATGACCTCATGAGGGAATAAGAAGAAAGGGCCTTGCCCACAATGAACATAGGCTATTTAGTTCACATTTCCCTTTTGTTAAATTTATTTATTTAGCATAATTGATTAAACAATGTTTATGTGTTCAAAACATATGCTTATGTCTCCAAATTACAATTTTCCCATTTTATTAAAAATGATTGCTCACCAAGGATACACTCCATTTACTTTCATATTTGTTATAATAATTTATGCCATTTTAATCATTTCAGTATTATTTAAAGTTCAAACGAGTTAAGTAACACTCGCTACAAGTAGGGAATTCATGTTATAAAGAGACATGTCCCAATAAAGGAAGATATTATTAAATAATATAAGGTTTACCATCTATTGTAAGATGTAAGGAAAAATTCCTTTTGTGTTGATAAAACATCTCATTACACACAAATCGATAGTTGCAGTCAAATACAGGGTTTCATCCACAATTAACCTCTCAAGAGGTCTCAAGATTGAGTATATTTATAGTTACATCACTTGGACCTCACCATGGGATCAACATTAATGTTACCACAAAAATTTCATTCCATTAAAACCTTGCACATTAAGATTATATTTTATTTGTTACAAGAAAAGGAGAGAACACTATGGATCTAACATACTACTCAATTTTTATGTGGTACAAAATAGACCACCATTCACTTTTTAATCACAATATATACCACCCACCATAGGTCAACACTAGACACATAACACATAGCTATCTTATAATGACTTTGTACTAATAATGGAATTTCATTTTCGTAATTCTAGCTAACACTTCCCATTTCCAATATTATCACAAGGGACATAATTTTAGCGGCTAACATGGAATACATTTTACATAGCTTCAACTGTAAATGACTTGTTAAGAGGTCTTAGGATTATTTTATTCATTTTGAAAGGCATTTAATTATGGCATCATCCACACTAAAATAGCTATGATGTTCTCATCTTGTAGAAACTTTTATAGTAAAATTAGTATTCTAATGATTGTTGGGAAGAGAGGAAGGTAATAGGGTTGTCCTATCATGATTTGATTATTTTACTAAAATTAATTTTACCCTTTATTTTTGTCACTAATTAAAATGAAACTCTTTCCATGATGACATAAAGAGGTCATTCACTTAGCTTAATGCATAGGATAAAAATAGGTACACTAAAACCAACTTACAAGGGGTTCACTATCAAGACAAACATGGGTAATGATTGAGTTATGCACTCATCTTCACTAGTGATTCAGGTTCCTCTATAGGCTCATTGAGTACCCAATGAGTCATGGGATCAAACTCACCACAAGAGTTGGGTTTTTCTGATTCATCTTCTCGTTGAACATGACTAAACTAAGAGTAGGAATCAGTTTGGGGAGGATTAGTGCACTCGTTTTTTTATAAGAGCTTAAGAGTTTAATTTTACTACCATACAATTATGTGAAGTACAAGAAAATACCATGATACCCAAATATAATTCTTGTATGTAATAGAACTATTAAATACCGTGTTAGGATTACAACTTTATTTTGATTATAATGTAAACATGTCATAAGTTGACTTTTATTCTTTCAATTCGAACAAGTACAATTACTCAAATAAATCACATTTCTTATCCCATCAAAATTACACCTTTATTTTTCAATTTATAGACAACTTTAAACTTAGATTTTAGAAATCATTTTAATCATGCCACGTTGCCTACAATGTGCGATGTTATGTAAACATGGTCAGATAAAACATTAGCATGGACCCACCCCTCTTATCTAACATGCTATCAAAACTCATAACATCAATTCATACTTAGAGAGAGATCAAAATATTTACTTTTCAAACCAAGACAAATTTTCAAGATGTAGAGAGAGATCAGAGAGAGTAAACACTCATTTTATTTTACACAAGTAAACCAACACATATCCACGATTAGAGAGGGTGAGAGATGACACAATAATTTTTTATTCATAACCTTCAAATTCCAAAAGGATTTTCATATTATTATGAGTTTTATAACCTCTAACAAGGTTCCCATTCTCGTTCTCATTGTCGTTACAAGGGTGTAAGTAAATGTGACAAATTACGTGATTTTATCTTTTCATTAACGATCTTGTTTAAGTGTATAAAACCATGTATTTTTACTAATCATGCACATTTACAAATATTACACTAGTTACATGCATTGAACGAAACTTAGAGATTCAACATAGGTATATGGGTCTTTGTTGTGTTGTTGTGCAAACTATCCCAAGTGGCCACAGAATGAGCCCACAAAAAGGGTGTGAAACATATTGATGGGATGTTTATTTATGCTAACCTATTCTCTACTATATAGAGAATTATAAGAAACTAATAGGGTCCAAAATCGATAACTAGATCTCAAATTGGAATAAATTTTCAGAGTGATCTTGTTGAATTCAGTTGTTTTCCCTTTAGCAAACTAAGCCAAGTTGGCTCTGACACGGATATGAAAAATGCCCTTTTCAGAGGAAACGAGTAAAATTAAATACGCTACACTATTATCCATATAGAAAAATAGGTTTGCAGGGTCAAAATTTATTTCTAGAATCCATAGGCACAAATTTTGAGGTGACTCTGGGATAGTTAAATCATAGTGAGTGTTTTCTCCCAACAACTAGTTTTCTTAAGTAAGCTGGAAACCCACTTTGTAAATATGTTTGCCAATGGTTTTAACAATGTTTATTTATTGGAATGAGGTCATCTTATGGAAAGGAAGAGGTTACATCATTTTAAAAATGGTAAGTACGTTTAGAGTTGTTTTTTGCGAATCATTTTTTACAGGCATTTGGATAAATTAGAGGTTGTTTCGAGATCACAAGTTTGCATTTTCAACCATTGTTTTCCTTGCTATTTTTATTGGTCATGAAACAAAATTTGTGGTGAACATGTTATAGGTTTTTAATCAAGTTCTTGGCCTAGTACTTTGACACGTCATTTAAGGTAGTTTTTTATGACATTAGTTTAGCATGGTGTGGAAAGTGTTTTATGCAGTTATAATATTATTTTAAAATAATACATCACTAATAAGATTATTTCCATATTTAACGTTCCATATACTATGAAAGGATTCAAAATTTTGAAATTAAGTAGGAGAGGAGGAATATAATCCATTCCTGGAGGACAAAGAAGCAAGAGTCAGGAGTTAGATTAGCACTGCACTCATCTTGGTTAAATCCTTATGATCTTTAACCTCCCCAACACTGGAAATCATAATTACGGGTGTTTAAGATATATGGCATAGTTTTCATTAATTTCAAAATCATCTTCTTATGTTTCCCAACATGCATGTTAGGTTGACTACTCCACCATTTTGATAATTGAACTAATTCTAGATCATGTTGTTTCCCATATGACCAACTAACCAAAAGAAAAAACTTGATTAAGTAAAGAGAAGCACTTGAATCTAATAAATGTACAATATGAATTTGAGCACCATATGTAGGGCCGTCAAGAAGAGTATTTTTTTTACTCTTGAAATTTCCTTTACAACTTCCTCCTCCAAAGAAGGCAGTCTAGTTATAATATATAGTGAAAACATTATTCTATCACTACTAATTACATTTATCCCTTTCTTCTCATCTTCTAAAGGCTAAAGAAATTTCAGCATACACAATCAAATGACAGTGATAATTTGGTAGTATATTCAATCTTCCTTCATAAGACATGTATTTGTCTATCCCAGAATCATTAATCCCTCGTGGACACATGAAATAATTCAAACCAAGAGCACATACCCACAAAATTTCATCTATATAAGAATAGTTAAAATCATTCTCTGGTACCAAACTTCCCATATCATGTCATGAGCCCATTGAAAATTATAGCTATTAATGGAATCTGAAGTCATATCATCCAAGATAAGATCGCTACTAGATGTGCCTAAAATTGATTTTAAAGTGGTGTTCTCATATTCCACACTTCACTATTCATCTGAATCTGCCAAGTCCTTGGAATGTTGAGTTTTATAGATCCCAATGATGATTGGTATTTTGATTTTCTTTATCTTATTTAGCAAGTCTGATATAAAATTTTTACCTTAATCCTCAAAGTAGGGATCTGGTGCATTTTTGTTCTTTCCTTGCCAAATATTGAGTAAGAACTTACACCTAAACGGTCAACACAATAAACATGTCTCCTCTTCAAGCACCAAGCAAACACATCCACACAACCACCCCAAGTTTTTTTGGCAGGTTGAAGATAACAATTTAGAGTTTCCTCAAGATATCTGGTATGGTTAGGGATTCCATTGAGGTATTTAAAACCCACATCCATAAACCTACATGGACATATGCTAATAAAACCAAAAAAGAAGCTTACATGGTCAAGTTATGTTCCATGGGACCTCATTTCTTTGAGGAACCTGGTGAATGCTTCCAAATCTTGCATAAATGTCAGACAGTGTACTAAAACAACAATAGACACATAAAATCCCATTTCTTTGTGCTTTGATGGCGTCCATTCCCTGTTAAAAAATCTCCCATTTTGGCGTAGGATGGGAAAACACTAGAAAGGTTGTGGAGTTTGGATTTACACTTGTGACCTGCATTTGTTTGGAAGGCTTCCATGGCCCTTTTCAAATCCCCCATCTTGCTGCTCTAAACACCAAAAAAAATCAACGTGACAGACAAAACCTAAACCCCCTTCTTTTCCCTAAACTAACCTCAATATATATATATATATATATATATAAGTCATACACACATATAAATGGAAAGTATTACATGAATGTTGGCTTACCAATCCTTTCTTCTTTCATTTCTTGTCAAAAGAGGTTCTTCGCATTCTATACTTATCCTTAGAGAGTGTTGCATACTATATAATTTTTCTTATCTATACTATGCACATAAATTAGGAATTGCACAATATACAACAATATCTAAAATATAATCAAAACATCTTTTTAACCCTATACACTTCCACTAATAAAAAAATTCTATAAAATATCAAAATATCTCTTTCATTTCTTGTGGAATTGATTCAACCTTCTCCATCAATTTCCTTGCACACTCTCTTTGCAAGAGCTTCACAATCATTTGAAGACATTCATTTTTCTACTTTACCTCATTCAGGAATTATTTTCCTAATAACAAAATAATGTTAGGTCCCTACTTTTCTCCTTCATCCTTATCCTTTCATTGGATTTAGAGTGAACTATTTCCCATCCTTCACCACTCCATAGGTATTTTTGAGACCATCATGTTATGCATTTTGGTTGAACTACCATGAACTACCGAGTAGCACGTGATATGCATCCATGGGCATAATGTTACACATCACTTCATCCTCATATCTTCCAATTTGGAACTTCACCAAACATTTCTTGATAAATAACATCTAATGTCCCTTCTACAACTATGGGACAATGTAGGGGTTAGGAGGTTTGATCCTCTTTATCACCAATATATCCTTAATATCCAATGAAACCAAATTATGAGTGCTCTCACCATCCACAATCAATTTACAAGACTTACCTCCTGACTTGCATGTTGTTCTAAACAAACTTTTCCTCTACTCAGGATCAACTTCATCCTTTATTGGTTTCAAAAACATGCACTTAACCATCATGTTTCTCCCATATCTAGGTCTTCCCCACAACCCTATTCATCATTTGCATAATTTTTACACTCGCATTACTCCTCTTCTCATCACTCTAAGCATGTGGGCACTTAAAATACTTATGTCATATTTCTCCACACTTACAACAAGTGTCATTGAATATTGGACCAAAGGATCATCTTCCTTGGGAAACATTTCCTTATCTACTCGTTCCTTCACTTTGTGACTTCAAACTCACCACACCTTCATGATGCATGAATTTTCTCTACCATCACCTTGTCCACAACTTTGAGTGACTTTACCCTTTTCGTAGTTAATGATCCATTGTTTGCACACCAAATTCTATTCCACCTTCAATGCATATTGATAAGTCTCATCAACTGATTGCACTTGAATCATTCCAAACTCATCTTGAATTACAATGAGTAATATGCTCATATACCTGGAGATATTATCCATACCATCCTTCACATGTCCTACTCAAATACTGAGTTGATAAAACTCTTCAGTGTATCTCTTTACATTGAATTCCTTGATTCAAATTTTGCAACTTCTTACAAAAACCAAGTTGGTAATCCATGGGCATGAATTTTTCCTTCAACTTGGCAACTAGCCTATCCCATGTCTTTATCTTTTATTTTCCTCTTTGCACTTTGTTTGTCTAGAAATGGTCCCATCATAGATATGTATGAACCTTCAAATTCATGTAGGAGAAATTGATTTTTTGGGGATCTTTTATGTATTCATACTCAAAATATTTCTTGAGCTTCGTAATCCAATCGATGAGCTTCATTGGCTATAAATTATAATAATAATTCGAGAAATCTAATATAGACCTACTACCCATTTTACCAATTGTACGTAACATGTCTTTTGAACTTTCATTTTGTGTTGCTTCTTCCTCATTCATATGTGCAACTTGTACTTTTTGTTGCACAAATCCTCTTTTATCATCATTTTTCTCTTCCAAAACACCACCTCAACACTATGCGACTTCCAAATGGGATTGCATAGTTCATATCAATTCAGTCAAATATTTAATTCTCGCTCATTAATTTATGTGAGCTCCTATAATACTCCTCATATATGTCATTGGGTTTCCTTAAATGAATGTGTCTTCCATAGTCATTCACACATTTTACTCCACAAATACTCATTGGAATATTTCCACAGTGATTTTCTACCCACATTCACAAAAGTGGGAGACCAATCCGCTAATTCTTCTTGTGTAATCCCAACACCTTCTATCCAATATTCACTATTAGAAGATGCCTATAATTATTTTCTACCCACATTCACAATTGTGGAAAACCACTGGAATTTATTATGCCACCATTTGCAAGGAAAGTAACCATTTTTCTCAAATACCAAATAATAGATGTAGTTAGGGTGACCAATCAAGATTCACCTTAGACCAAGTAGCCCATAGGATATCATGTAGAAAATAAACACAAATAAATCAAATCACATATATTTGAATTAAATAATTAAAAAAACGCATAAAAAATCTTTATTCATACACTTAGAGGAATAACACACATAGACCAATCACCAGCGACACAATCAATCATTCATAAAATCATTCTCTTGTCAAATACACATTTCTTTAAGCCTTAAACTCACATTCCCACTTTGCTCTAATTCACAAAGTTAACTTTGAGCTAAGAACTAAGTTAAGCTAATCTTCCTGATTCCTTAAGGAAATTACACTTTGTTTATATAGACACACAAACCACGCAATGTCGACATTAATCTTAGACAAAAATCACTAAAAATACTACTAAGAATTCTTCTCACTGGCATCTACTAGGGCAACACACTATATATCCTTCAAAACATTTTGAAAACCATCTTGTGTTCTTGCTTCATGTAGCCTAATGTGTTGGCACTTAAGGATGAGATGAATGGTGTGTCCTCTCCAACATCCTCATGCAATGAGAACTAACCACAAATAACAAGAACAACCAAACCAATCCTAATAGTATGAATACTAAGGACAAACTATCCCACCCTAGCATTAAGAAGATATCAAATAGATTTTGTAGAAACATTCTCATAACATTGAGCCCTCTCTTCGAGTTTCTTCCAACTTTCCCTGCTTAAATAGTCTTAGGGAATCTTGTAGTCCAAACTTATGCTCCCAAGATTCCTCACACACCAAAAGGTTTTATCTTTGCTTAGGAACATTCTTCTTGAGCCACTTGGTTATTTAATGAAGTCTAAATTTCACTAACCTTGCACAGTGGGTGGTTGTTAACAATATCAACAATGATAGTTTTTATCCCACATACTTCTCCAAGACCTGAGCCCTCTATCCAACATAGGGATTGAGAAAATATTTATTTATGTGTACATGAAGGCCTACCCTATCATATTAGAAGTAGAGGTTTTCCCAAATATCTATTTCAATGCCTTCACTAGCATCATCTGCAATGAATGTTTCTTAGCCACATCAAACATCCTTCTCACTTCCATACCAAACATGAGCACCAAGTAAACCAATTCCTTAAAGGATAGGATCCTAGGCCAAGTATGGATTCTACAAGAGGCCAAAAATGGAAAACCCAATGGAGGGTTCTACTTTATGACATTTCTCTTTCCTTGATGATTATTTTGATAGACAACTATGGATCATTCTTTTATATCTAAGCATCTGTAGTTGTCACACACCCCAATATTTTTTCTCCCAATAAGAAACACATGCTACATGAGTTCTCCTTGATCACCAAAAATTTACATTACTTTACACTTGTCAATATCACATTCAATCCCCCACTTATTACTTCAGATCTATATATTTTGTAGCATTTCTTTGAGGTCTTCAATTGACTCTGCCATGGCCACTACTAAGTCATCCACAAACATCAACCCAGTAATTACTTTAGGAAGGCCAAGGACCATCATGTCCATACCTTCAAGACCCTTTATTAGGTAACTTTTGAAGATATTAAAGAGGGTGGGAGAGGCATAGAACCATTACCTTACACCTATTTTCACAAGAATGGGGGATGATAAAAAAATTTCATACCTGAAGGAACCATTATGAGTTGTGAAAAACTTAGCAAAAGTAAGAAAGATAACAAATATGAGACCAAACCTTTCCTCCGAGATTTTCCTTGAAAATCTTAAGTAAGATTTCTTGAATTATTTGAACTTATAGTATCTTGTGGTTTTTTGGATTGTTTATGCTCTTGAATTGTTCTCCAAATTTATAAATTCAAATGGTGTGAGAACATAGACACAAGGATGCAGATAGAAATTTTGACAAATTTTGGATGCAATTATATAAAACTTTTGAGGATGATTTATAAAGGATTGACCTTATTTTTATAGTTGAGGGTGAGGGCCATGAATATTGGATAAAGATTTGAATGGCCTACAGGTTCATAATTATAATTTCTTTAAATCATCATTGGATGTTTTTTTTCATTTGCAGCTTTACAAGGGCAATGAATATTTGGATTTTTTGTGGGAAGATGGTTATATGTGCAGCTTTGTTTCCCTGCCATTGAAGGGTTCTAGAAGTGGAGTGGAGTAGAGTGTGAGTAGATAAATATGATTATTTAAATAGATAATTTTATTAGTTATGATTTGTGAGAGGATAAGTAACCATTTAATTAAATAAATGTTTAAATAAAATTAGCTAAAGGGTGTGGGTATCAATTTAATTAATTCTTAAGTGTTGTGATTTAATGATAGAATTAATTTAATTAATTCTAAAGGGATGTACTTTAGTAGGATAAAATTGATTTAATAAATTCTAATGGGATGGAATTATCTTAGTTAATTCTGAAGGGATGCAAATAGGATATGAATCATATAAGTGTACATTAGAAATAGGAGTGTGTTTTTGGAGTGTCTACATTTTCCCCTCTTTAAAGTGTTATTACGAAGTAATAGTATTTTAAAGATAATAAACACGTGTAAATTAGTGAGCGAAAGGTGGTGAAGCATTTGGATGCCCCAATGAGTAGAATGATAAGGTCATACCCCCTCAAGCAAGTGGGTGACGTAATAAAGTGGTGGACAACCGTTTAATAGGAAGAAGACAAAGAATTGGAATGAGGTTCAAAGGAATTGTGCTTGTAGAATGAGCATCATTTGGAGAGTGAAATTTAGAAAAACTTATTTTTATGTTACACAATAGAATTGCCATCATTATTAGGAAAGAATCAAGGTGTTTAACCTATTATGTGCATAAAAAACACACATAAAATAAAGAAAAGATTAAAAAATCCCTAATATACATCGTAAAACTATCCACTATGGATATGAAGAAGCCGAGATGACAACAAAAATATGTTTAATTGGTCCAAAAGGAAAATAACTACAATGCAACGTAAATTTAAAAATAAGACAATTAACTATGCCCCTAATGTGTGCCACAATGATAATTAAGTAGATGTAAATGCCCTTAAGTACTAAACTTATGAAATGCAAGGGAATAGGATCAGACTAAAGAGATGAGTAATCTTAGATACTCCTAATCATACTCTTGTTCGATCCACATTGAAAATTGATCTGAGATGTGAAAAGTATCATTTCCCACAAGCATTAAACTTGTGAAATGCAAGGGGAATGGGAGCTAAAATTACCCCAAGAAAATGTATATCACAAAGGAAACAATCAATTTAACTTTCCTTAAGAAGATATATTAACATGCAAAGGAAAGATGATGTATCGTGATAGGCATAAGATTGGAACGACCACTAGGGTTGTAGTTAAAAGTGTGATTTTATCAAGATTTTTTTGTATTGCTGAAATATTTTCATGTGTTTACAAATTTTTAATGATTTTGGGAATATTTGAAATGGTTTTGGATTTTGATATTTTTGTAAAAAAAATTAATTTTTTAGAATATATGAATTTTTTGAAAATTTTGATGTGAAGGATGGGAGCCATGTGTTTAGTACACCAGATTTTCCCAAGTGAAGCATTGGTTTTCCAAGTGAGAGGAAACTAGTGGATGAAACAATACTCCCACGAGCGTGCATGAGCATCACAACAAAACACCAAAAAAGTACACGAGAGAAGAGAGAAGAAGCAGTGGATAAACCATCTAGCATAATGATGAAGAAAAATTGGTATTCTTGGTCATAAATGCCAAAAATAGAAGAATTAGGGTTTCAAAGTGTATAAATAGAGGGGTGGGAGGGTTAATAAGAATCACAACTCATTTTTTCTTATAGATTATTTTATCCCTCTGAATTATATTTGATCTCTAATATTTTAGAGAGATGGCTCATTGATCACATAGGAAACATTGTGTAGACTATATTCAAGAATTTGAGTGGAGACCAGACAAGGGTGGCTAGGTAAGTAGCTAAAAAAATTAAGTTTTAGATGAAATTATGACTAGTTTTAAGTAGAATAAATTTGGTTTTTAACGCTAGTGCATAAACTTGAGTGCACTAACGTATCACTAGGAATTTGATGTCATTAAAGTGTACGCACTAGCATGTAACAAGGATCAACAACATTAAAGGGGAAATGCACTAACATGTTGAACACACTAGCATCATAATGAGAGCATGAGCATTATTATGAGTGCACTAGTGTGATTGTAATAGTGTTTAACTGGATGCGCTAGTGTACAAGTGCATGTGTTGGTGTACAAATGGGTACTCTAGCATCATCAAGCGATATTAAAAGAAATTTGGAAGTTTGGGATAGAATAAAATTAGTGTTAAATGTATTTTTGAATTATTTCTAGAAGAGGGATGGAAGACTCACAAATATTATTGATATACAATAAAATCATTTACAATGGAGATGGTTGCAATACTTATAGGTATTGTAAAGTCGAGTACAAACAAAGTAGTTGCACATTTGTAACCAAAAAACATACGGGATGAATAAAACCAAATGTGATTTTTACAAAAATGAAACAAATAAACCTACATGAATATAATAAAACAATACAAATGGTTATAATCTCATAAGCATGTAATAATAATAGCAAACAATCTATTTACCACAATAACAAACTAAGTAACAATCTAGATACCTATGGTACAATGCATAATTACTACATTAAACTATGTTTACCATAACATGCCTCCCCTTAATTTTTCATTTCCTCAAGGAATGAGGAGAGGAAATCTCTGAAAAACTTGAACTTATCACGTGTAAGTGACTTTGTGAAGATATCTGCTCATTTTTCAACTGTTGGGAAAACCTAAAGTTATACGTTGTGTTTAAGACATGCTTGTGTATGAAATGAACATGTACCTCGATGTGATTAGTTCTCTTGTGAAAGATTATATTGTGAACAATTTTGAGAACACCTTAATTTTTAACATACAAGGTGATAGGTTTTTCATGTGGTGTTCAAATTCCTTCAAGTATGCAACGTAGCCATATCACTTCGCAGATAGCTCCACCTGCAGCATGATATTTAGCTTTTGTAGAAGAGTGAGAAAAAAAAATTGTTTCTTACTTCTCCATGATATCAATCCAGATCAAAAATAATACAAATCTAGAAGTAGATTTATTTTCATCTATTTTACCTACATGATCTAAATCGGAATATCTAGTGAAGAAGAAGTTATCATTCTTCTTGTACTCTAGACCAAGATCTATTGTACCCTTGAGATATCTCAAGATTCACCTTTCTACCTTTAAATTAAAAACTTTGGGTTCATGCATGATCCTAAAAAGATAGATCACTACAAAGTTGATATCTAGTCCAGTATAAGTTAGGCAAATGAGACTCCCAACCAACAGTCGATAGAGAGTTACATTTACCATAGGATATGGATCTGAACAAGATAATTGTAGTCTCGTATCCATAGGTGTATAAATAAGTGTAAAATCCATCCTCCTAAATTTCTCAAGCATTTTCTTGGTATAATTCAACTGAGAAAAAAAATGTGATTCTCTTTTTTCCATACTTCCAATCTAAGATAGTAATACATGAGCCTAAGATATGTCATGTCGAACTATCTATTAAGATCTTTCTTTGTAGCATCGATCATCTTCACTGTGCTACCAATGATGACTAGAATTCCAACATAAACAAAAACTATCCCAATCTCTCATCCTTGACTTTTGAGGTAGATATTGGGATCATATGGATTTCTTATGAATCCATGTTGAACAAGATGCTCATCAATTTTGATGTGACAATCCCGGGGTGCCTTTTTATGGCCACACAAATATTTCTTGATTCTTTATACCTTTGTTTCTTCACTAGGTATGAAAAATCCCTTCGATTGATTTGTGTAGACTTCTTCCTGTAGATCTTCATTCAGAAAGGTACTTTTCACATCTATCTAATACACTTTCCAACCAAACTGAATAGCTAGAGAAAAGACCATCTTGATTGTTTTGATCTTTGGTGTGGAATAAAATGTCTCCTCATAGTATATACCTTCCTTTTATGCATACCCCTTTGCTAACAATCTCACTTTTTACTTGTCTAAGGTCCAATCTTCTTTGTACTTTGTTTTGAATATCCATCTATAACCAATGGGTTTCTTCCTTAGTTGAATGTGGACAAGTTGTCAGGTGTTGTTTTTCATCACTGACTGATATTGAAAATCTATGCCATATTTCTAAGCTTTTGAATATAGGGATTACTGGAAAGTAGAGGGATCAGGAGATTCAAAAAATCTACTCATCAAAGTAAATTTTATTTCTCATGCTTTACTGCGAGTCTGTGGTCCAGTGGTGGATGTATCTGATGGAGCATCCAAATTTGCATCTCAAATCATGTTTGTATACCACTTGGGCATCATAATTTGTACTATTACCATGGGTTGTGATCCTGTCTAATCATAACCATTATCCCCATCATCATTTTCATCCTCAGTGATAAAATCATCTTCTTTTTTCACAACAGGTGAAATATCTATATCATGTGAGTCTGGAGAGGGAGTCTCAACTTCCTTCTTCTCAAATAACTCAACATCTCTACTAGTGTAGACTTTTATAGTATTTGAATCCATCAATATGTACCCAAGATCCTCTTTACTGTAGTCAATGAAGATGAGTATTTGAGATTTTATATCCAACTTCTTTCTATTATACTTGGAAATGTGCATGTTGGATTTACACCCGAATACTCTAAGGTGTGCAATAGATGGCTTTGATTTTGACCATGATTCATGTGGTGTCACTCCATCAAGATAAAATGTGGGTACTTTTTCCATCAAATATATTGTTATCTTTGTTGATTCTACCTAGAATGTCCTTGCTAGATGAGAATCATCGATCATACAACGCACCATCTCCATGATTTTACGGTTTCTTCTCTTAATAACTCCATTCTGTTGTGGCGTGTGTGGAGGAGCCATTTGCTGAAGAATCCTGTGAGCCTGAAGGCAATATTTTAACCCATTACTGGTGAATTTCCCCCCTCAATCTGAGTGGAGAGATCTTATATGGCGACCAGTATCGTCTATACATCCACTCAGAACTTTTTGAATTTCTCAAAAGCATCACTTTTCTTACGAATACAAAATATCCACATTTTTCTTGAATAATCATCAACAAGTAGCATGAAATAGTGAAATACAGAATGACTAGGCTACATTGGACCATAAAGATAGCTATGAACCAAATCAAACTTACCTAGAGCTCGATAAGTACTTTTTTATAATAAAGCTCTATGTTGTTTTCTTGCTAGGCAGTTAGGAAACTTATTTGTATCCTTCTGTAGAGATGGCAAGCCTGTCACCATGTTGTACCGGTGAAGTGTTTCGAGATGTTTGAAATTGATGTGACCAAGTCTCCAATGCCACAACTGTGCTGAGGAAGAATCCTTAGCCACAAGTGTTTGATCATCCCTGTGGACAAAGTCAAGCTGGAACATACATCCCACATTAGAGGCTTTTGCAACATTTTTTGAGCCTCTTGATTTTTCTCAAATCAAACATAATTTCTTACTATAATGACTATCAAATTCAATCTTCAGATTATGATCTAGAAGTTGACTCACTGATAAAAGATTCTTTATTAACCTAAGGACATCTAATACATCTATTAATCTACAATTTTGTGAACCAAGAGGTGGAGAAATATTCCCAATACCTTGTATTGTGTAAGAAGAATCATCACCTAATGAGACATGATTTTTTGAAGGTGTTTCCCTCATTATAGTAAACCAGTATTTGTGCCTATTCATGTGTCGAGTGGCTCCCCAATAAATGTACCAAACATCACTAGATGACATGGATGGTTTACTAGAATGAGCAGTGTACAAGAATTCCTCATTTTTTGAATGATCTCCCTGCTCAGCTACATTACCTTGTTGATGGGGTTTGCTTCACCAGTTCCCCTTCTTCATCCCTTTCTTGTAGTATGACTATCCCTGATGAGACTATTGATTCTAAGGTCCAAAATTTCTTGATGAACCTTTCTTGTATGTATTGAACCAACAATATTTCAACTCATGTCCTCTTTTGGAGATAAGACATTTATTATTTTGTGTGTCCCCTTGTTAATGTTGTTTTTTGGAATTTTGAGAAGATTTTGTTTTTTCCTTTTCCTTTCTAATGAGAAGATAGTGCCTACTCCTCTTCATCATAGTTTTTGTACATTACTTCTTCGTGTTACAGTAGATTCACTAACTTGTCAAAAGTAACTGTCCGATCTAACAATTTTAGTGTCAACACAAAAATGTGGTAAGGAGGAAGTGCTCTATGAAAAATGGGCATAAGAGTTCTATCAGTAACCTCCTCTCTAAGAGCTAAAATATAATCCCTCAATTTTGCAACTCTCCTTAAAAAAGCTTCCACTTTCTCGTTTAGTTTGAATTTCAATATATGTAACTGACTCTATAAATTCAATATTGTGTTCTTGTTCTTGGCATCGTACACGTTGCTCAACTTATCCCATGCTTCTTTGGTATTTTTGGCGTATTTAATTTGGGGTTTCACTTCATTAGACACAACAAACAATATTATGAATTTTTCCTTCTGATTGGATTTGTCAAACTATCTCTATTGTTTTACATCATCTGATGATCTAGTTGCAAAACCATTCACAACAAGATAAATCTCTTCAAACTCAAGTTGTGTTTTGATCTTAGTCTTTCATGTAGCATAATTATCTCCTCTTATGAGTCGTGAGTATGGAAGAAATAACTTAGGGGTATTGGTGCCCATTTTCTAAATTTACTAACAAAGGGTAAGGGTCTTATCACTCCAGGTATAAGGTCTCTTAATCTATGTATCGTCAATCCGATATACCGAACCTTTGTATATACACGCCCTTTTGATATACCTGTCAGTATGTGGAAGAAGCTTGCCCTTTTGATATACCTAGAGATACATAAAATAGGCATTAACGTACGTGAAAGAATTCGATACGTGGTAAAAGGGATCTATGTGATTATTAACACTAGATCAAAGAAATATCCTCATATGTGTGCATAACTTTTCTATATACTTGGATAATTTCATTGTCTCGATTTAGGTCATGAAATCATTCACAGATAGATGGGAGGGCTCAAAGTATGTGCACTATGTCCTTATTAATCCCCATCAATTTATAGGGATGATTCCTATATGACGTTGTTGCAGTTATATTAGGTATTAAGTGTAGTAGTAGTCGTGACGGATTTACCCATAAGTGCTTCCCAGAGACACTGTATATAATGAATGTTGCGAAAGAGATCCATGGATCTCTTAAGTGTTACAGAACCAAATTTCACTATTTTTTATTTTCAAATATATACCATTTTTTATCATTTACAATGTTTTTGGTTGAATATGGAAACCTACAAATTAGTACAATCCACTTAAATATACACTGAAAATATAGTATTACAACCAATATGCAAAACAATTGAATGACAGGCAAAAAATAAATTATTTTTCAAGGCCATGGTGGCCTTCGAAGCAGTATGGTTCACTGTGCAAAAAACCACAAGAAACAACTAAAAATTTAGTTTTAGATACCCCTCCTTTAGAGAAATATTCTCAAAATTAAAAAACTAAGCTATCTGGGAGAAAAAAAAATTGCCCCAAAAATAGGGTTTTCTCCTCTATTTTTAGTGGGGGTTTAGTTGAAGTTAAGTGATTTAAAGGAGTTTTGGGCCCCTATATTTGGTGGTCTGTGCTAAATAGTCCTCCAAAGTTTAAAATTTTATATAAAATAGGTTGCAAGGGGGTCGAACACCTAACCTTACAACACTAAAGTCCTTCACTTAGCGCCTATGGCACATATATTTAATGGTGAACAAGATTTTATTTAAGGAAACAAAACTCTGACCTTTTAAGAAAAGCATGTGGCATGTGCTTGTAGTGTCCATGTGGCACTCATAGAAAGGTGGTTTCAAATCAGGTTTTCCTCGAATGCAAGATCTGAGTCGTTTGATAGCCGCTTTGAAATATTTCGTTATGATTTCTACCACCACTATTTTGTTTTCCTTGGCTTTGTATTTGACACAATATTGTAATGCAGGATGCCTCTGTGAATAGCTCATCCATTGTAATGTTCCATTAAGAGGCTCGGCCTTTTTTTTATTGTTATAGGTGCAGAGTTTTGGATAGAGCGGGTAGAGGTTTGATGCTACTTTTCATAGGTCTCCACCTTAGTTGTTCTGGGAGGATAGACCGTCGTTTGGAGGATCAAGTCTATTGATAGCACATGTTTCCTTGGCCTAATGTAGATCAATCTCCAAATGCAAATACAACACAGCTCATAGGATGGTAGGAGTGAGGGCTCAACATGCTAGCTCAAGGCTTCAAAGCATATATCCCTGTGATCAACTCAAAGATCCAGCTCGTTCGGTTCAATTATTAACTCATTCGTTTCAAGGTTCATCATGACTCTTCCGCTTAAAACCCACCAATATGTGGATCAACCCATCCAAAAATGACTCACCCACCTTGGAATAGGGGTCAAATCATTGTATCCTGACTCACTTGTGAGAGACAGTTCTCTTAACTTGGCTCAAACAACTTGGTTAGGATCCCGACAGAGACACAACCAACTCAGTCTCCAAAGGCTCAGACTGAAACTTTGTGGGGAGCTTGGAATGCTCCAACTACAGCAGGGACACCTTCAAATATAGAAAATCCTCTAGAGTTAGTTATAGTTGATTGTGCTTAGAGGTAAAACCCCTACTTGAGGAAAAATGAATATTTTTTATTCTTTTTGTTCTGATTTTTTGGTTTGAATCATAATTTCTTGTTATCTCTTCTATCAAGCAAATTTTCCCGGTGTATCTTACACCAGTGCAAAAAAAATTACTTTTCTTTTTCCTGGAAACTAGACAAGATGTTGTGGGGATGCAGGGTCATTCTGGGAAGCTGTTGGAGGTAACACTATCTCTCCTGGAACACAAATTTCTTCTCCAAAACTTTTCAACCTTATACAACCTCTCTCCAAGCTAACAAGATCCTCTAACCTACTCTAATACCGAATCTAGAAGAGGGGTGGAAGCCTCACAAATATTATTGATATGCAATCAAATCATTTACAATGGAGATGGATGTAATACTTATAGGTATTGTGCAACCGAGTACAAAAAAATAAGTTGCATAGGTGAAACCAGAAATCATAAGGCATGAATAAAACCAAATATGATTGTTACAAAAATGAAACAAATAAACCCACGTGAATATAATAAAACAATACAATGGTTATAATCTCATAACCATGTAGAAATACTATCAAACCACCTATTTACCACAGTAAAAATCTAGTTACCTCTGGTATAATGCATAATTACTACATTAAATTATGTTTACCCTAACACAATTTGCAAGATAGAGCACTTGTTTTGAACGTGCGGGAGCGTCACTGACGGATGTGGACATTTGAGAAAATATTTACATGTAATCGGCAGCGACATTTGGTTACATTATTAGTGGTGACAATGTTGATCTACATTGCATGGTTGTTACATATCATAGTGGATCATTTTATATTGATTGTGTTGGCCGAGAGGTGTAATAATGAGAGTCATACATTCTGATTTTCAACTCGAGAGATAACAGTTACATTAGAGGATGCATATTCGATCCTTTATGTGTCGATATAGGGTAGACTGGTGGATTTTTATAGAGATGTGAAAAAGGATTCTTGGGCATATATGGGACCCATATAGGTTAGAGGACATACACAGAGAGGGGATGATGGTGCACCTATAAAATGACTGATAGTATGGTAACTTGATTGCTGATATATTTGATGGCTCTTATCAATGGATATTTTTTTCCTATAAGATTGGGACTCGTTTTTAGTTAGGATTAATAGGTGTAGTGACATGATTGATGCAGGATGAGGTATTATCATGGGGGTTCAGTGCATCTTAGCTCATCTATACAAATATTTACTTCCGATTATGTATAGAGGCATGCAAAATTTGAGTCAAGCCACTCTACTACAAATATGGGCATGGGACCATATTCTAATTAAATGACAAGTTGGTATTTTGCAAGGTAGGAATCTTGCTGAGCCCTAATCCTTTTGATGGGAGATAGTAGGTGCAAGCTAGAGGGCTCACATGGGGAACATGAATTTCTATCAGTAGGATCATGATGACCTTCAAGTACATATGGTGACTTAGAGACCATACAGATTATATCAGTGAGAGATAAATGCTATAGAGTTATGCAAAAATGAGGTAGAAATTTATATTATTGGCATCCACAGTTACATCATGGAGATGTACATGGTTAACAGGGTACAGAGACATTACAGGATTAGGTAGGATATCCCAAGTGTTGATCAGTGGTACACGCGAGTGGCGTAAGAGATAGTGGAATTTGGTTAGAATTATATAGTACAAATTTCCAACCATATCTTCTTTGGTGTCATTCCATATGTGTGGGATTCTCTTTCATAGATTATAGATCCAAACACCACTTTTGATTATGTTATATAGTATACATCGATCATGCCTAGGCGTATTAATATTCCACAGTCAGCCATAAATGTAGGGATAGTGGCAGCAGATGTAGGTGGGGCATAAAAAATGAGGGATAGAGATATACTTGGGTAGGTAGATGTGCAGGGGCAAGGGTAGGTGTGGGGCTAGGCTGCATAAACCCCACATGTTCATGTGACAAAAGGGTCATAGATATAGATATAGGTTGCACAGGTACTATTGGTTCACGTGGTTTAGGGGCCACATATATAGGTGCCACCTATATAGGTAACATAGGTAGAAAATGTGATGGCTTATGCAACACAACTATGAGCACATGTAGTACTAGGTCATGTATCCTAGGTACTAATGAAGATGTTATAAAAATTTCTGGTATAGATGTTGGTATAGGTGTTGGTTATACAGATGCAGGTAACAGCACAAGTACCTTTACAAACTCCACTGTCACCACATAGAATAACTAGTCTAGATGTTGGGGAATTAGAGGGAGGAGATATAGGATTATGAGCATAAGTACCACCATAAGTACTAGCTCCAAGATTAGCAGGTGGTCCATCAGTGGCCAAATTATAGGAGGAGAGGGATACAACCATATTATGGGTTGGTGTTGTAGTCATCACCATTCATATCCTCCAGAGGAAGCTAGACCAGAGTTCAATCAAGCCGGATGGCTTGAGAAATCAGGTGTAGCAGAGGATTGTTGATAGATCATATGAGTATATAGTTATGTCAGGTGATAGTGGATCAAGATGTCATATACAATGTGGCAGTAGTATGTAGTATTGGTGATGTGTTACCAGATCTTATTGGATATGGAGAGTCAGGTTATTATAGAGCATTGTATGAGAATGCATTCCCTAAGGTTCAGAGAGATCTAGCTTATAATCAAAGATCAAGTAGTGTGTCCACCAGGTCATATAGACCATCGAGATCATTGAGATCAATGTAGGTGCCCATGCCGAGAGAATGACCGGGGAAGTCCTAGCATAGGAGAGAGTCATAAATGACTCATTTTTTTATGAGATATTGTATATGTTTTTTGTATATACCTTATGATGAAGTCATATTTATGTATATCAATGTTCATGATGACATACCAAAATGTATATAACTATATGAGATATATAGTGTACATGGACACTTTATTTTTTATATATAATATGGACATTTGACACCACATATGATGATGAGATGTTTTATTTCCATATGATGTAGTGGTTATATGATATGATTTCATGATTTTTAAATAGATTATGATTTTTTACTTTTATTTAGTAGGTATAGATGATGTTACATGCATCTTAGCTTCCATGTTCATAGCTGAGAATTTATTCAAGATGTATGATGATGTATGGATATATGATGATATAATATATATGTGAAGATGGTAAAACGTGTATAACAACAAAGTACATGTAATTGACAAAAATACAAAGAAATGTTACAAAATCTAACTTACACACATACTAAACTAGTAAAACACACCATGGCTTACTTAATAAACCAGGATGACAAAGTGCAATTCTTAAAAGTAAGCACATCAACAAACCCAATATGAACATAAATTAAATACAAAAAATTTATATATGAACTAAAGTGTTAATAATTTATCTGCAATTGGTCTATAATAACAAAACACAACAAAATCATGTATACACAAAAAAATTTATAAACACACTGATTACAAAGGAGTCAAGATGCTTACAAAATCTTGCAATATATCACAAAACAAAAATAGTTGGAAACAAGCACACACTATAAAAATAAAATGGACCAAGATAACAATAAGTCGTTGGATAATTATGTAAAAATTATAACCAAGACTAACTCACAAGTCCAAAATACATGGTAAAATAACCAAAGAAGGAAGAACACTAAAGCTTGCGATGATCTGAGTTGTCTTCTTACATGCGATTGAGTTGAAAATGTGTAAGAAAAAATATTACACACACCTGCAACATAAGAGGTTAGGCACAAACTAACATCCTAACAAAAAGCATCTACACAAGGCTAATAAACAGTAACAATACACCACAACATGCATAAACGACGTTCAATGACACCCATAACATGTTCCACGGTGAAGAATGAATAGATATGAATTCCCCCAAGTGATAGCTTAGGAACACAAGAGGATTAGATCAGGATGAAGAGTGGAGTAATCTTATATACTCATCATGACACTCTTTTCGGATCCCATTGTAGTTTGATGTGTATTGGATTTAATTCAAGTGTTCCCCAAATAAATTTCCATTACGAAGGGTGAATTGACTATTTTTCCTTGAGCATAAATATACACCACAAGAAAGAAAAGTGATTATCAAAATATGATATGGAACGATCAATAGGATTTCCATCAAGTGGCAATATTTTTGAACTGTGTTACTCAATTGTTGAGATTTTTCAAACATTTTCTGAATGTTTTATTTTTTAATGTTTTGATTTTTGTGGTTTTTTCCAGTTTTATACTTTTTTGGGTATTTCTAAACATTTGAATGTTTTTTAGATTTTTTGACATATTTGATAGTTTTTGAATTTTTTAACATATTCCAATGTTTTTGGATTTTTAAACATATTTGATTGTTTTTGTATTTTTTGAATATATTTGCATGTTTTTGTATTTTTGAACATATTTCAATGTTTTTGGATATTTACACATATTTGAATATTTCCTGTATTTTTTGAACATATTTGAATGTTTTTGTAGTTTTGAACATATTTCAATTTTTTTGAATTTTTGAATGTGCCAACGAAGAAGGAAAAATGTTCCCAACCCATATCAAACATGGTACAAGTGAACAAATCCAATAGAATCAAGGGATGAGACACAAAGGAAGAGGGTGAATAAGAGTGGTGAAGTATGGAAAATACAACCTATCTAGGAATGCGACGCAAGGTGGGATGGTATGACACAAAAAATGGACAAGGTAAAAAGGAGAAGCAAGCGAATGTGTTGATATGCCCCCAGCACTGGGAATACTTTTAAAGAATTAAGAATAGAAGTTTTTTAGATGAAATGTGTTCATGGGATCCTTAATCTCTTTGCCATCTTGTGTAGATAAATTATATTCTCTATATCCAAATTTAGCAGTCACAATATATGGTTATAACCAATTGAGTTTGCATTTTCCCTACTTTTCACATTCTTTTGTAGTATTTTTATTATTTTCCTTAAGCACAAAGTCACCAATCTAAAATTTTCTAGGTTTGATCCATTTTTTGTAACTTTGACAAATTTTATTATAATATACCTTTATATGGTCCAAGGAATAAAATCTCTAATTCTGCAAGGTGTGTTTTTCAGTAATCATCTTCATCCACCAAGTGTTGTAAGGATACGCTGAGGGAAGGGAGATAGACTTCAATGGGAAATATGGATTCATAACCATATACTATGGAGAAGGGAGTGGCTCTAGTTTTAGTATGGAATGAGGTATGATATCCCCAGAAGATGAAGTATAGTTGTGTGTGCCAATTGTGACTTTGTTTGTCAATGGTATCATCTAATATTTATTTAATCATTTTATTGGATGCTTAGGACTAGCCATTGCATTGTGGGTGATTGGGGTTGCCCATTATAGGTAGATATGGAATATTTTAGCGAGCTCTTCGACATTATTATTTTTAAAGGAATTCATGTTGTCTGTAACAAGAGAAGTAGGGATCACAAAGTGAAAAATGATGTGGTTAAATATGAAATTAGAAATATTTGACCTAGTGATGTAGGTGAGAGGCATGGCCTCTATCCACTTGGTAAAATATTTAGCGGTCGTGATTATGAAGTTGTAGCCATTAGAACATGTGGATTTAATTTTTTCAACTAAGTTGAGCCCCCATCTAGAAAAAATCTAGGGTAAAGTGATAGGATGAAGGTCTTATGAGGGTGTGTGAATTAGATTACCATGTCATTGGCCTTCCTAGAACTTATTGAAAAAGTTACATGAGTCAAACTCTCTAGTGGGCCAATAGTAACCCACACTTAAGATCTTCTTAGCTTAAACCATTCCACTTGTATGTGTTGTTATCACCAAATTACAGCACCCTCTTATTTGAATTCATGTGAATGAAATGGGAAATAATTGTAATTGAGTAACATTTAATTATCTCTAGGTGTGGGACTATGAAACTGGGATAATTCTCTAGAGAAGGTTGGTTCCTCTTCCTAAACTAAGCACTAAACTATTCTTAATATTGGAAATGCATTTATCTAATCCTATCATATGATTCCAAGGGACCATAGAGAGAGGAAAATACATGAAAATAAAGAAATCTTACACTAAAAAAGTGATAGCACCAAGAGAAGGTTGATTGGGACACTCTAATGAATGAAAATGGGAAGGAATGGAGATAGAGAGGGTATGCATAACACCATAGTCTAGAAACACACATTCACAACACCATTTCCATTAAACACAACCATTTAGAGCTTGCAAGAAACTACAAATGCAAAAAATACTTTCAAATGTAATGTAGAGGAAAGAGAATTCAATGAAAAACAAGAAATGGTTAAAGAATAGCCACAAAACTTGATTTTATTACTTCATATGATCACATAGTCCATTACAAAGAGAGAGGGGGGCATGAATTTCTTGCAAAATACCTATAATGGAGGCTTGAATCTCACAGCAACCTGTAGAATAATGGAGGAGGAGATAGATAATGTTTAACCACCTTAAAAATGAGCTCTCCATTTTACATATATAGAAGAAGAAAGAGAGAGATGAGGGAAAATCTTGAAATCTAGGCTTTACCCATCAACGAAATTCAGTAAATGGTTGTAAATCATGATGGAGAACTTATCAATGCCCATCCTTTCTTGTCATGTAGCTTGTGGAAGAATAAAAATGGCCCTTCATGTTTTATAAATGCATTTTCACTCACCTAGAAGTGATCATTGTAGAAACAAATATTACACATTAGACAATATTTAGCCTGGTCTTATACTACTATTTAGAAGGTTCTCGAGTGTACAAAGTACCAATTAATCCCACCTTTTTTACATCTCTTTTTATGTTTTACTTCTTATTTCCCGATACCTATCCACCCATTTTGAAACTTCCCCGAGATTCTAGCCCTAATTATGGGCACCCTAACTTGTATTGGGGAACCCCGAGGTGCCCTGGTCCCACCTTAGATGCTCCTCACCATGTTTAACCTCTTTCACTCCTTTTTTGGTCACTTCTAGTCATTGGTCTCCTTTATCTTTTCCTCAGTCGGTATTTTCGAGATTACTTGTGAAATTATACTTGATATCCCTATTAAATATAAAGCTTATAAGACCATAATGGGGGTCCTAGGTCATTGCATCATATCACTACTATCACTCTATCTAGGGTTGTAATTGCACCATATTGCATCCATAGAGCACCATACATTCAAGCTAGGAAGTCTGTATCACACACATTCTTAGAGGATGGATTCTATACATGTTATTCTATTCTCTACATCTTCTATAGCTACCATAGATCACTATTTCACAAAGTGCAACTGGCACGAGATCCTAGGGCATGGCATAAACACACTCACCAAAACTACATCATGGTCCATAATTTAGTGCAACTCTTAACAATAATTCCACTGATTTGGCATATGAGGTCATTCTAACTAATTTTTTTTCTTCATGTGCATGGCGTCATCCAGTTCATCCAACAAATCCAATATGACAGGCAGACAGGGTTTCAGACCTAGTTGCAACATTTCCAAACATAGTTCCTAATTCCCTACACATTTCACAATGCCTATAATCCACCCTAGGGCACCCCAGTACATGCACAAGCACTTTTTTCACTTCAGATAATCTAGATCTACCCTTCATAGGGTCCCTTAGTGATCATCTTCACTTCCTAATTTTATTTTTAGATCGGTGATAACGTGCGATAGTCTATAGTAATCAGCTAAGTCATCTTCCCTCTCTTTCCTTTCCATCAAGGTTTCTATTTCATTTAGCATAGTTTATTACCATTCATTTCATATAGCTTTACTTTGTTTACTACGTTTTAGTCTTCCTATTTATATTAACACTATAACCCTAAATCCTCCCTTTAGGTTTAGGAACTTATTTTTGTTAATAATTTTCGTGAACCCGACTATAATTTCTATCACCTTCTCAATATTTTTCATTCCATAATCATTAATATCTCTATCATTGAATACCTACTCACCCACCCTTATTTACTTCATTGAGTCCAAACCCTTTTCACTACTACCGATGTTTCTGTCGACATGCATCTGGAATCTATGTATGACACATTTACTGAGGCCTTTTCTCAACATATAGCATTCCAGGGAAAGCCTCCCATTGAACTTCACCCTTTTGATAATGACCCACCACTTTATATCATGTCCCACATCTATAATGTTGTCGTCAAGTGTAATCTCATCGATAATGGCTCTAATCTTAATCTATGCCCCATGTCCTTTCTCCAAGACATAGGTTTGTTTTCTTGTGACATTATCCCTTCTTCCATTTCCCTTTTTGCTTATGATGGTTCTATTTTCCCATGTCTAGGCTATGTTACTTTTCCTTTAATTTTTGGTCCTAAAAATTTCCCCACCATTTTCTTTAGTATTTATTTCCATGTCTCATATAATTGTTTTTTAGGTAGACCATGGCTCCATGCCATGTAAGTCATTCCCTCTACCATCCACCATTGTGTCAAATTATTACATGAATGACTTGAGTATACCATATTTTGATATCATGATCCATTCCAATATTATTTCCATGACCCTCATAATAGTATCCCTATTCCTCACATTGACACTACCAATGAACCTTAGCCTTTGGAGGATTAGCCAAATTTACCGCCACTTGAGGGTGTTATTTTTTTATTTGATGTCATTCCCCTTCCATCACCAATTCCCATCGATGTAGTTCCATATTAGTCACCCCTTTCCTCCACAAACACTATCATCTCATCTCTGCGAGTACCAGCCATGCACCCACCCTTCACGTGTACCCTCTTTATTCGTGACTCATTTTGGGACCATGTTCCATTTGATCCCACATGTGATGAAACCATTTGTTCTCTTTCTAGTCTCACTCACCTTGGCTTTACCTTTGATGACCTTCAACCATCTACTCACGCCTCTCATCTCTATTACAGTTTTGTCACCATTACTTGTTTTTATGGTTTATGTGTCTTCAATCTCCTCATTTATCTACCGCGTACCCTGTTTTCTTCATCACTCACCTTTATGGGAATCCTGGATTACTTAAATTGGAGGTATATTAGACCCTAGTCACACTGACATCTCATTCCCCATGCCCTTTGGCTGGATTTTCATTTGTAATAGTTTTTTTCTTAGTCATTCACCTAATCTCACCTAATGGTATGCACACGGTTGTCCACATCCTCTATTTACTGAAGAAGAATACATTATGGTCATGTACCATTTGTCTCTCTCTAGATCATTACATGATCCACCTCATACTATATCCTTCCAAGTTTCTAATTCTAATCCATTTGACTTTGACCTAGAGGAAGACGATCTCCTTGACGAGTTCACATAACCTCTTCTCACATTATTATTGGGGGGCATATCACCTGACATAATCCCCCCTCATCTTTCACTTTCGCATTGATACCTCTCCCACCCATACATGTTTTCGGTTTCCTCGCATACATGTTTTCTTTTATTACATATCAAAATTTCCATCATCTATTACCACACACTCACTACCCAATGACACACCCTAGTGCTTCGGTTCACACTAGACTGTTGAGGGATTTTTATTACACTTAACCCCACACACTACACTACTGGACCTATACATATATATCCTACATCATCTTATACATACCTCCTCTACTCTTCATTTCTACCTCCTCTATCTCATCCACACTACACTAGTCATCAACATATATGAATCTAGTCTTCTATGGCATCCATACATCCTATACATTCTTCATGCTACACTAGATTTCCTTATACTTGGGTCTAGTTTTATCTATCATCATTATGCATTCTATTCTTATCTACAAACTTATTGCATTACAAATTCCCCACCCACATTGCATTCATATAACCTACCTATCCTACACGCTACACTAGATTCCATTACACGTGGGTCTAGTTCCATCTATCATCATTTCACCCACCATTTCTTACATTGCTATCATTAAATTCATACAACTTATCTCTTTTATATCCTACACTAGATTTCCTTATACTTGGGTCTAGTTTTATCTATCATCTTTACACATTCTATTTCTACCTACACATTTATTACATTACATCCCATACCCACTACACACTCTACATTACATTGCCTACACCGCACCTTCACCTACCTTGGTCCTCTACACTACATTGTTCTATGCACTGTTCTTACCACCCTATGACTCACTCTAGTTCCTCGGTCCATACTCGATTGCCGAGGGTTTACCAATCAAATGGACCTTACCTATATGCGACATATCTTCATACCACATTCCTTGGACTAGTGACCAATGCTCTAGGCTATATCGTCACCCACACCCATCATCACATAGTGGTATACACCTTAGGTTAAATCACCACTCCCTCCATCAATTCTAAATCATTCTATTACATTCTATCCTCTCCTATCATATCATCCTATACTCTTCTCAATCCCAAACTATTCCATCACATCCTCACACCTTCAATTATCACGTAGTGGTATACACCTTAGGTTAAATCACCACTCCCTTCATCCAATTCACATTATCATCCTACATCGTATCATCACTTATTCTATTATCCTATCCTACGTCATTTTATTGCATCACCATTCCTCCTAATTATCATGTAGTGGTATATTCTTTAGGCTAAATCACCACCCTCACCTTGTTCAACATGTAATGACATATGCTATAGGTTATATCATCACTTTCTTCCACCATCATGTAATGATATATGATTAGGTATAAATCATCACTCCTATATTCAACCAAGTTGTGGTATACACTTAGGCTATAGGGTCCACGCACATATTTGCATTCCCATCCACATCTTATAGTGATATACACCATCACTCAACCCATCTTTATGGTATATGCTTAGGCTATAGAGTCCACACACATCTTTCTATACATATTATCACCATCCTCTCATCTTCTATAGTGATATATGCTTAGGGATAAAACATCACTCCTCCGGTCAACAAAGTCATGATATACACTTTGGCTATAGGGTTCACGCACATCATCTCTCCACATGTTGCATTTCATCACCATTACATATATATACTCATCACAGCATGCTAGACACAAACTACCCTACTCGATCATTCCCTGATGACGCACTCTTGTTTATAGTTCATTCTTGACTGCTGAGGAGGAAAACAAAATGAACCTCACTACATACACTTCCATTCATTTGGGGGGGCATGTTGCCCCTATCATTTCATCTTCCATTTCATTCCATCCATCCACGGCATATTGCATTGTCTTGGTAGCATTTACTTTTTCTTAATATTTTTTTTCATGTTCACTCTACTACGCATGTTAGTATGCTTTCCTATATGTCATTATCATACACACATGTGTGTTCAATCCTTTGTCTAGTGTGATCCGCAGATACAAGACTCTACACGTGGCAGTGGGATGCTCGCCTTCCACCCTTACTATACTGGTCGCTGGGAGCATCCACATTCGTCTCATACGCGTGTTATTGTTTCATTATATACTTAACATCTTTTACTACTTCTACATGCTTTGACATATTGGTTTTCACTCTAACATGCTAACGGGGGTTCCATGTGCAACACTTGTTTTGCAGGACTACATGTTCCCAAGACTACTTATATTTCTACTTGTATGCTTTGTTTGCCATTATATGCGGGCATTTCCCTTTGCTTGTGTGCACACTTAACTATTGTTTATGACCATGATGGCCTTTGCATGTCTTGCGACATCATGAGTGATGTTCCATGTTTGAAACCCGCTTTGTGCAATCTACTTCTTTTATTGCGTGTTTACACTACTTTGCTCAGTAGTTTTTACATTGTCTGCATCTTTTACACTTATTTGCATGCACATGTTCAAACTAACACTTATATTGGCTAGTCATCCTCTTTTGTGAGCGTCATGGTATCTACTAAGTGATTTTCCTTCCCCCCTTGCAAGGTTGAGTTGGTTATAAGGTCAGATTGTGGTTGGTCCTCTTTTGGTTCCACATTCTCCTTCCAGGGTCATCACATGTGCCCCCAAAGAGGGGGGCATCATTGAGGGTTTCTACTAATACAACTTATCTACATCGGTTCAAACACAACGAGTGAGTTCAAATCAGACCAAACTCCATACACAGTGGCCTTAACAGGACATGCTATCCTTTGGAAATTCTGTGGAGCGGTCACAGGCTTAGGGGTTATAGTGGGTGGCCTCTCTATATTTCTCCCTCTAGTGGTGTAGGATCTCCTAAAAAACTAGTGCAATACAAAGATCTCTTCAACAAATTGTAGCAGAAGTGGTTAGAGTTGGAGGGCACTCGAGTAATTTCCTCCCTACACTTCTTTAGCTAGGGTGGCGTGAGATCTCCCAAAAAACTTGCGACATCACATGATATCCTTCTACACTCTTTTTTCTTGACATGGATCAGGTGCACATGTTCCATTTTTCCATTTAAACTTTTTATTCTAGCGTACTTTACATTTGTGTACTTTACACAACATTTTTAAATACATACATATTTGACTACTTGACCATTTTCTCGTTGCAGGTTCACTGTATGAGAAACAAAAAGTCAAATTGGGGGAAACAAAAACAAACAATGATAATGACAACACACCGCTACATGCACTTGCCTTTACACTGCAGTAGCCACACACATGTTCCGCCCTATGTTTACTCTCTTCACCTTTTCACATTTTTCATCTTTAAAAGCCACGCTCCTCCACATTTTATCTTTTGTCGTTCCACGCTTTTAATCCATCAACGCATTTTCTTCTACACTCTACATGAACATCGGGTATGCTTTTCTATCTACTTTATGTTACCAAGTTGTTCGCTCACCAACATAAAGTGGGGGAAAATGTAGACACAAATAATACACATTAAACAATATTTAGCCTGATCTTATACTACTATTTAGAAGGTTCTCAAGTGTACAAAGTACCAACTAATCCCACCTTTTTACCATCTTTGTTTTATGTTTTATTTCATCTTTTCCGATACCTATCCACCCATTTCACAACTTCCCCGAGATTCTAGCCTTGATCCTGGGTGCCCTACTCTGTACTGGGGTGACCCGGGTTGCCCTGGTCCCACCCTAGGTGCCCCTCTCTATGTTTAACCTCTTTCACTCCTTTTTGGGTCACTTCTAGACGTTGGTCTCCTTTATCTTTTCCTCAGTTGGCATTTTTAGGATTAATTACGAAATTAAACTTGAGAGCCCTATAAATATAAAGCTTATAAGACCATAATGGGAGTCCTAGGTCATTGCATCATATCACTACTACCACTCCATCTAGGGCTACATCCATTGTACCATCTTTCATCCACATAACACCATCTGTTCAAGCTAAGAAGTCTTCATCACACACATTCTTAGAGGGTGGATTTTATACATTTTATTCTACTATTTACATCTTTTATAGCTACCATAGCTCGTTATCTCACAAAGTGCAACTGACACGAGAGCACCTAGGGCACGACATACACCCACTCACCAGAACTACATCAGGGTTCGTAATGTAGTACAACACTCAGTGATAAGTCCACTGGTTTGGCAGCTGAGGTCAATCTGATCCCTTCTTCTTCTTCATGTACAACGCATCATCTAGTTCATCCAACAAATCTAGTGCGATAGATAGGCAGGGTTTCAGACCTAGTTGTGACACTTCCGAACACATTTCCTGAGTCCTTGGATAGTACATAGTGCCCAAAATCTAGACCAGGGCACCCCGAAATGCCCCTATACACTCCCATGTTCCTGTGTCACTTTAGATAGTCCAAATCTACCCTTCATAGGGTCCCTGAGTGATTTTCTACACTTCCAGATTTTATTTTTAGATCTGCGAGAACCTACAATGGTCTACAGTAATCTGCTAAGTCATCTTCTCTCTCTTTCCTTTCCATTAGGGTTTCTATTTCATTTGGAATAGTTTGTTACCATTCATTGCATATATCTTTACTTCATTTACTACATTTTAGTTCTCCTATTTAGATTAACACTAGAACCCTAAATCCTTCCTTTAGGTTTAGGAACTCATTTTTGTTAATCAATCTTTTGAATCTCGGATGTTTTCTTCATTTTTTGGCCCACCTACCCTCACTAAACCTCTAATTTCTTGATTTTTTAATGTATAGGATGAAATAAAGATTCCAATGAGTATAATGTTTTTTTCAATTTGGTGGAGTTTAAAGGAATTTATGATTATTTAAGTATGGGTCTCGTTTTGGGTTCATTTCACCAATAACTCAGCCTCTACATTAATGTTGGCTCATTGCATGTCCTGGCAAGCTCCCCATGCATTTATGACATGTTGGTGAGTTATCTCGCCAGGTGGATAAGTGATCTATTCCATCAATACCTTTCCACATACCTTATACCTCCCATTCACGTTACCTCGTGGCTCTGCATCGGGCCGCTTTTGAACTTGTTGGCCTTGGCCTCATTTTCCATGTCACCTGCCTACTCAGCAAGCTTGCTAATTTATCCTCCTACATCTGCTTTGTATTATGGACTCCTGACCTCAGTATGGAACTAAGTCCCTGTGGTCCCCATCTCCCTAAGTCACTCGGGCCCAAAATTCCCAAATGGCCCGCATTCAACACGAGCTCACTTCCCTTAGTAAATCAGGCACTCCTCGCCTAGGGAGAACTCATCCCTTCATGAACATGTACCACTTAGGCCGCTCACACCCACATCAGGTGAACCACCTGCATCATTCCCCTTACCATGTATTTTAGCAATCTCATGTCATGGGGAACTCATGTCCCCATGGCCCAAGTTCCTTTTGTTTCATGCGGATCCACAAAAGCTGATGCGGCTGCAAACCACATGGCTCGCACATATGTCGATCTCTGCACTAACCCCCTAAACTCTGAGCTAGCCCACCAACCTACTTGGTCATTCTTCCCTCTAAAGACTTTCCCCAAACACACTTTACTCCTTATCTCATTGAGATGTTCATAGCTTGCCAAACAGCTTGGCAAGCTATTTTTGACAAATTTCTCAATTTTCTTGGATTTTTCTAGCAATTGCTTGGATTTTTGGATTTTTTGCAAGGAAGAGGATGTATGCATAACTCATTAAGAACTTTAATCATAGAGTATCCCATGAGAATTTATTGACCCATTTTCCATTTCTTTCTCATTAAGATATCAAAGAATTTTTTCCATGTTTGTACTATCTTTGTTGTCCATTTCTCCAAGAGGAAAAAATGGAAAACAATTTGGAAACTCAACGGGGATACCTTCCTATCATGTGAAGCGATCAATGTCCTTACTATATATTGGGCATGGAGTCATTTTTAATAACCTAAAACTAATATGAACCTTGAAGTTATACCTAAAATCACTCAAAGCTCTGCTTGGACATGGAGTTGATCTACTGCTAATTTGAATTTAACAACTCACATTATAAAAATCTTATGGAGGAGGTTTAATGCGAGTGGAAAATTTTTGAATCTGAAATTCACCTTCCTTTCTTCTGTAATTGAGCTGAAACTATATTTTTCATCCCAAATCTACCTAAAACACTGTTAGAAGCTGAAGTTGATCTGAAACTACCTAAGTTGCTCACAATTTCATAAGATCTTTTCAATAGTATAAGAGTGTGGAAGACTGATTTGAGGTTGATCTTTTGTTCATAACCTAGGAGAACCTTAGATGAACTGAGGGCTGCCTACTAAGACGGAGAACATGTAAAGTTCTATGAAACATGCTACATGAAATACATCAATTTTCCCCTAAAACTAATTTTTCTGACTAAGGAAGAGGCATTAAAATCTCAAACTATGACTAGTTTGAAGAGACAAGAGAATGAGAACATTGAAATTGCCTCTAAATTTGATTTAGTTACTCTTCATTTGAAAATCCTTGGAAATGGTAACTATTTCTTACAAATTTTAACTTCGTCCCACAACACCCTTTCACAGTTTCATGATGAACTAGTTTAGCCCTGTCAACATCCCACTTTAGAACCAAATCTCCCTCTTGGAATCTTTTGGCTTTGGATTTCTTATCATATAACCTCTTGATCAAAGCTTTATCCTTCTCAATGGTTTACATTGATTGATCCCTCAGCTCCTCCAAATCCATGAGTTCAACATATCTAACTTTCATGGCTCCAAACTCACTGATAATTCTAGCTTCTTGAGAAGCAACAATGCTAAAAATTCAAGAGATATGGGCAGCCTAGATTCTTTTCCATATACTCTCTTATAGTAAGAGCTTCCATTAGACCCCTTGGGTATGATCCTATCATCCCACAATGCTGATTTTAATTTGGTGTGCCATGTCCTCTGATTCTCGTCAAAATTCCTTATAATCCTTAAGATATTCTTGTTTGTGGACTCAAATTTCCCATTACACTAGGGGTAATAGTTAGAGGAAGTGCTCAAATATATACCATTTTTAATATCCCATTTAGAAATTTTGGTGCCAAGGAATGCTAGAGCATTTTCTGATATGATACTTGATGGAACACCAAACATGGTTACAATTCCCTCGTAAAATTCCAATATGTTGGACTCATTTTCCCATTGAGTGCCACTGCTTTAGTCCACTTGGTGAAATAGTAAGTTACTATGAGAATCCACTTATGGCCTTAGATTGATTTTGGATTATTGACCCCAATGAAATCTAATCCCTACTGCGTAAATGGTTGATCAACTGAGATTGGGTGGATTAATAGTGTTGTTAGCTTCTTTTTTCCTGTCAAAAATACACATTTCTTGTACCTCCTTATCCATGCATAACAATCTCTGAATAAACTAGGCTAGTAGTAACCTATCTTTATGATTCTAATGGATGTGACTCTTGGAGAAAAGTTTCCTCTAGCTTCTCCATCATGGAACTCATGCAACACTTTCTCAATTTGATTAGTTCCAATGCACCTTATTAAAACATGATTCATATCTTTTATGAAGAAAATAAATGCCATCAATAAGAACATATAGGATGGATTGGAGCCTGAAATATCTACTTTTGGATTTACTTAATCCCTGATGGAATTTACCTTTTTGGAGGAAGTTTATAATATCTTGTGTACAACAAGGAGTGGGTATAGCATCATCACATTTTTATTGATCATCTTGGAGCACTGGAACAACCTCTTCATGTTTTGACTTTGTATGTTTCTTTGAAGCTAGCTTCTCACAAAAACCTTTTCCTTTAACCAATTTAGTTACCTTGATCTCTATATCATACTCCATGACAAGGGTAATCCAACCAGCCCTTTTCTCATTAAAGTCCTTGTTGAGGAGAAAATCCTTTACTATAGCATGTGACACTACCAGTGAATTTTATTGTTGGAGATCAAGTGTTTGAATTTCTGCAAGGTCCTTCTGATAGAAAGGACATGCTTCTCACTAAATGATTACCTCACCTCATATTCCTCTAGGCTCTAATTGAAGAATGTAATGGGCTACTCAGATCCTTCCTTGTTCATAAGCACCAAAATTATAGATATTGTGTATGAGCCACCAAAAGTGTAGAGAATGAAGTCCTTTGATAATTCTAGGTTAATAAGAGTCAGATATTATGATATTTCTTATTTGATAGCCTCAAAAATATCCTTTTCCTCAACTTCCCACTTAAAATCCATGCTCTTCTTCAGCATCATTGTTAGTGGTTTAACAAGATGTGAAAAATAAAGAGAAAACCTTCTGACAAAATTGATCCTCCTTAAGAATATTTGGAAATATTTCTTGTGGTTTGGTAGTGGAAATGTCAGAATGGCCTTAAATCTCTTTGGATTGATAGTTAATCCTTCTTTTGAAACAATTTGACCCAAGAGCTTGCCCTAATGAGTTAGGAATATTCATTTCTTCATATTTAGGGAAACTCCAAATTGTCTTCATCTCCCAAACACTTTCCTAAGATGGGAGATGTAGTCAATTGCATTCTTGGAAAATATTGTAATGTCATCAAGCTACACAAGACCCATCTCCTTAATCAACCCCTTGAATGTCATTTCTGTGGCTCTCTGAAACGTAACCCTTGCATTTGACAATCCAAATGGCATTTTATTGTAAGCATATGTGCCCCATTTTTTGGTGTAAGTTGTCTTGAAATGATCCACCTCTTTCACAATGATCTCGTTGTATCCTAAGTAGCCATCCAAAATTGAAAACCTCTTTAAACCATCTACTTCTTGTAAAATCTTCTCCATGAAGGGAAGTGGGTAATGATCCTTAAGGGAAGCTCTATTTAGATCTCTAAAATCCACACACAATCTAATTTCCCAATTTATTTTTCTGTACTGGCACGAGATTTGTAACCTAGTATGAGTTATTGATAGGGAAAATGATGTTTTCCTCAATCAGTTTGTTCAATTCTTTCTTCATAAGAGGCTCTATGTGAAGATTCATTGGTTTTTGCTTCTTTCTAATGGGTTTAGCTTCTAGATCTAGTTCAATAGTATGTTGGGCTAAACTAGGATCAAATCCCCTAAGATCTTCATAGCTCCATGAAAATGTATTAGGAAACTCTTGGAAAAGTTTTATGAAATCATACTTTTATTGTTGAGTAATTACCTTTCCAATTTGAATAAATCTTCCTTCTCCAATCAAAATGGGATGTGAATCTTCACCTTTGACCATGATGTTTGCTTTCTCTCTCCTAAATGGTCATTGGTATTGAAGATTGATTGTAGAGTCACTAGACCCTTAGGTAACTTGTTTTTTCTAAGCTAGATCACATGATCTCCATATTACTTATCCAATTTTTCCTAGTTTCTTGAAGATAACTCGGCCTCTTCTTAAAGGAAATTGATGATTTTTTAGTCACTTTCAAATACCTGCTAACTTGTGTTATTATCTGGAATAGTTGGTCTCACTACCACCTTGATATGAGGTTGTGTCTTTTCCTTTTTGATATCCTCAAAAATACCAAACGCTACCCTAACTATTGTAAGCTTGTCTACATCTTCATTCTTCTTCCTTGGTATGGAATTAATGTTAAATGCTTCAAAATATTATATGAGATCCCATACCCTATTCTTATAGATCTTGAGAAGATCATTCTTAGAAGCATTTATCCCTCTAATATGATTTACAACTAACTCAATGTCACCAAAAACTTGAAGGTTCTTGATATTTCTCTTTCTTGCCTAGTGTAATCCATGGATGAGTTCCTCATACTCAACCATGTTATTAGAAAAAATGAATTGGAAATGTGAATTAGAGTAGTATGTGTTACTTTTGGGATACAAAAGCATCACTCATCTTGTTCCTTTCTTGCTCCTTGAACCATCAAAGAATAATTTCCAGACTTCATTTTTATCTTCGTCATCAGGTTTGGTAATACTAGGAAGAGGTGGATTTTCTTCATGTAGACAATACATGCCTAGTTCAGCCTCCTCCATCTCCTTGTATGGATCATAACCATGTTTCTTGTGTTCTCATGTATCATGTGTTGAATCTAGAATGCCTCCAATTTTATTCTCTACCTCTTGAGTGCTTGGGAAATATTCTAGATCAAAGATTGTGTAATTGGCATTGATTAGACCCGACACATAAGGCTCAATGTGGTAATTAGAAATTGGATCAGATCTGATAGTGGATTTGGCTCCATACCTACTCCTAAATAGCATGTGTGACTAATCACAGAAAAGTACCCTCTAATTTTAGCATTGAATTCCCTTGACAAGTACAGAGGCAAAGAGTGGAGTTAGGTCGATCATAGATATATCTTGAGGAAATGTGACATTGGGACATACATGCAATGTAAGGTTTAGATCCTTAATTGTTCCAATGTTTCCCATAACTTTCCCATCTAATTGTACCACTCCTTTTGAGACAGGTTCATACTTAATTCCCAGTTGATCTGTAATTTTCTTTAGCATCACCGAGCTACTTGCACCTAAGTTTATCATGTAATTGTGTACAAAATCATTCCCAATGATCAAGGATATGTAGAATGGTGGAGGTTTCATCTTTCTGCTTGGTTGACCTTCTTCTCATTGCATTGCATTAGTGAGTACCTTCTCCTGATCTTTGGATGAATCATTTAAAATGAAAAAGATAGCCATGAATGCTTGTAACAAATCCTTTTTTCCCAAAATTTCCAATGACTCCCACATAGATATACTTATGTTTGTATTCTTCAATTGATCAATTATATTGAATGAAGTTGAACTATATTTTTGTTACCCTTTGTTTGACACTACTTTATCCTAAACATGATCTGATACAATAGGTCCCTTAGTCTGATTTTGTGAATTTGGGGTTGCATTTGAGCTATCAACTCCTTGAAGTGTGAGAGAAGGATGAGAAGGCTTTATATCTGATGAATTCCCCTCCCCTATATTTATTTTCTTGGATCTTGTGTTTGTTGATACACCCTAAGGAAGAGGTTGATTCATCTCACAGAAATCCTCTACTTTCGAATTCACAAGTGAAGTGTCACTTTGAGGTTCCTCTTGAGTGTTTTTTTGCTTCTGATTTTCTTCTACAGTTGTTTCTTAGGAGGCATAAGCACTATGCACCATCAAATCCTGATTCAGGTAACCATTGTAGCATGTTTCTTTTTTATGTGGTTGACCATATGGGAAACACCACTCATAATCCTATGCCAAGTTAAATTGAATGGGAAACAAATATTTAGATGAAGATGATGCATTAGGATTATACGGTTTGAATGGCCTAGCAGTGGGAAACTAATTTTTATTTTGATTTGCAACTTAAAGAGGAGGTCTATTTGATGGATATGGTGGCTTGTTTGGTTGGTACTGAGGCTAGTAAGGTCTACAATTTTGGGTCTGCTACATTTTGATTGTCACTAACTCATTCCCTAAATTTTTGAATTGCTTCATGACCTCTTACAGCTGAACTGATGTGCTTTAAGAGGTGGAAGCCTCACTAGAAATCTGATCTTCTTGGAGTTGGGATAGGAGCTAATTCAAGTGTCTGACTAGAATTAGGATTTATTATCTCTAGGTAAATAGGCATAAGTGTCTTGGGATTAAGTTTACCATCTTGAATTAGGTGATTCTCATCTCTAATATCTATTTCATATCCTTCTGGTAGTGTTGTACATCCCATAGATTACACCATAACAACAATATCATAATTAAGAGATTTTAAGAAGTAGAGAAATGCACCTTCAGCAACTGGTCTTACAAGAATTGGAATTATTTCCCATGTTCTCTAGAACCTGAAGTTGAAATCCACCATTGATTCATTTAGAGCTCTCTTGATAGTGGTCAGTTGTTCTAACAAAGATAGATTATCTCCCCTTTCTCTGAACTGGTCACAAAGAGTTGTGCACAATTGATCCCAATTCTAAATTGATCTTTCTCTCAGGCTTCTGAACCACTACAAATATTTTCCTTTAAAAGAGGAGGCTAGAATTTTTACTGTTACATCCATGTCAACAATTTCATGGATTTCAAACGCATTTGCAATGTCCTGGATGTGGTCAACAGAAGTGGTGTGATTATCTCCACTAAATAATGCAATGTTTTTCAAGGCTACCACTGGAATTGCATTTTATGCATTGAGGGAAAGTGGAATACTATAGGTGAAATTGATAAATGGATTTTTTTGTTGTGCAGCCATTTTGAAAAGTCTAAGGGCTCTAGCAGATTGTGAGAATGGCCTACCAAGTGGAGGTTTTGAAAGAGTTCTATTTGGTGGAGATGGTGATATTTGAATGTGTATTCCTCTACCTTGTGATAGATTTAGGTATTCAAATACCCATTCTTCTCTTATCCTTGACCTTGTTTGGATCCTTCTCATTAATTCGAGACACCTAGAATGCTATAACTAATGAATTTTAACCCTAGGAGTTACCAAATGTGTTGTTGCAAAGCCTCCAAAGGCTATAATTTTATCAAGACACAGATCTAAACTTTATAAAATGGAATTATTGACTTATGTGGTCCCACTAGGCGTGCTAGACTTGTTATCACCAAATTATAATACCCTCTGATTTTTTTGCATGTTAATGAAATGGAAAACTAGTTTAATTGGGTAATATGGAATTATCTCTAGGTGTGAGACCATGAAGCTGAGATAATTCTCCAGATAATGTTGGTTTCTCTTACTAAACTAAGCACTAAACTACTCCTAATGATGGAAATACATTTATCTAATCCTATCCTATTATTCCAAGGGACCAAGGAGAGAGGAAAATACATGAAAATAAATAAATCCTACACTAAAGAGGTGATATCACCAAGATAAGGGTGACTGGGACACTCTCTAATGAAAATGGGAAGGAATGGAGATAGAGAGGGTATTTATAACACCATAGTCTAAAAACACACATTCACAACACCATTTACATTAAAGACAACCATTTATAGCTTGCAAGAAACTTGAAATGCACAAAATAACTTCAAATGTAACGTAGAGGCAAGAGAATATGATGAAAAACAAGCAAGGGTTGAAGAATAGCCAAAAAACTTGATTTTATTGCTTCATATGATCACATAGTCCATTACAAAGAGAGAGAGAGAGAGAGGCATGAATTTCCTACAAAATACCTAGAGTGGAAGCTTGAAACTCACAGAAACTTATAGAAGAATGGAGGAGTAGATAGAGAATGTTTAGCCACCTTAAAAATGAGCTCTCCATTTAACATATATAGAAGAAGAGAGAGAGAGAGAGAGAGAGAGAGAGAGAGAGGAGGGAAAATCCAGAAATATGTGTTTACCCACTAACAATTCAATAAATTGATGTAAATCATGATGTAGAACCTAGAAAATCCCATCCCTTCCTATCATAGTTCATAAATGAATTTTTACCCACCTAGAAATGATCATTTGAATCTGAGATGTTTTATTCATTTTTTTCCCACCAAACCTCTGATTTCTTGATTTCTTGATTTTTGAGTGTAGAGGAAAAAATTACAATTCCAATGAGTATATTTTTTCCAATTTGGTGGAGTGTAAAGGAAGTTATGATTATTTAATTATGGGTCTCTTTTTGGGTTAACTCAACCTTTGCATTAATATTGGCTTGTTGCATGTCCTAGGAAGCTCCTCATGCATTGCTGACCTATCGGAGAGTTGGCTTGCCACATGGCTCAATGAGTTATTCTATCACTACCTCATTAAATCCCTTATAACTCCCATTCATTCCACCTCATGGCTCTACATCGAGTTTCTTTTGAACTCGTTGAGCCCATCAGCCACGTCACCTACCTACTCAGTGAGCTCACCGAGCTCATCGAGCTACGGTGGAACTAAGTCCCCATTCTCCCTGAGTCACTCAGGCTCGAAATGCCCGACCAGCCCGTATTTAATGTGAACTCCCCACCCTTAGTAAATTGGGCGATCCTCTCCTATGGAGAACTCATCCCCTCATGACCTTGTATTGCTTGGGCCACTCGGGCCCGCATTGGCCAAACCACTTGCATCATTCCCATTGCCATGTATTGCGTAAATTTTAGGATCTCAGTTAACTCATGTCCCCGAGACCCGAGTTCCTTTTGTTCCATGCAGGTCCACAAAATTTGATGCGGCAGCAAACCACATGGCCCACACATACAGCTATCTCCGCAGTAACTCCCCAAACTTTGAGCCAACCCTCTAAGCCACTTTTTCATTTTCCCCTCTAATTATTTGCCTAAAATCTTCCACACTCCTTCCTATCTTTATGATTTGCTTCACAGCTCGCCAAACAGCTTGGCGAGCTATTTTTTACCCCTAACCAATTTTGCAAAAATTCTCAATTTTCTTGGATTTTTCCACTAACTTATTAGTTTTTTGGATTTTTTACAAGGGAGAGGATGTATGCAGACCTTAATAAGAACTTCAATCATAGAGTATCCCATGAGCATGAATTGACCCATTTTCTAGTTCTTTCTCATTAAGATCTCGAAGAATCTTTTCCATGTCTAGATTGTCCCTGTTGTCCATTTTTCCATGAGGGAAAAAATAAAAAACATGTGCACCATAAATATCTGAATGCACTTCAAATAGTGTTTGATTCACTTCTTCCTTATTGATACATCTTACGAGAGTCCCATGATAGCCTCTTTAATAAAAGGTGTCATCAAGGATGGTGTAGTGCAAAGAACGTTGTGTTAAGGCTCTTTTATAGGTTGAGTGCATGTTGGAGGGATAAGTTTTTTCTTAGATAAACATGTAAATATCATGATACTAATAGTTTTTAGGACCAATAATTTAACATGCCATGATGGACTCTGTAAAATCATATCCAAGCACCAAAATATGTTCCATGAGAAACTCAATGTGTGTTTGGTTTGTATCCAACTCAAGAAGATATGTGATAGTCGTCATGGCATTTGTTGTTTTCTTCTACGTGTAAAGAACTCATTAAAATATTGTAAGTTGAAAATATCCTGTAAGGTTATCAACCATGCATTTGTATGGAACAATATTATCATCCTTGAACTGATATTCTTTATTTGCATGCTTGATTATTAGGATAGAGTCTCAAAAAACTATCAGCTCTTGAAGCCTCCAAGATATAGAAAATCGTATACTTTCTATTAGAGATTCATATTATGTGATGTTATTGGTGCATGGAAAACCAATGCGCTAATATTTGGGTATAAAAATATCATCTAGTGTGTGTAATACTATACTAGCTCTTGATCCATACATGTTACAAGATCCATCGAAGAATAAGTTCTATGAGGGAACTGCATCAATATAAAACAAATCTTCCTCAAGGAACTCAAAATGAAGAGGCTGAGATTATAGCAGTGGAACTTCATCCAATTGATCTACTAGAGCTTTCCCTTTTATGGTATTTTAACTAACAAATTCATTGTCAAACTCACTTAGGAGCACAACCCAACTAGACATCTGCCCTATTATGACAGGTCTTGATAGAAGATATTTTAGCGGATCTACTTTGGCAATAACTTTTTTGGTATTATTAAATGGATAGTGTCACAAAATTTGAAAATTTAACGCTATTGTCAAACACACTTTTTTCAACCTCTGAGTATGAGCTCCTGGGTTATAAAGGTTCTACTCAAATGGTAGATCGCTTACTATTTTCCTTTATATTTCTATTTTGTAAGTAATTTCCCAATGGCATGTTCTTTTGTAGATATATACAACAACATTATCTTATCTAGGCTATAAGGGTCTACTCAAATAGTAGCCCATTTGCTCTTTTTCTTTATCATTATGTTTTGTAAGTAATTATTTGATTGTATGTTCTATTGTAGATATATACAACAACATTGGCTTATCTTGGATAGGCAAAATCAATACAGGCAAAGTTGATAGGTACTCTTTTAGCTTAGTGAAAGAATATTGACATTATTGTGTCTATTTGAACTAGACATCATTTCTAAGTTGTTAGTTGAAATGGTGGTATTTATCTACCAGTTGAGATATGAAGCACCTAATAGATTGATTCCTCCCTTGTAATACACACATCTAACAAAGCTTTTGTGGTGGAGGCATTTCCATTATTTCCTTGACTTTGGCGGGTTCAAATTCAATTCATCTTCGTGAGACTATAAATCCCAATATTTTCCTTAAAGTGACACCTAAGACACATTTCTTTGGATTAATATGAACCTTATATTCTTTTAACCTATAAAATATATGTCGCAATATAGCTAAATGAACTATTCTTATTTTAGATTTAGCAAGAATATCATCAATATAATCCTCTACAATGTCATGAAGGAGGTCATGGAAAATAGCTGTAATTTCTCTCTGGTAAGTTGTGTCTACATTCTTGAGGCCAAAAGGCATGACCTTGTAACAAAAAATTCTCCATAGGGTCATGAATTTTGTCTTATGTTGATATTACTCAACAATGTGGATCTGGTTGTAGCCTGAAAATTCATCCATTAAGGATAACATCTAATGACCTTCTACAGAATTGACAACTGTGTCGATGTTGGGAAGGTGAAACTCTTCCTTAGGAAATGATTTGTTGATATCCCAAAAATTGGTTTAAATTTAGATGTGAGGTGTCTTCTTGGCAACATGAGTCATGTTCTGAATTCATTTAGAGTAGTCTATAGAACTTATAAATCTAACTTCTAGTGACTTTTGAAGTTCCTCTTTGACTAACAGTGCAACCTTAGGATGGATTTTCTGTAATTTTTGCTTAGCATGCTTTGTATACGAGAGAACCACTAGATTGTGCACAATGAGATAAGGATCTAAACCCAACATATATTTATAGGGCCATGTGAATACATCCTGAAATTCAATGTGTAGCGTTGTGAAGGCTTTTATTTCTAATTCTATTAAGCTTGTTCTGAGTTATAATATTTTGGGATTATTGTTTGTTCCAGTACTGATGGTGATAGTTTATTTTACCAACATTTTATATGTATCAATTTCTTGGAACGATGTTGTAGGCTTGTGCATGTCATCTAATTTATTTGGAACTAAGTCTATTCTCTCTGGCACCTCATAAATTTTTCACCAGGAGATGCATCCTTTCTTTTTTTATTTTTACTTTTCATTTTTTTCTTCGCATCACCTCAGTGACGTGTTCACTATGTGAGAATGTATTCTTCTTTTTTTCATTTTTTGTTTTATCTTTTAACTTTTGGTGGACTGGATCACTCAAATTCCTCTCCAAAGTAAGTAGTAGTGTCGAGGTTTAAATCAAATTCATTCTTGTGGTTTGATAAGGGAATAGATTCCTAAGTCTTGAGGAATTCTTGGATGGCCTCATCATTATGAAAGAGGTCCATAAAGATGTGACATTGTTGGTATTTATTTATGAAATGTTGGTAAATGATATCAAGGGTACAAATGGACAGGGTTTCAAATCAGAGGGTGGTTTCAACTAGGTCTTCGAAGAAGCTATATGTGGAAGTGGTCTCAACTTCAGAATCAATTTCCTCTTCACTAGTTTTTACATCAAATATTATGGTCCTTTTTTATAAGTTTCATAACCTAAACCATGACGATATAGATTTTCTTCATACATTATATGTTCAAGGCAACCTTTTTCTTATGAGCCAAGTCCTTTACCTTTCCAATTGATTTTCTTCATCATCTTGTGAGATTTAACATAGTCTATTGATTCATAGCACTCAACGATATGATCTTCGTATAGCCAAGATCCATCAGAACTATGAATATGTTCATCCTCCTAGTGTCCATACCACCTCCAAAGATTTTTACCAAGGTGATAAACTAGATATTCTTTCAAGTGGGGGGAATTAGGTCATTCATAGATGCATAGGGATAAAGTATGTTTTCCAATGTGGAAAGTGTTTTCCATGGTGTATTCACCAAGACTTTGATGGGAAAATCTGGCTCATCATGTGAATAGAATGTAGATGTTTACAATACAAATGTAGATGTTTGGGATCGAAACGATATGTTAGGATCAATGCATTTATCAACAATGGGGATGATACAAGGCTCAGTAGATCTATATGCCGAAGGATAATTGCTATCCATATTTCACCTCGAGCCAAATATTGGATCAGCCATGATCCTGCATAGAAGGAACCTGAGAAAACTTGTTCAGATCTGTAAATTGATCGCAGAGGGACTCAACTATGAAATAGTGGGGGCAGACAAGAAGGGGTGATGCTATAGAGGAATACGAAACAATAAGGGGAAGAAACGGTGAAGATCCAAATTCGCAGAGCTCGGATTCATTGAAAAGGGTCCAAAATCGACTAAGCAAAAAGGGAGGTAGTGGAAAGAACCACATGTCCTAACGATGCCTCTCCAAAGATGAATCCAAAAAGGGAAACCAAAATGAGTGCCAGGTTGTCGCATGGCCTTGGTAGGTGAAAAATGGAGAAACGTCTTTAGGCCTTTTAACGTAGGATCTTCTTACCTCAACGACCAGATCAAATTTGATTTGTTACGTTGTTTCCTCTTCTTTCAAGGCGCCGAACCAAGGATTGATGTAGTAAAGATGGATTTGGGGGCATATTTTATCTAAGCATTAATGGTAGTGGTTGAACTTCAGCCTACTTTTCCTACTCTCTCTCTTCCTTCTGTCTGATTGAATCTATAAATAGGGGGCAAGATTCATTGTAAAGGGTTGGACATTCCTTGTTTTACAAGCTTCCTTTTTCTTCTAACAAAGGAATTTGTGGAATTTCAGGCCTTCCATCAAAGTTGTAATATATTTCTTGCCTCGTGATTGTTTTGTAATGTATTGTATCAATCTACAGAGTAATAAAACACATTTGTGATTGTTTCTAGATCCTTTCTATCTCTTTTGCTTGCATCTAGTATTTCGTTATAAATATGGTTATCTGCGTTTGATTATTGCATGTATTTGTTGGTTTTTGTCTATCAGCAAAACTAGTGTTTATCATTCCTCCGGTGCATCACCTTGTAGTTTAGTTATTTTTTATTTCTTGTACCCATTTTTTATTCATGTCTCCTTGGCAAGTTTTATATTAGGTATAGAGATAGAACCTCTGCAAGTTCTCACGTATGCATCTAAATAGAGGAACAAGGAACCATCCTTTAATCTGGAGAGCTTTCCCATTTTACAAGGTCCCACACTTTGGAGAAATTTCAATGTTATGAAATCACACCAAATGATTCTGCCTTAGAAAAGCAGACCCACCACTCATTTAGGGGTGTTGTGATTTTACACTAACAATAATAATTATCATGGTTATATATAACACCCATGTTATAATAACTCCAAATTAAGGGGGAAAATATTTTAAAACAAACCCCTTAACCCCATTAATTGCCTTCAATGATTTTATATAACAAAAATAATAATCTAGCAAGAAATTTAATTTACAATCCATATGATAACATCATAACCATGTGCATGTGTAAAGGTAACTTAGATATACATGATCCCCTTTATCATTACTCTTTTCGAGTGTGCATAACTTGTATGTGGTTGGTTAACCTATTCATTTAGGTTTAAGAACTGAAGTAGTTCCTAAGTGTCTACTATTAGTGCAAATCCACAGCACCCCTAGATGTTTTCTCATATTTCTAATTTGATAATGGGCATCCAGTGTGATTGCACAACATGGAATCTTTCCCCCAAGTGTGGGACTTGCAAAAAATGGGAAAAAAATCACCAGATTAAAGGTTGGTTCCTCTACTCCTCTGATCAGATGTATACATGAAATTTGTAGAGGTTTAACTCAAAATCCTACTCTAATGATGCCAAGGAGACAAGGATAGAAGAGAGAAAAGAAGATAAAACTAAACTAAAAAGGTGATACACCAAAGGAGTGGTGAACATATATCTCTACAGATTGACACAGATTACAAAAATACAACAAAATCATGCACAAATTTCTAAAATTGTAATAAAGGATTAAGATAGAACAAACAACATAAGAAAAGATTGAAAATTCATTCACAGAGCTTGCATTGTCATTTCTAGAGCTAAATACAGTGCATTACAATAGCCAATAGGTAGAAAACATGTTGCATTCCTAAAAGAGGTATGATATTCCACAAATTCACTTGCCAGGGTGAAGGAGGGAGCCTGTAGATCATAAAAAAATGTCCAACCCTTTACAAATGAGCCCAAAATGGATTTTAACAATGAAAACTCGAGCCAAGAAGGAGAAACGTAGGAAAAATGAAAGGAATCATTCAACCACCAACAAGATCCATTAAAATAGCATGGGTACCCTTAAAATTCCATTCCCCAATATTTTTATCATGCTAGAGAAGAATGGAAGCCATACTACATTAAAAATGGTGGTTGAACGTCGGTTCTATTCTTTTCCCCATGCCAGAGGCATTTTTTCATTTTTTCTCTCACTAAACTCCACCAAAAAACAAAATTGAAGATTCCATCGTGTAGAGGACTTTTATATCTTTCTAATGACACCAAAATCGAGAAAAACCAAGCTCTGGATCAAAATATATTCCCCTCTGAAGATTTAGGGCAAAACAGGGGCAAAAATCAGGTCGGCGGGCCAAAACCTAAAAATTTTCCCCTTTTTTGAATTTGGGAAAAATTCCCCAAAAATCTCCACCCTCTGACACTCCACTACCACGTGGCACATTCCAATTGGTTCACGGGTTTAAGTGGCCATTTTACACTTTTTTGAATTTTGGAAAAAATTCCAAAATCGCTCCATGCCCCGCCACTCCGCTGCCACCTATCATCCTCCTATTTGGCATGGGCCTGAATCATTTTTCTTTCCTTCTGTGGGTCCACAGGAACAAATTTTCCTTCATGCCCTTTTGAACACTTTGGAAAACATCCAAAAATCACCCCGCACCCTGACTTCCGCCGGCCTTCAGACACGTGTCATCCCTTGATTTGTCCGCGGGGGGCACTCCAAATTTTTCTTTCCTCCTTGGCGGGCCCACGGGCCAATTCTCTCATTTTCACTTTTTACAAATTTTGGTGGAAAGCCAAAATTCACTCTACCCCTCTGACTCTCAACAACCTTATGGAAATTTGGTGGCCTTCGATTGGTTTGCAAGCCTTCAAGCCAAAATTTTCCTTTGTGCCCCCACCGAGCTCTAACTTAAAACCACTGGTTCGACCTCCACCGCCACATGGTGCCTCTTCATTCACTCGGGCCTCAAGCCATTTCTTTCTCCGTAGGCCCGTGGGAAAAAAAATTTCTTTGCACCATTTGCCCACTCCTTAGTGAAAAATTCCAACTTACCTCCGCTGACCCGCCATTCCATCACCACGTGGCAAATTCCCATTGGTTACGGACCTTCCCAGGGAAAATTTCCCTCAAAAACTCCACAGAGGCATAACTTGCAAAATACAAGGAGTTAGAAGGAAAACTTTACCTTTTTGGAAAGGTGAGAAAATTCTTTATATGATGAAGCCATTTTTAGATGATTTTGAGTGCCTGAAAAGTGGAAAATTTTGATTGACAAGGAAGGAATGAAAGAAAGTTAGCCAAAAATAAGCAAGGGGCCTATTTTGGATAACAATTTTGGCGACTCAGAGGGATCATCTACCTACTAGATGAAGTGACCAGCTGCCTTAAGTAATCCATTGGGCAATGGGGTCATCAATTTGACTGCTTAGTACTCACAACTCATTAGAAAATTTCTAGAAAGAAGATTGTGAGAGTAGAACATCACTTGATCCGAAACATGGCCTACAAAGATGCATCCTTGGGACAGAAAAACTTGTGCCAAAGCACTTAGGGAAATTTAAAACTAAGCTACAACAAAAAAATGTGCACAATCACTTGGAGGAATGAAAATCTAAGCTAGTATGTACAAGGTGAGGAGCTTCCCTTCTAGTAGCAATGCTTTAGATGGATTCCATTAATTGGAATCTGCAGTTCTTCACCATCCAATGTAGACAATTGGAAGGCATTGTTGTTCTTACATTTTGTGACCATGTAGGGGCCACTCCAAATGGCATCAAACTTTGAATTCCTTCCTAGCTTTGCTTGGTCTGCATCCCATTTCAACACTAAATCTCCAACTTGGAAGGTTCTAGCCTTAGCTTTCCTATCAAAGGTTCTCTTGATCAAGGTTTGGTCCTTCTCCACTGTTTGGGCTGCATGCTCTCTAATTTCTTGGAGTTCCATCAATTCTACATATCTAACCTCCATGGGTCCAAACTCCAACAATTCCAATTGCTTCATGAGTTCCAACGTTGGTAACTCAAGTGACATAGGTAAAATTTCCTCTCTTCCATAAACAAGTCTGAATGGAGAGTTACATGTGGATTTCTTGGGAGTTATCCTTTCATCCCATAAGCCTTATTTAAGTTTAGTGTGCCAAGTCCTCTGATTTTCATCAAGAGTCCTTATAATGATCCTTAATAAGTTCTTATTAGTAGACTCAGCTTGGCCATTACTTGAGGGTAATAATTTGATGAAGTGCTTAGATAGATCCCATTCTTAATAGCCCATTTAGTTACCTTTGATCCCATGAATGTCAATGCATTATTTGATATTATAGTGGCAGGTATACCAAATCTGGTTATTATCCCCTCATAGAAGTCCAGAATGCTAGATTCATTTGCCTCTTTGAGTGCCACTGCCTCTGTCCTTTTGGTGAAGTATTTTGTTGCTGTTAGAATCCACTTATGTCCTTGGCTTGAGTTTGGGTTAATGACTCCAATGAAGTCCAAACCCCATTGCATGAATGGTTGGTAAACTAAAATTGGGTGCAATGGAAGGGTTGCTAATCTTTCCTTTCCTATGAAGAATGCACAATTTTTGCACCTCTTGATCGATGCATAACAATCACTAAACACCTTGGGCCAATAATAGCCATCCTTCATAATCTTGATGGCTTTCACTCTTGGAGAAAAATGACCCCCAGCTAATCTACGGTGGAACTCTTCTAACATTTTCTTAATTTGATTTGTCCCAATGCATCTCAGCAACACTCCATTTATATCCTTTTTGAACAAAACACCATCAACAAGTGCAAATGGGATAGCCTACAATCTGAAGTGTCTTCTCTTGGTTTTGTTCATCTCTGGAGGGCATAGGCCTATTTGTAAGAAGTGCACTATGTCTTGGGTCCATCATGGAGTGAGCATACCACCAATCTCTTTTTGAACACCTCTTTGTTCTTGGTTGTCTTGCAACACGAACACAACATCCTTCCCATTGTTTGCTTCCATTGATTTGCTCAAGACCAACTGCTCACACAATCCTTCTCCTCAGACCAGCTTGGTGACTTTGATCTCAATGTCATACTCCATGACATGAGTAATCCACCCTGCACATTTTTCATTTAGGTCATTATTGAGGAGGAAGTCCTTAACTCCCACATGAGAAACCAGCAGTTGAACCTTGTTGTTTGAAACTAGATACTTAAATTTCTTCAAGCTCCTAATTACTACAAGAACATGCTTCTTAATTAAGGAATACCTCATCTCATAGTCCTCCAAGCTTTGGCTAAAGAAGGCAATTAACTACTCTGTATTTTCTTTGTTCAGTTGTACTAAAATTGTAAAAATTGTATCATCACCTCCAAATGCATAAAGGATAAAATCCTTAAATAAATCTGGGTTAATGAGAGTTGGATCTTGTGAGATAGCCTCTTTGATTGCCACAAAACTTGCCTTACCTTCAGCTGTCCATTTGAAAGCCATACTTTTATTCAACATGATAGTTATTGGCTTGACAAGGGCTGCAAAGTCTAGAACAAACCTTCGAAAAAAATTGATTCTTACCAAGAAAATTTGAAGGGCTTTCTTGTGACTTGGTAATGGAAGTGATTTTATTAATTTAACCCTCTCTGGATAAATTTCTAATCCCTATTTAGAAAATATGTGGCCTAGGATCTTTCCTTCATGAGCTAGGAAAATACATTTTTTGGGATTCAAGGATACCCCAAATCTTCTACATATTTGGAACACTTGTCTCAAATGAAAGAGATGATATGCTACACTTTTAGAAAACATAGTAATATCATCTAGGTATATCAACACTACTTTATTGATCAATCCCTTGAACACCATATCCATTTCCCTTGGGAAGGTAGCTTCAGCATTGGACAGCCCAAATGGAATTTTTCTATATACATAGGTTCCCCATTTGGTGGTTAAGGCTATTTTGAACTGATCATCCTCCTTTACCATGATCTGATTGCACCCTGAATAACCATCTAGCAATGAAAACCTCTCAGAGCCAGCAATAACTTACAAAATTTGCGCCATAGAAGGAAGTGGGTAATGATCCTTGAGGGATGATCTATTCAAATCTCTAAAGTCTACACACAATCTGATTTCTCCACTCTTTTTTCTAACTGGAACCAAGTTTGTAACCCAGCTTGAATGCTTGATAGGAAATATGATATTTGCCTCAATTAAATTATTCAATTCCTTTTTCATGAGAGGCTCCATGTGTGGATTGACTGGCCTTTGTTTCTACCTGATGGGTTTAGCACTTGGATCTAATTCAATTGTGTGTTGAGCTAGCTTGGAATTGAAACCCCTCCAGTCTTCATAGCTCCAAGCAAATATATCTGAGAACTCTTGGAAAATTTGCAAGAACTCATACCTTTCCTGCTTGGTTGCCACTTTACCAATTTGAAGTGATTTGCCTTCTCCCACTGAGATGGGCACTGAATCTTCTCCCTTGACTTGGATATTTTCTTTCTCCTTCCTAAATTGATCATTAGGATTAAATATGGACTCTAAAGTGACAACTCCTTTTGGTGGTTTTTTGGTTCTCAGCTGTACTAATTGATTACCATACAATTGTTCTAACTTTTCCTCAATTTTGGCTAAGAACTCAACTTCTTCTTGCAATAAATTGATGATTTGTTGGTCACTTTCAAACACTTGCAAACTTACATTATTGTCTGGCACTGATGGCCTTACAATCACATGAACGTTTGGCTACACTTTATCTTCCTTGATACTCTCCACAACATCAAAGGCTGCTCTAACTACTGCAAGCCTATCGGCAGTTTGGTTTTCTTTCTTAGGGATGGAGTTGATGCTAAAGCCTTAAAAATCCTCAATGAGGTCACACACCCTATCCTTATAACACTTAAGTAGATCATTTTTGGTAGCATTTTGTCCTTTAACTTGATTAACAATCAAGTCACTATCACCAAAAACTTGTAAGTTTTTGATACCTTTCTTTCTTGACCAATGCAATCCTTATATCAAAGCTTCATATTCAGCAGTGTTGTTAGAACATGCAAAATGAAACCTAAAAGTTGAATAATACTTAATGCCTTGAGGTGAAACAACCATAGCCCCCCTGTACCTTGTCTACTTCTTGATCCATCAAAGAATAGTTGCCATACTTCATTGTCATCTTTATGGTTTGGCTTGGTGATGCTAGGAATAGGCTGATTTTCTTCACGCATGCAATAAACTCCTAGTTCAGATTCCTTTATTTCCTTGTAGGGATCAAAAGCATGTACCTTGCTTTCCCATTCATCAAGATTCAAATATGGGATGCTTCCAAATTTGGTGTCAACTTCATCTGTGCCTGGATAATCCTCCTGATCAAATGTTGAACAGTTGGCATTGATTGGGCTTGGAGTATGAGGTTCGATGTGAAAGTTTGCAATAGGTTCAGACCTGATTGTGGCCTTAGTTCCATATCTGGTCTGAAACAACATATGTGACCAATCAGTAGATAAATACCCCCCAATTCTAGTTTTGAAATCCCTTGACAAACATAGGGCAAAGAGTGGTGGTAAATCTATCACTGAGACATCTTACAAAACAGTGACATTGGGGCATGCATGAAAAGTGAGGCTCAAATATTTAATTACCCCCACTATTGTTACTACTGTCCCATCCAATTGTACCACTCCTTTGGATATGACTTCATATTGGAGGCCCAGCTAATCAGCTATTTTTTGGGGCATTACAAAACTACTTTCCCCAGAATCAATCATATAATTGTGTACTAGTTTATCCCCAATGATCAATGAAACATAGAATGGAGGGGGCTTCAAAAATTTACCTTGTTGTCCTCCAAAATTCCCCTCAAGCTGAGCAGCATTTGTGAGTACCTTCTCCTGCATATGAGCTTGCTGATTTGAAGTTGACCAATGCTTCATGGAAGCTTGTAGTAGATCCCTTTGGCCTAGGATGGATAATGATTCCCACAGAGATATATTCACATTTGTCTTCTTCATTTGTTCAATGATGTTAAATGTGGATGAAACATCTCTTTTCTACCCCTTAGCCTGCACATTCTTTTCTTTTACATGGGTTGTAATAGCTGGCATTTGAGTTGGTCTAGAAAGTGGCTTGGGTGTCCTTACACATTTGGAATAAAAAATTTCTTGCCAACACTTTGTGGAGTGATGGAAGGTTGTGGATCACCTAGAGATAATTATTTCCCTTCACCAATATTCATCTTCTTTGACTGTGTGTTAGCTACTACATTCTGAGACATTACTTGACTCATACCACAAAAATATTCAGCCTGCCAATTCACAAGTGTAGTCTCATTTGGAGTTGTATTTTACTGAGATGTTCCTTGTTGTTGGTTTGTTTCTTGACTCACCTCACTATCTATGCCAGTTGTTGTCACCATCAAATCTTGGTTCAAAGCACCATTGAAGCACATGGACTGGTTGTGAGGTTCATTGCATGGTAAACACCAATCATACTCTTAAGCTATATTATTTTACACTAGCACTAAGGCTTTAGAGGTAGATGCAGCATTGGGGTTATAGGGCTAAAATGGTCTAATGGCAGGAGGCCTTACTTGATTTTGATTGGCAGATAGATTGGGTGGCCTATTAGGTTGAGCTTAAACTAATAAGAAGGTCTAAATATTTGGGCTTGCTTCCTCTTGAGTGTAACGAGCTCATTGCCTAAATTTTGTAATTGTTTCATGACTTCTTGAAGTTCATTTGAGGCACTAGAGGATGAAGTAGAAGTTTCATTTGAACTTTGATTTATAGGGGTGGGAATGGGAGCTAAATTAGGTGCTTGACTAGTGCTTAGGATTTCCAAGTTTGGGTATAAGGGCATGAGAGGCCTAGGAGCCAGCTTACCAGCTTGGATCAAACAATTCTCAGCCCTAATGGAAATGTTATAAGCTGCAGGTATATTTGCACCTCCCATGGATTGGATTAACATAGAAATATCAGAATTTAAAGCTTTGAGATAGTATAAGAAAGCACCTTCAACTGTTGGCCTTACTGTCACTGCGATTCTATCCCATGTCCTTTGAAATCTGAAATTGAAGTTTGTTAGCTGCTCATTGGGAGCTCTCTTGATAGTTTTCAGTTGTTCCAACAGAGACAAATTATCTCCCTTTTCTCCAAACTGCTGATGGAGAGCTATACACAGTTGGTTCCAATTTTGGATAGAGCCTACCCTAAGGCTCCTGAACCATTGCAAGGCTTTCACTTTGAATGAATATGCCAACAATTTGATAGCAATTTGCATCTCAACAATCTCATGAATTGCACAAACATTAGCAATATCTTTGACATGATCACCAGGAGTGGTCTGATTTTCCCCAGTAAAGTATGGAATGTTCTTCAATGTTGCAACTAGAACCAGGTTTTGTGCATTGAGGGCAAGTGGGCTGCTGCCAGTGAATTTGACATAAGGGTTGTGTTGTGTAATTCTGATTGGCCTGAGAACCCTTGTTGTTTGGGTGAAAGTTCTACCAGGTGGAGGAGTTGATAGAGTTCTATTTGGTGGAGATGGAGACCTTTGAATTCTTCTTCCCCTTTATCTTCTTTCTAGGGATAACTACATATACTCAGAAAATCCCTCTTCTCTAGCCCTTGACCTTGTTTAGATCCTTCTCATAAATTTTTAGACTTGGAATGTTGAAACCAGTTGATTTTATCTCTTTGGAGTCGCCAGATGTGTAAATCAGGGCTCTTTTTAAGCAAGAAACTTACAACAATGCACATCAACATTGTTGTAATGAAGATGAAGACCTCTAAGGTCCCACTGGGTGTGCCAAAACTATTAGTGCAAATCCACAGCACACCTGGATGTTTTCTCAGATTTCTAGTTTGATAATGGGCATCCAGTGTGATTGCACAACATGGAATCTTTCCTCCAAGTGTGGGACTTGCAAAAAAATGGGGAAAAAATCTCTAGATTAAAGGTTGGTTCCTCTACTCCTTTGATCAGATGTATACATGAAATTTGCAGAGGTTTAACTCAAAATCCTACTCTAATGCTGCCAAGGAGATAAGGATAGAAGAGAGAAAAGAAGATAAAACTAAACGAACAAGGCTATACACCAAAGGAGTGGTGAACATCTATCTCTACAGATTGACATAGATTACAAAAATGCAACAAAATCATGCACAAATTTCTAAAATTGTAATAAAGGATTAAGATAGAGAAAACAACACAAGAAAATATTGAAAATTCATTCACAGAGCTTGCATTGTCATTTCCAGAGCTAAATATAGTGCATTACAACCACCAGGAGGTAGAAAACATGTTGTAGTCCTAAAAGTGGTCTGATATTCCATAAATTCACTTGCCAGGGTGAAGGAGGGAGCCTGCAGATCATAAAAATGTCCAACCCTTTACAAATGAGCCCAAAACTGGCTTTTAACAATGAAAACCCAAGCCAAGAAGGAGAAACATAGGAAAAATGAAAAGAATCATTCAACCACTGACCAGATCCATTAAAATAGCATGGGTACCCTTAAAATTCCATTCCCCAAGATTTTTGACCATGCTGGAGAAGAATGGAAGCCATACTATATTAAAAATGGTGGTTAGATGTCAGTTTTGCTCCTTCCCCATATCAGAGGCATTTTCTCATTTTTCTCTCACTAAAATCCACTAAAAACAAAATTGAAGATTCCATCGTGTAGAAGACTTCAATAGCTTTCCAATGACACCAAAATTGTGAAAAACCAAGCTCTAGATTGAAAGATATGCCCCTCTAAAGATTTAGGGCAAAACAGGGGCAAATATCAGGTTGGCAGGCCAAAACCTAAAATTTTTCCCCTTTTTTGAATTTGGGAAAAATTCACCAAAAATCTCTGCCCTCCGATGCTCCACTACCACATGGCACATTCCAATTGTTTTGTAGGTTTAAGTGGCCATTTTACGCTTTTTGAATCTTGGAAAAAATTCCAAAATTGCTTCGCGCCCCGCCGCTTCACCGCCACATGTCATCCTCCTATTTGGCGCGGGCCTGAATCATTTTTCTTTCCTTCTGCGGGCCCATGGGAAAAAAATTTCCTTCGTGCCCTTTTGAAATTTTCTTCTTTGCGCCATTTTCCCACTCCTTAGTCAAAAATTCCAACTTACCTCCACTGACCCGCCATTCCTCCACCACGTGGAAAATTTCCATTGGTTACGGACCTTCCTGGGGAAAATTTCCCTCAAAAACTCCGTCGAGCCATAACTTGCAAAATATAAGGAGTTAGAAGGAAAAATTTACCTTTATGGAAAGGTGAGAAAATTCTCTATCTAATGAAGCAATTTCCAGATGATTTTGAGTGCCTGAAAAGTGGAAAAATTTGACTGAGGCACAAGGAAGGAATGAATGAAAGAAAGTTAGCCAAAAATAAGCAAGGGGCCTATTTTGGATAACATCTACCTAAAAAATAGTTAACTGAGTTTAATTTGGAATCTCACAATATTAGATAGGAACTCAGTGAACTGGAAATGTATTCATCTTGTAAACTACTTAGGCCTATTTTTTCAAGCTTTACTTTGCATGCTTAGTTTCGTGATGGCACATAAGCCAAACAAACCTTGTCCCATCACCACAAATTCATCTCTACACATTTATCTAGATCATGACTCATTAATTAAATTTTTAATTTCATATATTAATAAGTCAGAATCTAGGTCTCACCTCTAGACTTGATAGTATGTTAACATTCTCATCTCAGGACCCCTATGGGAAAGATAATAATTACTCAACGACTCCCTTTGTGAAGTAATTATTACCCTTCCCTTAGCCATCTTAAGATGGTATAGTTAGAGTACAATCAAAGGATAGGCAGAACTTAGAGTCCATGATTTCATAATAATCGTTCTTTAATTACAAGGTAATTTTCATCGTTCAACGACTAAGCCAAGTTATACATTTAACAACAATACCTATATTAACTTACTATTTACTATCGTACAAGGTTTCTTAATCATGTAATGTCACCTTATAACTTTCATTGTTAGGACTAGGTTTAGTTTAACCATGTCATTAAAATTTGATACGTTCCATCTCATTTGGATTATATCATAACTATACCATAACATTAACTATCATTAAGTACCTCTTTAAGAAAGAGATATAATCTTTTTAAGTTATTAAACAAGGTTTAATGTTACTGATAATAAAAAATTTCTCTCATTTCATATTACTAACTTATTTAAGGTATAGTACTTTTGTACTTTGACATCATTGTGTTATTTAATAAGTTATTGTCATAAAGGTACAAATGTCCACAATGTACATTTTAGAGTTGTACTACGTAATGAATTAATTATTAAATTAATCTCTTTACGATCAAGTTAATGGAAATATAATTATTTCATAACTCTGTTTCGCTGTCCAAAAAAGTGTTATTTATTTAACTCATATAAATGATGATGTCTTGATATAATTATAATAATTTTCATTCATAAATTAGAATAGTAACTTGTCATAAAGTATAACTATTTGAATCAAGCACAATTTTCATAATAATTTTCAAAGTACATATCGTTGTTAAAACAGCGTAAATCATCATTACAGCTCATAAGAGGTAGTTCAATAATAAATGTATTTATTGAAACTCATTAAGGATAAATCCTTATTTCATAAATTCTTACAATAATTTCAAATTAATACAATTAGGACAATATCATATGAAATTTTGAGAAATCAAATTTCTCTTTACGATAAATACATTATCTAAAATTTGGATATTCAAACAAATAATTATTTGAATCAGATAACAAAATAATCGCATGTCAAAAATGAATGTAATCAACCAATCAAATCCCCATAATGACCAATCCAACACTTTATCTATAAGATAAAAATAAATAATATACATGTTCAGTTCATCGAACTGGTATGGATTGACAACTCTCTCTCTCTCTCTAGTTGTTTCATTAGAAAATAATTGAGCATCTATGGTTTTATTTAACATACAACTTAAATAAAATAAGTATCATATCAAGTAAATATTTAAACTATAATGAGGTGATCTAGTAATGTAAACCAAGTTTCTATTAACAACTTGCAAACATCCACAAGTTCATTAAGTCTCTAACATGATAACTTCATTTAAACTCAAGTCACATCAACCAAAACAATATTCTTTTCATCGAACAATTAAGTAATGCACTTGCACCCAATATACATTTATGAAAATTCAACATGCTTATCATTTAAATAATTAGAAAAGAGAAAGAAAGTTCTTTCTTCAAGTCTAGTATTATCAATAATCAACTTAAGCACAACAAGAAATGATAAATAGTCTTCTTTACCTTCTCCAATTAATTGACCAGATTACTAATTTCACAGTTAACTATAATAAGCATTTGTATCTTTTTTCTTCAAACTTTTCATATTTCACGATCAAAAGTTTAATTCATAGAATATTTAATAATCAAGTTTCCTTTCATGTATGTAACAAGATTCAACCCACAAAGAATACCATTACTATAATAATCATAATAATAATGCATTTACTAATTAAATCAAATGGTTAAGCAACAAAATTTTATCCACACCCTACTGTATCTACATTCATGCTTTCCTAAACCATATCATTCGAGAAAATTAGTTTACTCGAGAAAATAGTCATAAAAATTTCTCAAGTCACCATTTGGGCAGAGTCCCAGTTAATTGGATATGATTATGGAACCTTATTAAATCAAGTAAGAAACATGATATTTTTTGCACAAGAATAGAACCCAAGGTATTATAATCTCAGTGAAGACCATTGAACAAGAAATGACCTCACAGTATGGAAACTAAAGTGAATTAATTATAGTCTTTATTTTTCACGCAAGTGTTACGCACACTAGCACCTCATTCAGCAGGATTGAATGCTCACCCACAGCATGCGCAACTACCAGGTCCCCCTTTTGTGTTTTCTTGTCAAGATGTTAGCATGCATAGTTATAATAATCAAGCAAGTATTTGTTCCCATATCCTTAATCATCTCATTTAGATCAATTTGGAAACACATGTAATAAGGAAACAAACAATAATTAAAAATAAACAAGAATCAATTACAACCATGACATACATCCATAATTAGACATATCAATGATCATAATGTATCCATCATAAACAGAATCCATTATACCAAAAGTATTACATAACAAATAAATACTGAAAACAAACACTAGTTGCAAAAAACCATGCATGTAACATAAAACCTTAAACCATCACTTTGAGTATACCATAGTAGCACTCTCATGAACTATAAATAGTGGTTGCCCTATAATACATATGACCATATACATTACATATATATATAGGCTATATGCTGGAATTTCCCTTCACTTCCCATGCACTATCCTAATAATAGGTGAGCCCAAAAATAGACTACATGCATGCTTTAAAATCCAACTAATAATAAAAGATCATCCTATAAATAAACTTGCTTTATCCTATTAATAGCCTCCATGTGTTATGTTTTGATCTGCATGTGCTTCATCCTTCCAAAAATAGCCTTTACTTGGCCTTCAAGTCACCTTACTATTCTATGGTTTCAATCATTGACTTGGTGAACACTCATCCTGGTTTCTATTTTTATCCTGTGGTTAAAAAATTGGCTAAGTCCCCAACATTACCTTCTCCTAGGAGTGAACTCCTTCATGCGCATTGTTTGCATACTTTTTGCGCACTGCCCCTGCCACGCCTACCTCTGCACATGCCCCATAAACCCTTCCATGGTGGCCCATACTTGGTAAATTTATCCGTGCAACATTACCCCACACTAATTGCATTGCCATCCTTGGCAATGGGGACTTGTCTCAGACTGGATCCCTCCAAGAATAATGAATGGAATAATCACTAAAGGATAAAGAATAAGTCAAAAGAATAAAGTATCTGCAAGTGCGCATTGATATCATATCAAGTCCGTGCAGCGACTGCAAGAGAAGCTTAAGAACCTTAGTTAATAGCTCTCCAACTCTATCCTCATTTATCCATTTTGTTAATGCTCCTTTACTAGGTATTATGGGAATCACGCCTAGCAATCTCCACCAGTACCTTATCGAGGGTTCCATGCTCTCTACCCTTTTCCTTGAATTCCCTGGATTACCCTAATGCTAAACTTGAGATCATCCCCTCTATGTTATCCATGCAATTCCATTGCCATTGTAGTGAAGTCCTGGCTCCTTAATCCTTATTTCCAGAGTGCTCCCTTGTTGTCTTAAGGGAATGAGTTTTTTCTGTGCGAATCTCTGCACCATACACATCCTCTCGCACTTCAATCTTCCATTAGTTGGTTTCTTTTCTTCTTGTGTACTTGCTAAATCAACCTTTGTTATCCTCATTGAGTTACTGTATGTGCTTTGAGGATAGGGTCAAGATGGCATTTGTAATACGATTCAAAGTGCCACAGCCCGATATTGCTTCAAAGCATCCTTTAAGGTAGTGAACATGGCTTCATAGTTCCAAAATCCTCATTCCATAGCTAAAATGCTTCTCTATTCTTCTCCTCAGATCTGCAACTATGTCCTCAGATGAAGTCTCCCCTTTCGTGAGTCTTGAATTTTACCTTGAAACGTATCATCCCCCACCAAATCTTGCAAGATAATGCAAGACGCATCATTGGTAGTCATTCCTTGCTTCGTTCATCCAAAGTCCTGGGTGCACCTCTAAGTAATTGAGTTTATCAACATGGACTACCTCTATCCAAGTGCACAATTCCTTCGTGCACTTTTTCTTCTTTGTCCCATGCCTCAATTAGTTGTTATACCTTCATGCTCTTTATTTGTTTATCATGAATCATCATCACCCTTAAGAGTGGCCCCCTTATCTAAATTTTTGTGAGGCACTTCCACACCATATTTCATTAAGGAATTACATAGTTTATTCATCTGTGAGCTCACATGGGGTTTACCATGTTATATGGGTCGTTCTGAGGTGCCTTTATTCATTCTGCATGCTGATACATGCTATCCTCACTTATATCAAACTCATAGGTCATCCATATGTATCTGCATGCTCTAAAGAAAGCATATTCTTGGTGCGCATATTCACTACCTTTTAAATCAATCATCTCCCCACCAATACAATTTCTCAGTAGGGAGAGTGCTTTGGAACCTTGCACGTATTATCTTTGTAGGATCATTGGCAATATAATTCCAATGTCTGGGGTGAACAAAATTTCTTCTCCCCTATGGCCACTAGTGTGCCTACTTGTGGGTATATGATTTTATGTGCGTGAGAACATACCCCCTTCATTTTCACTAGAATATCCTCCATGTTCCCTTGATGGTTGGCCCCCACTTCTTTATTTATCTTCATCCTCTCTAGTGGGACCTTCCTCATGATCACTTTTCACCTCCGCGTCACGATGTGTCTCCTCATTCCCAGACTCTTCTTCATATTTCCAAATTATGAATGATTAGAGAATCTATGTTTGTGCATGCAGCCTCGTCTGACAACCCTTGCCTCATCATTCAGTGACTCTTGTGCAACTAGCTTGCGCCTTCTCCTCTTTTTTTTTTCCAGGCTTTGTTCTATCTTTATCCTTATCCTCCAATGAACTCATCACAAATTTCAGAATTCCTTAGTGCCCAATGCACTTGTTCCTTATGTGTTCTTCTTAGCCTTTCTTCTTTGGCTCTGAGTCTAGCACGGCATCTTATGTTTCCTTCCTTTTATGAATCTCCTCCTCAATATCATTATTTACTTCTTCCTCTTCCTACGTCAAAGGGGTATCTTTGCATGTCCTTTTTGTTCAAATGGTCTACTTCCCCTTCGAAGTCCCTTGGATTTTTATATCCTCTCCACCAACATACTTCCCATCCTAGAACTTGGGGCTTAGATAGACATATACGTGTGTAGCTTTTATCTTCCCAACTGTCATGCACTCGATAGTAATGTTAATATCATCTGACTCCATCGTTTCTTCATAAGTTGTCTTGTTAGGGTAGACATAAGTATTTTGTAGTATATGATGGTTTGCATCCACCTTATCCATGTCAAATATCAACTTCTTCATGTCATACAATCTATTTATAGAATATTTGAAGTATTTGTTTGTAAACACGAATGGTAGCTTACACCATGGACTTTTCTTCCCATACTTCACATAAAACCTGCCTAAACAGAAGTGTTGGTAGGCCACAAACTCTATTTGGCCATCCAAGACCAAGGGCAATTCTCTCGGTATACACCACTCACCTTAAAATTCTTTTTGCATCCTTTTATACCATTTGTCTACCCATTTTTGATAGGCACCAATGATACTACCATCACAAGTAAATTAGGTGAACCTATGGGTCGGTGACTTGTTCTCCATAGGATATATCCACATTTTCTCTTTGGGTCCATCTAGCACCCCAATTTCACAGAATACCAAAAGAAGCAAGATGGTGCCCCAAGTAATTTTCTCACCTTTATCTTCTTGAATGTGTGCCTCCTCAATGATGCCCTCAGTGATGTACTACGTGATATTATAATAAGTCTTATTTTCCATCTTGTTCACTATATGCAACCACTGCTTGTTTACTTGGTTCCACCTCTCAGATGCACTCAGTTTGTAGATTAAAAAACACGTGGCCATTCTTGTTCCAGGGTCCATGACACCTTCTACATCCATTGTGTTGCCTCCCTTATGATAATTTAGTGCGTGTGCAGTGAATTATACCCCCACATCATCATCCAAATACGGATTTATCTCTTCTCCTGAGTTGCACAACCTCATCACTCTTCCTATCAATTGCATTGTGATGTGCATTCTCCTTCCTATAAAATAAAATTAGTCCTTGTGGACTCGTGATACTAAACATTGATACAAGAATTCCGGTTTCCCAAATAATGGTAGACATAAAGCTGAAGTACTCCCATGCTCTCCAGGGTCTTATGCAACAAGTCATCATAGATCCTTTTCCTTGCTTCCATCCTTTGGTTTGTTTTAATTATGGTTTCCTTCTCAATTTCGGCCTCATGTGTCTCTAAGAGATGATTGACATTGCTAATCTTACATTTTTTCAACTAATACGTCCATGAATTCCCCTATATGACCTCGCCTTGGTATTGTATTTTTTTAAACCATTCATTTGTTGCTTCCTCAATCACAGGCTTCCTTCCCTTGTTCATGGATTTCTTGGTTAATATTGCTAATTGTTATCTCACCAATAAAATTTTCCCAACTCGTAAGGTACCCTAGGTATTAGATTACTCACCATTTCTTACTCTTATAACCCTTAACCTTCTTACCTTATCTGGTTCTTCTAACTCGTGTGCCCCGGCTGTGAATTTTTCTTCTCAAACCCTAGCCTCTGTAACTCAGCAACCAAACCTTATATCGCTCTCTTTGCACACCTTTATCTTCCCTCACACTTCCTATGAATATTCCTAACTCAGACCGTGCCAAATATTCCACATGTTCACTGAATTTTTCCTCTTCACATGCACTTCACACTTGTTCGCACTTCAATCGCTCCTATAGGCTCAATCACTCTCTTATGCAAGGTAAGAATGAAGTTTATCGACCTCCGTTTTATAGATTTTATTGATTTTTCCACATTAATTTCTCTTCACCTACCACCATACCAAACTTTAATTCATGCTTTTTAATTTTTCCATGCTTTTTCTCTATTTTTCCATGTGCTGCAATCATAACCTTCTGGCGTGCATACTACTTCTAAATCACAAACCTCCTTGCGTGTGCTTCCTTGCACCACTACACATCTTTCCTCTATGCTTTCCACCAAGTAGTCCATCTTAGCACTTCCTACCTCATGTTACATAGCATGTATTCTTCCTCGTATGGTCTTCATTCTAAGTAATTTCCTTATTATCACCATCCTTCTCATTTCTTGTGACACCCTTTTCCATTTTTATGTGCACGTACCCTATAACCGGCACACCATCCTTCTACCAATGCGTGCACATATCTATCCACTTCAACTTGCCTTCAAGAACCAACAAGGTCTCCTTTTCCATGCATTTTTACCTGGTTCACCCCACACTAAAAGTATGCGCAGTCCTCTGTGCATGAACTCAATATATAGTAATCAACTTCTTGCATGCAAGCGTGCTTATTACAACAAAACAAGGAAAACGAAACAACAAAACAAAATAAAAACTGAAAAAAAAACATGAAAGGGAAAACCTAATCTAAGTGGCAATACTACCTTATTACAAACACCAAGAAGCTTATTTATAGTAGGGCTTCAGCCTACTCCCATTGAAGTAACCAGGAAACATGGTGTCATCTAGCACTTGTAATTGACATGCACTTGATTCAAGTATCTTGGTTACTACAAAAGGTCCCAACCAATGCACCTTCAACTTTCCTAGGTGGCATGCAAACTTGGAGTCATAGAGAAGGACCATCTTTCCAACTGCAAAAATCTTGTTCTTAATGTGCGTATCATGCCAAGCCTTTTGTCACGCCTTCTCAATCTTTTGGCTCCAACACGCAATAGTTGTTGGTCATCTAGTTGCATTATTTTTTCAAAGCACTCATAAATAGCTTGGTTATCATCTAATCCACCTGAGTGTGCAATATGTAGGGATGGCAACATGAATTCCATTAGTAGTATTACCTTTGCGTCAAACACTAATTGAAAGGGAATGGCCTTGTTCAACCTTTTATACGTGGTCCTATAAGCCCATAGTATAGCATACACTTTATCATCCCAATCCTTCATTCCAACATCACAAATATTTGTAAGAGTTTGTCCCAAAATATTGTTGAAATCCTTTGCACTACCATTAGCTTGAGGGTGATAAGGGGTAGTTTTATGGTGTGCTACCATAAACTCTGCCAATAGAATTTTGATTGTCTCATTCAAGAAATGAGTTCCTCTATCATTGGTCAAGCTTAATGGATAGCCATACCTATTAATAATGTTCTCCAATAGAAAGTTTGTTGTCATGATTGTAGTGTAATATTTTATAGGCGCAGCCTCTTCCCACCTTGTTAAATAATCTATGCAAGTAATAATGTAGTGTGCTCCAGTCTTGTGTGTGGGTAGTGCAATAGGCCCTACAAATTCAATTGCTCACTTATCAAAAGGTTCCACACTTGCAATAGATCTAAGGGGCATCTCATCTCTATTTCTAGGTTTTCCAAAGTGTTGACAATGATCGCAAGCTTTCATAAAATAATTAACATCTTTGTATAAGGTTTCCTACTAAAGACCATCCATAAATATCTTTTGTGCAGTGGCATCTCTTGCATAATTTCCTCTCGCTATTCTTCCATACACCTCCTCCATAATGGCATCATGTTCATGTTCGAGCACACGCTAGTGTAAGATCTCATATCTTCCCATATTGTATAAGTCTCCTGCAATCAACTGATAAGGTGTTACGCGTATAACAAGTTATTTTTTCTCTAATGCCTTCATTCCTTCAGGCACCAACCTTATGCGCAAGAAGACTATTATGTCCTCCAAATCTATGGGCTTGTGGTTTAACCTAAATAATTGTGTATCAGGAATTATATCCTCGATACTTTTCGCATCCTCACCATAGTTTATTCTTGATAAATGATCAGGCCTTGAATTACTCTTTCATGGCTTTACAACAACTATGAAATCAAACTCCTGAAAGAGAAGGATCCACCTACAGATGGACCCTTGCAAACAACACTTGTTGACCAAATATTTCAATGCCATATGATCTGTATAAAAGATAAACGGAGTATCCAATAAGTATTAACGAAACTTATGAAGAGCATAGATCATAGACAATTCCTCACGCTCAGTAGTAGTATAATTTTGTTATGATGGTGTCAACTTCTTGATTGCAAAGCATATGGGGTGATTGATGTTTCCATCTTCAGGTTGCACTAAAATAATGCCAATAGTTGTACCAGAGGCATCAACATGTACGTGGAAAGGTTTATCCCAAGAAGGAAAGTGAAAAATAGGTGTGGTGGTAAGCCTCTCCTTCAATGTCTCAAACACATGTTGTTGCACGTCACCCAAATAAAATTTTCCTTTCACCTTAAGAAAATATTCCAAGGGTGTGGCAATATTTTCATAGCCCTTAATAAACTTTATTCAGTAGTTATTATGTCCCAAAAATCTGTGCACTTCACTTTTATTTGTAGGCTCTTCTAAACCCAAGATCGTAGCTATCTTGGCAGGGTCTACTAGTAATCCTTTTTTACAAAATAATGTGCTCCGGTAAGGTGCCAAAAGGTGTAGCAAAAATACACTTTTTAATATTGAGATAGATACTTAAATGCCTACACCTCTCAAACATGAGCCATAGATTGTCACAATGATCCTTAACTAACCCATAAACAGTTCATTCATCCAAGTACACTTGCAAAAACTTGTGAATAAAATCCTGAAATGCTTGCACAACAATGCACAAGAATTTCGTTGGTGTGTTCTTTAATCCAAAAGGCATGATCGTATATGTAAAAATTCCCCACTCGGTAGTAAAAGTGGTATTTTCTTGATCTTATGGCACTTGATGATAGCCTTAAAATCCATTTGTAAAATAATAAATCTCGCGCCCAACAACTCCTTCAAGGATTTTTTTTTGTGAATGGGGTGGGAAAAGGATCAATGACACGTGTAGCATTAAGTTCTACGTAGTCTACATAGATCTTGATCTTCCCATCCTTTTAGATTCTTATAACCATGGGGCTAACCCACTCTGATTCTTCAATTGGTTCAATGATTTCAGACTTAAGAATTTTATCAATTTCCTCCTTTAATTTTACATGTAGGTTCAGATTCATCCTATAAGGCCTCTTCCGAACTGGGCACACACCTTCTTTCATTTTAATTTTCATTTCTCTTAATGAGGGGTGCAACTCCTTTCAATTCATGATAACCTCATGGAAACAAATCCTGGAAGTCATGCAAAAGCTCAATAATATTTTCTACCTCTTGTTCTAACCAATAATCCTCGATAATTTCCTACTTAGGCACATCCTCAATGCCAATGTTTACCTTCTTTGTCTTCATGGCCACATGGTACACGTGGGCCTTCTCATATGTTGTATCCATTACTTCATGCATACCTTCTATATGGATAACCTCCAAATTCTCAACCTCTTCATCATCAATGAGGTACACCATTTTACCCTTCTCTTTCTCCTTCCAGGCAAGGCCTAATTATAACTCTTCTATTTCCTCAACATCCAGGAGTGCCTCGTAATCAGGTTCTCTAAGAAACTCAAACATGAGCTCTTTTTCCTTTGCGTCATCCCCCAGTATGATGCACTTCATAATCTGTAATGCTCTGTGTACTTGAGGTTTGTTAGAAAAATAATCGAATGTTTTAAACATACCTCCAGTCATATCTTGCCATCTTACAGTCTTCTATTTGAGCTCAGTATGTACATACCATGTGTGTGCGCAACCTCGTAGAGTGGAATAGAACTTATGATCCCATAGAGATGGTGGTAAGGCCTCCTGGCCTTTGCCCATAGTCTCTCACAATCATGGACATGTGCCAAAGCAAGAGTCTTCCCATGAAATTCACATATATGTGTACTTGTATTACTTCGTGTGAACCTGGTTGAGAAGGCAATTCTCACTTCTCACCATCCCAACAAGTTATCTCTATGTGTTTCCCACCAGCGTGCTTCCATACCACATGGGGTATAAACCAACATGTTTCTTCGATCACCCTTGTTCTTCCAAATTTCCTCCATGGCGCGTAAGAAAGACTCGAGATTTTCTTCACCAGTGAAGCATTGTAACTTAACTTTTCCCATGTGCCTAACCATGTGCAGCATGATCATTCTAGTTACTCTTCCCTTCATCTCATGCACCCAACCATTTCATGTGTGTCATGGGCCCAATTATCACAAGCAACACTTATGGTGTCACTAACTGATTGTGCATCTCCCCACTGCAATACACCTTCCTTAGATGGTTCCATAGTCTCAGGATCACGTAATGTGTGCACATAAATCCTATTCAGATCTTCTTCACTTAGAGGCTCAACATATGGCATAGCTTTGGCTTCATTCAGAGGTATAATGACGCACTCATTCCTATTCTTGAAACTTATGTACCCATTATTGAAGCACAAGTCTGCATTGTTCACATAACACCATGGTTGACCCAAGTAATGTTGGAAAGTTGTCTGCTTCAACAAGCTCTAATACCTCGAAAGTATCCAGTAAACTTGGCTCCCTGAATTATAATAGAAGCATCCTTTAACACCCCAATAGGCATAACCCTTGTCTTTTTCACCATATACAACACATTTGAAGATGGTTGTAATGTTGGTCTCCCCATATGATTCCATGCATCTAAAGTGAGCACATTTACCTCAGCACCTGTATCTATCAAGATATTGCTTACCAACCACCCATCAATTACTACATCCAAAGTGATTTCCTTATCATACTCATGGTTATGAGGTGGTAAGTTTTCATGTAGTATCTAACGCTTGCACTCAACTCCAGTGCATGGTACCTTATCATGTAACCATTCCCCTAATAGAGGAATTATATTCTCTTGGCGCAACATCTTACACACCTCCTTCAGATCATCCACATCCTTCTGCAGGAGCTCAACATGCTTCTCATGTTCCCTCTCACGCGCCTACTCCTTCAATCATTGTATCTCATCTTGTAATTCTCTGATGACTCCATGGTCTCTTGATAGACTTCCTTCTGATGTGCACCATCTAGATACCTGGCATGCATGACTTCTTCTCTCGTGATGAGTGGTATGGTCTTTGAGAGGTTCATGTGCATGTGATGCTTCTAGCGTGAGTTAGTGACCAAAAAAGGTTGTAACTCATGATTAGGTACCTTCTTTGGTATCCATTGATCACCCTTTACATGTTATACCTTAATCATCCATGCACACCTTTTTACTTTCTTGTTCTTTCTCATGTGCTCATATAGGTCTGTACAATCCTCTAACTTATGATGCTTACCACACCATGAGAAAACTATGTTCTATGGATAGTCACACTGGTAATGATCAAGGGACCCAAAAGTATAAGAGGTCCCACATGGGAATCTACTTTTACCTGTGCGAACTTTACTTCTATATCCTCCACAAAATCCACCTCCTCCATTATTAGGCTCTTCAGAAGGTTATGCATTCTGTGAACCTGAGAGTTTGTTTGCCACTGTGGTATTCTGTAATCTAGTCTTGCATGCCTCATGAATTTGGTCTATCAGTCTACAATCCTTCATATCATGAGTGTGTGTAACAAATCTTATAGTACATAGACTCACTCTTCATAGTCATGTGTTTCAAGAGAAGACAATTTCAAACATCATGGTCCAAGTGGAAAATCTCACAAGACTGCAACAATGTGCATTGACTTGCATGCACAGAAGCCTATCCTTAGTGTGTCCTTCAACCTCACAATCTTTGCACCATATGTCATTCTTAGTCTCATGCACATAGGCAAAAAACTTCTCCAACTACTTTTCCATAGCTGTTATTTACGCTTTCAAAAATGGGATTACTCCGATATCAACATTCCCAATTGCTTCAGTGCTATAGAGATGCTTCCAATACCTTGCACATAGATCATTATATGTCTTATGAGATAAATCTCTTTAGAACAAGAGTCAGAAATCCTCAAAAAACCATTGTGCATGCTGACTTTGGATGAATATCATAAGAAAACTTGGATTAATAGATTCTTAAAATCATGCACATCATACTCCCTTATGCTTTTCGGATAAACCTTGACTTGATATCCTTGAGCCATGCTAATGCTCTGTTGTCTCAAACTCCGGGATGTGAAACTCAGCCAGAAATGTAGTGCACAAAGCATTATAGTCCACCACAGTCTAATGTGGGTCATACTTCCTATACCAACTATGTGTGCACCCTTGCAGTGTTGTGGTAAACTAACTTGCCTTTATATCTAAAGTTGTAATCCCCTTCGCGCGCCATAGTAACTCACACTTATGCACATGCTCTGTCGCATCCTCGATACCTCTATATTCTTATAAATGAAGTGACATATAAAAATATACTTGAGGTGTCTGTTGAGGTCTATTGATGAGGTGGTGTATTGAGGTGGTGGTTGTGGTCCTTGCCCTAAGGTAGGAAATGATCTAGAACCTAAAACCTTCTCCTACAAGTATTCCCTCTATATGGTGGCTTCTAACTTGATCCTCCTGTGCCCCCTAGGCGGGTTACAGGTCTAGTTGATGAACTACCTTATGTCCTCAGTTGTAGTGCTAAACTAGACACCCATTGTTTGTGCATTCACAACACCCACAGAAGTGCTTCCAATGGTCTACATGCCAATACCATTTCCTGTTGACAGCTCTTGAAACATACTATCTTGTCAGAACAATCCCAAACACTTGATGACTATGAGTTGTGCTAGCCATGGGCATGCGTTACTAGTAATGATTGCACTTCTTGATTCAACACAAAATGATATCTACCTATATCTACCTAATTACCTTCACTAATACTGTTCCTTTCAACTACTACCTCTGGATCTGGAACACCTTGCACTAAGGGCTAGGTAGCCTAGGTCTGAGTCAGATGTGCACGTGCAAGGTCCTCATTCTTCTCCTCTGATGACACTCTCTCATCCAAAGCCTAAGGGGACTCTCTACTAGGCTTTCCCAAGGTTTGGAGGACCTGATGTTGTGGCTCCTCATCTTCCACAAGAGATTCAAAACCTTTGCAAGATTTAAAACCTTTTTGATCCATCATTCTCGTCAACTCTGTGGATTCTGCAACTTCCCTTACTATGTCCCTCTCTCACACTTCATTAAACTTGAGTTGTCTTTCCTCTCTCTATCTATCTTCTGCTTGGGCCACCACCATCCTTCTCCACACCTGCTCCTTCCCCTATGCATGGTGGGGGTTTAGCTAGCCATAGGTAATCTCTCCAAGTTTAGTTCTACCATCAAAATCTTGATAGCTAAAGGGATAGCATACAAATAGGATCCTTTGAGATTGCACAAGAACCTAAACTCATCTTCCTCAGGAAACAATATGTGGTAATTGTGTACTCCAATGTATAATTATGCAAGAAACCATCCCACCAGCGATCTATAACTCTAGTACATGTTTCATCTACATCAAACAGTGTCTGATAATATTCTTGTGTCCAAACACTCATCCTAGGATACCAGTATTTTTTTGATGCGTACGCTACTAACCACTGATATAACTCTACTGGAAATAAATTGAAGAACTTATTATATAACTCATGATAAATATTGTGTTCTACCTACTCACATGCATTAAATCTGGGTCTACTCCTATACCTCTATGAAAACTTATCTTGTACATCTTCCACCCACCTTTTAATATTGTCCAAATATAGTCGATATGCCATCTGCACACAACATCCTGAAAGAAAAATAAAAAATGGGTCCAAGAAATGGAACCAAAATTTAGTATTATTTATTTACACACCAATTTTTATGCACGTTGGCACCTCATTTAGTAGGATTGAATGCTCACCTGAAGCGCATGCAGCTACTAGGTCCCTCATATTTGTTTTCTTATCAAGATGTTAGCATGCATAGTTATAATAATCAAGCAAGTATTCATTCCCATATCCTTAATCATCTCATTCAAATCAACTTGGAAACACACATAAATAGGATACACAACAGATTAGATGATAACCAATGTCAATTACACCATGACATATCCATACTCATACATATCAATAATCATAATCCATCCACCATAATAGATTGATTCAAGGCAAAAAATCATGTTTCTAGGGTCCCCTCGGATTTTTTCTAACTCTCCTGTCCAAGAAGAAAGGAGCAAGTTCTAAAAAAGGGTGAAAAAGTTGCAAAAAACAAGCTTGGGCCAGAAAAAATCATGAAAATTGGCTAAGTCCTAGTCCAGGCGGTCCTTGGGACAGTTGGGACGTCGGGGCGCGAATCGGCCGAAAGGCCGCCAGGCGGTCCGCAGCAGCAAAGGGGACATCCGGGCCGTGGGGACGCGCGGGACGCGAAAGGGCGAACCGGCCGAAGGTAAAAAAAATTGACTAACTGTTGTGCAGAACAGGCTGGGACATCTGGGCCGTGAGGACGCGAAGGACGCGAACCGCCCGGATCGGCCGAAACAGAGAACTTTCGCACTGGGACAGTTGGGACAAAGGGACGCGTGGGACGCGGAGAGCCGAAGGAGCCGAGAGCCAATCAAATCACGCCACGTGTCTTCACCTCAAAGAGGGACAGGGAAGCCCGAATCGGGCGGATCGGAGGAATTTGTCCCAGACAGTTCGGGACAACCGGGCCAAAGGGACGTGAGGGACGCGAAAAGCCGGCAGGCCCGCGGACGAATCAGGAAATGCCACGTGTCACAAGGGAAAACGTCCAAAATTTCAAAGGGCAAGGTTTGAAGCGTTGGCCCGAGCCAATAAAAAGAGGACACGTGTCCTAAGGAGAAGGGGAGTGCGGAGCTCGGGGAGGAATTAGAGAATTTGGCAAAAGTTTTGGCCAAAAACTAAAAGGTAAAGGATGACCCCGCGCCCCTGTCCTCCAACCAGATCATGCCACGTGTCCCAAGTGGCGGGGACGCGGGGAAAAAATGGGAAATTTTCCAAAATTACAAAAAGTCAAAACTTTCAAGGAAAACCCATGGGTAAGGGAAGGAGAGAGAATTTCTCATCCAATCAGCGCCCGACACGTGTCGTCCAGGTGGCGGAGCGCGGGAAAAAATTTCAAAACCCATTTTTGCCTGTTTTGTGCCCTAAATCTTCAGATCGCCATATCTTTCGATCCAGAGCTCAGATTTGCACGTTCTTTATATCATTGGAAAGCTTATAAAATTCTCTACATGATTCCAGGGTCAATCTTGAATTTTGGTTTAGTCTGGAGAGAGAAAGTTAAGAAACGGCTCTGACGCGTGTTCATGGCCAGAAGTGACATTTCAGCGACCAAATTTAATGCAGAATGGGTCGCATTCTCCTCCAATTTGGTCAAAAATGGTAGGGTATGGGTTTGTAAGGTCCTCCATGCTGATTTAATGCATTTTTAGTCAATGAGGAATGGGCTCCCACGTTTTGTACATTTTCTCTCTCCTGGGCTCGACCCATGCAATGTAAAAGCCAGATTTGGCTCATTTCTAAAGGGGGAACACTTTTTGGCATAGCAGACTTCTTCTTTCACCTCCAGCAAGTGATTGTTGCAAGAATCAGACCTCTTCAAAGATTGTAACAGGTTTTCTACCTCTCTGAGGTTGTAATGCAGTGGTTTTGACATTGGAAATGATAATGCAAGCTTTGTGAATGGGTTTCAGTCCTTTGTTTGTATTATTTGCTTCATTTCAGATCCTAAATTATATCTTATCAGCCTGTGTATGTTTTATGTTGCAATCTTTGGTTTGTGTCTATTTGCATGACAAAAATATTCACCACTCCTTTTGGTGCATCACCATCTTTAGTTAGTTTCAATTTTTGCATTTCTATCCCTGTCTCCTTGCAATTTAGAGTAGGATTAGGATCTGAACCTCTGTAGTTGTGCAAATATAGATCTAAATCAGAGGAGTTTGAGGAACCAGCCTCTAATCTGGAGATTCCTCTCTCAGTTTCACAAGTCCCACACTTGGAGAGAGGTTTCCATGTTGTGCAATCACACTGGATGCTAGAGTGATCAACCTAGAAATCTGATCAACATCCAGGGGTGCTGTGATTTTGCACTAACAGTTTTGGCACGCCCGGTGGGACACTAGAGGTCTCATTTTTATTGCAGCAAAGTTGATGTGCATCTGCTGCAATTTTCTTGCTTGAAAAGAGCTATTATTTGCATATCTGGCGACTCCAAGGGGAAGAATCAACTGGTTTCAGCAGTGCAGGCCTGAAAACTCATGAGAAGAATCACCACAAGGTCAAGAGTTGGAGAAGAAGAAGTGTTGTTTGAATACCTGCAATTATCTCCAAGAAGAAGGCAAAGAGGAAGAAGGATTCAAAGGTCTCCATCTCCACCAAACAGAACTCTCTCAACTCCTCCACCTGGTAGGCCTTTCATTCAGTCAACAAGGGTTTTAAGACCAATTAGAATGGCACAAAACAACCCCTATGTCAACTTCACAGGCAGCAGCCCACTTGCCCTCAATGCACAACATCCAATTCCTATTGCAGCCTTGAAGAACATTCCCTACTTCACTGGAGAAAATCAGACTACTCCAGGTGATCATGTTAAAGATATTGCTAACCTTTGTGCAATCCATGAAATCAATGAGATGCAAGTGGCTGTCAAGTTACTGGCATCTTCATTCAAGGGTAAAGCATTGCAATGGTTTAGGAGCCTTGGAGCTGGTTCTATCACAAATTGGAATCAGCTGTGTATAGCACTTCATGAGCAATTTGGAGAAAAGGGAGACAACTTGTCTCTTTTGGAGCAGCTGACAACCATCAAGAGAGCTCCCAATGAGCAGCTGACCGATTTCAACTTCAGATTTCAAAAGACTTGGGAGAGAATTCCAGTGGCAGTCAGGCCAACAGCAGAAGGTGCTTTTCTCTACTATCTCAAAGCTCTAAATTCTGATATTTCTATGTTGATTCAGTCCATGGGAGGCATAACTATCCCTATGGCTTATAGCATTGCCATTAGGGCTGAAAATTGTTTGATCCAAGCTGGCAAACTTGCCCCTAGACCTCCCATGCCATTGTTTCCAAGTTTAGAGAGTCCAAACACCAATCAAGCACCTAATTTGGCTCCTTCTCCCACTCCTAGAAATCAGAGTTCAAATGAAGCTTCCACTTCATCTCCAAGTGCCCCAAATGAGCTTCAAGAAGTCATGAAGCAATTGCAAAACCTAGGCAATGAGCTGGTTACTCTCAAGAGGCAACAAGCCCAAGGTTTTAGACCTTCTTATCAACCCCAAGCTCAGCCTAACAGGCAGCCATACCAACCACAAAGGCCACCTAATCCAGCTGCAAATATGAATCAAACAAGGCCTCCTGCCAATAGACCATTTCAGCCCTATAATCCAAATGCCATATCTGCCTCTAAGGCATTGGTGCCAACACAAAACAACATTGCTCAGGAGTATGATTGGTGTTTTCCATGCAATGAGCCTCATAACCAATCCATGTGCTTCAATGGTGCTTTGAATCAAGCATTAATGGTGACAACTACTGGTGTGGAGGGTGAGGGCAGTCAAGGAAACAACCAACAACAAGAAACATTCCAACAGCAATCAGCCCCAAATGACACCACATTGGTAAATTGGCAAGCAGAGGATTTTTGTGGCATGAACCAGGTAGTTTCTCAAGGTGTTGCAGCCAACACAAGGTCAAAAAGGAGGAATTTGGGTGAAGAACAGCCATTAGCCCCAACCAATCCACAACCTTCCATGGTTCCACAAGTGGTTGGCAAGCAAAATCCAATTTCAAATGCACAAGGGCAGCCAAGAACAGCCCCTAGGCCAACTCAAATACCAGTTGTTGCTGCCCACATGCAAGGAGTGAATGTGCAAACCAAGGGACAACAAAGAGATCCTTCATCACCATTCAGTATCATTGATCAGATGAAGAAGACAAACGTCAATATATCAATGTGGGAATCCCTATCTATCCCAGGCCAAAGAGATCTGCTGCAAGCTGCCATGAAGGACTGGCCAACTTCGAATCAGCAAGTTCAGATGCAAGACAAAGTGCTTACAAATGCTGCCCAGCCTGAGGGAAATCATGGAGGACAGCAAGGTAAAATGTTGAAGCCCCCTCCTTTCTATGTTTCATTGATCATTGGAAATCAGCTAGTGCACAATTGCATGATAGACTCCGGGGCAAGTAGCTCAGTAATGCCTAAACAAATAGCTGATCAGCTAGGGCTCCAGTATGAAACAATATCCAAAGGGGTAGTGCAGCTGGATGGGACAGCAGTAGCAACAGTTGGAGTGATTAGAAACTTGAGTCTTACCTTGCATGCATGTCCAAATGTTGTTGTTTTACAAGATGTATCAGTCATAGACCTTCCACCACTCTTTGCCCTATGCTTGTCAAGGGACTTCACAGCCAAGATTGGGGGATATTTGTCTGCTGATTGGTCACACATGCTGTTCAGAACGAGGTATGGAACTAAGGCTACAATCAGGTCTGAACCTATTGCAAACTTCCACATTGAGCCTTACACTCCAAGTCAGATTAATGCCAATTGCTCAGCATTTGATCAAGAAGATCACCCAAGCACTGATGAAGCTGACACCAAGGTTGGAAGCATCCCGGATCTAACTCTTGATGAATGGGCAAACAAGATACATGCATTTGATCCTTATCAAGAAGTGGAAGAATCTGAGCTAGGGGTCTATTGCATACACGAAGAAAATCAGCCTATTCCTAGCATCACCAAGCCAAACCACAAGGATGACAATGAGGTATGGCAGCTGTTTTTTGATGGATCAAGGAGTAGACAAGGTGCAGGAGGTGGAGCTATGCTTGTTTCACCTCAAGGAGTAAAGTACTATTCAGCTTTTAGATTTCAGTTTGCATGCTCCAATAACACTGCTGAATATGAAGCCTTGGTGCAAGGGATGCATTGGGCAATAAAGAAGAAAATAAAGAACTTGCAAGTCTTTGGTGACAGTGAATTGATTGTAAATCAGGTCAAGGGACAGCATGCTGCCAAGAATGATCTACTCAGGTGCTACAAGAACAGGGTGTGGGACCTCATGGAAGATTTTGAGGGTTTTGGCATCAAATCCATTCCTAGGAAAGAGAATCAAGCTGCTGACAGGCTTGCAGCAGTAGGGGCAGCCTTTGACATTGTGGAAAGCATTCAACAAGACAAGGTACAGCCAAACATCCACGTGATTGTGAGGCCTTCAGTGCCAGATAACAATGTCAGTTGGCAAGTGTTTGAAAATGACCAGCAAATCATCCATTTCTTGCAAGAAGAAGCTGAGTTCTCAGCCAAGAATCAAGAAAAATTGGAACAGCAGTATGGTGACCAAGTGGTACAGCTGAGAACTAACAAGCTGCCCAAGGGACTTATCACTTTGGAGTCCATTTTTAACCCCAATGATCAGTTTAGAAAGGAGAAAGCAAACATTCAGGTCAAGAGAGAGGATTCAGTATCCATCTTGGTAGAAGAGAACAAACCATTGCAAATTGGAAGGATGACAACTGAACAAGAAAGGTATGAGTTCATACAGCTGTGTCAAGAGTTCCCTGACGTGTTTGCTTGGAGCTATGAAGACTTGAAAGGTTTCAATCCCAACTTAGCTCAGCATACCATCGAATTGGATCCAAATACTAAGCCTGTCAGGCAGAAACAAAGACCAGTCAATCCACACATGGAGCCTCTCATGAGGAAAGAATTGGACAAGCTGATTGAGTCAAGGATCATATTCCCAATCAAGCATTCTAGTTGGGTTGCCAACTTAGTTCCAGTCAGAAAGAAGAGTGGAGAGATCAGATTGTGTGTTGACTTCAGAGACTTGAATAGAGCCTCTCTCAAGGACCATTACCCACTCCCTTCCATGGAGCAAATCTTGCAAGTTGTGGCTGGCTCCGAGAGGTTTTCACTACTTGATGGCTACTCAGGCTACAATCAGATTATGGTGAAGGAAGAGGACCAGTTCAAGACAGCCTTCACAACCAAATGGGGAACTTTTGCATACAGGAAAATGCCATTTGGGCTGTCCAACGCTGGTGCTACCTTCCAAAGGGCAATGGACATGGCATTCAAAGGTTTGATTAACAATGTGGTGCTGATTTACCTTGATGATATCACTATTTTTTCCAAAAATGCAGCAGACCACCTCTCTCATTTGAGACAAGTCTTCACGAGGTGCAGGAGATTTGGAGTGTCTTTGAATCCTAAGAAGTGCATCTTTCTTGCACATGAAGGAAAGCTCCTTGGCCATATTGTCTCCAAAGAAGGATTAGCAATTGATCCAGAGAGGGTTGAAGCCATAAGAGCACTACCATTGCCAAGCCACAAGAAAGCCCTTCAGAGTTTCTTGGGAAGGATAAACTTTGTTCGGAGGTTTGTCCCAGATTTTGCAGCCCTTGTCAAGCCCATCACCAAAATGTTAAAGAAGAGCATGGCTTTCAAGTGGACAGCAGAAGGCAAGGAGAGTTTTGAAGCAATCAAAGAAGCCATCTCTCAAGCACCAACTCTCATCAACCCGGACTTCTCCAAGGATTTCATCCTCTATGCATTTGGAGGTAATGACACTATTTCTGCCATTTTGGTACAGCAGAACAAGGATAATGATGAGCAGCCAATTGCCTTCTTCAGCCAGAGCCTAGATGACTATGAGGTGAGGTACTCTTTTATTGAGAAGCATGTACTTGCAGTAATCAGAAGCTTGAAGAAATTCAAGCATTTAGTCTCAAACAACAAGGTCCAGTTGCTGGTCTCACATGCTGGGGTTAAGGACTTCCTCCTCAACAAGGATTTGAATGAGAAAAGGGCAGGTTGGATCACCCGTGTCATGGAGTATGACATTGAGATCAAGATCACCAAGCTGGTAAGAGGGAAAGGATTGTGTGAGCAGCTGGTTTTGGGGAAGCAAAAAGAAGTATGCAATGAAGAAGAGGCTGTTTTGACAGTCCAGGACAGCCATGAGCCAAGTGGCAATCAAGAAGAAGACAATGCTGCCCCCACTCCTTGCTGGACCCAAGGTATTATACACTTCCTAGGCACAGGCCTATGCCCTCCGGAGATGAACAAGACCCAAAGGAGACACTTCAGATTGCAGGCTGTCCCGTATGCCATTGTTGATGGAGTTTTGTTCAAGAAAGATGTGAATGGAGTGCTGCTGAGATGCATTAGCACAAATCAGATTCAAAGGGTGTTGGAAGAGTTCCATGGTGGACCAGCTGGTGGTCATTTTGCACCAAGAGTGACAGCTCTAAAAATCATGAAGGCTGGTTATTATTGGCCTAAAATCTTCAGTGATTGCTATGCATGGATCAAGAGGTGTAAGAATTGTGCATTCTTCACAGGAAAAGAGAGACTTGCTGCCCTTCCATTACATCCAATCTCAGTTGACCAGCCATTCATGCAATGGGGTTTGGACTTCATTGGAGTCATTAATCCCAATTCAAGCCAAGGGCACAAATGGATTTTGACAGCCACGGACTACTTCACCAAATGGACAGAAGCAGTAGCACTCAAAGAGGCAAATGAGTCTAGCATCTTAGACTTTTATGAGGGGATAACAACCAGATTTGGTGTACCTGCTACAATAATCTCTGATAATGCATTGGCATTCATTGGATCTAAGGTGACTGAGTGGGCTGTCAAGAACGGTATCTACCTAAGCACTTCATCAAACTATTACCCTCAAGGTAATGGCCAGGCCGAGTCTACAAACAAGAACTTGTTGAGGATCATTAGGAGGACTCTTGACGAGAATCAGAGGTCTTGGCATACCAAACTGAAATCAGCCTTATGGGCTGATAGGATAACTCCCAAAAGATCCACAGGTAACTCTCCATTCAAACTTGTCTATGGAAGAGAGGCAATCTTGCCCATGTCACTTGAGTTGCCAACATTGGAACTCATGAAGCAGCTGGAGTTGCTAGAGTTTGAGCCCATGGAGGTGAGGTATGCAGAGTTGATGGAGCTGCAAGAGATCAGAAATCAGGCATCCCAAGCAATGGAAAAGGATCAAGCTTTGATCAAGAAGACCTTTGATAGGAAGGCCAAGGATAGATCTTTTCAGGTTGGAGATCTAGTGTTGAAATGGGATGTGGATAGAGCAAAACCGGGAAGGCATTCAAAATTTGATGCCATTTGGAGTGGCCCATACATGGTCACGAAGTGCAAGAACAACAATGCTTTCCAATTGGCCTCATTGGATGGTGAAGAACTGCAGATTCCAGTAAATGGAATCTATCTCAAGCGTTGCTTCTAGAGGGAAATTCACTACCTTGTAAATATTAGATTAGATTTTCATTCCTCCAAGTGCTTGTGCACATTGTTTTGCTGTAGGTTAGTTTTGTTTTCCCTAAGTGCTTTGGCACAGCTTGCTGTCCATGGAGATGTTTTGCAGTCCTTGCTTCCATCAGGTGATATTCCATCTTCCTCCTTACACATTCTGAGTCAGTTGGGGTTCTAAACAGAATATTTGATGACTCCATGCCCAATGGACTGCTTCAGGCAACTGGTATCTTCTACCTAGCAGGCAGGTGACCCCGCTGAGTCACCAAATTGTTATCCAAAATTCACCCCCCAGGGTAAATTTTGATAACATGCATTAAATACTCAAGTCCCAGGCAAATAGATTGATTCAAGGCAAAAAATCATGTTTCTAGGGTCCCCTCGGATTTTTTCTAACTCTCCTGTCCAAGAAGAAAAGAGCAAGTTCTAAAAAAGGGTGAAAAAGTTGCAAAAAACAAGCTTGGGCCAGAAAAAATCATGAAAATTGGCTAAGTCCTAGTCCAGGCGGTCCTTGGGACAGTTGGGACGTCGGGGCGCGAATCGGCCGAAAGGCCGCCAGGCGGTCCGCGCAGCAAAGGGACAGTTGGGCCATGGGGACGCGTGGGACGCGAAAGGGCGAACCGGCCGAAGGTAAAAGAAAAATTGACTAACTGCTGTGTAGAAACAGGCTGGGACATCTGGGCCGTGAGGACGCGAAGGACGCGAACCGCCCGGATCGGCCGAAACAGAGAACTTTCACACTGGGACAGTTGGGACAAAGGGACGCGTGGGACGCGGAGAGCCGAAGGAGCCGAGAGCCAATCAAATCACGCCACGTGTCTTCACCTCAAAGAGGGACAGGGAAGCCCGAATCGGGTGGATCGGAGGAATTTGTCCCAGACAGTTCGGGACAACCGGGCCAAAGGGACGCGAGGGACGCGAAAAGCCGGCAGGCCCGCGGACGAATCAGGAAACGCCACGTGTCACAAGGGAAAACGTCCAAAATTTCAAAGGGCAAGGTTTGAAGCGTTGGCCCGAGCCAATAAAAAGAGGACACGTGTCCTAAGGAGAAGGGGAGTGTGGAGCTCGGGGAGGAATTAGAGAATTTGGCAAAAGTTTTGGCCAAAAACTAAAAGGTAAAGGATGACCCCGCGCCCCTGTCCTCCAACCAGATCATGCCACGTGTCCCAAGTGGCGGGGACGCGGGGAAAAAATGGGAAATTTTCCAAAATTACAAAAAGTCAAAACTTTCAAGGAAAACCCACGGGTAAGGGAAGGAGAGAGAATTGCTCATCCAATCAGCGCCCGACACGTGTCGTCCAGGTGGCGGAGCGCGGGAAAAAATTTCAAAACCCATTTTTGCCTGTTTTGTGCCCTAAATCTTCAGATCGCCATATCTTTCGATCCAGAGCTCAGATTTGCACGTTCTTTATATCATTGGAAAGCTTATAAAATTCTCTACATGATTCTAGGGTCAATCTTGAATTTTGGTTCAGTCTAGAGAGAGAAAGTTAAGAAACGGCTCTGACGCGTGTTCATGGCCAGAAATGACATTTCAGCGACCAAATTTAATGCAGAATGGGTCGCATTCTCCTCCAATTCGGTCAAAAATGATAGGGTATGGGTTTGTAAGGTCCCCCATGCTGATTTAATGCATTTGCAGTCAATGAGGAATGGGCTCCCACGTTTTGTACGTTTTCTCTCTCCTGGGCTCGACCCATGCAATGTAAAAGCCAGATTTGGCTCATTTCTAAAAGGGGGGAACACTTTTTGGCATAGCAGACTTCTTCTTTCACCTCTAGCAAGTGATTGTTGTAAGAATTAGACCTCTTCAAAGATTGTAACAGCTTTTCTACCTCTCTGAGGTTATAATGCAGTGGTTTTGACATTGGAAATGATAATGCAAGCTTTGTGAATGGGTTTCAGTCCTTTGTTTGTATTATTTGCTTCATTTCAGATCCTAAATTATATCTTATCAGCCTGTGTATGTTTTATGTTGCAATCTTTGGTTTGTGTCTATTTGCATGACAAAAATATTCACCACTCCTTTTGGTGCATCACCATCTTTAGTTAGTTTCAATTTTTGCATTTCTATCCCTGTCTCCTTGCAATTTAGAGTAGGATTAGGATCTGAACCTCTGTAGTTGTGCAAATATAGATCTAGAGGTTTCCATGTTGTGCAATCACACTGGATGCTAGAGTGATCAACCTAGAAGTCTGATTTACATCCAGGGGTGCTGTGATTTTGCACTAACAATAAATTGGCTAAGTCCCACATTACCCTGCTCAGGCACAAACCTTCACGTGGTGTTTGACATTGTTTGCACACTCCCCTCTGTGCCTACCTTGCATGTGCCATAGACCTCTGCGCACGGCCCATACTTGGTCAATTTATCTGTGCAATAGGAATGTACTTTACATAAGAGATTCTCGTATTTAGGGTGACAACAGTTTGACCCAACCCAATAAAAAATTGAAAACGTATTGAGTAAAAAAAGATAAGATTATGAAATCGACCAAGTTAAAGGCACACATAGTGTACTTCAGTCACAATATAATTTTGTTTAAAATGAAATGATACAATCTTAACTATGCAAGTATGTAACAGTCTTAGTCAACACAACCAGGAAGATCAACCAAAGATAAAGCATACTCTTAAGTGCATTTTCTTAAACCAATTTTTATCTAGAAAAATGGCTTAACTCATTCCTCAACTCATCACAATTTTTCATGTAGGGTCTTTGAATACCAAAAATCACATACCTCTATTTAAACTTAAAAACCCACAATGAATAACCTCCATTTTTTATTATTCGAAGCACCCAATTGAGTATTATAAATTTTCTGGTTTACCTTAATATTTTCAAAACCAGCAACACTGAAAATTCAAACAAATATTTAAAATGAGCAACTCAGAAGTCATTCAATCATTTCAAAATGAAATAACAAGAAAGAGAGAAGATAATCGATGTTTTTCACGGATAATGTTCGTACTAACTTCCTCTCAAACTTTCCTTTGAAAACTTCCAACATGTCGAGCAAGAAATTCCAATAGTATTTCTCCAACAACCCACTGAATACACAACACAGATTCAAAAAAAACCAACCCAGCAACCCATGTAAAACAACACTTAAATAATGCAAAGTTTGCCATTATTATTTCCACTAAAATCTCAACAAAAATAGCTCATCCAAAACCGCATGCACAACCGAACTAGAATGATGTTCGAACAGCCAAAGAAGGGAGCTCGAAACAACAATGAAAACAATAAAAATGAAATTCATAATACATGTAAGGTAGCTACCTCCGGAATCTTCTCAAGTTTCTCGAGATTAATAAATTCCCATTAATTTTTGCAAGTGTCACGTAGTAGATTATCCCAACTTTCCACCGCCATCTATAATTTCACTCCAAGAATAGTTGGAGGTGTTTAAATGAACGGTCAAAGATAATCGAAAAACAATTTAGACCTTAAGTATTTTGCATGGATTGATTAACTGATCAGTTTATTAATTAAACAATCAAATGCAATTCAAGTATTATCGAAGACCATATCATTAACAATCAATCAAAAGCTAAAGAGTATGGTCAAAGACCATATTACCAATCAAAAGCAAATAGAATTCAATGGTGTATGGTCGAAGACCATACTACCCTCCATCAATAAAAGTCCAAACCAATTAACCTTCAATCATTTCAATTACCCATGCCAATGGAGTATGACCATATCAACTTTAACAATTAAATGTCAATTACCATGGTCTTAAACCGTTCAACAACTATAATTCCTTACTATGTTATGCCATGATTAATGGCCTTTTAATCAACAACTATTTTAACTTGCCTTACGGTCTTAGAACAACATGATTAATCACAATTAATAGTCACATAACATGGAGCCACGATCGATTGAAGACAACATCAAGCCAAACAAGTTTCAATACAATACATGTTGATAAATCCAATCATCAATTAAACATTATCTGAACTATGGTTTAAAACATTTACAGCATTTTTAAAATATGCCAAGTAAATAATCAAAGATCAATAACATTAATATAATTTTACCTTGATGATTTTGAACTTTACCTATCCATTGTTGAAGACCATCATAATTTTTTACGGTCTATGACCTTTGTAATGTCAAATGAAGGTTAGTATCATTTAAACCATCATCATTATTTCTAATTACCAAAATAATAGATAACAGCTATGTACAAATTTACCATATTTAGTAAACCATTATTTCCAGCAAGTAAGATGAACTAGACTATTATAAATAGGTACAACCAAATAGTACACCAATGCATCGAAATCATCACCCACAGCAAGATAAAGTAACTCATACAACCTAACAAAGAAAAAGTAAGTTAATAAGTGTCAAGTACTTCACAGATGTTTGGCAACAAGCATTGTTACACATTTGAGCTTACAACTATGTGTAAGTGTGTATATCATTTTCAGGGTATACGTACGTACATTTAGCTACAATATCGGCCAAGTAACAATTGTTATCCCCTTTCCCTCGTAACCCACTTCACGTACCATAACTTAATCTTGTGACAAAACAAAATAAAAATGCGGGATGTGACATTATATCTAGCCTATGAAAGTTTACAATACTCAAAAGGTTTAGAATCAGCAAACAAAGCAAACTCTTTAACATCATGTGGAAATTTAATGCACTAGTGAAAAAGTATAGGGTACAACTTACATCGCATGTATCCATGGTCGACCTAAGAGGACACTGTATGAGGTTTCAACATCATCAACGTGGTAGATGGTTTTAAGAATCTGTAGGGCCACTTATATAGGTAAGGTGATCATTTCAGAAGAATTTTCGTTCACTATTATCATAACCACGAATGGTTATAACATTAACTCCTAGAGTAGCCTCTCGTGTGACCAAGACATCTCAACATTTTCATGGAACAAACATTTAACACTTCCTCCATTATCAATTAGAAAATATTTTAACCTTGTGGTTAGTAATATATGCTTTGATATACAAATATTTATTGTTCTGTAGGTTTGGATTTAGCAGGTCATGAGGACAAAATGACATGTATGAGACAGGTTGGTGAAATATTATCAATTAAGGCTTGTAAATGTACTGAATGTTAAGATTCTCAGGAACACGTGCCTACATGGAGAGCATGAGTGAGAATATCTCTTGAAAGTTAGGTGATGCTTTCAATAAATCCATAAGGGAGATATGCGTAGGTGTTGTTGCTAACTATTTGACTAGGCCATACAGACCAGAAAGTGGAAGATTTTGACATTAGATGCCGGACTTTGGGTTACTTGGAGCCATAGGATTTACTGAACTTGAGGCTCAAGTGGATGAAGAGGATGGTTGGTTTGTTGTGGGCACCCAAATTTTATTCTATCATGTGGCCACTGCATAATTATGAGTCTTGGAATTTTATGGTAATAATGGTAGAGAGGAATTTATTCAATAAATGAAATTATCTGAATTGAAATCGATCGTTATTTGAATATTGGCCATTGTTTGGTAGCTTTGTTATTTGTACCATGCTTGGGGAATGGATTGGAAAACACATTTATATTTTCATTGTTTATTTTTTTTTGGTGTTGGGTCTTTCGACTGCTATTGTGTTTCCATTATCAATGAGGTCCTAGATGTAATGAAAAAGTATGCACACATCTATCTGTTTGATGACCATCAATGTGATGAAAATCACAATATGTAATCAGGTTTATACCAAGAAGGATTACGATTCCCCTTTAACAAATGGATTTCGTGAGAGGTTAAGTGACCATATTGGCACTTTCCAGTTGGCGTAAGACACTCAAAAGAGTTTATCCCAATGGTGTAAATTGTCATCGCTTTTTATCACAAGGAGGGGGATCCTATCTACTTGGAGTAATGATGGGTTGTTTTAACTTGTTTTGTTTTGCTTGACTATTTTGTACATTGTACACATTGCGATTATCAGTGACACCATCATCAACAACATTACGGTTCTTATTGACATGTTTAGGTTTATCTTGATGGTTTTGTTATTGTTGTTGGTATTAGCATGATTAATTTCCCTAAAATGAGGCTTAATTAAGCATTTTACAATGACAGATTTTTCTATTTGGATCTCTTTCTCTATAACTTCCTCAAAGTTGTTGATGGTAGTGCATCTACATGTGAAATGACAACTCATTATTAAGATTCGGCATGAAGATACTAACTAACTACTTCTTCTAGAATAGAAAATGGGAAGCGGCTTGCAATTCCTCTCCACTACTGTAAGAATTGTTTAAATTTTTTCATTTGATCATTGTTTTGCATTACACAAATCCATCATTGTGATTTCCAATTCAACATTAAAGGAAAATTGTTTGTTGACACATCTCTCTGAGATGTCTGAAAAATTGGTTATTGATCCCTTTGGAAACTGTTAGAATCAATCCAAGGATTGTCCTTCTATAATTCTAGGAAAAAGGTGCAATATAAAGGTATCATTGTATGCCACTTCTTGGCATGCCACGAATAATTCTTTAATATGCTCTTGTGGATCATTTTTCCCCTTTTATTTTTCAAATTTGGGCATCTCAAAATATTTTGGGAAGGGTATGTGTAAGATGTCCTAACCAAAATGGTAAGGACATAATTCATCGAAATTGAATTGTTTATGTTGTTGTATTGCACGCCTGAAATTACATTCTTTCGTCATTTTCTATTCTTGAGAAAATAGTGAATTAGTTTGCAAGATGTTATCCAAGTTTTGATTTGTTTAGATGGGTTTTGTCTTTATCTATTTCATGTATGAGTTATGGATGGATCGTCACTTTTTTTCTTTGATTCTCTTTTCGTTGGTGTCATTAGTTACTTTAGAATATATTAGATTCAATTATTTTTCCATTGCATTGATTTGATCGATTAAGGATTGATTTGTCCCGAGGGGTCGAAAGCACTAGATATGCCTTTATTATTGTCACTTCGTTTTAATTTGATCTGACCTCATTATGGTTATTTTATTTTGATTGTGTTATCATTTTTTGGATTAGGATTGAACTCATAAGCGTTTTTCAAAACATCATCGTCAAAATCTAGAGGTAGCTATTGCTCCCAATTGGGAGGAGACGAAGCAAAAATTGGTCTTTATTTGTTCGTACAAAATATTATCAACTTATGTTTGTTTCTTCGAAAGAGATGTTATTTTGTTGGCTCTTCAAGTTTCATCTTCATCCTCATCTAGTCGGAGACTAATATGGAAAATGATTTCCACATTGTCTTCTTGTGAGATTCTATAATCTCAGATGTCTTTTTCCAACCATTTTTGAAATATGTGAGGAATGAAGAAAGGTGTAATTAATCACTCAACCCTTAGCAAAATGAATGCTAAGATGTAAGATATTTAGCAAAGAAATTTGATGCTACATTCTCAGCAACGTGAATGTTAAGATAATAGAGGATGAAAAGGTTTATTGCTTGACCACTGTATCAAAGTGATTGCTAAGATGGAAGAAGACTTTCTAAGATTGACCAAGTTACTTGAATCCTTAGCATAAGGTGAATGCTAATATGGAAGAGATTTATTGATGAAGATTCAGACATAAATTGAACCCTTAGCAAAGTTAATGCTAAGATGGAAGAGGGGGTTGATTGATTGAACTTACTCAGACCTCTAACAAAGTGAATGCTAAAATGGAGGAGGGGATTGAAAATGAAATTTGACCGTATGTCGATCCTCTAGGAAAAAGTGAATGCCAGAGATGGAAGAGAATGGGAAACATGATTGATGTACTTGACTCTTAATAAATTGAATGTTAAGATAGAAGAGGATTAGCGATGAAAGGGGAATAATTGAATATCCACAATGTGAATGTTGAAATAAGAGGTATAGAAATGACTGATGGCTAAAATTCAACAAAGTTAATGTTAAATTTGTAGACATGATGATGGGCAAGTGCTTAAAGTTTTAACAATTTATATGTCAAACTAAAATACGTACAGGAAAAATGGTAGAACAATAAGATCGCATGATGATGTTTGACCGTGATGAAGTGGATATCACGGTGTCAAGACTTATATTGTAAATTAAATTGCTCAAGTGAGGATGTGGGTATCCACAACTCAAGGCTTAGCTTTGATGGGAAGAATGTTTCTTAAAATTGTGGGAAAAGGATCCAAATATTTAACATTAAGGTAAGAATGAACTCGAAATGAAAAATCCAAATGAAGGATATTTTGACGTTTCGAAAAGAGATGATGGAACAATCCAAATAAAGGATATTTGGAAGATTCTAAAAGATATGAATGAAAAATCTGAAGGATATTTGGAGGATTCAAAAGGAGATGATGAAAAAATCAAAATGAAGGATATGTGGATTATTCGAAAAGAGATGATGATGGACGATTGTACGATATGAGTGTGGAAAACAAAATCGTTAACACGTAAAAAATAGAAGAAAATGATTTTTATGGAAGGAGGGCCTCTAACTTAAGTTGGTTTGGTCAAAGAGTGGCTTCCTAGAATAATTTTTTTTCCTTAAATGCCAACAGATTATCTAAGTGAGTGCAGTACTATTACTAGTTTTCATATTTACTTTAACCCCCTTGATATGATAAGATGGATTATACTCTGCTCAAAGAATCAAACCAGGGTCGTCATTATGGATAAATTTGAATCTAATCTCTCACAAAATGGCATACCAATCAGTTGGGTGGTGGTTCCCATTTTGTTAGCTAGTTCACTCAAGGCATAAACTACTTTAAGGTTCCTGTGGTACTCCTCACAATGAGTTTCTGGCCCTTGGCCACGCACATCCCAAAATTATAGTCGGATCGGGGAATAACCATCATCTCCGAAAATTTTAAATTAAGCAAGTGTTTTATAAAAATTATAATAAAAAATGTGATAAAGGTTTTCTTGAACCGAAAAAAAGGCAACATGAAGTTAGTAGTTTTAAGAAAAATCCTCATAACTTGATGGTCCTACAAACAATTTGTTAGAAGTTTTTCCTGAGGTAGACAAAAGAGAAAACAATGAAAAGAAAAAACTCATGTTTTTTATTCTCAAGATCACTTATAAAAGTGCGAGAGAACAGAATAAGCAGTGAAATTGTTATGATTGGATACAAATATGGAAGCTAATAACAAAATAAGCACTTAAATTAATTAGCTATAAAAAACCTGCAAGAAATGAGTTAGAAGCAACCTTAAAAAAGAGGTTAGAAGAAAATAAACTTGCTAGAAAATACAAAAAATTAGAAAAAAAAAACAATGAGAACACAATAGCTCGTGCACTTGAATGCACTAGTGTTAATAGGTAACACTATCTCGTGTACAGAGACATAAACACATACAATAGAACGTAAACGTGTGTAATATAACATAAGTGCATACAATGTAAATTTCTTTGTAACGCTAGCGTGTGGATGAGCATGTCTAGCGTACACATTGAGATGGAAACACGTGCACAGAGATGCTAGTGCATGCACATTCATGCTAGTCCCCATAATCATCATGAAATGTTATCACAAGGAATCTAGGAAGTGATCAAAAATTAGTTAAAAATAGTTAGAAAACCTGGGCTTTTTAAAGATTTTCTCTTTCTTTGTTACACCTGGAAGCTTGAAACTTGAACAATAAGGTTAGAAATCAACACGATAAAACATGCATAATTGATCATATTACTAAAATGTAAACTAAAAATGATTAGTGAAGCGTGGGTGTCCCACTCGGGCATGCCAGAATGTGATCAGTGAAAAATTTAGCAGAATTGTGAGAATGATAAATAAATATGATAGCAAACCCTTTCCTCCAAGATTTTCCTTTCAAACCTCAAGTAAGATTGCTTGAAGTATTTGAACTTGTAAAATCTTGTGGTTTGTTGGATTGTTTATGCTCTTGAATTGTTCTCCAAATGTAGAAATGCAAATGCTACGAACAAATAGACACAAGGATGTGGTTGACAATTTTCGTTAAAGTTGGCTACAATTACACAACTTCCAAAGATGATATACAAATTATTGGCTTGCTTCTTATAGTTGAAGGCGAGGTCATGAATATTAGATCAAGATTTGAATGGGCTACATATTTATAATTACAATTTTCTCAAATAGTCATTGGATTTGGTCTATGCAATTGCAACTTTACAAGGGCAATGAATATTTGAATTTTGTGTGAAAAGATGGTTGTACGTGCAACTTTGTTGCCCCCACTATTGTAGGGTTCTAGAAGTAAAGTGGAGTGTAAGTAGACAAATAGGATTATTTAAATAACTATTTTAAATAGTTATGAGTTGTAAGAAGATAATTAATCATTTAATTAAATAAATGTTTAATTAAATTAGCTAAAGGGTGTGAGAATTAATTTAATTAATTTCAAAAGCATAATAGAATTAAATTAAATAATTCTAAAGGGTTATGATTTAAATGATATAATTAATTCAATTAATTCTAAAGGGGTGTACTCTAGTAAGATAGAATTAATTAATTAATTCTAATGGGATATAATTAACTTAGTTAATTTTGAAGGGATGCAAATAAGATATGAATAATCCAAGAGTAGGTTAGATATAGGTGTGTATTTTTAGGGTGTCTACAACCATTATAAAATTCTTGAAAAAAATGGAATTACCTTCCCTCCACTCTAGCTGCCCAAAACTTCATAAATAATGCCTAACATAAGACCATGTCATAGGCTTTCTTAAAATTGATGAATGCCATTAACGTAGACTTCTTGAGCTTGACCATACATCTCATGGCAATTTCATTGAGCGCATCACCCTGCCCAATGCTCTCCTCGTCTTTTATGAACCCAACTTGGCTCTTAGGAAAAAAACTCTCCTTAGAGCTGAACTAGATAGTAAGAATAATTTCATGTTCCATGTATTTTAGAATTCTCACAGTACCCATATTTCTTTCCAATCTTGGTAAATGAATTAAATCAACCAAAGAGGCATTTCTCTACTGATCACAAAAGCTTGCTCTCTTCGACTTATTACAGCATTGGATACCTTCATACATATTTCCCTATTCACCATTAATACATACAAGTTGAATTTTCTACAAATAACCCTTCTACAACATCATTGTGTGTTTGCTTCATTGTATTCAATAACCCTCAAACACTCTTATAATTATTTCAACTCCAACAAACCCATGATTACCCCTACACATAGTCCTAAGCTCCATGGTGCTGATCACTCTCCCATCAAGTTCAACTAATCACAACTTAATTCCGATACCTTTAAATGGATTCATAACTTAGTTTGCATACCATTAATTGCCTTCATTCCTTAGTTTTTCACTTTCAATCTTTTTTGATGGTTCATATATCCTCAAACATAAACTTAAGAAATCAACGGTCTACCATCAAAGACTTACAAGGGTGCAATAGCTCAATGTTTATACAGTTCCTCTCTTTTACAACTTTGGAGCTTATCTTCCATCTAAAAACATTCATGATAACAGCAGACATCCATGATGCCCATAGCCAGGAAATTTGGCCGACTTGTCCACAAGTACTAAATTATTTGGCTGAGTCGTCCACATCTATTTATTCTAATTACTGAATCACCCAATATCCAAAGACAAAAGACTACACCATGTTTAAATGTTAGATATCCATCCACACATTTTGCTAAAACAGTAGAACTCATCAGTCACAGTTAAAGAAAGCTATTCCTGTCCCACATCACAGAAAATGCTATCTATCTTTCATGAAAGGAAGACACGGCTATCCCCGCCCACATGCAGCATGGCATGGCTTGTATTTTGACAGCAAAGTCGAAAGAAGCAAAATAAATTATTTGACATTTCTAAAATTTACTTGAAGAACATGTACAGAGAACAAAATCAAACTAACATAAGCAGATGAAGGGAAAAGATAAACATTGATATCAAAATTTCCATAGAATACTGGTGTAAATTTGAGTTGAAGCTAGAGGCCACTGAACACAAAGCGAGTTGTGTCCTAAATAAAATTTAAATTTTCCAGACATCCCCGGTGAGTACTCACAATTAAAATGCCGGACCATCTGGGGTTTGCCCTCGGTTTGATATCTGGGGGAGCTACCCTCACATCCAAAGCTTCAGCAATGAATATATGTCTGAAGCAATCGGTAATGTCTAAATGCTCTCCCCTGAATGATATCTCAGTTGGATAAGTAATAGTTGTATATAAGTATGGTTCTTCAAAGCTTAACCTCCAACAGAAAACCCAAACTCACTGGACATGCCAAAAAAGCACAAACAATTTTTTAATTTCAATTGATCTCCTAATGCAACCATGACTGGACCCTCTTTTTTACAGACACACCCAACGCCACCCCTGAAGGATGGAACCAGACCGTACTATAATATTTCGAGTAGACCTCTCAAAGTGACAGGACTATTAGCAGGAGCAGCCATTTCTGTGACAATTTTTAGGTCTTTTGTGAGCATGTCTACCACATCCCTCATAACAGGTCGGCTTGATGACTCTCTCTGAATGCATAAGTGTGCAACCTCACAGACTGAACAGAGTTCGGCATGAACTACATTATTTAGTGCAGGATCAATCAGTGCCACTGTCTGCTCCTTTTTTGGCAAAATCTTCCCTGCCTGCTTAACCAACAAACCACTTTTCATTACAGGATTTATATGAGTTCCTTGCTAATATTGGATCAGGCATCCTATTCAAAAACAGAGGTGGGTTGAAGTTAATTGACATACCCATTCGACTAGCAGACCAGTTTGCTCACTAAATGGTAACCTCCCGGACACAATTTCCAGCAGGAGAATGCCAAAAGAATATACATCCCCTGCTCGACTATAAACACCCTTGCATACAATCTCCGGATCCACAGAGGCTCCTGTTCTTCTAACCAGTGCCAACTCTGAGCTTGCTACAATTGGCACCTTCCCGATACCATTGATCTTCAAATATCAAAGGACAAAAGAAAACATACATGAGAGGTAGGAATGGGAATACAAGGAAGTAATGTAGTTGAACTCTGCATTATAAATATTTATATTAATTGAAAAAGTGACAAACTCCCTGCTAAGAGTAGATTCTTATCTTTTCCCCACAAAAAAACTGGAGAGAGCAGAAGGCATGTCTCTATGTTCCATGACACAGTGGGTACTAGAGGGAAACACCCGTATCAAATAAACCGGTACAATACTAAAAACAGAGACCATCTAGCATCTATAGGGCAGAGGTAATCAACAAGCCAACTTTAAGAGGTAAATTACCTTTGCAGCATAATCTTCTGTTAGAAGAATATTACATGATCGAAGGTCCCCATGAATAACAGGAGGATCACAAGAATGATGTAGGTATGATAGGCCATATGCTATTCCAGTGATAATCCTCATCCTCTGCTTCCATGTGAGACGTTCATATCCTGTACATACTACAAACAATAGCTGAGCAATGAGTTAGAGTCGGAACTGAAGAATTTGATAGTGCAAGCATAGAACTGTCCAGAGTGCATTGCATAAACTAACCCTGAATTACAAAGATGATTACATATGCAGATGTCCAAGTTGCACACCATGTAAATTCTCAAAGAGTGTTCCATTTGAAGCGTACTGAAAAACGAGTATCCTGCATATGATTAAAAATAAGAAGTCATCTCCCTAATCACCTCCAGGAACAAACCTATGAAAAACTCGAGCAAATAGGACTTATACGAAAGCGTTGCTTGCCTGCAACCACCATCCTCACAATATCCAATCAGGTTCACCAAATGCTGATGACGAATGCGTGACAACAACTCCAACTTCACCATGTCCCAGAGCAGCCGAGCATTGAGGAATGAAATATTTTGTTAGATATATTCTTGTGTATGAAATTGAGTCCTCTATGAATAATAAGATTGACACTGTTAAGGAATAATTAAATCCTAAAAAATGCTTCACCTTCCCTTTAGCTCGTTTAGTATTTATAACGACACTAATTTGTGCAAGCATTTAGAAGAATTATTTTAATCGCCAAACCTACATATGAAAATTGCAAACAAATAATACAGATAAACACTAAATTTTGTATTGACAAAAGAAGCATAGCTTTATGGGTTTGGTGGTGAATAGTCTGGTTCAGTAAGAAATCAACTATGTCCACCTCCAGGGAGAATTGTTCTACAAATACATGTCACAGTTTCCAGAAAACTCAAGTTCAGAGATGAGGACCGTCTTGGTACTGACATCTCGTAGTGACTACATTTTAATGTAAAATTGCTGTAACACAGTTCATGCTACAGGGCCACTGCATCTGGATAGTCATCAGAACCCTAACCCTAATCAAAACACACCAGAATCCTAATAAAAATACACCCTGCTAAGCGAAAGGAATTGTCCTACAGACCAACAGAAGCGTATACCATGACAAACACAATACCAGATATGACCTTCATGAAATGCATTCCAATCTCTGCACTCTCTCTTGGAAAATGAAGCTACACCGAAAGAAAGGTTTTCCTAATATTTGCCATGTACGTTTACACATATCATAATTGAATGATGATGATGGGTGCAATCGGAAAAAATGAGAGATCCCACAAATCATTAAGCAAAAATAAGAGAGCAGAGTGTTAAATGAGCACCTGAAAGCGAGAACGGGCTTCAACATCTGAAGAGTGGGCTACATCATTTTTGGGCACCTTGATAGCCACCTCCATGGCATCTGGTAATATTCCTTTAAACACAGCATTGGTTGTTCCTTCTCCTACTTTGTTACTAAACCCCTCGCTGTATTTTTGAACCGCTTTCAATGTAAATGCCTTTCTATCTGCAGACACCCACAACACATAAAATGGGTAAAACCCACGCAGATACGAATGCCTATTCTCACCATAATCAGGCTGCCTCCTTATTCTAATGTAACTGTAAATGATGAAAATGCAGTTCAGTTCACCTGTGAGGCCATTCTCGAGTTTAGCTGCTCTGGTTTCTGAAGTGGAAAGTAGGTGCTTGGCAAGCAACAGAGATATGTGAATAACCAGCAAGAGGAGAAGAGCCATAGCAATGACAGAACCGGCTCCTACCAAACCAAGAACCCATGAATCCATACTGTAACGTGGGCAACAACAAAACCATCTAAGCTTATAAATCAAACATCGTTGAATGTATTGAGATGTATGTTAGATTTGCGAACGCTTGTCTCGATTTCAAAAGAAAGGAGAAGTATGTATTCCCTCTGGTGAAAAGCACCATTAATAGGGAGATGAAGATGATTGCAATAAAAAGCAGGAGCTGCTTTTGTTGAGTGTTAATGGAGGTGAGTGGGACAGTGGTTAATGCTTTATACCGTTACAGGAAAAAGGCAGGGGATGCATTGTGGGGCACTCCAAAAACTTTCCCTGTACATTGTTTTGCTGCTAAGTTTTGGTAGGTAGCTGCATTCAGCAGGCACCAGTGACCAGTGACCACCTCACCTACTCAATTCCCTTCTACTTACTTCATTCCATTTTCCCATGCACTTAGTCCCCTTCTCACTCAATCCCATACAATGTCCATCTCTACACTACCAACTTTTAATTCTTCAAAAATAAGAATGAGCATTTGACCACATTCTACTTCACTTGGTGGGGTGAGAGGGTAGGTATTTAAATACTATTTTTAATAATTATGAAAGGGAGGGTATATCAATATGTCTTTCATTCGAGCCATTTTTAAAATGCCACATGTCATTTCTTTACTTTGAACATAAGCTCTTTTAATAATTATTATTTTATTATTGGAAAAAAATCAAATCAATTGTTTTAATTGGTCAGGAGCTTTTTAAAATTAGAATCATTTTTCAATAATTAAAAAATTAGTTAACCAATAAAATCATATGAAGCATTAAAAAAATCAATTTAAATTTGATATTTTTAAAGAAAATGTAGTGACAATAATCCAAAAAAAAACATATGTATAAAATAGAATTATGATAAGATTTTAGAAAGATAATAAAAGTACTTATAAGATTTTGATAATATTTTAGAAAGATGTGAAAGGTGCCTTGATTTAATTTTGATAATATATTTATGGGTCTTTGGCTTGAATGAGAAGTTAAAGGAATACATGTGTTTTTTTATTTGATTGTATATTTTTAGATACCAAATGCACAACATAGACCAAAAATCTAGATTTAACCATTTTCTCAACTTGCATGAATGTGAGGATGGTTTTGAAAGTCTTTCCTCACTATAACTGTCATTGATATTTTGATGATTCAAGGAAAACTTATTTTAGTTTTGTATGTTGTTATTTTGTATTCAACTTATTTGTTCAAATGCATCCAATTTGAGAGGTTTATGAACTATGAAACTCTAAGAAGACATGAAGAAATGATAAAGACAATCTCATTATTATGGACAATGTTGGTAGAGTTGGTTGTGTTTGGCTTGAAGCATGTTTTTGCAAACATGACATGGTGACACAAAGAGAAATCATCATACATTTTGATCTAAAGGTTGCATTAACTGGGATGCCTTAGAGAAAAAGAGTGTTTCTCACAATTGTTTGATTCGCAAGAATGTCATGTTTACCATAAAGAAATAAATTTTACATGTTTGTTTGTCTTTGTCTAGTTAAAACAATAGTCTAAGAACATTCAATATTAACATTTGAGTAAAATTCTAAGTTGGATCCTACTTATGTAAAAAATAATATATTTGTGATTTTGATACACTCGGATGAAATTTAACAAATCGATTTGACAAGATCCAAAATCAAAGACATTGATTGAAATTTTTTACATATATAGTTTCGATAATTTTAAAAACATTAGGTATATCTTTTTCTTAGGAAAAAGTGGCATCTTAAACAATTTGCAAACCTTTTTCATGTAAAGAAACTATAAGTTTATTTGGACCCTTGCGAGATTTTGAAGGAATCTCCAATCATTTTGCTTAGTTTTTACTTCAATTAGCAACTATATTCTAGTATCAAAAAACTACTTTTCTAAGAAAACTTGATTAACTCAAAGTTTGATTCCTTTTTAATGTTTTTATTTTTTACCATTACAGCTAAGAAAATATAAATTTCATGTACACTTGATGTTTGTTTTAAGTGTTTTATCTCTCTAAAGTAAATTTAGAATGATGAGAATTCAAAATTGTAACCAAAATTTTATTGGTTATTTTTTAGTTCTTTTAAATAAGTTTTCTTTGTTATGAATCAATTTTGAGCATTTTTGCATCAATGTTATAAATTTAACGTTACAACAACATTACAATTAAGTTACAACATTTTTAATGTGAAACTTATAGTATGCTCATTTTTTTAATTTAATCCAAATGACTTAAGAATATGGTCATTTAATTGATTTTTAGAGTATATTGCCACTTTTCCATTAGTTTTACTTTGTCAGTACATTTGTTGTAACATGTTTTTTAAATGGGACAAGAAGAGTACACACAAGGAAGAAACAAATTGGAGTTACTATAGCATCCACAATTTTAACAACCAAAACTAGGATTGGTTTTTTTCGAAACAATATAGTTACAAGTACATTACTTCCACTACATGTAGTACACAACAACAAAAAATAGCTACAACTTTTTTTCTCACATTGAAATAACAAGATAGTGTTTTCTTGGTACAAAATAAGGAGAATAGCATTGTTCTAAAATAACATGCACAACCGATTCTACAAGTAAGAATTGCAAAGGGGAAATATCATCACTAACCTTCCTTTTCACTCTATAAGGGAGGCACAGTAGGCCCTTGTTTCCTCTTGGTAAGACAAAAAATATCATACATCAGCACACCCTTTTCCCTCCAATATAGTAATTTCATGTTTCTCTCCATGAAGGTAAATTTTTGCTCTCCCTTGGATCCTCCATGTGAGACAACATAAAATGCACCCTTTTCACTCCACTAAAGTCGCCCCCTTTCTCTCCATGAAGGAATCATGGCTAGCCTTTGGTCCCCCCTAGAAAAATCACACAATCACATACCCTTTTCCCTCCACTTAAACCTCACCTTTTCACTCCATTAAGACTAACCATGCATTCCTTTAGTTCCTCTAATGAAACAATCCCTTTTCTTTCCACTAATCATGTTAAGACTCGTCATTATATGCAGATTCACTCTTGAATGCTCACAATGGTGTGATGAAATTCCACAACATTTAATACAAATTAGCACATGCTCAATGGAGCAATCAAAACATAACTATGCAACTAGGGAAGGGAGGGTAAGGGAATGGTTTCCTATACAAACAACAAGACATTGATTGAATCCTAACTCATATATGTCTTTTCCAATTCGTGTCCATTAAATAGATAATCGGCTCTGTGCACATGATATATCTAATATATCAATGACAACTCCAAGCCACAAAATAGAATAGAGCCCCATAATTATATATAACCTCCAAAGAACACAAAAGGGTATTTAGTCTTGTTATTTAGTCTCGTTATGCACTGTTATCCTATCATCTGATGCTAAATCTCTAGATTTGCATAAATAAATTAAGCAATAATTAATTGAAGTCAACACATGAAATGAAAACTACAGAAGATAGAAACCAAATGTAAATAGAATGGAGAAATTTCTATTGAATATGAGAGGGAATTTTATACAATTGCTTTCTCCTAATATCATGGAGTCAAGTCTTATCATTTTATCCCCATATCTCTCATTTATTCCCTAGTCTTACTCTCAATCCCAATATATTCTCACACATTCCTATCTCTATGAGTTGTGCATGGCAACTAATTGTGCACACTCACATATTAAATAAAATATTAAATAATACTAATATTCAAACCATATGTTCACACTATGAACACTAATTTCCTAACATTCACCCCCTTAGTGTGAACATGGGTGAGTTATGTCTAGTACCTGCTCATGTTCTACAATACGATGGTTTTCAAAGAGTACCATCAACTCCAACAGGTTTTCTAGTGGAACCATTAACCACTCTGTATGTGATTTTCTAAGAGATTCACAAACTCTTAAACTAGTTTTCTAGTGGACCACCAGCCACTCCATAGCAGCGTACACGTTTCCCCATCCACATTTTATAAAAGAGAACAAAATATAGGAAAATATGTTCATAACTATGAACAGGAATTATCCATCTGTTCTTATTTACTCTCACACATGCTGGAAGCAAACACACAAAAAAGCAGAAAATAAATTATCACCAATACAATGAAGCAATCTCTTTTTTGATGACTAGCAAGAGATGCTTATTTTTCCTCCATCCTCCTTCGCCTCCAGCCTCCATGAGTCACTACTCAGTATAAGTAGTCATCTTCATCCTCCTTTTGTTTAGGTCCATCTTCTTCTTCAGTGCTTTCTTCATCAGCTGCATAGGCCTCATCCATCTTTAGCTTACCAGATAAAATATCTTTGGCACGAACAGTATAAAAAGAAGACTTGTCCCTTTTTCTTGCAATAAAAACATTCTAATTCTTTTTTGTTTCTTGAAGAACTAGGATATTTTTTCTTTATATAAAAGGCAGTTTCTTCCTCAATATCTTATTTTGTTCTTTTCTCTTCAGCTAGTAATGCAAAAATCATACCTTCAAGTGAATGATAAGGCACTTGAGAAAGAGTAAAAACTGCATTACTGTATTTTAGAGGTAAGCTATTTAACAAAATAACTTTTGCATCTTCATCATCTACCTGAGCACTTACTTCTGTCAGTTGTCGTAGAAGAGATCTAAGATCATTAATATGACTTGACATAGTTGCACCCTCACTTATTTTCAACTTGAATAACTGCAACTTAAGTGTAAATTTAGCATTCACAGCTTTTGAACCAAATGTATGACTAAAAAATCCATATGTCTTTAGACTTTTTTTTCTAAGTCTACATAATGTAACTCAGTGTCAAATAAAGCAAGCCCAATAATGAATTTTTCTTTATCATCCTTGGTTTTCCACTCCAGTAATTTTGTTGCATCATTTGGTTCAGTTTCTTTTCCATTTACAATTCCCCATAGATTTTTGTTCATCAGTTGCATTTGTATTTTCACCTTCCATGTGTGAAAATTTAATCCATTAAATTTATCTAGAGGGATTTCCATGATGGGTGTCGAACACATTCGAAAATGCACCCTTACAATAATAATCAGCTTTATATTTAACCAAAATAATAAAGCTTATCAGAGTTTAATTGTTGGAAATCATTAACTATTTTTTACAAAATAATTAGAAACGTCACAAATTGTTTCCACGATTTATCTTAAAATACGAAATGGGTTTCTATAATTTTTTGACAGAATATTTCCATAATTAAATAAACAAACCTTAAAAAATTCAAAAAATTCTGAATCTAGGTTTTTGAGAAAAACATGAATTACCAGTCAATTTTTGGAAGATCAAAATCCAGAAAATGGCGATAGAAACTTTAAAACTCTCATATCTACATCCTTGAGGCTACAATTTTGTCCTGCAATCACTCTCATAAATATTCTTAACCTGCTCTGATACCAAATGATGCTAAATCTCTAGATTTTCATAAATAAATTAAGCAATAATTAATTGAAATCAACACATGAAATGAAAACTATAGAAGATAGAAACCAAATGTAAATAGAATGGAGCAATTTCTATTGAATATGAGAGGGAATTTTATACAATTGCTTGCTCCTAAAATCATGGAGTCAAGTCTTATCATTTTATCCCCATATCTCTCCTTTATTCCCTAGTCTTACTCCCAATCCCAAGATATTCTCACACATTCCTATCTTTATGAGTTGTGCATGACAACTAATTGTACACACTCACATATTATTTAAATATTAAATAATACTAATATTCAAACCATATGTTCACACTATGAACACTAATTTCCTAACATCATCATCTTGTCTTACTACACCAAGTGATTTCATCCACATATAACCAAGAAATAGTTTATTTTATAATCATAAGTAAATTTATATTATGTCTGGGGTTCATCTAGATTATCACAGCTCAACCAAAAGGAACATATAACATAAGGAAAAGGTTTAACAACTAAATTCTATTGTTATAAATATGGTCTTTCATTTCAATAAATTTGGTCTTTTATTCATCACAATATATTAATATATTTATACGGGATCATGATACCCAAATCATTGGAAGTAAGACTAATTTATCTATATACAATATTCATTCAAAACATACATATTTACATGATAATCATGATTATAATGTCATATTTGTATTTTAATTTTCAAATATTATCAAAATGTACAATATTTATTAGAAAAATCTCATATATGGTTCACGGAAGATCCTTGAAGAAAACCCAGAAAAATCTTCTGCTTAAACACCTTCTACAATCCACTCAATCTTTGGCAAAGTTTTGTCTTACTCATGCATCTAAAAATATTACTAGGACTATTTTGGGGTTTTGGTTTTCTCATACATGTTGAAAATCCTCCACATATCTTGGTGGGAAAAGTTAGTTGCTCCTACATTTGAATTCTCTAGAAAACATTATGGCAGAGTTTGGGACTGATTTTGTACATGAAATTTCCACCTCGCATGTATGCATGGTTTCATGTTATTTATGCATCGTAGATACCCTTCCCTTTCCTTGGAATAGTTCCAAAGTGCTTGCACACTTAAAAATTATGCTTGGACTTAGGTGGAACTTGCAAGTGCTTTAGCACTAGAAAATCCCACCAACAACTAGGTGGAATTTTTTCATGCTCTTATATGTGTAAATTCCATTAAACATTGGGTGAGACCCTTGCAGGTTCCAAAGGTAAAGAACCTTACATGTTATTGTAGCCCACACACCCCTAATCCCTTGTTAACAAGAAAATGGAGCACTTCTTTTATTACAAATTATAAAAATTGAGATTTAAACCTCCAAACTAAAATTTGAGAGTCACACCAAGCTTGACAATGTTAACTAGCCTTTAAAATAAATCATAAACCACTCTAACATGATTGAAAGGTCTTTGATCTTGCATTCTATATAAAACCATGAAAAATAACAGAGTTTGACTAATTTAATACTTGTTTATACTTTCAAAGCTTAATTCTTTCTTTGCTTCATAACTAAATCATTATTTTAACTTTTAAAAGATTTGTTAGGGTATGTTTTGTTGTTGAACATGTGTGTAGGATAAAATAAGAAAGAAAATCAAAAGTTTGCTACTTTTTGGATGAAAATGGCTTTAAAATGTTCACTTGATGGCCAATTTTACATTTTATATTAATTTAAAGCCATTTAAATTTTAAAAAGTTGTCCAAAATTACACCCCCATGTAATTTTTAATAATTCATCTAAGTTAGAACTTAGACAAATTTTGCTCAAGAAAATCCACATGATAACAGAAATGAGTTTTTGGGAATTACGCAGATTTTGGTGGAGTTAGTACTTTTTGGAGTTTGTTAGACCTTCGCAGTACTTAGGAGGTCAATCCTTCACGACACCAAATCAATCTCTCGCAAGTCACATGAAAGTCAGAGCATCGTAGAGCTCACATGCCCTAAAAGAATGGAGAAATCGGCTAAGGACAAGATCCATGGAGGAAGAAAAGGAATGGAAAATTAGTTAAGTGTTTCATTGCATGGAAAATTAATGTTACGTAAAATCGAAAGACATAACATTCCATGGATTTTTTCAATTATGCGAAACCAAACAAGATTCCACCAAGTTAGAAGTATCGATGCAAATAAGAAGTGTCACTGGGCACCGCACAGAAAAATGAAAACAAGTTTAAATGTATCTAAGGCTAGAAACCGTGAGACAATATTTTAGTGTACTGGGAGTTTCTAAAATCATAGTGTTCCATGGGTTCACAAAATCCGCAGAACAAGAGAATATAGTTACAGATAAATTTCCATGCAATAGAAGAAGGAAGTGCCTTCGCGGTATAGGAGAAGTGTCTATTAGCGGAGTGTAGAAACACTTAAGCAACACCAAGAAGGGAAATCACTGCTCATCATTAAGGAAACATGAAAATCCATGCTAATCACAAGTCAAGTAAATATGTGGATCACATAAGAGCATCAGACTTCTGCAGAATGTCTCAAAGCCACGCCTATTTCTAAACTAGATGACCAACCACCTAAACCACCATAATTTAATGAAGTATGGTGTCATCTTGCATGGTATGATAGTGTGCGATCGAATCAAGGTACCATGTTGTGGTAGGTGCATCACATCCTACATTTTACCCCATTCGATTTTCAGTAATTGTTAATTAAAATTAATGATTTAAATCCTTTTTGGTGGTTTACAATATGTTTACATCTGTAAGTAACCTAAGTTACTTATGAATGCAAGTGTACCGTTTGTTATTGCTGTGAAATTGTACCCTGCTGGAGATGCCTAACAGGTGTATGGGTATGTGTGCTTACACGTATAAACACATTGTCTATATACTAGCTTAGCAGGATACACAAGCTTGTATATAGGCAGCTCACCTATAGGTTCCCGCAAGCACACCTGCATGTCGGTTAGACATGGCCAACAACGTTGGACATGTGTTGGGTCATCTAGTTTTTAACCCAAAATTTTCCTCCGTGTAGGGTGGGCATACTATATGGTCTAGAGACCAAGTGTTATAATATATATAAATGATGTTGTGGGGTATTGGGGGAATTACTTAAATAATTATTACCTTAGACCATATGGTCTTACCCAAGGTAATTATTTTGTTCGGTTGACTTGTTAAAAGTTTAAATGATTGCAAAAAAAGGGGGGGGGAGGGGACCTCACGACCCCTCCACCCTTGCCATGATGGGAATCCCCATGCATGCATCCCCAAATCTTGAAAGGGGGCAGGTGGCTTCATCCAACAACTGGCATTGATCAACCCCACATGGGATGGCAGAGGTTAGGGTTAAGTAAAAACATTGCTATTCGACCTGGGAGGGAAATGAGGAGAAAACGGGGGCGAAGCCTTGCCAAAATTAATAAAGAGTCATTAATCATGGCATGCATGCCGAAGAAATTACATTTCCAGTAGACTTGGCACTCTGTGAGCTGCTTAAAAATGGAAGGGGTTTTTTGGGTCGATTTTGTTGCGAGCAGTTGGAGGAGAAAGGATTGGAAATTTTGGAAAAATAATTTCAGCTTGGAAGTTTTATACAACTATCATAGGCATGGTTTCTTCTCCCTGTGTTTTTCTCTTCTTTTTGATAATATGTAGCTACTGGTAGATGGAATAATGGTTAATTTGGGTATGTATATATGGAATCGATGTGTGCTTCTTTGTTTGAAAACTTGACCGTAGAAATTTATGTGATCTTCTGTAACAAAAATGGTTGCCTAAAATCATTGTGTTATTCCTTATTAAAAAAAATGGTGCCTGAAATTGATGTGTGATTCTATCTTTGATTGTTGGATTGTAAATGGTTGTTTGTCTCTGCAAAAATTATCTATTTGATACCCTTAATAAACCTGGGTATATAAATAAATTTACTGAAAACCCATTTTTGTGAAACTGGTAGTCAGGAAGGGTTGTTGTCTGGGTGTATATTCTCCAGAATCGTTCTACCATTAGTAGGTAGACATCTGCCCTCCGCAGAGACTTGGGGGAATTAATTATTTTTCTTTTGGTGTGTTGATAAAGCTACTTATTGACCTACGATAAAACCTAGGTAGTATGATTTTATTTAATGGGGTCGATTTTATTTAATGGGGGGTGAAGTTCAGTTAAAATTTGAACTTCGTTTGATTCATTGAATCAAACAACTTGGGGTTTCATTTTTATGAACTCCAGGAATTATTTTAATTAGGTTTTAATGCCTATTTCAGACTTATTATAATGGCATAGAAATGGTAGCCATTGTTGATGTGGGGTGTCTCACAATCACACCAGTAATCTTGGCCCCGTTGGTTTTTGTTTGGCATATGTTATGGACGTTGAATGTTGTTGATATTTACTTCTTGGGTAAATAGAGGACTGTTTTAGTCTACAATTGTTATATGGATGTTCGAATGCTGTTGATATTACTTCTTGAGTGAATAGAGGAGTTTTTTTATCCTACAACTGTTAAATGGTTGTTTGAATGTTGTTGATAGTTACTTCTTGAGTGAACATATACCACTACTATTGTGTTGTATTTGGGATTAAACATTATTGGTGATTGGAAACTAGTTGAGAATGGTCATATGCAACAATGCATAGATAGTTCTATGTCAATCTAGGCAGTTGGATGTTGTAGATATTTGTATCTTAATTAGATGAAATATGTTAGTCTCCTTGTGGAACATTGTGTTATGATCCTCATGTGTGGATTTCACTAATGCCTCGAGGTTTTGGTGTAATGGTTTGTTACATTTGGTATCAGAGAAACCACCCGTGTTCAAATCCCACTTGGTTGGTTACATCATGTAGCCGGGGCCCGTGGGGCGCCTAAATGTTGGTGAAGTGGGGCTCGTACGTATGGGAGTGCGGGCACAAACCCAGCCCGATTCGGGCTCTACAGAAGCGTGGTGGGATGATATGATCCTCATGTGTGGATTTCACTAACGCCTCGAGGTTTTGGTGTAATGGTTTGTTACACATTGTTTGGAAAGAAAGTTGAGTCATGGAAGTTTATTTCCTTTTGGTTTGTTAAAAATGTGATAATTAGAATTGATGATATTATTTTCTATAATACTTCAATTCTTGTAATCAGGATAATGGGATTTGTTAGATCTCTTTTATATCCTGAAATTTGTAAAATTTTATAGGCATGTCCGAATGTACATAATGTATTCCTAAAACCATTGTGTTATTCTTTAAAAAAATGGTTCCTAAAATCGATGTGTGCTTCTATCTTGATTTCTGGATTGTAAATGGTTGTTGGTCTCTCCAAAATTACCTATTTGATACCCTTAATAAACCTAGGCAGTAGGATTTTATTTAATAGAGGGGATTTTATTTAATGGAGTCAATTTTATTTAATGATGAGTGAAGTTTAGTTAAAACCTGAACTTTGTTTGATTCATTTGATCAAACTACTCAGGGTTTTATTTTTCTGAACTCCGGGAATTATTTTAATTAGGTTTTAATGCCTATTTCAGACTTATTATAATGGCATAGAAATGATAGCCATTGTTGATGTGGGGTGTCTCATAGTCACACCGGTAACTCTTGGCCTCATTTGTTTTTTTTTTGCATATGTTATGGATGTTGAATGTTTTTGATATTTACTTCTTGGGTGAATAGAGGACTGTTTTAGTCTACATATGTTATGATGTTTGAATCTTGTTGATATTTACTTCTTGGGTGAATAGAGGACTGTTTTAGTCTACAAATGTTATATGGATGTTTGATTGTTGTTTATATTTACTTCTTGGGTGAATAGAGGGTTTTTTTATTCCATAATTGTTATATAGTTGTTTGAATGATGTTGATACTTACTTCTTGAGTGAATAGAGGACTATTTTATCCTACAACTATTATATGGTTGTTTGAATTTTGTTGATACTTACCTCTTGAGTGAACAAATACCATTGTTATTATGTTGGATTTTGGATTAAACATTATTAATGATAAGAAACTGTTTGAAAATGGTCATATACCACAATGCATAACTAGCTTTGTGCCAATCTGGGCAGCTGGGCGTTGTAGATATTTCCATATTAATTAGATGTAAAATGTTAGTCCATAACATATGCCAAACAAAAACCAATGAGGCCAAGAGTTACTGGTGTGACTGTGAGGCACCCCACATAAAAAATGGCTACCATTTCTACAACATTACAATAAGTCTGAAACAGGCATTAAATCTTAATTAAAATAATTTCCAAGTTCATAAAGACATGGCCAACAACCTTGGACATGTGCTATGTCGTCTAGTTTTTAACTCGAACTCTGCCTCCGTGTTGGGCGGGCATACTATATGGTCTAGAGACCAGGTGTTATAAAATATATATTTAATGTTGTGAGGTATTGGGGGACTTAGTTAAATAATTATTACCTTAGACCATGTGGCCTGCCCTAAGGTGACTATTTTGTTCGGTTGACTTGTTAAAAGTTTAAATGATTGCAAAAAAAAAAAAATAGGGGACGACACCTCATGACCCTTCCACCCTCACCATGATGGGAATCCACATGCATGCATCCAAAAATATCAAAAGGAGGCATGTGGCTTCATCTAATGACTGGCATTGATCAAGCCCACATAGGTTAGTAGAGGTTAGGGTTAAGTACAAACATTACTATTCGACCTGGGAGGGAAATGATGAGAAAATGGGGGCGAAGCCTTGCCAAAATTAATAAAGAGCCATTAATCATGGCTTGCATGTCAAAGATATCACATTTCCAATAGACTTGGCACTCTTTGGACTACTTAAAAATGGAAGGGTTTCTCTCGATCGGTTTTGTAGTGAGCAATTAGAGGAGAAATGGTTGGAAAATTTGGAAAAATAATTGCAGCTTGGAAGTTTCATACAACTATCACAAGCATGGTTTCTTCTCCTTGTGTTTTTCTCTTCTTTCTAATAATACGTAGCTATAGGTAGATGGAATAATGGTTAATCTAGGTATGTATATCTAGAATCGATGTGTGCTTCTTTGTTTGAAATATTAACTGTAAAAATTGATGTGATCTTCTGTAACAAAAATGGTTGCCTGAAATCATTGTGTTATTCCTTATTAAAAAATGGTGCCTGTAATCGATGTGTGCTTTTATATTTGATTATTGGACTGTAAATAGTTGCTGGTCTCTGTAAAAATTATCTATTTGATACCCTTAATAAACCTGGGTATATAAATAAATTTATTGAAAACCCATTTTTGTGAAACTAATAGTTAGGAAGGGTTGTTGTCTGGGTGTATATTCTCCAGAATCATTCTACCATTAGTAGGTAGACGTTTTCCCTTGGCAGAGACTCAGGAGAATTAATTATTTTTCTTTTGGCGTGTTGATTAAGTTTCTCATTGACCTACAATAAAACATGGGTAGTAGGATTTTATTTAATGGAGTCGATTTTATTCAATGAGGGGTGAATTTCAGTTAAAATTTGAAATCTGTTTGATTCATTGAATCAAACAACTCGGGGTTTTCCTTTTATGAACTCTAGGAATTGTTTTAATTAGGTTTTAATGCCTATTTTAGACTTATTATAATGGCGTAGAAATGGTAGCCATTTTTGATGTGAGGTGTCTCACAGTCACAATGATAACTCTTAGCCTCGTTTGTTTTTTTGGCATATGTTATGGATGTTGAATGCTGTTGATATTTACTTATTGGGTGAATATAGTACTATTTTAGTCTACAATTATTATATGGATGTTCAAATGCTATTGATATTACTTCTTTAGTAAATAGAGGATTGTTTTATCCCACAACTGTTAAATGGATGTTTGAATGTTGTTGATAATTACTTCTTGAGTGAACATATACCATTGTTATTGTGTTGGATTTGGGATTAAACATTATTGGTGATTAGAAACTGGTCGAGAATGGTTGTATGAAACAATGCATAGATAGTTCTATGCTAATCTGGGAAGCTAGACATTGTAGATATTTCCATCTTGATTAGATGTAAAATGTTAGTCTCCTTGTGGAACATTGTTCAGAAAGAAAGTTGAGTAATGGAAGTTTATTTCCTTTTGGTTTGTTAAAAATGTGATGATTAGAATTGATGATATTATTTTTGTAATAGTTCAATTCTTGTAATGAGGATAATGGGATTTGTTAGATCTCTCTCCTTGGTTCCTTGTATATGTTAGTATAGTTTAACAATAGGAGTAGTTTTAGCATTATATTAGGTTATGTTCTACAGATTTTCCTAATATGTGAAATAGAGGAACCAACCTTCTCCAAAGGTTTGTCTCAAGCCACAAGTATCACACTTAGAGATGGTCCCATGTTGATAAAAAGTATTGATCTTTCGTGATCAAATCTAAGGTTCACTTTTGACCTCCAACAATTTTGGAATGCCCAATGGGACAAGTTTGAAGAACTTTAGATCATTGTTACTAAGTTTGGATGTGTAGCTTGGTATTTTCATCCTTCAAATGTGTTTCTTCAACACATCTGGTGGCTCCTAACTTTTATATCTTTTGGTTTCAAGGAGTTTGGTCCTCTCTATTTCATGAGAAGATTACAAACAAGGTTGAACATGTACAGAGGAAAACCATTCGGCTACCTACAACTCTCCTCATGAAGAAGAAAAAATGAGGAAATCTGTGAAGGTCTGCATCGCTTCCAAGTAGAAGTTTTTCAACTGTTCCTCTTAGTAGATATTTCATTTTCTTTGTTAGAAGTTTGAGAACCATACCTTTTTTGGCACATCAAAGGAACTTTCCTTTTGTAAGATTCAATGGTAGAATCCCATTACTCCTTGTCGTATAACATGACATACCATTGACATCCTTGAAGAGTATCCCCTTCTTTACAAGTGAGAATACTGCCACACCCGTGGAACATATCCAAGATGTTTCAAACAGATGTTTAGTACATGCAGTCATGAAGGGTGATGTTGTGGTGAGTCTTTTGGCATCATTTCTCAAAGGAAAGACTTTACAATGGTATAAAATTTTACTGACTGCTTCAATTCAAACTTAGGATGAGCTAAGAACCACCCTCTATTAGCAATTTGATGAGAATATAGAAAACATTTCAATCCTCAAGCAGCTAACCATAATCAAGGAGGGTTTAAATGAACTTATGGTGTATTTCAACTTCAAGTTCCAGAAAACATGGGACATAATTACAATCCTTATTTGACTCACCCCTCAAGGTGCATTCCTATATTTTTTAGAGATTTAAATTCTGGTATAACAGTAATGATTCGGTAAATGGGTGTTATCCAACTACCAAATGCCTATGCAATAACCATTAGGGCTGAAAACTATTTAACTCAATCAAGGATACTAGCCCCTAGATTTCCAATGCCCATTTCCCCTGAATTTTTGTATGATACCCAACCCGCCATTGCTCCTGTTCCTCAACAACATGCTTCATCATATGCCTCTAATCTGGTTCCTCCATAAAGTGAGAATAAATTAAAATCCTTATTGTTCAACTAAAAAATTTAACAACTGAGATTATCTCCTTTAAAAGACAACAAACACAAGTTCCAAAAATTGATCCCAATCCTCCTCAAGGTTACCCACAACAAGGCTCTCAATATCCAAGCCAAATATTTAGACAGAATTACCCATCAAAAAGACCTTCAAATCCAAACCCGCAACCTCTACTAGTCCCTAACTTGAGAAAATATATTGTTCTAGTCTAAAATAATATGGCCCAAGGTTTTGAATGGTGTTATCCTTGTGATCAACCTCATAACCAGTATGCATGTGAGGCTGGAATGAACTATTTGTGGGATAAATTTCTCATGGTACAAACTCCATTATACCAACAAGAAAAAGTCACAGCGCCATTAGATTACGATGTTGAACAAGTGCAAGAGGTTGCGCTTGAGCCTAATTATATGCTTTTTGGACTTGAAGATTTTTGTGCGGTTATCCAAGCAATGGGAAATTTGAACAGGCTACAACTTCATGTGGAAGATAACACAAGTCATAAAAAGAGATAGATGGATTTAAGCTATCCTCCTCATATTTCTCTAACTTTGCTTAGTAGTTCCAGTCAATCCATGAACTTGGGTAGAAATTCAGCTTCATCTAGTCTATCGCATGTCACTTTGTAATCACACAAAAAACAATGCTCGTGGAATACAGAAACCTCGCAAAACACTATAGGTCTATAGAAAATGCAAATTCTACCAACCAAAGAACTCCAGTATATGGAGCAGAGAATCAAAGAGAATGTCACTCCCTCATTATAAATGGTCGCATGTATTCCCCTCAACATTTTTGAACAAATGAAAAGGAAAATTTTAAATGTCGCAATGTGGTATACCCTATCTATCCCATCTCAAAGGGATCTCTTGCAGGAAGCATTGAACTAATTTCCACCTCTTGAATCCACCATGCACAAAGTAGACTCTGCAGTCAACATTTTTTAGCCTAAGGAAGAACTGATAAGTGAAATTGTCAAGCCTCCTCCTTTCTACATATCTCTCATTGTTGACAAACACCTTGTACATAATTACATGATAGATTCTGGTGCAAGAACCTCAATCATACCCAAAAATATTTTAGATATCCTAGGAATTGAGTAAAGTACAACCTCAAAGAGTTTTTTGCAGCTTGATGGGTCAACAATGTAAGTATTTGGTCTAATCATGGACATGTATTTAACTCTTAATGCTTACCCAAGCTTAACTATAATGCAAGATATCTCTATGATTTACTTGTCACCTTTGTTTTCCTAACAATTTCCAAATGATGCAAGACATGAAGAAGAGGAAGTGGTTCTTGATGATTTTCAAGTGGAAAAATCATCTTCTACATCAAGGAGGTGTATTCAAGAGCCATGATAATTAAGAAAATGATTTAGGAATATTTTGGGAAGATTTGGAGGTTTAGGAGCCAGTTTACCAAGAGCGGGTTTTTGAGGCCAAAGGAGCTTGCATCGCGAAAGAGAACCTGAAATTCAGGAGGTGATTCCAGGAGATCTAGAATGATTTACAAGCCAAACAAAATGAAAATGGAAATAATTTTCAGTCCTCTACATGGTGGAAAAATCATATTCATCATAAACTCCATACATTTTTCTAGGCAACTCATTCTTTCCAATCACAACTAGTGATCTTGAGAAAAAATAGGTTTGTGAGGGTGTTTCAGGAATAATCAAGGCATGAGACACATGCATTCATCTCAAAATTTATTTTTCAATCAAAATCATTTAAGAAAGTTCCTAAAAACACCTTCGGGAGACTAAGATATGGTGTTTTCAAGTCTCTTCCCAAGGTAGTATGTTTCGGAAATTAGTTAAATTTTCTAAGGACACATGTCTATATGGCACTCAAGTGCCTTTTTATGTCCTCATTATCCCTTTCCAAGGGTACAAGAGGTACATAAATGGTTCCCCTCCTTCCATAGATCCCCTAGACATGCAATATGACCTTAGTGACTCCATATAGCCCGTTTGACTAGTTTGACTAGCCCCCTCACCTACTCACGCATGAACACCAAGTGTCACCCTGAGGTGAGGGTGACCTTTTGTTCTCATATTTTCCTTTTCAAAGGGGGAAAATGGGGACAAAAATTTCCACCCTCCCCCTATATTCCCTTAGGTTTTACATACGACCAAAAAGTGACCTCCAAGAGCTTTTTTCCAACCCCGCTCCATTCCTCTCCACTAGTGTATGAATGCCAAGTAGCAGCCTAGGGTTAGGATTCCCTTTTATTCCCCAATTTTCCCTTTCCAATGGGATAAGAGGGACAAAAAAATGTACCCTCCCCCTCTCTCAAGGTAACCAAAGGTATAAATATCAAAACTTAGTCATTTTTGCCCTCTCCCTCACATTCCTCCATTTTCTCCTGGAACTCTGGAAAACATTTCCATAATTCCTTCACTCTCATTTTCCAATGGAATTCATTCATACATGTTTCCATGATTTTGGCAAGATAAATCTCATGAAAAAATCACAAATTTTAAAGGCTCCAGGCTTGTTTTTCACCAGAATGACTTTGTAACTTGTGAAGTGAAAATATTCGTAACTTGAAGACCAACGCACAAATTGAATTAACCCAAGTGTAAGACTTTACATGAACGACTTGGATTTTTTGTAGTGAGAAAAACCTAGTTTCCTGCACTAAATTTTTTGAAATTTAATGTCTCGTTTTCCTGAGACCATATTGACATGAAATTTCATATGTGAGATAAACAAGAAAAACCCATATCAAAAATGTAAATTTTCTAAAAATCCGTGGCCGAGAGACTCACTTTCTAAAAATAGAAATTCTCTACACAAGAGCTTACTATAAATAACAAAGCTTTACATAAGGTAGATTTTGAAAAAATATATTTTTTCAGTGAGCATTCAAAGGAACGAGAAAGGTGACCAAAAGTGTTCCTAGGTCAAAAAGTGAAAATGACAATTTACTCAAAATAGTAAATTATCATTCCATGTATGGAAAATGGAAATTGCCTCAGTTTCCACCCATGTCTCTACCTTATTACATCTTCGTATGGTTCTCAAATGATGGCATTTCCCAAGAAAGGTAATTCACCCTTTGCAAAGGATTGGAGATATCAATTATGTTATGATGGTGAACAAAGGTGGAGTACAACATTGTAAAGCACAACAATAAAAATACTGAGGTAAGGTGAGCAAGCTCAGTGAACCATATCAAGTAATCCAAGAGAAATATAGGATAGAGTTCTCACTTATCAAAGCAATAAAGGGGAAAAAATTCAATCTTCCAGCACAGTGTGCAGACCAGGATATAGGAGTCAGAAAATTTGAATATCGTGAATGATAATTTTGAAATCCTAAGGATGAGGGTTATCCACATTCTCATTGAGAGGTTTGGGATGCATCATCATGAGTAATAATTGTGTTCATCTCAAAGCTCACTTTGAGAGGTCTTGAAATATGTTTTTAAATACTCATTTGACGGTCCGAGGTGTATATGTATCATGTGCGATGAATAGTTTATGATCATCATCATTGGCAAGGGCATAATTTTCAAAGTGGACTTCATCAGAGCTATCCAATCAGTATAACAATGTCACAGAGGTCATCAGAGGCCAATATTGTCGTCTATAACTCCTTCAGTGCGTATCTCCATCGAAGACAGAGGAATCTTCATCCATGCTCTAAAATATTTCTTCTTCCCTATATTCTCTCATTCTTTGTCCTCTTCTCTCCCCCTTTCTAATTCTTTGTTGTGATAAATCATGGCGTTCATCCTTTTCACTTAAATGTGACTATGATCAAACATTGTAATAATTCACCCTTAATTAATAAAAGGGGACTTAAAATTATCCCTAAGGATTCAAAAAGTCACATGTTGTGAGGGATATATGAATAGTCACGTGGGTGTAGGCAAAGAGTCGTCTTAAATTATATAAATTGTAAAGAAAACCTCATTCCAAGGGGTTGTCAATTTTGTATGCTCATGAGATAATATCACTTGTGAAGAAACACAAGATATAGTTAATTCCTCTTTTCCTCCCCTCTCTATTTTCTTCTCTCTCTTACTATGTACATTTTTTGCCAAAGCATCAATGAAGAAAGAAGGAGTTTGTTTCGTTTTTTAATAAGGAGATTGTATAAAATTTGAGTTATTAATCTTAGCTTGTCTCGTTTCCAATTACAAAATTATTTTCTTTTGAATATATGTGTGTTTAAATATTCAAGCTAATGGTTGTATGAATCTAATTTTCTACCTGCATCGTTAATCTCCCCCTCTTTTTCTCACTCCCTTCCCATCTCTTAGAAAATTCATCTCTTGCAAGCAATTGCAAAAAATTTCCACAGGGTCATTGGAGTGTCCTTGTTGGGTCCCCGACCATCAAGCCACCACCGATTTGAATTTCACACATGCATAATAAGTGGATATACACCACACAAGCAAAGGGACCTAGAGTCTCGGAGACATTGGAAAAATACCCACCAATTTGTCTACATGACAAATTTTCTCTCCAACACTATTTATAAGTTAATTAAGCCTTTCTAATCTCCTATTTAATCATTAAACCTTCCTATTTGTTGAATTCCCCTTTCAAACCCTTCAAATTCTATAAATTCCCCTCTAAATCCCCTCTAAATGGATTTTTAAGCTTATCTTGACCTATTAATTAATCCTAGTTGATTAATTAAATCATCTCCAACTCCCATGAGTTGTTAATCACTAATTAATTCTTTCTGATTATGTTTATCCCTTTCTAATTATACTTTATCTTTGTCCCAGTTTCACTAGGTTCTTATCTTCTCCCAAATTGGAAAGCTATATATAGAACCTAGTATCCCCCTTTCAATATTACACCAATGTTTCAAGTTTACATTATATGCACATGATAAGAGAATTTCTACCATCGAAAATCTTATTGATCTAGCATCCATTCCTCTCACAAAAGAGTAGTAAAGGAATATACAAACATGGCCATTAAGCCATTTTGGTGAGATTATTTCCTCTTCATGGAGATAAAATTATTTTTATTTCTCATTATCACAATAGGTTCATCATAAGGAGCATCTACATACACAAAGAAAATCCAAATTTCAAAGGGATATCTTTGAATTTAATATTTTAATGTTGGATACATTTAGATTAGCTTTCATCTTTCTAGCTTTATCATGGTGTTTATGTTAAATTATCTTTATGTGAAATACTTGGTGTCAGTTTCTAGTAATTATTTTAGCCTACTTTCACATGCATACATATGCCATGCTTGGTGGGACCCTCCTTTGTCTCATGTGCATTTTATCAAGTTTTTGTAGTTAAGTTTCATTTTTGCTTACTAACCGTCTTCTAGTACATACTGATCTTGTATTTATTAACTTGTTTTCTTGAGTTTGCATGTGTGAGGAAGGTGAGGTGCTGCCAAAATTGAAGCTAATCAACAAAGATTTGAGATTTTTTACTTTTTTTGGTCGAATTCCCGAGTTCTTGAAGTTACATAGGCCTTCTACGCTAGCATTAATATTGTTGCATCTACATTAATATTCATGCTTTAGCATTTATACCATTGCAGTACCATTGATTCATGTGCTCTAGTATGGATTACCTTTGGGATACTATTTCTGGAATTTCACCTATGTCTGCACAGAGGGTATTCACGCACTATTGTTAAGACCTTTGCGCTAGTATTAATCACTCTGCGCTACTGTTGATCCCTATGCACTACCGTTTATCCGTGCACACTAAAGTGGTTCCCCTTTGTGCTACCATTTCTAGAATTTCACATATGTCTGCACAGAGGGTATTCACACACTATAGTTAAGCCCTTTGCACTATTGTTAATCCATCTATGCTACTATTGATCCCTTTGCACTACCCTTGATCCCTTTGTGCTACCATTGACCCCTTTGCGCTAATGTTGATCCCTTTGTGCTACCATTGACCCTCATGTTCTAGCATTATGTGTAAAAAATTTGGCTTGAATTTCAAGATTTCCAGCATTTGATTTTTGGTGTTTGCTATTGTTTTACAGGTTTTCAAACTTTGTTTTGTAGGTTTAAATTTAAAAATTAGTTTTCTAACATGTTTAAATGCTTTAATGAATGTTATGTTTCCATGCTTTGATTAAGATAGGTTTAAGTTTTTTTATGCTCTTCTCTTGCACCTTTTGGTGATCTTGAGAATCAAAATAAAATTTGGTCTTCTTTTCTAATATTGGGATTAACTTGGAAATTTCATCATTTATTTTGTTTAAGGAAATTAATCTTTACAAATCATTTTTAATAGCCATTTGATTTAAGTTTTTCAGTTATATATAGTTGTATCAATCATTGTGTATGCTCTTCTCTTACGTATTTTTATGATCTTGAGAATTAAAAGCAACCTTGGTCCTCTTTATATGTGAAACTACTAAATCTTTTGTGTGCAGGACCTAACGCTTGTCAGAGAATCAAACTAAAACAAATACTAACAATAGTCTGTTGTAGGTTGCTAATAGTGTGCTAAACCACATTTTGATCAAAGATTAAAAAAAACACAGCATTGTATTTAAAACATTGTAGTTTTAGGTTCAGATAAGATTTAAATCCCTTCCACTTTAAAATGTGGGAAGTATCTTGGCATAAGCCATAAAAATCATTATGAGGATTACCATAAGAACCCCAAAGTAGTCCACACCTTGAGGGAACTAGTGGATGAAACAGGAAGTGCCCCACTACCCATTTGACTATAAATACCCATGAGGAATGCTTCAAGTTTTCCGTATGAGGCCTCTTTCATTAATTTTACTATGTGGTAATGGCCCTTTGTCTAGGATTTATCTAGTGAAGTATACGTCTCTTAGGAAATTATTGGCGAGTGTTGAGAAAAAAAACTTAGGAAACCATATGGCATTGGGGCCAAATTAACTATATTCAATCATGTTCTAAAGAGCCTTCACAAAGCAAAAAATTCTTCGGAGTCAAAACCTTTTTAGTCAAACAATGGGAGAGTTCATCAAAGTTTGCACCATGTGTTATTCATCACGAAACTTACAAATCAAAAATTTGTCCTAGTTTCTACCTTGTTATCAAACTAGGAGAAACTCTTGTAAAATTAGGCTATGTATTTCTCATCACCACTTGTACTATCTCCTTTGTTCTCTTATTGACAGTTTTGGTCAAAAGAAAGCAATACAAAGTGCTACCGAAATCATGTCCACCACTTTTGCACCCACTAACATCCTTCCTTATTGCGACTGTGATAGTAAGTGTTGAAAGTGTGTTAGTAGGTATTCATATTTTTGGTAGCCTTATCTTCATACCCATATTGAGATGTCTCATTTTAGTTAGGTTATCCTATCTTGATTTCCCCTTGAGTTGTTACGATTCTTGCATTATGTCAAAACATTTGTGATACTTACATCTTGTTTTTATAAAACTTGATATAAGTGTCTAATTTTTATTGTTACGTTGCTCGCATAGTATCAACTTATTGCTGTAATTATACCCTTTTTTTGTTAAAACATTTCCTTGAGTTTTGGAAGGTGTTGTAGTTATGCTTCTCGCATCGTGTCAATACCATTTTGATACTAACATATTGATTTTTCTAAAAGCTTGATTAAAGTATCCAAATTGTATTGTTACATTGCTTGCATTGGCAGCCTCCATTTTTAAAGCTTGGACTTTGTTTGTATAAAACTCATTTAAGTATACCTTGAATCAAAATCACTTCAACCTTTTTTTAATGCTTAATTCTTGTTTATTCATTGTGTTGTCATATTGAACAAAACAATCTTTGAGACAATTTAGACATAGGGAGTAAGTTCTTTTGCGATTGTTCCTTTATTCGGAGCTTGTTATATTTTCCTTGGTACCTTTTCATATCCTTAGAAAATTCTTTGATTCTTTACTCCATTCGAATATTTCCTTGATTATTTATGATTATTTGTAATTAGTTGACATTATTTGTGATAATTATAATTATCACGCTACTTACTTTTACCTATCTTCATTGTAAAACTTGTACAAATTTGTCAAACCTTAGTAAAACATTCTAACTTGTACTAGAATGGGACATAAAATATTAGGATTAAATCCTTTCATCAATTCTAATTCAGACCCCTTATGTGAAGAGGAAACCATGGTTGATCATAGTGGCGATGAGGGGAACTCTCATCAAGATAACTTCAAATTTAACCCCACCCACATGAATAACTTTCTCTTCCATAACTGAGACCAAGTATTGGTATGAGTTGTAGAATTAGGGGCTAATATGCCACCTAAATTTAACCATACTCTTCTTACGAACATGGCCCACAAAGAGGAAAAATTAGAAAGTCCCATTCCCTCTATTGATGAAATATTAAACCTTGGACATGCTTATACTTCTGAGTAAGAAAACAACAATGAAGAAATACCTCTTAGAAACAATAGTGGTTATCATTTATAACACCTTAAGATAAATCATGGAGCTAGGATGGATAATGAAGATCATGAACAACCTCCTCTACATAAAACTCATGAAAAACCCCATAACAACGAGGTCACTAGTCAACAACAAATACAAGTCCTTAGTCATCAAATGGAAAATCTAGCCTCCCATGTCCATAGAGACATGAGTAGAGTTACACATCAGGAGTAACCTTAGGTTACGTATAATGATATTTACAATGAAAAATTTGGCAGTGAGACATCAAATTCTAACCGCATGTATATTCCTACCACTCTTTCATGTGGCCAAATATTTTATTAAGTGTGACAACCTATGTAGAATTACCTTAAAAGTTTACAAGAAAGTAACATTGGACAAAGTAAGAAATATCAATTTGAATACCTATATCCTTATCCTTTTGATAAAGCCATGCTACAAATGCCCTTTCCTCTACACTTCGACTACCCTAAATTTGAAAAATATAGGGGTAAAGGTGATCCATGTAATCGTGTCAAATACTTCTTCATGGCTTTCTAAGAAGTTGCAAGTAACAACAATTACCTTATTCACCTCTTTCCATGAAGTCTTTAGGGCCAAAAACTTGAATGGTTCCTCCATATACCTAAAGGGTATATCTTGACATTCATTGATTTGGCTAAAACTTTTGTGTGCCACTTTTCATTTAATATGGAAAGTGACATCACCATGTTAGATATATGTAACACCAAACAATGAAATAATGAGAACTTTGTTGGTTTCCTATAGAGATGGCGAGGGCAAGCTAGTTATTTCCCTTTCTCCATTACAGATAAATAACTTTCCATATTTTTGTGCCAAAATTACATCCCAAAATTGTGTTTCACTTATAAATGCATTGTGTGAGAACTTTCAAAGAAGTCATAGAGAAAGGAAGCCAAATCAAGAAGGATTTGTTAGCTAAAGGGACTTTAAAGCCCTTTCAAAGAGATAATCATGAGTCCAAACCAGTAGATAAACCTAAATTATTTAACAAGAATAAAAAAGTTGTAGGTGATGGCATAATAGACTCAAAATGTATGCAAGTAGTCCAAAATAGTGCTCCTTTGAAAATTTCTACAGGATCAAATGCACCTGAAATCAAACATTGAGTGTTCACTCCTTTCACAAATTATTGATCATCAATATTGAAATAGTTAGATGCAGTTAACATGGTTAGGTTTCCTAACACTAATCCCTTTGAAAATGACACACCTAAACCATCATAGTATAGAGACCATGAGTATTGTGACTTTTATTGTGTTAAGGACCATACCAAAGATAAATTTTTGAAGTTGAAACACCACATCCAAGACCTCATAGATAGCAGAGATGTCGAAATGAATTCACATGCATCCAATAAAAATTCTAACCAACAATTGGGAATTTATAAGGAGCCATTCCCAAAGTATAAGCAGGTGGAGAAAAATTTGGATCAAGATCAATCATCCCAAAGAAAAATCACCAATCATATTATCGCCGAATCCACTAATCCATTTGATTCCCTCATTGGTTGTGTTCATCCTCTTGTCGAGCATATAAATAAAATTAAGATCAAGACATGAGAATGTGCTGTGGTGACATGATGTGCTCATCTTTCTATTTCAGAACCTCCTTTTCCTACCCCTCAGGATAGTCATTATGATATTTTAGAACAACTTGATAAGACCACTGCTAAGATTTACATCTTAGATCTTCTTAAAATATCTAATGTTCATAAGGGCATCCTTTAAAAAAGACTTCAGGGGTCAAGAGTTTCAACTAATATTGATCCTTCATGCTTCTAGGATCTGGTTGCGTAGATTTCTCCTTCTGACCACATTACCTTTAGCCGGTATTAGATTCTAATGGATGATCATACACACAATCTATCCTTGTACATTGAAGTAATTGTTATGCATAAAAATATTAAAAGGGTGCTTGTAGATAATAAATATGGCTTGAATACATATACCTTGAAACTAATCCAAAAATTAGGACACACTGACACTCAATTGGAGCCTAATGTCATCACCATCAAGGCTTATGATAATGTGGAGTGACAATCAACTATTAAAATAATGTTTCCTATGGAGGTTGGGCCTATTATTCACGATACTCGGTTCTATGTCTTGGACTTGGAACTACCCTATAATATGCTCTTTAGTTGCACATGGATTCATGCCATGCAAGATGTTCCTTCAACTTTCCATCAATGTATTAAATTATACCATGAAGGAAAAACTCTTACCATTACTGGAGATCCCCAACCCTTTGCCCATTGAAAAGTGTTTTCGGGTTATTTCTCCACTGCATATGAATTTCATTCAACTAAAATAGATCTTCAGGTTTGATCTGAGGCTCTCACCTCCCATGTTGATCTAGATACATTGTGCTCTTTTGATAATGGTGCTTCTACATCTCTATCTCCCTTTTCTTCATGGGAGATGAAGGTACTTTCAACCGTCTATGGAGAATTTAACCTCTAACAGGCCCTCCTAGTTTCCAATCTCCCCTATCACCCAAAACATGGGGTAGGCCTAGTTATAAATATCAATGGTCATGGGAACACTATAACATCAAAAATTTCCTTCTTGGTGCCATTTTGGAATATGAGAAACTTCTTGAAACTTCTATATCCTGATCTCCTGATGATGATATGGCTTCATGCTATCAAGATCCTAAATATGCCATCCCTAATAAGATGATGTATGTCATGGGTTACCAAGGATACGGATGTGGCGTAGATGAGTAGGGTGTATGGGAACCTCTTCTGAGACTACATCACAAGGTGGAAAAATATGTTATTCGTATTCGGCTGTATGGGTCCCATCCTTTGGAGGTCAAAGCCACCTATTCTAAACATGACGATACCTTTTATAATTAGGACAGTGAAATAGATTCCATTTGTAGCCTATATGAGGACCTTACCTCCATGAACCTATTTCTTGACACAGATGTTTTTTACCATAACCCCTTCCACTCCCAAATTTAATCTTGTCCACCTATCCCTTGTAAATTGGGACCAAAAACAACATGTACCAATTGATTTCTTTGAAAATGATGAAGCAATTGGTGAATTTATGGGTCTTCGTGATGACATTCCTATCGGTGACCAAAAAAAGGGATTCTCCATCAAACTTGATGCATATGCATACTTCATAGAGGAGGCTGAGTTATGTGGTTAGCAAAATAACAAAGAAAATGAGGGAAATATATCTTCCAAAAAGCCTCAATAAAAGAAAAAGTCCAAGTCCCATAGTGAAAACCTCTTCGAGGCACAAGTGGAAAAACAAATTGAAAAATTAACAGACATAACAAGTGACTAGTCTAAGGGTGAAAATCTCATTGAGACACCCTTAGAGGAAGATGTCAATATCACCCTGATCCTACATGTATGGAAGATAAGTCCAAATTGCTGGTGGAGGAAACTATTGATTCTAATATTGGAACAGAAGAGGAACCTAAAATGGTTAAGCTAGGTGCTTCCCTCTCAGCACAAGAGAAGAATTTTTTTTCATTCTTCTTCAGGATTTATCATATATGTTTTCTTGGTCCTATGAAAACATACCAAGCTTAGACCCTTCTTTGGTGGTGCACAACTTAGTTGTGCATGAATCTACAAATCTGATTAAGCAATAAATCCGTAAGATGTATCCTTGTGTAGCTCTGTTGGTCAAAGAATAACTTGAAAAATTATTGGAAGTAGGATTAATTAGGCCTATTAACTAGTCAAAATAGATTTATAATATAGTACCTATCTAGAAGAAAATTGTCGGTATCAGAATTTGCACAGATTTCAGGAACATCAGCAAGGCGCGTCCAAATATGATTTTACTCTTCCAAATATTGACATGATTTTCCACTTAATTGTAGGTTACAAAATGTTATCCCTCATGGATGGATTTCTAGGCTATAACCATATCAAATTTGTAGAAGAGGAACAACATAAAACTACCTTCACTACCCCTTGGGACACATTCTATTACCAAGTCATGCCCTTTGGCCTCAATAATGTAGATGCAACTTATCAAAGGGCCATGGTTGTCATCTTCCATGAAATGTTGAATGATATAATGGAATACTATGTTGATGTCATCTTGGGAAATTCCATGACTAAAGAAGAACATCTTGCAATCCTATTGCATATATTTCAAGGTCTCAAAGATTATAAGGTCAAAATCAACCCAAAGAAGTGTCTATTTGGTATGCTCTTAGGAAAATTACTAGGCTTCATTGTTTTAAGGAGAGGAATTGATGTGGACCTAAAACAGGGTTTAAAACCCACAAGCGAGGATCATGAGGGATGACGTGCACATCAACGGACATGTGAACAACAGTGTGAAGAGATCTTGGGAGGAGCGAGCATCAACTGAATGTGCATGCAAAGATTTGAAACAAGGGAAAAACCTGGTTAAGCCATAAAACTCTCCTCTATCTCATAGATCAAATGGGGTGTACATATAGGAGGTGCTGAGTAACCCCCAGTGCTGCAATCATGACAACTCAAGTAGAGAGGGGGAGTTACATTCCTAGAATAGAAGTGTAACTCCCAATGACGCATATGACGCACTAACACACTGATGCACTGATGTGTTGATGCACTAACACATAAGGGAATCTCATAATGACCCCTAAATGACACATGGACCTATGATCTCACCTAAGTGAGATGACTCACCTAATGATGTGGAAAATAACACAAACCAACACCCCCCCTTCATTATAACTTAGGATGAGGTGGCAAGTCAGAAACAAGAAATGGGTCCCGACACAAAGCCTGATGAGGTACCCATGTACAACAAGAAGATCCCAAGCACTAAAGGGAAAAAAATGCACCATAAGAGAACAAAACACTCTCTAATATAAGAAAGATGCCAAATATGGGTCCCAGCTGTAGATGAGCCTGAAAAGGCACCCATGTACAAAGAGACAATATCTTGGAAAGAAGAAGAAGAGAGAAGAAGAGGGAGACGAGAGGAATGTAGATGATGCCATGGACGGATCTAAACTCTGTAACTCCAGGAAGTCTCCCAAAAGAATGTCGATGAAAAGATCCTTTACCTCTAGACTGAAGAAGAGTAACCCACACCAAACTATGTGCTTGCCATTAGGAAGGATAGAAATGATGTGTTGGAAGTCTTTCCACTCCACAAAGGAAACTGAAGGCAGTAACACGAAGAACTCTGAGTCTGGTGCATGAAGTGTGACATAGGTCTAGAGAGTGAGTGCCAAGGAACCAAAGGTAATGCCACGTGCGTAGAACTGTCAGAGTGAAAAAGAGGAACACCCACAGAAAGGATGTCCAAGTGATGTGAAGGGAACAAAACATCCTCCACAACAAAAAAGGGATCCACAACTGAGGGTGGATCAATGAAGGTCTCTGGAAATGTGGAAGTGACATGATTCCTAGAAGGGGCACTCCCAACAATGGAGATGATGAACTCCTCTGAAACACCTGTAGATGGATGAGGGACCTGTAGTGCATCACAAGTAGTCTCTGTGAAAAGATGAAAAAGGTCAGGTAGATACTCATCCCAATGAGGGGGCTCAACAAATAGAAGAGTGATGTCAGATAGGTATGAGTCATCCAATGAAGGTAGAGGAGTGGAAGGGGCCTCACACACTGAAAGTGGAAAGGAGGTGGGTGTGATGACTGTATAAGACTGAGAATGAGACTATTCAATATCTGATGAGATGTGGGAAGTGTCAACACTCTCTGGAATAGTGAGAGAAAGAGGAGAAGAGTCCTTTGTAGTACTCTCTGCATCATAACTGGGTGCACAATCCTCGTCATCAGAAGTAGAACCAAACGAGTCAATGTCAGTGGAACTACCATCACATGAAGAAATGGAGGAGACGACTGAATCAGCAGTAGCAACAACAACTGCAGTATGTGAAGGGTCTCCATAGAGGGACTGAAGAATGCTCCAGACATGGTGAGGTGGATCTGAGTGTGCCACATGAAACCAGAGAGATATAGAGACATGCATCATCATGTGACCAAAGATGTGGTCACAAGTGTCAAGGAAGTCCTCTAGATGACGATGATCAGTGGGTGCAGGAACTGGCCCAAGTAAGAAGGGTGAAAGACCCTCATGAGCGAAGTAACGTTCCATGGAAGCACACCAAACTGAATAGTTCCCTCTCCCGGTGAGAAGTGGTGGAGGCTGTAAAGTGATCCTATGATGCTCAAGTCTAGAAAGAGCACTCTCCATGATGAAAAATGTAAGATACAAGGTGCACAAAAGCAAGACGTCGGACTCGGCCGATAATGCGTCTGCGTGTGAAAACCCAAGAGTACAAGCAACCCCCCCAGAATGTGGCACTTTATAAAAGTAGTGCATTTACAAAACTGATAATCCCATCATGTAATGTGTGAGAAATCATGCAACTTTGACTAAAGAAGCACTCAAAAACGAGCTGCGAGTCAAAAGTTATGGCATTAAAAGATTCCCGCAACTGATGGAAAAAGTCAATAAACGCTGCAAACTAATTAAAAAAGTACATGAAATGGGTGTAAAGGGTATTGTGTGACTACTCGTTGGAAATGGCATCAAATTTTAGGCATAGTTTGTTTTGACTACGAGGGGGGATTAGCCTCCTGCCAACCCCGGACCTCACCGTATGTCTTCGACAAGCATAGGAGGGTTGATTAATCAAGCCAAAAACCCAAACTAAAATGTTACGATGCCAATGACTGTTTTTTTTAAGCCATAAAACATTAAAAAAAAATGGAGGGGGCCCATGTTGGAAGAGTGGACTGTTCAAGCTCCTGTCAAGGACCACGTGTGCAGGTTGTGCCAGCAAGACAATGTCTAAAAAGACAGTTGCAGCGATCACTGGAGGCGCTGGAGTGTTGAGAGCCCATGAGGGGGCTAATGCCACATGGAGGAAGTGATGAGTGTTAGGTGTACAGGGCTGATGTCCAAAAGGGATGCCAGGCACCAAGAGCTGTAAAAATTGAACATCATGCAAAAAAATGTTCCAATCCCAACGTATTGCAGCCCAAAAACATTTTTTTGCAGGCCAACGTGAACTTGAAAGGAGGGTTGAGCAGTAATGGAGTCACGGTGCGTGGGAGTTTGCTATGGCCGCTGCGTGCAGGTCAAATACAAGATGGAGCCCTAGCACAAGTTTGAAAACCTTAAACTGCCGTGTGCAATTCCAAAAACATCCAAAAAACTGAGCAGAATAAAAAAAATGTTTTTCCAATGCTGAGCAGCAAAAAACATTTTTCCACGCATGTGGCTAGATGAAAACGGCTGGAGCAGGTCTGAAGATAATAATGGCATTGCAAAACATGAGCTGGCATGAGTTGTAACAGTGCTACACAGTTCCCAAGCTGGAAATGGAGAAATCCTTCGAGTAGGGAGCATAGAAACAAAGGAGGCACGAGCAAATGAAGCAAATAAACCAACGTATCATTAGATATCAATGAGCCAAGCCTGAGCGGAAATGGATGATTGGATTTATATGGCATCAGTCCTCAAACAAGCCAAAGAAATCATGAGTTTGAGATGGCATGAGCCAAAAGAACGTGCAAAAGTTCATAAATGAATACAGCACGAGTCAGGACAACAAGGTGAGATAACACCCGAACAGTCAAAGACCCCTTTAAAGAACTTCAATACAGGTAGTAAAGCTGATCTACAACCTTGAAACCATAAAAGAAAAACCTGAATGGAGGTATAAACACCCAAAATCAATGCACCGAAGAGCACAAAGCAAGTTGAGATCTTGCACATGAAGTTACAAGGCAGTGAGTAGTAAGCAACCAAGGTGAGCAACACGGTTCCGATCCCCGAGCTCTGATACCATGTCGGAGGAGTGATGAAGATCTGGAGGGAATCTGTGAGCATTGAAACATTGCACTCAACCACAGAAATGGTGTAGCTTCAAGATCGAAGCAAGAAATCATTCATGGAAGCAATGTGTATGCATTGAGGAAAAATGACTCAAAAGAGGCCCATACTCCATTGTTCATAGATCAGGAAAGGTGTGTACATATAGGGGAGTAAATGTGTAACTCCCATGTAAGAAAATATTCCTCCATAATGGAGAAGAGGAGTTACTTTCCCAAATGGAAATGTAACTCCTATGACGTAACTTTCACATATGATAGATTCTGTAAAAGAATCTGTCATAACTAATATGACACCTAAGACCTATGATCTCACCTGGTGAGGTGGCAATACACCTAATAAATAAATAATAGGTGAAGGAAATACCAAACTCACCAACATACTCAACCTAAATAAGTGTGTCTTTGGGATGCTTTCAGGGAAATTACAAGGCTTCATTGTTTCAAGGAGAGGAATCAAAGTGGACCCAACGAATGTCACGACTGTCACATAAATTCCTTCTCCTAAGAACCTCAAGTAGCTACACAATTTACAGGGTAAAATCCAATCTATTCATATATTTATATCTTAAATTGCTGATAAGTTCCATTCATTCACACATCTTATTAATAAAGATGTTGATTTTCACTAAGGTCCTGAATGCCAACAAGCATTTTCCTTTCTCAAATAGTATTTGGCCAAATCACCTTTTTCTATGCCACCTACCTTAAGTGAACCCCTATTCTTATATATTTCAACTACCCAATTTACTATCAGTGCAGAAATAGCTCAATATGATTGGAATAAAAAATATAAATCCATATATTACCTTAGTCATAATTTTATTTCTTATGAGCTCAATTATCTATAAATTGAAAAAGCTCGTTTGGCCATTGTTTTTTCTTTCTAAAAAATTCATCACTATATTTCGAACAACAAAACCAAGCTTATATCCATATTTTTCCCACTCAAGTACCTGTTATCTAAACCCACACTTACTGGGAGGATGGATAATTGGATCATCTTGCTTAGTTATTTTGATATTGAGTATGTCAACAAAAAATCAGTCGAATGGGAAGTGATTGTGGATCAACTAGTTGAATATCCTTTATCAGGAACTGAACCATTGATTGTGGATCTTCCATATGCTTCTATGATGTATATTGAGGAACCCATTACATGGAAAATATACTTTGATGGATCATTTACCTTTCATGGCTCAGGAGCAGGAGTTGTTCTTATCACTCCTATGTGTGATTTGATTCCTCATGCTTTTAGAATTGGGTTCTTGACCCTGTTTCACAAAAAACATCAAAGCCAAGTATGCAAAACTTTCTTCATTACATGACTGACAAATAGTTATACTGTGGGACACCCTACAGGTAAACCTTATAGGTGCATCATCAATCTAATCATTAATAAAGTCCAGTGGATGATCTCTCCATTTCTCTAGCCTGACCTCATTTGCATAGCTTCCCCTTAGAAATTGGTTGATATTGTAGAAGCTAGGATTTTATGCTGAAATCAGCATTATAAATCATCATGAAAGAACTCATAGCATTCCAAACATACCTGATACATCATGATACACTTTCCTACATATATTCATGAGCTCATCTAAGTCCATACCTCAATCTCATACCTCCTAACATCTATACATGCTCCAAATGACCACCTGGATCATGGTCACCAACTTGTATCTACACCTTGAAACTCATATGATTTCCAAAACACTCTCCCAACATGCTCTCCATCATTTCAACATTTTCTCAAGTCACCAAGAATCTAAAACCTTCATGCTTCATCACCTAGGCTAGCTAGGTCACCTAAATAGGCTTACAAGAACAAGCAATCCTCACTTAATCAACATGTGCAACCATGAACATACCTAAATCTCCAAGTCATCGTCACTTTGAGCATCATTGACCCTACACCATCATCCACTTTTTCATTAATGAGGTTTTACATCAATGACAACAACTATGCAGTCAACATACCAACAATATCCCCCTTTGTCATTGATGGAAAACCACCTGAAGTTCTCCCCCTTTTTACATTAATGACAAAGGCTATCTATACCTACATGATCTACACATTTCTAAACCTCATAGGATTACCTCTTAGTTAGAAACATCAACCAAAGGTATCAGACAAGGTCACAAACTTGAGATTTTTCTCAAAATTTGATTTTTGCAACATTGCAAGCACAAAAACATCATGCTCCCCCTAGGCAACACATTTACATCGTTTGAATGTGCTAAAAAACATGAAGGAAACATAATCTTACCTTTCTCTACACAAAAACATCATCATCCACCTTCTAAACATGCATAAACAAATCATTTTAAACTTGACCTTGTTTTAGCCTTAATGAAAATATTATAGCAAAGCACTATATGAACCAAAAACACCATGAACATGCCAACAATGTCATATATGAGCCTATAAATTGACATTACCTTATTTCTTTACCATACACCATCTTGTCTAGGCATAGAATTAGATTTTAAATACACTTTCTTGCTCTCCATATCACACTAGGTATGAGATCCCTGAAGTAACTCTTTAGTATCTTTGAATCCAACTTTGACAAGTCCTAGAACATCATTCACACCTTGACCAAGAAATCCATAACTCCCCTAGACTCAAGAACACCATATCTAGTAGAGAAGTTTAAATTCAAGAAACTTACCTTGCTATCTTGTCAAAAAAACTAGGTTGGTCAATTTTCCTTTGCCCTAAAGCTCTATTTTACTCTTTGACAGTCACTTAGGATGACATAATGCATTTGTGACTCATTCCTTGCTTGTTCTTTGGAGAAATCATTCGATACATACCTTGTGTGCCTTGAAATCATCAAACCACCTTCAATAGGCTCACATTCTCAACTATGTACATCATCGTATACCTATAGAAGTAGTTTTTAATATCATTTCACACTGACATTCAACAAATTCATCATCCTCACCTCCAAAACTGGCTATAACTAGTCAAGAAACTACCTTTCTCGCAATTAAGATCACCATAAGTCCCATAAAGAAGTTAAATCATGTACTCCCCCTAACTTGATAGGAACATACACACCTACTACCTATAAAAGCAACTTTTTGAGACACTATGACACTGTAAGAGTCTAACCTAGGGTCTTGATCCATTGATTTGGCTCAAACTATACTGAAAATTCCAAGATACATACTTCACATTTTCATTACCTTGTTCACCCTTATGAAGCAATGAAGAAACGGGATCTCTTCAAACACACCATCATCAAACTCAAGACAACACCTAAAGGCCTGTAGGATGTACTATTGGAGCAAGAATAGTCATTTCTAGTCATAGCTCAATCCACTATTCACACTCTTGCACATAGGGATGATATACACATATAGACGTTGTGGACTACTATAAATGAATCTAATCAAGCCATGGATAGTCTTGAGATACACCATTCATCTAATATGTCACCTTTACAACACTGTAGCACTATATTCACTGGCTCAGAGGCAAAAATATCAGACAACCTTTTCATAGATCAAACAACTATATACCAAAATGAATTCTTCTTACAAATATCACAAGAACTATACTGAGATCATTTCACCATTTCAAAGTATACATATCACACACAAACATCATACCCTATTTCTTATTCATATTTTTCACCTGTAGCTTGTCAAATTGCAATTTTAGCTCATTAAGATCTCAACCATAATGTCATTAGTAATTATGAGCCTCAAACTCCTTGGCATAACTATAACGCATCCTCCTAGAACCATTAGATGGGTTTATATGCATCTTTATACACACACACTTGTAGATTACTTGCATGCTCTGCCTCATGTATGTACCCTACACTTGTAGGTGACCATCTTATGCATGAAGCAACAAAAGAGTCAAAAACTAAACACGCCAAGTCTGATATCAAACTTCTTACACTTCATCTAGGCACATAACACCTTATCTTATGCATATATCAACTCCTTTAAGCCCAGTATTATAAAGAATGCAATATTTCTATGCCCATACCTATCCTTTATGTCCCAGTATTATAAAGAATGCAATATTTCTATGCCCATACCTATAGCATGTCCAAAACTAACCTGTAGCATGCAATTTCTTTCACATGAAGTCACAAAAAGACAAAACATACTTACCATGTCTAAGAAAATTTTCTTCATACCAATTCAGAGTTCAAAATACCTTCATTCCTGCTTATATAAGTGTCCTTAAATGCTCAAAACAAGCACAATGGAGAAATATTATCAAACTTACATGTAGATGCATATATTAGGTTTTGAGATCATTGTGACATGGTTTTTACTAACTTTGGTCATCATTTGTAAAGGTATAACCATGTGGATGCACCTCTAGCATTACAGCTTGATATAATCCCCTATAATACCCAACCTCACTAGAGGTGGTCACAAATTCATAAACTATATCTTTAGATCCAACTACAACTGTTGCATGATGAAAAAAATTATGCTCACCACTGTTATGAGATACATCCACCTGTAGTTGTGTCCTCTTAGCTACCACCTTTGTCCTTTCTGCAACGAGCTAATCTCACTCTATCAGAGCCTGTTGTAGCTAATATCTGATGGTATCATGATTTATGGCTCCCTTCTCTACTTGTCCCTGCATAGTAAGGACTCTAATAAAGGCTACATCGCCCCACAACATCACAATATCTCTTTTAATCTATAAATTGGCCACTGAAGGTCCACCTGTTGCTGGAATGAATCTATAGCTGAGCACTGGTATCTGTGGTGGCACCTGTGTAGCTCCATCCCCATCATCCCATGTCTTATGACACCACCTGGACTACCTTCTCTGGGGGTGATGGTGGAAACTCTAATGGTACATGTCATTGTAAATGTTGTTGTAAACCCTGTAATGGCCCCTGCGCCACCTGTACATGAACCTATTATATGACAGGAACCTTATGCATCACTAGTACATGTATTTGAGGAGTTACCTGTGGGGATTTTTGTACCTGTGGATGTGCCTAACCTTATACATGGACCTTTCCTTGGCCCTATGCCTCTATGGTCTTGGCCTTTGGATGAACAAGTTGGGCCCTATCTATGAGTTGTTGCCCCCTAATTCCTAATGTCACTTTTGATATATCTGTTAGAAACTTGGACACTAAGAGGGGGTGAATCAGTGTCTTATTAATCTTTTCAGATGATTAAAATTCACAAAACTTGTTAGGATAGAATGTGAAACCATACACAAGCACATGAAAGAGAGATAATGCACATCATTTAGGTGGGAAACCCAAAAGGGAGAAAACCCACTAAAATCAAAGAACTAGCTTTGGAAAAAATTTCTTGTGTTACAATGATCTCAAGTTGAGATGCAACTCATCTTTTTGAGGCTGCAACCTTGAGAATAAAATCAAGCTATAACATGATATTGGAAGCTACAAATCCCAAATTATTTAGTCAGCAACTATTGACATTCTACAAGCTACCACCTGTAAGGAAAATACAAGTTCCTGATTATACTAAGCTATAACTGAGTGTGTGTACATAATTTGACCACTCTTTATCTTGGATGCTAAACACCTTATTATGATCCTAAATTTGTTGTATGTCCTTCTTATTTCACCTATAATTTCATCAAAATATCAAACTCATGTTTGCCTTTGACCATTTAAAGTACTAACTCACTATTCTTAGTTTTCCAGTTACAGATATTGTTCATTCTTCAACATTCAAATCTCATCTTATCATATAGATATCATTTTCCTTTAATTAAGTCTTCAAAACAACTGATCTCAGTTCAAAAACATGTGTATATCAGCTCATTTCATTCAAACTATACCCTACAACTTGATTCAACTTTATTCACTATTTATTTCTTTACTTCGGAATATGTGCAATCTTTTATCCTTGGTTACTCATACATTAGTCCATACAATTACTCACTATTTTCTCAAGATTTCAATATATCTTCTTCATTGCACTTTTTATCTTATTTTGCTTCTTATTACACTCTTAACTCTTTGTCCTTACAGTCTTATCTTGTATATCCAAAGATATTGGTTCATCTCATTTCTCTAAATCATTTTTAGCTATGCATCTCACCTCTTCATCTTCATACACATTTTATTTCTTTCTTACTTCAAATTTGGTAGTCCACTTCCTTTTTCCACACCTTCACTTCCTTTCTTCCAACTAATGTATATATATATTTACCATGCTACCTTTTGGACTTTTCATAATATTTTAACAGGACTCACTTTCATATTCTTATCCTTTTTGTGTCATGAACCCTTCGAGGAGTTTGGGCATTGTGCTATATCCATGAAGTGGCTCTTCATAATATTATATGAGTTAGATGAGAAGGTCATGTTTGAAACTGACCAAAAGGCTTTTAGTCTTCTTCCTTACTTCGATCAAGAACCCAAAAATCAAGTTTTGATGTCTTTTAACATCACAGGTCTATTCATTCCAACTTAGTTGAGAGATAATTCTACTAGGCTATTGAGTGACTTCATCAATGAACTTCTTAATGCATTCAAAAACATGTTTCTTTGGTGTCCATTTGAGAAAACTATAGCTTTGAGGCATATTCTGGGAGAGGAAAATTGTTTACACTGTCAACTGAGACAGTTTCATAGTCTTCTGATGACCAAATTCACCTCTTTCACTAATTTTCACGTTTTCAACCCAATTTGAAACAATCAAGATGTTGAGTATCTTCTTTAGCATGTGTTAAGGATTTTTCATAAAGACTTGCAACACTTACAACAGAAAAAATTCTTCAAAAAACACAAATAGAGGTCTGCACAATCATAAGGACGTTTTTGAAGAAAACTGTTACAAAATTCTCATCCATTTCTTTATGAACCTTTCTTAAAAAATTTGTAATAGCCTCGTATTACCCCTACAGATATTTCTACAAAATATTAGAATTTTTCATTGGTTGAATTTCGTTCTTTGAAGATTTTCTTCATTTGAACCCTAGAAGCAAGGTTTTGAGCAATGTAAGGGTCTGGTTCACCTAAAGAATTGATTTCTCTCTCAATTCTTAATGAAAATAGACAATTCCATTTGTTTTGGATTTTTAAGATTTACTACCAAATTTTCAAATCAATAATCAAGCTTGAACTTCTCTCATTTCACTCCCAAAGCTCACAAAATAGTGTACAAAGCTAAACTATTTAATAGTGTTTCTACTGGACATTTCTCAAAATTTGCTTTGGGGTTTGACAAGAATTTGGATAAGCATAAAAGGTCATTTAAGTATGATAATCCTCTTTTTAACATCACATAAAACTTTAATGATCAACAACTCACTTTAATGTGAATCTTTCACCTTGCACAAGGAATATTCTCCCTACTATTCTAAACATTGAGCTTCAAAGCTTCAATAGTACTCTTGACCTATTCTATACTTCTTGGAGATAAGAATAAGAACTTGTGACCACTAATTCCTTCTAACATCTCTAAAACTAGACAAAAATGTGTTCAAGACCTTGAGATCTGTCTTGATAGTTTAGGCTTCCACCATGAGTAGTTATCCTAGAAAACAACTTTCGAGACAACCACTAATTTTCCAAATAAGTAAAATTATACCACCAAACTTAAAAATTCAATTCTATACTCAATATTTTATGTAATCACAAATTTATAGCTTTTTTTTATCTCTTACAACCCTATAGACACACCACTTACATGCCGTGAGAATATTATGTAGTGAACCAGGAAAGCTTGAAGACTATGGAAACATAATTAACATGTAGATACCATTAATATACCATGAAAATAATTAATAAATTTAATCCAAGAGTTTGAGGATAGACAAACACTTTTTTTCATTTCTAACTCAGGAAAGTGTTTGTGAAGGAGAAAAACATAGCCAGAAAAATGTTCATAACTTCTCTTCTACTTGTTCATTTTGCTTGAACTTTTTGAAATAGATCAAGATTGAAATTATCTTTAAAAGTTACTTCTATGATTTATTTTAAGAAGGAATTATATTTTTTCTTGGGTGATAATAATCTAGACAACTTATTTTGCAATTCTCAAAGAACCAGTTTTATAAGAACTAGCATAAATTTCATATATCTTTTTAGAAATTGATGAAACTTTTCCTAGAGTACAAAAACTCACCCCTCTACATGATCCATAATCCCATTTTACATAATTATGCATGTACTCTTATATCCCATCTCATTTTCCTCAGCCTGCACTGCTAGTTCTCAAAGATACGTTTTGTGCACTTTTGAATTTTGACTCCAAGAGCTAAACTGAGCCTTGTTTTTTCTCACACATGTTGTAGAAATTATTTCTAGGCTTCACATGATCTTTCCATAACTTGTACAAACTCATCACACCGCATAAGACACCAGAAACAAGCCTAAATGGGCCATTTTCAACTACAACTTCTACAAGATGACCTGATACACCATGTAAGATATATTTCCCATGCTTACAACATTATCATTGACATGTATACCACCTAAAATAAGAAATCCAACCTGTAATCTATCGTTAGACATCGCCACCTCATTATTTGAGCTTGAAGCACATTAAAACCATCTTAAATATAATGCCAATCAACCTTCTTTCCTCCTATAGATCCTCACTTCACCACTCACTACTTTACCGTCAAAGCTACTTGACATCAATGACAACACCAATGAAAATGGTTCAACAATCTCCCCCTTTGTTATTGATAGAAACCACTCAAAAATCTTTGATGGAAAACACAAGCTCACATCATCCTTCCTAGTTTTTGACATCATTCTCTCCCCCCTTTGACATCCATGACAAATAATTATTGGCCACTTGACATTAAATATTGACAAATCAAGACAAATATGCATGAGTAAATAAACTTACTAGGCGACAAGCTCCCCCTGGAACTGTTTTTGTTCTTTTCTGAGCTCTTATACCAACCTTGAGCTCCCCCTAAACACAAACACTCTTCCTTTGTATGAAATGTTCCTATCTTACCACCTAACCATGCCATTAATCATGAAGAAACCATCATTATACCATTAACCACCTTATGATCATGCAAACTATGTCATTTTACCTCCACACTCTATTTTTACGTTCAAAAGACCACTTTAACAATCATGTACTTGAACTCAAATCCTCATAATCATGCCAAAAATGGTGTCTAAGACCCAACTTACTGTACTCAACCTTGTTTCTTGGTTTAGTCAACATGTTAAGACACATACTTGGCTTGACATTGATTTCTTCTTGACTTTGTCTTACCTTGAAAATATTGATAAACAATTGAGTATTGTCCTAAACATTTCCTTTAGTTCTTATAACATCATTTGAATGAGAAAATGTATAACTTGCATGTAATTAGAGGAAAAATCAGAAACATACCTTAAACTCAACTAGATCGCCTTCTAATAGTAACACCACATGTTCCCCTTGCCATGATAAACTCCTTACAAACAATGGACACATGTAGCTACCTCTCTTCAAACCATTTGGACAAGAATTGTCACCAACCAACAACTTTCCTTGGTATCTAATTTCCACTTGTTCCAGTACCATATCCTTTGTATATGATAGTCTAAAGACTTGTTGTTTGCACCTCTGAGATGAATTATTGCATAGAGAGATCCTGTTAAAACATCTTATTTTACCTATTTCACATGCACTATAGTCTGTATTATGCCTGATATCACAACATAATGCATAGACCTATTTACAATTGCATACACATATTTCTTCGGATCCAAACCCATCAAGGATGGTGCAAATCAATTTTCATACAAGTGGATGCTCAACACAGACCTCTGGGCACACTTTTTTCTTAAGCTCACATTTAGACGAGAAGAGACAACCTTAGATCTTAATTAAACTTACACATTATTCAACACTGTTAATAGTGACTTGCACATAGAACCACTTTTGATATCAGTAAATTTTTATGGATTGGGAAATAATAATAACCTCAACTGGAGTGTCAAAACAAACCCTATATATTTCATAACATTCATTAGGACTCTCTGTCCATGGAAGAAGTTTTCATGTGTAATGCAAAGTTCAAGGAATCATTTCTTTTGTTACATGTCTTCAACTACTAGATTTATGAGTACTATATTAGTCTCAACAAGAGGAATGTTGAGTCTCCTCTATAGAAGACTTCCCAAGTTTGAAAATCCTTGTAAATCCCTAACATTTAGCCACAAGATGATATTTTGAAAGTTTTAAGTTTGGATTCAAACACACACATTACCTGCTTATCAAAATATCCTCTCCATACTTGTAAACTATGAATTCAAACCTTCTTCATGACTGTCATCAATTCCTTACACACATGGGCTTATTTTGGTTTAATCTCTCTGTGAACCCTTCAAGTATGTTACAATTAATATTTCTACAAAAATGTATTCATCTATATTGGTGCATTTAGGAGAACATTAGTTGTCTTCTAACTCTAGTTATAATGAATGTATAATATTCCAAACTAGTGAATCTCAGAGCCTACTACAACTTTCCTTCTCTCTTGGTGTCAAGAATTCAAGTCACATTTCAAGATCTTTATGCTCATTTGCAAATTCTTCTTCAAGTTCTATACTTCTTCTTAGGATTCTTTGACTCTTAAGGATCTTGACTTCCCTAACCTAGGACAAAGAGATATTTCCTCTATTCTATGGTTTCTTAAGGTTTATGAGCCCTACCATGTCCTCCTATACATCTGACTTGACATCCCATTCATATAATTTTGCAAATATCATCTTTATACTCTTTATTAAAGTATGATACAGTTGCATGATAAATCTTGAAACATTCGTACTTGTTGACTTTCTCAAAATTTTAGAAAGTGCAGTATAGGCTATGAATTGCTTTTTTATTCCTTATTACTACCACAAGTTTCTATTGATCTTCAAGAACATTCCAAACTTGATGACTTTAAGCCTATTCAAATTGCATTATCTCCATAAATTTTCATGTCATAACTTCTTGATGAACAATGTACTCTGATGCTTTTGAAACATGCTCATATGACTTCCCTGATCAAAAATCTACTAACTCATATCACACAAAATTATGATTAACCATGAAGTATCCTAACTCTTCATACCTTATTGAAAGCAAAAAGGAACCCATAATGACTTCACACAAATTTGTAACCTTAGTCATAATTATTCTTTTCACACTATAGAATATGTTGACCTGTTAAGGATTCCTTCAACATTTCAAGGTTTTAACAATGTATTAGACCATCGCTCTTGAAATAATAACTTTTTCCTTTGTATACATACTTCTATTAATTGCATACGTGAAGCATCTAACATATAACCTCTGAGACCTTCTTTTATTTCACCTTATGAGCATCACTTTCTTCCTTATTCCTAACCTGTAAATGGTCAAGACTAAGCTTCTAAGCATGGTTAATTTTTCATTGTTCATATTTCATTTAATTTACCTTACAATTTTTGTTTCCTCTAAGATTCCTTAGCTTGACACTCATGTTACACCCGACTTAGATTCTTCCATATCTTTTGATATTGAATGATGACTGTCTTAATCTTGAATTTTTAATAAGATCATGATATTAGACATGCAACTTTTAACTCAGTTCTTTCAACATCCTTTTATGGATTAATATTGATTTAACATGTTCCAAGTGACTTCTTAGACATGGTTAATGATATTGCTATCCCAAATTCACCCTTCAAGGTAAATTTGGATAACTTGCATGATTTATTTAGGATGAGCAAGTAGAAATGGCTTGAGGGAAAAAAAAATCAGGTTTTGAAGTCCCTTTGGCTTTTTTCTAACCCCCATCTAAGGAAAAAATTTAAGGAGTCAGAAAAAATTGCAAAAAATCCATAAAATGGGATTCTTTTAGTGTATTGTGGAAAAGTTGGGTATTTTTGTCCCAAACAGTCCATGGGATTTCAAGACAGCAGGGACCCACGTCGTCGAAAAATCTACAAACAGTTAGAATCAGAAAAATAAGAAATTTTTATCCCAGACGGTCCGCGGGACGTCGGGACATCCAGGACCCAAAAGGCCAAAAAGGCCACACCAAGAGAAAATTAGTTAAGTCGGATATTTTTAGTCCAAGTCACACAAGTTCACACGGGACAGTCAGGACCCGCAAAGCTAAAAAATCCAATCATAAAGTAGTGTGGGTAATGCAGAGGTCAATGGCCCTCACGGCCTGGTCTATGCTGGGACATTCGGGACATCAAAGGCCAAAATCTCTGCACTAAGTGTGATGTGAGTGAAGCGTAGGTTTTCGGCCCAAGTCACACAAAGGACATTCTGGACACCAAGACCCGAAATACTCGATATAGCCACATACAAGGGAAAACAATGCAAACCAGACCCCAAACTTAAAATGGCCATAAATTTTGACTCAGAGCTCTGATTTTCACAAAATTTGACTTTTTGAAATGAGCACGACATCCTCTATGCCATAAAAACTAGATTTTTTATTTTATATGAGGGTAGATATATGAAAATAAAGGAAAAATATTCAGCTCTAGTAAAGTAAATGCTCAATCCCGTTAAATGAAATAAATGCCTGACAGACCCAAAATAGTTGCCCACGTTTAGAAGGCCATAAATTTTGCATTTCTTAATGAAAAACACACAAAATTGGTACTGTTGGAATCGTGGTTCTAATCCCGATGCACAAAAATTGAGAAATGTGGAATTTGATGAATAATCAATGGGGATTTCGCATAAAACCTTCCAAACTTCATAATAGTGTTTTATTTGGTAGCTGGGATGCATTAATGAAGCGTGGGCTGACATATCTCACTGCTGTAAGTTATGGAGCAATATGGGGAGCCTTTTGCAAGCAACAGAATATCATTCCACTCCATTTACTACCTTTTACAAGTGTTTGAAGGACAATTTTCAGGATTTTCATTTTTCCTCTCTCTCTCTCTCTCTCTCTCTCTTCTCAGATTTCTATGAATTAGAGTGTTAGGCTCATTAAATGAAGGGAGATAGTTTGGGGTAGAAAAACTCTATAATTTTTTTAAAGCCAATGTACTATAGGCCCTTGTAGTGGACTCCTTACATGGTGATCCAGACCCTTATCTTGTAATAGATTGAATTGTGCATATCCATGAAGTAATAGATGCAAGTTTGTGGATGTATCTTCCCTTTCTGTGTTTTCTTACATTCTTATTGCCCTTTCAAACTCATTGCAAATATATTGTGTCTAATTTTGCTATTACATGGATTCATTATCATTGTGTGTGCAAGAAAAATTTTGTGAGTGCATTTTCTAGATTGTGGAGAGTTGTTATCATCCCTTCTAGAATGCACTTTTCTTCTATTTTTCACACATTGGATCTTATTCTCACACCCTCCTTTTCTGGTGTATCACCGCTTTAGTGTAGGCTTTGTTTTCATGCACTCTCTCTCATTGGTTCCTTGGAAAGTTAGATTAGCAAATATTTTTTTTCCTGCATTAGATTAGATTGTGGTAGGTAGTTTATGAGAAAGAATTGGCTCTCTCTGGAGGTCTATCTCAAGGATAAAGTCCCACAACTTGGAGATAGTACCCATGTTATCCAATCGCATTGTGAGCTCAAGCACACACACTTGTGCAAACCATAGGGTGTTGTGATCTGGTGATAACATATATTCTTAGAGATACCACCTAATAGACCACATTGAGATGCTTTGGCCAAACTCCCATGTAACTTCCATAAGGATCACTCATGCTTAGATGTCAATGGAAAAAATATGACTAAAACCCTTCTCATAGTGTAGATGCCAACACAGAGTGTGTTGGTACCCAAATTTTCTCTCCTTTTTAGTCTGAGTATCATCAAAGATTATGGCATGAAGCTTGAATTCAGATAGATCATGATGTGTGTCATTTTGTAGCCGGGGGTGTGATCTAACTGGCACTCAGATTTGTGGAGAGATGGATAGCACTCAAATAGGACTTGATCTTGTCCTAACTATTTTAGGTTTTGCCTTTCAACCAAGGTAAGAGGACCTATTTTGTAACCCTCAAATGGTGAAGGAGATGAAGATATCCCTCAATTTGTGCAAATAGTATGGAAAGGGCATTGGGAAAATATGATCAACACTCCAATTCTAACTTTCACAAGTTGTCACTCCCAGATTATGGAGATATTTTCAATGCAAGGCAAGGGTTACTAAAGACATTATATGATCCTAAATTTGCTTTGTCCATTTTTGTAGATGGATTGAATTCTTTTGTTAACACACAATGCAATGCAGGGGTAGTATTGGGTAGGATTAGTTATTCTAAATGAATTCTTGGTGGGAGATATTAGACAAGACTAACTATAATTTTCCAAGTTCTTTGAGGACCTTTGCAAGAAATTTGTAATACTTAAACAACAGAATACTTTTAAAGGGGTTAAGGTACTCCTTAAACCAGGATATGTGCACCAAATGGAGGCCCAAATCTGCACTCTTCCACATAATCTTTGACAACCTGCCACAAATGCTTGAAGCAAATGAGCCAAAAAAGCATCTAGAAACCTCTATTTTATCATGACCTAAGGTGCACCCAAAGGTTTACAAACAATCTCAGAATTCAAGGAAGGTAAAGTGATTTTAAATTTGTTTATCTCTTTATTAGATGAAAGCTCTTCTGAGTGTGATATTGTAAATGCCACTAAACTATCAACAAGAAATGAGACCATGTATGATCAAGAGAGATTTTAAACACAAGACTGCAACAAGAGTAAGAAACACAAATTGAAAACATACTGAAACATAAGTGCATGCAAATTTTGCCAAGAGACAACACAAAATAATCCAAAATGACCAAATTTATTAGCATGGGAATGTTCTAAGAACAATCTTAGAGATTGTTGATGGATTTACAACTGAAACCAACTCAACATGATACAAATTTGATGCAGAAAGGAATTAGAAATGGTTCTCGGGCCGTTTCTCAGATAATGGGCTTCTTCCTAGATTTTCCCATGAAATTCTAAGTTTCTCCGACATTTTGCATGTCAAAGAATATGCATTATATAAATTTTCAATTACATTTGATCCTTCTTTCCCAAGAAAAGAATATGCCCATCATCAAGTTTGTTACAAAATTCCAACATGGTTCGCAGATAGGGACATTTAACAAATTTGCAACAAAAGTTACTAGGTGTTTCAAAAAAGGTAAATCATTACAAATCCTTCATCATTATCCATTGTGGAGGCACGTTTTTTTATCCTCAAAGCATGCAGGCCCCTTTCATGTCATCATTTCATCTGTCCTTCCAAAATTTGATTTTGTAACTTCTTGATTTGATATTTCTCATTTTAGACAGGCTGGGGCAAAAATCATTTCAAAAACATCTCAAATCTAAAAATTGATCCCTAAAACCACTTGCATTGGTCCTTGCAGGTACAAACGACATGAATTTTCCAAAAATTTGATGAAAATTGATGCAAAATTTGCATTTCCACACTTCTTAGAGAAAAAATGGCGGCCAAAATGAAAAATGCACAATTACCATTGATTTTCCCTTTTTCCTTCAATCCGAGCCCTCCATGTGTCAAAATACGATTAGGAATGGATTTGGGATCATTTTTTGACTTTTTAACATTTGAAAAAATGTAAAATTTTGACTTTTTTCTCCGCCCCCCCCACCCTTGAAATTTGGTGTTGACACGTGGCATATGGTGGGTCCCATTGGGATCGTGGTTCAATTCTGCACATTTCCACCTTTTTTGAAAATTTGGAAATTTTTCACTTTTTTCCCCGCGGGCCTACACCTCCACCTCAGTCCTCGACACGTGTCACTTCCTCTATCACTAAGGATTTGTGGGCTCATTTCACATTTTAACACCCCTTTTTGACAAGGGAAAATTTTCCACTTTACCTCCGCAAGCCTGCGCCTTTGATTTCTTCCCTTCCATGTGTTGCCTTGTAATTTTTCACAGAGCCACGCATCAAATTCTCATTCTAAGTATTTTTTACTAAAAGGGGAAAATTTCCCTTTTTCCTCCAGTGACCTATTGACCCGCTCTGCCCGCCACATGTCTCCCCGCTATACTTTGCGGACCCACGACCTCTTTCGTAACTTTCATCCCTTTCAGCAAAAAAGGAAAAAAATTCCTAAGTGCTCCACCGGTCCACACTCCCCTCTGACCCTGTCCTGCCACTATCCACCCTTGATTGGCTTGGTGAACATGTAGACCTATTTTGGTCTATAATACCTTTTCACCAAAGGGCGAGATTTTCCAAACTGCTCTGCCTTTCTCCCTGCCTGCCACATGTCCCCCTGTGGTTCATTGCGGACCCGTGGCCCTTTCCTCACCTTTTTTCCTTTTTGGAAAAAGGTAAAAAACTTCCAAGTCCCCCACCAGCCTTCCATTCCCACTTGTGAATAAGAACATGACACGTGTCCCTCCTCTAGAACCTGCGGAGCTACGGGGGAAATATTGAATTTTTGCCCAAAACCAAAAAACATTAAGTTTTCAAAGAAACCCAGCAAATCTCATCCAACCACAAATGGCCACATATGAGGGGAGGTTTGAGCTTAATTTTGACAGGTAAATGACACCCGTATGACTGTCAAAAAACACAGAATTTGCCAGAGATTCCCGAATTTAATTTTTTCTTCATGGGTGAAGGATTTTTTGGTCAAAAAACAAATGGGAAATGATTCTAAGCATTTTCAAACATGGAAAAGGATTTTTGAGGGGAAATATGCATGAAATGAACAAATTTGAGCTCCAAAGGCCGGGAAAAGTAGAAAAAATGACAAAGGTCAGTGGATTTGGAAAACTAGGGCATAAAACAGAGCATACATGGTCTTTTCACTGAATTGGGGCAAAATAATAAATTGTGAGCACTTCAAAGCATTCAACTCTAGAGGGAGAAATTTTGACGCCCCCCACATCCAATACTTTTTTCCGAGCAAGTCAAACCAAAGGGGAAAGATCGGAAATAAAGAGGATCAATGGGCACCCACCGAGTGCATATACAAATCATTTGCTCATACAATAACTTCTTGCACATGAGTAGTCCCAAGAAACCTTTTACTCTCTTCAAATGTTTCTGTATAAGATTGATAATATTTAAGATACTTCATAGACATACCTTGTCCTTCACAGTGCACATTTTAAACTCTTGACTTCATCCTTACTAATTCATCACATAAGAAAATACCCTCAAGCATACTTTTGAGGTTTTCATGAGCAACTGAAAATCTATGTAAAAAAACATGAGGACATAAATGACCGTGCCCCAATTCGTGACCTTGCCATGCAAAACCAAACCTTCTCCGCTTCCAGCCACCCATGGATTCTCCCTTCCTCCCCTCCAATGCCCTATACTCTAGGCTAACCCAGATTTACACAAGACACAAGACTTTAAGAAAAACACATGGAGTAAACACCTTTTTGAGACCTAACAATATATGTATGACTTTGGCCTTTTACTTTAGTGATTTTAATCCAGACTGAGACATGATTAATTAGACACAATGGCTCAACTATATAGATCATCAGATCATGACATAATTGACTAAACATAAGACATCTTTACACATTTGGGACTTTATTCTTTACTTCTTGCTTAAAAACCTAGACATGTTGGCCACCCACTTAGGACAGACTGAACACTAACCCCAAAAGCACAAAAGGTCCCAAGTCCCCTTTGTTAATTTCTTACAAAGGTGTTACATGCATAGTCATAATAAACCAACTCTCCAAAGTGCAATATCCACATTATAAACAATCGATCCATGAGTCAATTGGAAACACACCTAATAAGGACCATATCTCTAATAGGAGATTAATACCAAATTCACAACAAGAACATAAGAAGGGACATCAAACAAGGACCTATATCCATCTAAAACGAATCCATCATATTAATGTCATCAGTTAACACTAATTTTACTAATAATCAGTACTCTCATATTCATGCATGCTCCCTAAACAAAAACCATAACTCTAGTAGTAAATCAGAACTGATGAACATTCTCTCTAAAACTGTGTAAATAAATACACATATATATGGGTGGGGACTTTCCCTTCACCACCCATACACACTCAAAATAGTTTGCATGATTAAAATAGCCATGCGCCGCTATAAAAGAAACTAAAGAAGCATGAAAATCTTACCTAAAATAGACAATATCTAGTTAATGCAGGATATATCTTTATAGTCCCTGCTTAGTTTGAACTCACCAGTTCCCCTCCGCAATGATCCTCTTGACGCAAAAAAGACCTTTGTGTGTTATACACTCCATGTCTATATTAAGCCCAAACACCAAAAAAGTGACTAATTCCTATGCCTCCTTACAGTGATCCTTATGTTCCCTTCATTACACCTCCCACATGTAATTTGGGATCCAAGTAACTCAGTCATCTGTAAGTCTTTTCTACATGTGCAAATTCAAAACCACGTAGTCATGTTCTAGTACCAAACATTAAACCACACACTAGGTACTGTTTCTGTCTGTCCTCGAAGAAACACTCTGAGGATCCCCCCCATAATGATAATGAATCCTTTGATAGTCAAAGAATGAAATAATGTTTGTATGATTTGTGCTAAATAATGAAAGAATATAAGTTTTATTGAGCAAAAAGGGGGGGGATTCCTTATTCACCAATGTCTCCATTTTTTCCACCCCTCTAATCTTGCTGCTGAGTAAAGGAAGCACCCATATGGTAGAACCTTAGCACAGAAGTCCTACCCTATCTCCGTTATTGAAAAACCTATCTCCAGCTACTTTCCTACATCCACTAGCGCATCCATCTTATGCATAACATGGGGGTAGGTAGATATTTACTTATTCTAATGTGGTTTGTTGACCAGTCAGCCCCTTAGAACTAGTGCAGAAAGGTAGAAGGTTCACTGTAGGAGGCGACACATCGCACATTCACAGGCATGGGGGAAGCATTGGATAGGATCGTGGTAGAATAGAGAAGATCAAGACTTAGTCATTTTAATGATGAGGATTATTTCGGAGGAAGCAGCAGAGCACTAAACCACTTCGAACTGCACGACCCCCACATTAGCTATTTCGGCTAATCGCTACGAAGGATTAATGGACGTAGGCAAGAGTAGCATGGAAATGGATAGTTGGAATGAGGGAATTATTGTTTACAATCTTGGTGTAAGCTATTTTTGTATTGTCACCATATTGTAGTTTGAATGCATTCTACATTTCAGTCCAAGAGTCAATAGAATTATCAGGTAGATCATTGTACCAATCCCTTGCATCCTCCTCTAGTGTATGAATGAACAATTTAACATACACATCTTCATGCTCAATCTCAAATTCCTCCATCATGTGAACAAAAAGTTTTAGGTGCTGATCACCAGTTATTGCATTGTTACGTTGGAACTTTGGAAACCTATTTCTTACATATTTTGGTACAAAATTTGGGTAGCCATCCATTCCTCTAAAGTCTATAGGACCAAAGGTGTTAACAACAAATGGAGGTCTAGGATGAGCTATATTGTTTTGAGGTGGTGATCTTGGAGGAGAAATAAAATGATGAGGAGTGAGATGTCTTTGGGGAATAGAAATGTAATCTTCAAAATGGATATACCATATAGGATCAGCTTCTTGATAAACTCTAGTCGATTTGGAAAAAACAGGGGCAGAATGAAGAGCAAGATTGGTATTCTCTAGGTGCTAATTTTCTTATAAATTTTTACTAGAATTGAAACACAGAGGTGCAGATTGAAGAAGGAACTCACCAGCTATAGGAAAAGGACCTTCACTAGTTGAAGTAAACAAGTTTATGAGAAGATTTCTTGAATCAGAATCACTGGAAGAAGAGTGATAATCCTATATTAAAGGCCGATCTCTTTCACCAATGGATATTCCTTTTCTTGATGTCTGACCTTCAAAAACCTTCCAAATTTTTCTCTCCTCTAAAACTATCTTTCCCAATTCTTGAAATAACTTTCTACTTGGGTCCCTCCTAAAGAGATATATTCTTCCTTCCAGGTTTGTAGAGATTAGTAACACCAAAAAATAAATGACAGAAAGCTAAGACATTGGTATTTATCAAGATCAAAATAACATGGAGTAGTCAATAAGAACTTTCACCCTAGTTGTGTAAATGCACTAAAATACTCTTTCAAATACCTATCAACACTGAAAATCTTACAAAAATTTATAGATAATATCTTCCTTTTCTTGAATGTATCAACCAAAAATGCAAATGAAGTGCAACTATTACTAGAAACTGATAAAATTACAGACAAAACTTACAAGAGACATTACCAGGGTTTGATATGCATTCAAATATTTCAAATATGTATGCACATGGATCAGATTGAACTAAGAATATCCCTTCTGACAATGGCACCAATGGTGTTGGTACCCAAATTTGTTCTCCTTTTTAGTCTGAGTAGCATCAAAGGTATGACATGAAGCTTGAAGAAAAATAGATCACGATGTATGTCATGTTGTAGCCGGGGATGTGATCTAACTGGCACTCAGATTTGTGGAGAGATGGATAGAACTCAAAAAGGAATTGATCTTGTCCTACCTATTTTAGGTTGTACCTTTCAATCAAGGTAACAGAACCTATTTTGTAACCCTCAAATGGTGAAGGAGATGAAGATATCCCTCAATTTGTGTAAATAGTATGAAAAGGGCTTTGGGAAAATATGATCAACACTGCAAATCTGAATTTCACAAGTTGTCATTTCCAAATTATGGAGATAATTTCAATGCAAGGCAAGGGTTATTGAAGGAATTTTGAAATCCTGGTCTATTTTGCATACTTTAGCAAATGGATTTTGATCTTCTATGGGTATGCAGGTCAAAACAGGGGTAAAACAGGGTAGGATTATTTGTTTTGAATGATTTTTTGGGTGGGATTTTAGATGAGAAACCAAGGTCCGCTAGACTCTTTGAGGATTTCAACAAAATATGGAGAAAATTAACAATAGAAAGTATCAAAATGGTTAATCATCCCTTCAACAAGGATATGTGCATCAAATGGAGGCCCAAATTTGCACTTTTCCAAAAAATCTTTGATTGTCTATCACAAAAGCTTAAGTTATAATGAACCAATGAAGTATTTAGTAATCACTAATTAATCATGACCTAAGGTGCACCCAAAGGTTTACAAACAATCTCTGAAATGAAGAAAAGTAAAGTGATTTTAAATTTGTTTATCTCTTTATCAGATGAAAGCTCTTCTGAATGTGAGATTGCGAATTCCACTAAACTAATCACAAGAAATGAGACCATGTATGATCAAGAGAGATTTTAAACACAAGACTGTAACAAGAAACAAGAAACACAAATTTGAAATGCATTCTGAAACATAAGTGTATGCAAATTTTGCCAAGAGACAACATAAAATAATCCATAAATGATCAAATTTATCAGTAGGGGAATGTTTCAAGAACAATCTAAGAGCTTGTTAATGGGTTTACAAATGAAACCAACTAAACATGATACAAATATGATGCAAAAAGGAATAAGGAATATTTTTGAGGTGGTTTCTCAGAGAATGGGATTCTTCCCAGTTTTTTCTGTGAAATTTTTAGTTTTCTAGGGATTTTTTAAAATCTTCCAACCCTTTGCATGACAAATTCATGAAATATATAGCTTTCAATCTCCTTCGAGCCTTCTTTACCAAGAAAAGAATATGCCTGAGGATCAATTTTTTTACAAAAATTCCTCATGATTCGCAGACATGGACGTTTAATAGAACACATTCAAAAATTTGCCAGTTTTCTCAAAAAGAGATGAATCATTGCAAAATTCACATCATTATCCATTATGGAGGCACGTTTTTCATCTTCAAAGCATGCAAACCTCCTTCCTTTCATTATTTCATCCATTTCCCTCCAAAATTTTACTCTACAACTTTTGGATTTGATATTTCATGTTTTTAGACGGGTTAGGGAAAAAATTCATTTTAAAAACATCTTTGATCTTCAAATTGATCCTAAAAACCAATTGCATTGGTATTTGCGGGCACAAAAGACATGAATTAGTCAAAAATTTGATGAAAATTGATGCAAAAAATGCATTTCCACACTTCCTGGAGCTCAAATGGCAGCTAAACTAAAAAATGCACAATTACCATTGATATTCCTTTATCATTTAATCCGAACCCTCCAAGCATCACAATGTGATTGGAAATGGGCTTGGGATCACTTTTTGACATTTTAACACCTTTTGGAAAAATGTAAAAATTTGACATTTTTCTCCACCCCTCCGCCCTTTGAAAATGAGCTTGACACGTGTCCTAATGTGGGTCCCAGCGGAATCACGGCTCGATTCTACCCATAGACCCGCAAATCTGACTCTGTCCTTGACACGTGGTGCAATATGACTGTATACGGAGTTGCAGCTCATTTTTACACATTTTAACATCTTTTTAGACAAAGGAATTTTTTTCAATTTTCCTCTGCGGCTCCATCCTTCCCACAAGACACGTGTCATCATATGATTGGCTGAGGGGCAGCACTTTTCATTTCATATTTTAATCATATTATGTGAAGGAAATTTTTTAACATTTCCTCTGCCATCCCGCACCTCTGCCTTTCCTTGCCACGTGTCCACTCCTGATTGGCCTGGAGGACCCACGACCCTTTTCATAAATTTTGTCCCCTTTTGCCAAAAAGAAATTTTTTTCTAAGTCCTCTACTAGCATCCATTCCCACCTTTGATGTAAATGTGACACGTGTCTACCTATGATTCGCTGAGGGCCTGCAGACTCATTTCATACTTTAACTCCTTTAAACCAAAGGAAATTTTTTCACCGTGCCTCCGCAGCTCCGCCCCTCCATTGTTTTGACTTTTCTAAATGCCACATGTCACCCTCTGATTGGATGAGGGCCTACGGACTTATGGGGACAATTTAGACGTTTTGCCAAAAACATAAAAAAAAGCTAATTTTCTCGAGTAGACCCGCCAAACCTTGTCCAATCACAAATGGCCACACAGGAGAAGATTTTTGAGCTAAAATTCGGCGAGTAAAGGATGCCCATATGACCGTAAAAAATTGTAGAAATTGCCAGCAACGCCCATGAATGCTGAAGATTAAATTGACGGAAAATGATGTATATCTGACCTTCAAAACACAAAAAATGCCAGGGATGCCCTAAAATTTGATTTTTTCTGTAAGGATGACAAATTTCTCAAAATTGAACCAACTGAAACATGTTTTTAAAGAATTTTTTCTCATGGAATTAGATTTTCAAAGGAAAATAAGTATAAAACAAACATTTTCGAGCTCTAAAGGCCAGGAAAACATGGGATAAATGGTAGAGGCGTTTGAATGGGAAAAACGTAGGGAAAACTTAGAGATTCATTCAAAATGGTGCAAAAAAGGAGAAAAAACAAACAACTCAAAGCATTCAAATAGAGATACAAGTTGTTTTTTCATCAAATGCAAAGGATGGGAGAATCCAAAGCCATTTTTTCTTAGAAACTGGGAAAAATGCACTTCTCCTTAGCAAATTAGGGTAAGGTAATGAGTTTGCAAACAATCCAATGCACAAGAATGGAGCTACAACTTCACATCATTGATTTCATGAGGAAAAAACGTTTTAGAGCACAAAGAGCAAAGGGAAAACATGGAAAAATAGGAGAGGATCAAAATGGGCACCAACAATACTTATCACACCAATAGGAGACTTCATACCGCATGCTTTTCAATTAATTTTTCCATGTACTAATAATATAGCGGAGTATGAAACACTCATTTCTGGTTTGAAAATTGCTATCAAATGGAGTATCCAACATATAAGAGTCTTTTATGATTCACAGATAATCATCAAGCAAGTTAATGATGAATATAAGGTCAAGGATGAAAAACAAACTCACCCCATACAGGAACATGGTTGATACCTTCAAGGAATAATTTATATACATTGATTTTGAATAGATGTCAAGGGCACACAATTGATCAATAGATGCCATGGACATAATCAGATCTTTGCTTCACTTTCCACCTCAGGAAAAGAAAATGCCTTTCTTCATGGAACATCTGTGAGATCCTACATATGAAATGCCATAATCATGTTTTGTATGTGAAGTTGTTGGTCCTTTCTCTCCCTGGTATGAACCCATATATAATTACCTACAAGAAAATACCTTTCCTACAAATATTTTCCACAAAAATAAAAAATACCTTATCTGTTGTATAGCTTGCTAAACCCTCCTAGGAGGCACCCTTTATCATCGAGACTATGATGGGCATCTACTGCGATGTCTTGATTTGTTCAAGTTAGTATGAGAAATAAACGAGGTAGATGAAGGAGTTTGTAAAGCACACACAAACGACATGGTGCTTACCAAGAAACTAATACGATTAGATTACTATTGGCCCACCATGGAAGTAGATTACTGTAACTATGTCAAAAAATGTGAAATTTTTCAAAAGTATGGAAACACGATTCATGCACCAGCACAAGCTTTGCAACCAATTACTACACCATGGCCATTTTCAAAATGGGGTTTAAATTTCATAGGGATGATCACTTCTAAATCCTCAAATGGCGATACACATATTATAAATGCCACTGAGTACTTCATGAAATGGGTAGAGGCTATGCCTCTTACATATGTTACTAGTGCAAAAATTTCAAAATTCATTATGAACCACCTCATATGCCATTACGACATCCCCTCCACCATTGTAGAAGAAAATGGCAAGTCTTTCAAGAACAAGATAGTTAAAGCGTTATGTCAACGATTCTAAATCCATTTAAAGTGGTCCACTCCCTATTACCCTCAAGGTAATGGATAAGCTAAGGACACTGATTAAATGAAAATAGAAATTTTATGGGGTTTTTAATCTATTTTATAAGTTAATCTAAATAAAAACTAAATGCTATACTGGAATGAGAGACATATTTTATTTTTAATATTTGAATATATCAAAATAATGGAACCAATAGGGATATGGTACTAACCTGTAAAATAGCTTACCTCAATGTGTATTGGACTATAGCAGACTGGTATGCAGACTCGGAAAGCTATAACTGAATTTCCTCACGAAGGGAAAGATTTGAGTGTTTGTTTGTACCTAGGCACCTAGGAGGGTACTGGGGCACCCCGGGGTGCCCTGGTCTATAATCTAGGCAATGTAGATTGAAGGAAATATTAGAAGTTGAGTTTGATAGTATCACAATATCTTTGTAACACCTTTACTCCTATTGCACTGGTTTCATAATAATATTCTCTATGTCGTTTTAAATGTTCTATGAAGAACTACCTACAAAACCCTATCCAAAGCATCAATTCCTTAAAAATAAAAAATGCATATAAATAGGTTAGACTGACCTCAGGTGCCAAAATAGTGGTCTTATGACTGAGTGTTGAACTACATTTCAGAACCCATGTAGTTCTATGTGTGTGTGTGTGTAATCTTTTGCCTAGGATGCCTTAGCGCCAATGATGTGGTAGTAGGGGGAAATAACTTGTTGATCAAAGAATACTTGGTAAAGATCACACAAGGAGTCCACATGGGATAGAACAACGTCAAAAGCGTGGAAGGACAGGAAGGACCCACGCATGGAAGGAAAGTTCAGATTTTGGGACTTAGCCGATTTTGAGCATATCGATTTATTTTTAGTAGATGGTGTGCAGAACACACTAACAAAGCAGAGACGCGTGCCATGCATTAGTTTATATTTGGAGAAGCAGTTCAAAGTGTCTATGTATGGAGACAAGATAAGAATAGAATTGACACTTTATTTAACTACAAGAGGAATATAGATAGTGCACTTGCATGTGTGGCTATAATTGTAAATGACGTGTGGCTATCAATAACATGTGACCTATTTCTGGAATAGTTAAGCAGTGAAGGGCAAGTCCCCACCATATATATATGATGTTAGGTGCATAGTAGAAGATATATAGATAAGTAGTACATGTAACACAAAGAGCGGTATGTATGTGTTTCAGATCCATACACGCTTTGATATAAATTGACAGTACTGTAAGGAGCTTCTATATTTAATAATAGATGGAATATATTTGCTGATACTAAGTATCATTATGTGTAATTGAGTAGTGCATGTTATTAATTCAACGATGATTATTGTTTAAGCTTGTTCTTTCATAGATCTATGGGTAGCATGCACTGAAAAATGATGGATTAGTTATGAATCTATATGTTTGTATCTTTATCATGTTAACATCCTATTACAACAACCCTAAAAAGGGACTTGGTACCTTTGCGCACTTTGGGTGAGCACTTAGTCTAGGCTAAGTGATGTGCCAACACGACTAGGGTGTTATCTTACAAATTCTTGGCTGCATCATTGGTTCCATTGTCGGGACCTCTTTTTCGGTTGTTTTCAGGATGGTTCATGATGAAGACGTACCGGTTAACTCTAGCAAGTATTGAGGAATGGATACATGATCTAGAGGAAGAATATGCACGATGGTTCAATAGTGGATCTGAGTTCAACACACATACTTGGGTAGAACAGAACCTGTATGATAGTTTATATGATAGATTTTTCACTATCTTTCCATTAGAACTATACGAGTGGCTTACTGCTTATGCACCTTAGCAAAATTGGAGGTATCACACACTTGTCTAGACACAAGAAGAATTTTCAAGTCGTTTATGATGCTGATATGATCTAGAATTGCGTGATGGATACGTGGTTTCATGTTGTTCTAAATAGTTATATTTTGGAATATTTAATTTCAACGTACTCGTGCCCAAAGGTTGCTGAATTCTAGTTTTTGCAGTATCCAAGAGGGACATATTTATATGATATTCCACTGGAAATCAAGATCTTAATGGTAACCTTGAACCTAGAGAGCAAACCGATGGCTATCAAAACTTCACTGTGCACCAAGGCAGGAACAGGTTTTGTATTAAGATGGTAGACCTAGTGGCAGAAAAGTAGAGGGAGGAAAGGCGGCTTAGGTATAATGAGGCACACGAGAGGGAAATAGAGAAGAAACATTCCGTTGCAGAAAGTATGGCGTTGAGGAGAGAGCTAGCTCATGAAGGATTTATAGATCATGTAGAAGACATGGAGCCAGAGCATCAGGAACTGCCCCATCTTGGAAAGCATGACAGAGATCCATTCTCAACCTTACATGAAGTGCACTAGTAGAGACAACTTGGGCCACGGGCATGCATCTGAATCCACCTAGAAACCTTTTCCCTTGCGCTTGGTTTTCCAGCATCTAGTACAAAAAACATTCAACAAGTTAATTCAAGCATTGGAAGAGTAGGAGTGAGTATTATGAAAGGCATAGTGATGGCAGCGCAAATGACTTTTTTGTTATATGGGAGTATCTTTTTGGGTGTATCATCTACAAAGAACTCAGGTGTGCTAATTTTTTGACTAACTTCTGGGAGTGGTAACGCTTCACAAATTGTCGGGGTATAGGTTAGTTCTACTATTAGGACACAAGGAAGTATATCCTTCTGGTCTAACCCCAACCACAGGTTTGGGATCTGGAGGCATATGTAGCTCTAGCTCTATTGGATCTGGTGGTTCTAGAGGCAAGGGAAACATAAGAGGTTCTGGATCAGGTGGGTAGGGTTTGCACCAACCCCAGAATATTTACATGGAGATGTCTCTTCATCTTCTAGACTATAGGGGCATAGAAGATGCTGTTGAACATGTGCATATGTGTGAAATATTTTGGTGCACAAAAGGAATCATAGCTTATGAGCAAAGAGCAAGCCAATTTGCTACTACATTATAAGGGTACACACATAACTGGTACAAAAATTTTGACCCTGATTAGACTTGTGTAGATTATACATCCCTAAAAGAGGAATTCCTTAAAGAGTTTCACATCCCTAAGTTTGAGGAGAAGAGTATAAGTGCACTCAAGGATATTAAGAAAGGCACTACTGAGAGTATTAGAGAGTATGATGCATGTTCTAAAACATTGTTATCCAAGATTTCTTAAGATATACACGCAAGGCAACATGCATAGTGGTTTTTTGGGGGCCTAATTACCCCTTTTAGAAGGGAATCAACATAAGACATACACTAATCCGTGTGAACCACTTGAAGCAGCCTTATGCGCTGAGGCAGTTTGTAGCATCTTTGACAAACTGTTACTTTTATTCCATTTCCTCTTGACATTGCAAACATTGACATGTGATTTGTCTACGAAGGTGTATTCTTTTGACTGTTGGAACTCATGTTTGTAATGAATAAATTTTTACTGTACAGGGATTCATTTTACTGTGAATCTATTTACTTGAAATTGAATTCATTCTTCTCTATGTTCTGAAAGGTTTGTGAACCTATATCTTTGTTTTCATACTTATCATATGTTAATATCAAAACCTTAGACCAATTCCATTGATCCAAGGTATGCTTCAGTTCTTATTAACTGATCATCTTGGTAACCTGACATTCTGAATAAAAAAAGGTAGTGTGACTGAGTCTTGTTTTGTTATAAAATTAGGAGACCCAGTTCCAGGTGTCCTTGCTTTGCATCATGCTATAAATGATGAGCTTGGACCTTCTTATTAAATATTTTTATGAGACACTAAAAAGTGTAAGTGGATTAAGGGCCTATTACGGGACTATTAAGGTGAATACCTTAACCTTAGTTGCAATGTCATATCCTATGTGGATTCTAATCTAAGGAAATTTAGGTCTACCTAATACCTATTACTAAGGTTTATGTCTTAACCTATGTTGGCATGTTTTAATTATGGAAAAGTGTTATAATAACCTCAGGTAAATACTATTTACCTAGACTAAGGTTGGATCTTAATCTAATGTCAATCTAACCTAAGCTAATACTAAGCTAAGGGGGTACCTAAGGGTTACATGGAAAATCGTGAGTCGACGGTGTCGGTTTCTAAGGCATTAATGTGATTTGATTTTGAATTTATTGAACTCTGATCAACCAATTTTGAAAGAGGCATGGGGAGTAAGGGGGATGCCTAGCTGGCATCATTGCTAAAGATAGAATGCATGAAAAAAAAAATTTGAATTCACCATTTTTGGATGGCGGTGGCATGGAGAAATAGATGGGAGAGTTGGTTTTCCTTGCATTAATGAACCTCGGTCATGGAAAAGAAACCACCTAGGATGAAATTCAAGTGGATTTTGGAGAGGTTGTTTGGTCATTTGCGTTTGGTGATTTTTTCTCTACATGAAGATTTTAGGTTCTTTGAACCAACAATTCTATTTACAATCCTTTGCTATTTTTGGCACCTCTGAGCTATTTTTGATCCGGTGGAGGTATAAGAGGAATTAGGAAGTTTGGAATTGCTGACATCACTTGGAAAAAGGAAAAGATTGTGGAGGCTCGGCTGGAAATATTCTACAAATCAATAGAAATTTTATCAAGCATGATAGGCTCTACCCATTAAGTCGTTCTGATTTTTACTAAATGTATTCATTAAAGGAACTCTACTTTTGGAAATGAATGGGTTTTTATTTTGTGATGATTATTTTGCATTCATGCTTGAGTTGTTCTCTGCATTTTTTCTGATGAAGAGTCTCTATTAGATAAAATGGTATGTGATTTTTTTCCTTGTTGAATATAGTGGTGAATCGTGCTTCAACTTTTTTGGGACTGGAATGATGTCAATTTTGTGTGAATCTTGTTGTCTGTGCAAAATGGATTATGGAAAAACATTTTTTGTTATAAGATTCGATCTGGGTTTGTCTTCCTCTGTTGGAAGAAGGTAAGAAAATTATTATTTTTAGTTGCATCTTGAGTTGCTTCGAATCTAGTTACTTCTATTGAGTTATGCTAAATTGGTTTTTCAGATTCAATGTATTAGTGGATTCTAACTTGTTTAAAAATAACAGTAAGCAAGTTACTTCTTCTGAGTTTAATACATTTTGGATTCTAGAATTTTATGTTAGACTGTTCTAAATTTTAGTAACTGCTATACAGGAAGATGTTGAGTTTTTTTTCTTCCTGGTTGAAATTTCATTTTGTTAGTATTTTCTTGAACCTGCAATGAAGTCGATTTTGTCACTTGCGCTTGTAATTTAGGAGATGACTTGTCAATGGCTTGATTTTGGGCCTGAACGAATCTCCTTGTTAAAATATACATGATTTAAAAAGAATAGGAACCTGTTATCATGATTATGGAAAGACTTACTGATTGATTTATGTATCATTTCTGAGGAAAGACTTAGTGATTTAGGAGTTACCTTGTTAGTTATCTTGTTGGAGTTACTTCTCTTTGTAATCAAGTTTGATGTTTAGATGAGATCATAGGAAAGGAGTATTTATGTCGAACTATGGATTGGTTCAGTCTTGATTATTTTAAGGAATTGGGGTGATATGTTACAATTTGTTTCTTCTCTTCTGAACTCATCTTTGAATTCCTAATTTGGAGTCATGTGGTTTGTTTTTTCCCTTGTGGATGAACCTGGGTTGGGTTCCATTTTTATTGACCTGTATCTTGAACCTTTGATTCTTTGAAGCTTGAGTTATGGGTTGGCTTGACTGCAGATAAGCGGCTATTAAAATCTTGAATTCAAGTCTTCTTTTAAACCATCAAAGCCTGAATAGGTGTCAGGTGTAAAGACACCTAAAAGGAAATCATGGTTGTATGAGAATAAAATTATCTTCTCTCTCTCTCTTGCTTGGGAAAATGAAGAAGTATAGAGACTAAAGTTATTAACGTGGGATAAATTACATTGTTCTCTTATTCTTGTGAATTGTTTCTAACTGAGATCATTTGTAACACTCTTCATTAAAAGTAGTTTTTACACTACTGTAAGAATTCTAGTTTGTTTATGAGAGAACCTTATCTTTGGTCTCTAACTTACATGTTTCCGTCATGTATCTAATTCTTTGTTAAGCGATTCTATGTTTTCAACGCAGATAGAGTTGAAGGATCCCTTAGTCATATTTGTCTCAGTTGTATATTCAAATATATATTTCTTTTGCTAGAAAAGGAATGAGATTTTCTCCCATCCTTGATTGGTGACATCCTTCCTTGCTTTTTTGAGATAAGGTTTTCAACACGGTTCTCCTCGAACTCTGAGGGAAGTTCTAAGTTGTTTCTCTCTCTCTCTCTCTCTCTCTCTCTCTCTCTCTCTTTGTTCGTACTTTTCCTCACATATTTATTCTTGTTGAAGGAGATGACCGGTTCAGTTGTAATACTTAATAGGATTGTCAGGTGAGTAGTTGGGATTTAATCCTTTACTTAAACTCCTTGACTTGTGTTGATTGGAAACTATATTTGGTAATATGTGACTAATGTCTAGTGCAAGTAATCAAATAAATACACTTCTTATTTCTAACATGTTATGTTGTAACTTAAGACTTAGACTATATCTTGGGCTTTAAATTTGGGTGTAGCATCTAAAATAGGAATCTCTTACCTTAAGATGTTGATGGCTCATCCTAAAATATTTCATGATTTTTTTTATTAGAGGTAAAAAGGGTTGAGGGGACCCTACCCCATACATCTAAAACTCTCCATGAGAGCAGAAAATAACATTACAATAACATCAAAAAACCATAATATAACTTTTCATAGTAATAAGAGCTCTCCGGAGCCCATAAAGCAAAACTAACAGTGACAAAAAAAACACAGATAAACTAACAACATTGACAAAAGTAACAGAGACAGTGAAAAAAAAACAACCCATCCCAGGTCATTTGTAGGATTTTTCAAGCCCCTCCAACACCTTAGAGCTTCAATATTAACCGCCAAGGATCCCAAGTTGAAACCATCCGGGGTAGCCTTTCTCTTCCTTCCTTGAATATCCACAACACAATAGGTATTGGCAAGCTACCCCAGAGTTTGAAGGTGTTACAGGGTCAATTTCACCATAATAATGCTCCATTCCATATAACTATGGAGAATTGCCTTAACTTGATCCATCCCTTTGGTTATGGCACCAAAGTTGGCCTTTAAAACCTCAATCTCTCCACCCTACCCAAAGCTGACCGCTACCTCCACCTGCTCTTTCATCTTATGTAAGTCATTGAATAAAAACTAGACCGAGCTCTTAATGAGCTACGTATCACACTTGAGTTCCTCTATATATGTCGTCATCCTAGCTAAGTGGTTTTCCCATTTGATTAGACCAACGTGACCCATTGCCTCAAATTATTTTTCCAGTTGAGCATTAATAGGGATCGAGACATCTGGTTTAGTGGACTCACCCTTGGTGTTCGATGGGGAGCAAGGGAGCTGCTTAGATTTTAGGTCCTTAAACTTCTGGGTCACAAATACCTCCACCTCATCCTAATCATCATCCGAGTCCCCATCCTGAGAGTCAAAATCGTCACTCGATTCCTTCTCCTCTGAGTCCAAACCAGTGCTATCCTCATAAGATTTCAGAGCCAACTTAAGGGATCTAGTTTTATCAATGTCCAATGCCACCATTTTACTAGGGAATGGATAAAGCCTCGATGGAGAGGGACAAAATTTTTTCTCATTTTGAACTATGAAATAGAGGCACATAGGGAATGATACAGGAAGTAGGGGAAACTAAAATCCTAGCCACGTCAAAAATGATTTAGCATATAGAGGTGGTAGGTATAAATACAATTGTGACGGACCTCGAGGGTTAAAAATTGAATGAGAGAGAGAGCCACCTCATCATATGGATTAGGTAAAGACAATATAAGGTAACTAATAAAATTGGAGGTGATATTCTCATTACCTTTGAGAAAAATATTCAATTCTTCAGATGCTTCCTTCTTTGGTTTATAGACCTCCCTCCCCACCACTGGAATGCCCATCACTTTTGCCACCAAATCCACAGTAATCTCCATTCTGATCCCCTTCATTTCAACAACAACTCCTTTTTTGGTCACTTTCTAGGCACTAGAAAAATCCTTGCTAAGATTTTCATAATGCCCTTCGAATATTTTCATAAAGGGGGTAAAGCCCTTGCTATCAAACAGAGCCATAGCTTCAGGCATGACCCCTTCAAGATTTACAGGTTCAGTTTTGACAAGATCACCCCCATTTGGCTTAACAACAAAAACCTCTTCATGAAAAGAACCAAAATATAGAACACCAAAAGATTACTCGCATGCCAAGAACTAAATTTTCTATAGACATGGGAGATAATAAGAGATCTCCAAGCATACGTGTGAATCTCATTCCCAATCTTCTCATTATTGAGAGATAAATGCAAAATCATCATACGACCAATGATCTTGATGAGATTAACACCCCATGAAAGGATCTTATATGTATGCATTGGTGACTTTTAATAAGTGTGCCCGCACCTTGGGGTCAAGAATTTCCACCTCCTTCAAAAGTGTCAAATCAAGCCCATTAACTCCCATATTAGCAAAGAATTCCACCACAACATTAGCCTCCCTAGACACATGTTTGAAAGTGATGAAATTAAAAGATAGATCCATTTTCTTAATAATCTTAATAGAGTTATGGTTGGCGATAGATATGGAGCCTTTCCTATTTATGCTTTTAATTATGTTTAGGGCATCCCCTTCCACTTCCAAATTGGAAAAATTGTGTTGCAGAGCTATAGATAGACCCCAGCAGCTTCAGCAACATTATTAGTTTGAGTTCCCAAATTGTGATAGAACCCAAGGATAAATCTACCTTCAGAATCCCAAAAACCCTCCACAGCCTACACATCCAGGGTTTCCCTTGAAAGCCCCATCAAAGTTTAATTTTAAACATTCCTTGCTAGGTTTCACCCAACCTTTGAGTTAAGGGTTAAGACTAGGGGGGCTAATGGTAGTGGGTCCCATACCCCACTTCAAAGAAAACCTGGATTCATTCTGAAAGAAGGACTTTTTTTGGAAGTTCAAATTAGAGAAGTTAGCCAGGATAGAATTCACACAATGGGCTCGAATTTTGTTGGGGGGTTATTTTTTTCCTTTAATATTCTTCTATTTCTTTCCTTTTATATCTCCCAAGCCAAATGCATAATAGAGAAGGTCCATAAAAAATTTAACGCTTGGCTCTTAAAAGGACTTGACCATTAGATCCACAACAGTTTTATGGAATCCGGAAAAACCCAATTAAGTTCAAAAATATTGAGGATGGTTTTCCTGACTAAGACAAGAAAGGGGAAATTAAGGAACAGGTTTGAGGCATCTTCGCTATCAGATTCACACAAAACACATCTATTAATCATGTGGAAATTTCTCTTGTTCAGGTTGTCAACCGTAAGAATCTTGTCATGGATAACCAGCCACCAAAACTTATTAATCTTGGGTATTAATTTTTTGACCCAAACACTTCCCTATTTAAAATTATCATCTTCCCCCCCTCTTGAAAAAAAGAGTTGTAGGTGCTTTTGACCAAGAAAAACCATTATCTTCCTTAGTCCAGAATGTTCTATCCTCTTCAGGATCCTATTTGTTAATAATAACTCCTCTTAATCTGTTGTTAATAGAAGAGATATCAATGTTTTTAGAATGATCCAAAGCTATGGTTTTCCATTGTCCCAAAGGGTCATCCAAATTGAAGAATTCTCTGACCTTGGTCCCATATTTGGTCATAGAATCTCTATAGACTATTGGGTAAATAGTCTTAAGAGGAAGGTCCTCCAGCCATTTTTCCTCCCAAAATTTAATGGTTCGCCCATTTCCAACAAGCCATTTGCAGCCCTCAGAGACCACATGTTTAGCCCATTTTAAAGATTTCCAGAAATAGGAAGAAGAATTAGAGTTTTGGGTGTAGAAGCAACATTCATTAGCAGACAAATTAGGCCAATATTTCCTTCTTATAATGCTAGTCCAAACACTCTCTTCCTTTAACAGTTTCCAACTCATTTTTTCTTGGCCGTAGATGTTTTATGATGGAATATGTTAATGTTGAGTATGTTGGATCTTTGCTTCTTAAAAATAACTCTAATTTTGGGAAATATTAGAATTAGTGTCTTTCTTTGGAATTAGATTGAACGAAGTAAGAAATAAACTATAAATTCCTATAGTTAGAATGAGATAAGTAATTAGGATGAAATATTACTTATCTGATATAATTTCTTATGAAACCAATGGCTGATGAGTATTGATTATATCATGATCTTTACTAAATATTAATGTGGTTGATCACCTTGTACTTTATTTTATGATTTTTATTCTTTATGATGTATCTATCTGTAATGTGTTACTATTTCATAAAAGCATAGTTATTTTTATGAAATAATTAGTTGAAAGCACATCGTTTTAATGCTTAGTGCTTATCATGCTCAGTTCAATGAACTGACCCATGCTAGCAATTTTTGTAGATGGACTCCGTAAGTGATAAAGGAAAACACTAACTTTTATGATGTTATTTGTTACTTGAATACTGGATCTTTTATGAAGAAATATTATTCATTATTGAAATGTATTGAAAGAGGAAAAGTTGTATTTCTTAATTGAGCTTGATGTTGTTTGACATGAAAGATGACTGAAATGTGTGGTCTTGTAAAATGTGTATTTCACCTTGATGAATTGAAAAATATTGAGAGTTACTTATACTTGGTGTGTCATTCTACTTGTGTATTATGTGAAGGGAATTTGCAATCTTATCTTTATTTTATCATAATCTTATTTGAATGGGATCCTTTTTAATTTGACATTAAATAAGTTAGATGGAAGGAAATTAGATACACTATCCCTTTATTGAAATGTAGCTTATTAAGTTGGCATGCATATATGTTCTTTTATCTAAATCACTATGGTTTATTAAAAAGATGTTAATGAAAGTGCAAATTAATTATGATGACTTGTATAATGTAAAAGGGTACAATGAACCCTAACTCATAACAAGAAAGAGGAAGGTGCACTTCCTCTTGACCAATACCTTAATAGGTCTAAACAAATGGAAGGTAAATATAAGCATTTATCAATTAGACCTCATCTTAATGAAGTCTATTATAATGGAACCTGCTTTGGAACTTAAACAGACTAAGAATGGTTGAGGTATAATAAGTAGATTTTATTGATGTTGTTGTTTCTATTTTAATTAACTAAATTCTAAAGTAGGAAGTTAATGAATAAAAAGCAATCATGAAGTTTTTTCAATACATTAACAACTCAATTGTGGATGTCAACCTTAAGGGCTAATGAAATTAGGGTTCAGTAGGGTTGATATAATTAAACCTTAATTAAGAAAATTAATGGGGTAATTAACTTCTTGCTTGGGTATGTACATCAAGATGGGTAATTCCATCAGATGTTGGCACACACCAAATGTAGAACTATACCTTTGTGAAGACTTGGGTCTTCATGAGGATACAGTGTTGCGGTTGACATGTTGCAACACACTTTGGAATTAGATCATCTAGATCTACATAAACTTGGACTTGATCTTAGTTTTACTCTAGGTCAGGTTAGGAACATGATTTAGTATAGGGGGTAACTCATAATGACTTAGGGTAACTAGACACATCCAATCGACTTAGGTCGATTGAGTATGTCTATGTACCCTTAGTCACCGCGAGTGGTTCTCTATACCAAACTATGTTGCTAACCTAGGTTAGGTTCAAACCTCAAACACGTGGATGGTAGAAGTCAATGAAGAGCATTCTAGATAACAGATGAGTGGGGTGAAGGATGTATTTTGTTTGATAAGTATGTCGTCTAGGATAGTAACATTAATAGTATGTTGGAAATCTTTTGCCAAAGTATCGCAAGATACTAGTTGTGTTGTCCTATGTCACCTAGTTTAGGAAATGGGATTTCAAATGAGTATTGGTAACAAATATTCAGATAGGTCTCTTAAACAGAACACTCAATACCCAAAATAGGGTAAGAGAACCAAGTGTACTTAGTATACAATACTTTGAGTTAACATGAAAGATTAGTTAGAAACTGAGTCATGAAATGAGAGATCGGTAGTTCATCGAGTCATTTACAACTGCATATGGTTATCTGTTATGGGATTGATTGACATGGAATGTGTGTTCTAAATTATGATTATTTAGAACAAAGAACATTATATTAAAAATAAAAAATAAAATTCCATTGTTTCTAAAGTCTTAAAATGGGAATGTTAGATCTTAGTATCAGAGTTGAAGGTTACAGCTCTTAGACGTATTGTGTCCATAATCTGATAAAACATAAATTTTATTGTTGATAGAAAATGGTTAGAACAAGAGGAAATGTTGCAAACAACCCACCACCTGGTGGAGATGCAACTACTGCCCAAAAAATTAATGAGATCCTTGCTGCCCTATTGGACACAAGAGATCATTTGGTTGTACTTGAACAAAAAATAATGGAAAATGAAGAGGAGAAAGAATATGCTGGTAATAACAATCAGCTACCTCATGTGGACAACGCTAATGTGGGAAATTTAGGTGTTGATAACAATAATGCAAACATACCTGATCAGGCTAAAAATAAAAGGACAAGGATGATAGGTGAACTCACAAATGATATAAAAAGGATAAGTCCACCTAAGTTTGATGGAACCATATTAGGAGATCTAGCTGAGAATTGGCTCATTGAAATGGAGAAGTACTTTTCAATAAGGAACATATCAGAGGAAACTAAGGCAATATGGGGAGCATATCATCTTTCCCATGAAAGCATCTTCATGGTGGGACAACCGTAAGGTTGAGTTAAACATTGATGGAAAAAATATTACTTGGGATCAATTTAAAAGTTATTTTAGGCAACAATGGTTGCCACAACTTTATTATGATCAAAAAATGACTGAATTTCATAACTTTATCTCAAGGAAAATTAATTGTAACAGAGTAATGGGAACAGTTTACTAAAATCCTTAAGTATGTACCTTAGTATCAAACTGATGAGAAGTTCAGGATACAAAATTTATCATGGGGTTAACTTCCATTATAGATGGAGAGGTGGATGTTCATAGCCCAACCACTATGGAAGGGGTTGTTGAAAAATCCATAAGGCAGGAACAGAAATTGAAATCAATCTCTGCCCATAAGGAGGAAATTGGAAAGAAAATTCCAAACTCTTCATCGTCTCTTGCACCTAAGAAGGGACCATGGAAGAATTTTGGTATGAAAAATAAGTTTTTAATGGATAACAATAAGAAAACAACAACGAATAAACCTGCTGCTAATGTACGAAATAAATTTTTCAAGAACAATAATAATGGACATAAATCCTATGGAGGTCAGAATGATAAATTTAAGGCTGGAAATAAATTTGAGCCTAAAAAGGGACCTGTAGGAGGATGTTAAAATTGTGGCAAGGATCATTACGTAAATCAATGTCCTTTGAAAAATAATGATCGTAATCAACAACACAAGACACATGCTGCAGTAGCTAACAAACAGGCTGAAAAGTAAGTCACACCCATAGAGGTTCCAGGTGAGTTATTTTGCATACCTGTAACTATTATTTTTGATACTAGAGCTACTGAATGTTTTATTTCTGCTAAATTAGCATTGAAATTAAAAAGAAAGGGTGAAAAATGGATAAATCATGGGATGTACATTATGGAAATAATGTTGTTCACATAGTTAGTATGTGTCTTTTTGAAGTAGTCCTTGACTTGCCTAGTTTTTCCACTTAGGTTGACATTTATGTTTCTCCTTTAGGGTCTTATGATGTAATCATAGATTTTAATTGGCTAGCTGAGCATAAGGAAAAGGTTAATTGTTTTGAAAAATATATTAGTTGTTTGGATGATCTGTAGAAAACAATAGACATTCAGGGTGTAAAACGTGAGATTTTGGTTAGGAAATTGTCAGCTATGTAACTTAAAAAGGTGAAAAACAAAGGTTGCACCTTATATGCAGTAAAAATTTTTGAAACTGTGGAATAAAGTAGTTACTTCATGGAAATATATCTGCTATTACAAAACTTCAGTGATGTGTTTCCAGAAGAGTTACCAGGTCTTCCACCCAAACAGGAGTTTGACTTCACTATTCAGATCAAACCGAGAACCGAGCCTAATTCCAAGGCACCATATAGGATGACTACTATTGAGTTGATAGAGCTTAAGGCACAGTTACAAGAAATTTTTTCTAAAGGTTTGATTAGACCAAGTGTCTCACCTTGGGGAGCACTGGTAATCTTTGTGAAAAAGAAAGATGGGACACTTAGATTGTGCATTGATTATAGGATGTTAAACAAAGCAACAATTAAGAAAAAATATCCACTTCCTAGAATTGATGATAGGTTTGATCAGATGCATGGTGCATCAACTTTTTCTAAAATATATCTTCGATCTAGATATCATTAGTTAAGAATAAAAGATGAAGACATTCAAAACAACTTTTAGAACAAGGTATGGACATTATGAACTCATAGTCTTACCATTTGGATTAACAAATGCACATGTAAATTTTATGAATTTAATGAATAATATTTTTCAAGAATACTTGGACAAATTTGTGCTTGTATTCTTGGACGATATTCTCATATACTCTAAAAGCATTGAAAAACACCATGAGCATTTGAAGATAGTTTTGGAAATCTTGAGGAAGAGACAGTTGTTTAGTAAGTTGTCTAAATGTTCTTTATATGACACGAAAGTGCACTATTTAGGTCATGTTATAAGTAAAAATGGAATAGATGTAGATCCCTCTAAGATTGTAGCTATAACTGAGTGTCCTACACCAAAGAATGTACATGAAGTTAGAGGCTTCATGGGTCTTGTTTGTTACTATAGGAAGTTTCTTAAAGACTTCTCCAAAGTTGTTGCACCAATAAATTTATTATAGAAAAAGGATAAGAAATTTGTATGGAATAAAAAATGTGAATATGCATTTAAGACTCTGAAGGATCAGTTAACTTCAACACCTATTTTGGTTGTACCTGACCCTAATGGAGACTTTACTATTGTAACAGATGCATCCGGGGAAGGTCTTGGAGGTATTCTGTTACAAAAGGATCATGTCATAGCTTATGAAATTAGAAAACTCAAGTTACATGAGCTGAATTATGCTCCACATGATCTATAGCTTGTTGTCATTGTTCATGCACTTTAGGTATGGAGGCATTATCTTCTTGGTAGACCTTTTGAACTAAAAACTTATCATCTTGGGCTGAAGTATATTTTTACTCAGCCAAATCTGAATGCAAGGGCTATATCAGTTTCAAAAATAAAGAGGAGAGAGTTATTATCCTGTTAACAAATGGAAAATTTATGCTCTATGTTGAGCCCTTGAGTTAAGAAGATTTGAATCAGATTTATGTACTTTCCATCCAAGATCCAGATATACTTGAGCTAACTAAAGAAGGAATAATTCAGTGAGAGGATGCACAGTCTTCTGGTGATACTACAAGTGTTTCTTATGATAATTGGGCTCATAGCACTTGTGAGTTGGTAGGGAGTGAAGTAAAGAGCATATTTCCTGGAGGCATAAAATTACATTATGTTAGAAGAATAAATAACAACTCAGTACCTTGTTACACTAGAGGAGGAGATCCTCTGGTATTCCTGCATGCTATGATAGAATAGTGGAAATACCCATTAGAAAGAAGAAATATGCTAGCATATACACTTTGTAGGACAACAACGCTCTGTTGGATGGCCCACAAGCATAATCTTGTAGGATGGGATGAAATTAGGATTGCTCTTGCTATTAGGTTCTTCAGGGGCAATGCACCTACTCAAATATGCACTTATTATGGTAATCAACCTATTCAGAAGTCTAGACAGAAGGGCAGGAAGATTTACCACCTTTGCTATGGGTGCACAAGTTTTATTCCACTTTACAAGTATGCGCGTGTTTTTGGTATGTATATGCAGAACTCCATAGGGAGACTAGAAATTGGTAAGATTTAATTGCAGGAATAACCCAGATGTTTAACTTCTTCTCTACAAATCTTCTGGTGGATGAAGCATTGAAATTCATAAAGTGATTAACTATGGGAGATAGTGCCATGGATGAATAACTCCTTTAGGAGTTATTGGATAAATGATACTTCGGAGCATGTCTTGTTGATGATATAAAGGTTGATGCAATCTTACTTTAATGTGCTTTCCTTAAGAAAGGAAAAGGAAAAAGGGTCTACTTAGTGGATGACGAGGAAGTAGAAAATATGGATGTAAATCATTCAACAAGTAGGAATGAGGTATTAGATAGTGCAGATATGACCATGTGTGCTTATCATGAACCTATGAAGAAAAATAAGGTGAATATTGGATCAGAGGATGAGCCTAAGGAAGCTGTAATTGGGGACTATTGGTTAGACTCTCAAGTGGCATAAATCATAGAGTTACTAAGGGATTACCAGAACCTATTCCCTAGGGGGTACCATGAACTTAAAGGTGTGCATACATCATTAGGGGAGATGAAGATAAAACTTAAAGAGGGTGTGCACCTAGTTTGAAAGAGACCCTACAGGATGAACCCAAACCTACGCGAAAAGGTCAAAGAAGAGATTGAAAAAATGTTGAAGTCTGGAATTATCAAGCCCCTTGATGAGTTAGAATGGGTTAGTCCAATGGTGATCAGTATCAAGAAGGATGGACGTATCAAGATTTTCATGGACTACAAGGAGTTGAATGTTGTATGTGTGATGGATCCATTTCCCATGCCATTCATTGAGGAAATATTAAAAGGCATTGCAGGGTGTGAAATCTATTTGTTTACAGATGGGTTCTCTAGGTATTATCAATTTTGGATTTCCTAGGAGAATTAGGAAAAGACTACGTTTACTATGGAATGGGGTAGCTTCACCTATACTGTAATGCCTTTTGGTCTGAAAAATGCGTGTGTTGTATTTTCGTGCATAGTTGTTCAAGCATTCAAGGAATTTATTCACAAATATTTATAGGTCTATTTAGATGATTGGACAATGTATGGATTAGTTAAGGATCATTGTGACAACTCTGCGCTTAATGTTTGAAATATGTAGACAGTTAAGTATCTCATTAAACATCAAGAAATGCATATTTGCTACATCGTTTGGGATATTCTTAGGACATATAAACTACAAGGAAGGTTTGTTGGTTGATCCAGCCAAGGTTGCAGTAATTATCGGCCTAAGGGAGCCTATTATTCAGAGTGAGGTGCACAGATTTTTGGGTCATATAGGATATTACAAGAAGTTTATCAAAGGATACGCCAAAATTTCCACCTCATTGGAAGAGTTACTGAAAGGGAAAGCTACATTCTACTGGGGAGAACTGCAACAACACGCATTTGAGACATTGAAGGGAAAACTTACTACAGCACCTATTCTATGTTTTCCTTCATGGGACCAACCCTTTCATGTACATGTTGATGCCTCTGGCATGGCCATTGGCATGGTGTTGGATCAACCTGGAAACAGTATTGTAGATCATCTTATCTATTTTGTGATTAGAAAGTTGACTCCTGCAAAATAGAATTACACAACTATAGAGTGTGAAGCTTTGCCAATGATCTATGTGCTACATAAATTCCGCCAGTACTTACTAGCTATAACATTCATATTTTATACAGATCAGATGGCATTGAAGTATTTGGTAAACAAATATGTTCTACAAGGGTGCATATGTTGATGGGTTCTCTTATTTCAGGAATTTGATTTTATAGTTGTGGTAAAACTAGGGAAAAGTAATTCTGGACGAGACCATCTCTCCATAATACAGTCAGAAGAAGAAGCACAAACCATTGAAGATACCATGCCAAATACACAATTATACCAGTTACACTAAGTGCCATCCGAACTAGAATACATTTTTGTCTTTCTACGAACAAGAATAGCCCCAGAAGGAATGAAATCCTTAGAGAAGAAACAACTTGTTATATGCAAAACTCCCTATATGTTAATCAACGGTGACCTGTACAAATTAGGCCGAGATGAATTATTACGCCATTGGGTATTAGAACATGAACACATGGATATTGTGGAAGAAGATCATGGTGGAATTGCATGTGGCCACTATGTCAATGATTCCACTACGAGAAAGATTCTACTCATTGGATTATGGTGGGAGACCCTGTATAAAGATTGTAAGGAATTTTGTAAGGCTTGTGATCATTGTCAACACCTTGGGAAACCAGGTCAATGAGATGAAATGCCTCTAAGACCCATTATTAGTGTAGAACCATTTGAGAAATGGGCTATAGAATTTTTGGGTCCTATTTCACCAGCTGCGTGCAGAACTAGATCGCACTACATCATAACTTACACAGATTATCTAACAAGGTGGGCAGAAGCAACACCTACAAAGGATTGTAAAACAGTCACAGTAGCTAGGTTTCTTTGGTAAAATATTATTACAAGGTATGGATGCCCTTTAAGTTTGATCAGTGATAGGGGCACACATTTTCTTAATGAGACAATCAAAATTCTACTAGATTAATTCATGATTACACACCATAATATTACACCCTATCATCCTCAGGCAAATGGGACTACTGAGGCTTTCAACAAAATTCTGAGCCAAACATTGACAAAAATATGTGACGTTGGAAGAAATGATTGGGATGATAAGGTATCTGCAGTACTTTGGGCATATCAGACAACATATAAAAGATTGAACAAAGCCACACCATTTCAGTTAGTGTTTGGCATGGAAGTCATTCTTCCTATGTAATTTATGTTACCTTCTTTACATATTTCGTGCACTGGAGGTCTTGCTGATGAGCAAGCATTATATGAACGGATTGAATAGTTAATCAAGTTGGATGAGTGATGAGCCATAGCACATTGGAGTCAAAAACAAGAGAAGGCCAAGCAGAAAGCATGGCATGACAGGCACATCAAGGGTAAAAAGTTGGAGATAGGACAGATGGTGCTCCTTTATGATTCTAAGTTTTTGTGCCATCTTGGAAAACTCAAAGTACATTGGTTAGGGCTGTATGTTATCACTCACATACTCGAATCAGGTTTTTGTCAGTTAGAGATCTTTGATGGAATACAGTTACCTAGTTACTTCAACAATAGGCTAAAGCCCTACTATAAATAAGTCTTCTTGGTGTTTGTAATAAGGCAATGTTGCCATTTAGATTAGGTTTTCAATTTTTCATTCCCTTAATGTTTTTTCTTCTTTGTTGCTATGCTTTGTCAATTTAGTTGGTGTGTTTGTGTATTAAGCATGTTTATGCACCAGAAGATAATTACTATTTGAAGAATTTTTATGCGTAGAGAACTACACATACCCTTAGTGTGGGGTAGGTTATTGATATTCAACTACAATACTGATGGAAATAAGTCCACATGAAAGGAAATATTTACGGGTGCTATCCAAGGTTGGAAAATTGAAAAAAAAAGAGATTTCTTCTAGACATAAAGACTATAGATAGAGAGGAATGAAGAAACAAGTATAACGCGAGGTAAGTAGCGGCCAGGAAGACTACCATTGGAAGGCATAGTGATAAGGTACTTAGGCACATGGAGGCATGCTGAAGAGAAGTATGCAACCAAAAGTTAGGAGGGCGGGATAGATGGTTATAGCTTTGGCATGAAGATGTACCGCACATAAATAATGAGAATTTCTAATTAATGAGAGGATCGTTGGTAGGTGGAGGATCAATAAATGCAATAAATTTTTGAAATTCTATATAAGGATGGGATACGAGTTCATTTTTACCGTTATAATTGAGAGAATTTCAAAAGGGTTAAGTGCAAACAAGCCGAGAAATTGTATTGAGGTGTGTAGAGTGTGAAACCAAATGGGGAGAGAAGGGTTGTGCACTAGAGAAGCTTGTATTCCAATAGGAGAAGGGTTTGAGCAAAGCAAACGTGTTAAAAATGAGCTAGGGCACATGATTTCCACTAGGGCACAAAGATTTGAGATAGGGTTCTGATTTTCTCAACTACAGAGGGAAGAAAAGAGATATTTTAAGATCACACCAAAGAAAGTACCTGCAACAGGAGATAAAGGGAAGAAGAAGGTTGAAGTGGAAGAAGATATTTCTCCCACGTGAAAGTTTTCAAAAATGCAGTATCCAGAGGGCATGATTATGTGAAAAGTATGAGATTCCCATATCCACCAATGTAAAATCAATGACTACAACCATTGAACATCAGATAATAAGAAGGATCTCAATGCGTTCCTGAGCACAAAAATAAATAAGTGCATGGTAGAGGATATGTTAGTATATGATGATGCTGGTGAGAAATTTCTGAAGTAGAATGGAGTCTACCAGTTGTATGAGCTACCATATTTTGGAAAGCATGAACCATTATATCGGTGGCTGATGAGAAGAGTCCATGAGGACCTCTTCTACTTCGCCAAATGGAGGGTAAGAATCACAGCTGCCTTGATTTCAATGGTGATAGGACTACGGGCCTCAGGGTTGGATCTAGATAATGATTTAACTGATAAAGCCGCAATCCTAGAGATGAGGAAGGAGTTGGGGTATACCAAGGGTCCGTGTGGCATGGAAATTCACAAGTTGAATAAGTAACTAGTATTTCAAGTAGTTGTACATCTTGTGACAAAGCTGAATGACCAAGGAAGGTGGTCACAGGTAAACATAATGTGGTTACACGTCACCAAGAAGATGTCTCAAGGAGTGGTCTATAACATTGCAAATCACATAACAAAGAAAATCATTGAAGAAGTAGGGACAGGTGATAAAATTGCTTTTGGCATTGTGTTATTGTCCTTAGTTTTCATGGAGATTAGGGTGCCAGATGGGCCAAAGGAGAAATTTTGGGAGTACCCCACGGAACACAAGTCACCTACGATAAGGTTTGACAAGTACTTGTGTGATGGATCAATGAGTGGACCCTTCAAAAAGAGGGCAGAGATGTGGTACAATAGACTCTGTGTGGCATTTGAAGAAGAGTGGCACATACCAAAGCATTTACCATCGGTGGTGGGTAAGGTAGTTCAGTTTTCTATATACCAACTTTTTTTAATCACCCGATTTGCAATAAAGGATGGGGCTTGGAGCCCATGGTGCAAACTATTGTATGCCTTCACAACATGATATTTCCAGGCATCAGTTCACAGGTTCTCAGATGCATGCCACTTAACCTTCAATGTAGATAAAATATATTTTGACTACCACACTCTAAGGAAGAAGTATGTATATCTAGGGTGCAATGCATACATTGAAAGATGTATTTCAGATATTATAAGCATGAAACCTATGAGTTTAGAAGTTGGGGACACCAGAGTAATGCTTGTGTACCTACAACTCAAACCCAAGCTGGAGAACACTAAGTATGTGGAGAATGAGTTCATGCTCCTAGGGATGCCAAAGGGTAAACATACAATGGAAAATTTTCCAACACCCAAGCCCATAAAAAAAATTCAAGTCGATGATGAAGAGGAGCATGAGGATAGTGGTGGTTTGGAACATAGAGTTAGGAGACAACCTCTAAATAAGGATGAAGCTGAGCATGCAACTACTCCACCTCAGCCACAAGAGGAAGATGAAGAGGACTTGGATTTGTACCACGGAGAGCATCAATTCAAGAGAGTATTCAGGAGGACAAGAACCCAAGGTGCTACTTTGTGAATAGTGTGCAAATCACCTCGACTCTCTCCACAGAAGGAGACAAATGAAAAAAGGAGAAGGAAATTAAAATTGAATGAGGAAGAAGAAGAGTCAGAGGAAAACGTGTCTAATTCTCGTACACTTCCATAGAATGTAGAGGAACACAAAGATGAAGAAATGAAGGATGGAGAAGAGGAATAAAAATGGGCATAAGAGACAATAATAGAAACTACTCAAGATATTCTACAATCCCAAATTTGGAAGCCCAAGTTCCTAAGTAGCCTAGGTCAAGAAGAATAAGTGGGGAGTATATTCCACCATCCATGAGCTACACCGAGGACAGATAAAATTATCCATGCCGTTTCCAAAGCACAATGACAAAAAAGGAGTTATACGGTTGGGAGTTAATGGATGAAGATATGGCGACAGTGCACACAAGGAAGAAATTGTCTTGGTCAATGCACACACACATAGATGAACTACATTTTGATGTGTGTGAGGAGTCATGTGTGTCGAGGAGGTTGAAAAATACATCTCAGGATAGGTACATAACAGTAAATCCTACTGTTATGTCTGATGCATTGGTGAAAGTCTCAACAGAAGTTGCACGTCAAAATATGGACAAAGCTACCAAAATTAGGGCGCTAAGGGAGGAGATCAAGACTAAGGATGAGGAGATAGCATGGCTAAAATAGGAAAATGACTAGGCACAAAAGAAGAATGCTATGTTTATCAGCATGGAAGAGGATATTGGTGACAGTGTTATGAAGGCTAGGCCGCACTTAGAGCTAAAGGTACCTAAGACGTTTCCTTCGGTAATAAATTATGTGAGTACATTGGTGGAATTAGTGCTAGAAGAAAAACCTCTATGCATTCCTGAGCCAAAGGATCCAACATAAGAAACAGAGTGAGAAAAGGATTCAGTGATGTGGAAGATTACATCATATGAAGGATTGCTTCAGAGCTTACAGGAGGAAATCAAGAAGGCAGATCAAGCACTAAATATTTGTACAATGCTAGAGGTTGTTATAAGAACTAGGACCATTTTAGAAGACAATGAGGTCCTGAAGGCCATGAAGGATGAGACATTGGGCTGTGTAGAAAGGTTAGCACTTGTTAAGAGAAGCGTGAGGCCCTTACAGCCGCTCAGGAACCTCACAGGGAAAGGTTGGATGAGCTTGGAAAACTCATCGCTCAAAATATGGACTTGTTGGAGGGAAGAAAGATAGGCATGTCCAACATTGTGTTGGTTTTACAAAATTAAAAAGGAAATATTGCAAGGGATGAATTGGAGTCAATTACAGTGGATATTCCAGAGAGAGTAGAGGTCATGCTCAATGATTAATAGACCTTAGAGGTGGAGATAAAAGAAGATTATCTAGAATTGATTATTTAGGTTGCAGAAGAAGAAAATACACGTTAAAAGCATTCTTTCATTCATTAAAATTCTTTCTATTCTTATATTCATATTATTTTATTCATTTTGGAGACATCGATTGTCAGGGAGGCAATACAACTAGTGTGGGGTAATGTTGATTAGTCAGATCCTGGCACTTAGTGAAGAAAATATAGAAGGTTCATGGGGGATAATAGAGCACATTCAAATGTGCGGGAGAATTGGAGAGGATAACGTGTAGAACAAAAAAAAATTCAGGACTTAGCCATTTTCATGATGAGGATCTATTTTTGGAGATAGTGTGCAGAGCACTCAAACCGATTGGATATTTGCACGACAAACATTGACTATTTTTGGATGATCAGATATGAAGTAATTTGCATGGATGCAAGTTAAAGATAGAATGGAAAATTGATTGTTGACTGAGGGAGATCTATTGTTAACACTCTTGCATGTAAGCCTATTTTTTAACGACGCATGGCTAATAATAGCATGTGACCTATTATGGGATCAGATAAGAGGTGAAGGACAAGTCCCCACCCTTATAAATAAGTAGTAAACTATGTAGTACAAATAATATATATATATATATATATATATATATGTGGAGAGAGAGAGAGAGAGCATAGATATACGTGTGAGAAATAGGGTATAGTGAGATTATGTTGCTAGATCTGTTACGCGCATGAGCGTATACTACTGTTATTGTAATGAAGCATCTGTGTATTTACTACAATTAATGTAATGGAGATTATGGACTGAAATATGGTGTTATCATGGTTATAATTCAGTATTGCATGCTTGATTTCATTATGGTTATAAATGAAGTATGTTATGTTCTAGATGTAACATCCTCGACAACTGTTATATTCCTCTTTTGCATTGTAAGAATTGATATGTGATTTTAAGGACAAATGTATGTTTCATGGTTGTTGAAAAATCATGCTTTCCATGGATAAATCATTCTACTCTTTGATTGTAGGGATGATATGTTGTTGCTTACAAAAATCTATTTCACTTCTTATGAGTAAGCTGCAATCTAGTTTTAAGAGTTGCAAAATTATCTCTTGCAATTGGACTCATCCCTTGGATCAATTCCATTGATCCAAGGAATGTTTTAAATCTTCTTATCTAAACTAAATGAAAAATTGACATTCATTGATTAGGAGACTTAACTGACTGAATTTGTGTTGTTGTAATTCTTTATCATCTTGAAGACAGTGCTAGCATTCAGTTTTGTGTTGTGCTCGACTCTTCTTGACTGACCTATGTAGGGTGATTAATGATGTCAAGGGAAACCTACTTCAAGATTTTGGAAAAAGAAATTAAAATGTGCCCTTTATCTATACAGTCTATCCTAATAAGATTCAAGGCTCGAGTAAAATTTCCTAACTCTTTCTAAGCCACTTTACGTGGGATGACATTCTAACCTAAGTTGTAAATGCTAAGTTAGTGTGGAGGGAAATAACCTAAGGGATGATAAGTTATTTTTAACCTATTGTATTTGGTTAAAATAAGACCTAACCTAAGGTGACAATCTATTGGTAGGAGGATATACTTTTAAATTAACCTAAGATCTAACCTAAGCTAATTTCATCATCCTAAACTATTGGGTATGAAAGGGAACCTAGGGGCCGGTTGGCAAGTGGGAGCTAAGGGGCGGTTCCTAAGCTATTAATGAGATGTGATTTTTTATTTAATAAGGCAGAGTACTGCCAGATTTGGTGATTGCATGGGAATTTAGTGGAACCTACATGGAGGCATCGTTAAGTTTGGAAATGCATTTTGAAGTGTAATTAGGTCTTGCCAACTATGAATGGTGATAACAAGGAAAGATAAGTGGGAAATTTGGAATTAATGTCATTAATATGCCTTGGGTTTGGCAATCAAGTCATCTTGGAAGGAATGTTGGTAGATTTGTTGGGGGTTGTTTTACTTTGCATGCTTCATGATTTTTGCTCTTCATGGAGCTATCTAGTTTTTTGAACTAACAGATTGATCTGCACTTAGTGGTTATTTTTGAATTCTTTGATCTATTTTCAGTTCAAGTGATGTATAAGAGACACTGTGGAAAAAAATTATTGTTGTTTGATCCTTCTTAGAGAAGAAGAGGTGTTGGAAACTCGGCTGGAAGTATTCTTTAAATTGGCAGAGGCACTATCAGGCATGATAGGCTCTACCCATTAAGATTTCTTGCTTTTCTCTAAATGTTTCATTAAAACAACTTTTCTCTTTGTGGGTAAATAGTTTTCTATTTTCTCTAGTTATTTGCTTGCTTGATGAAAAAAAACTGTGATTGTGGATTCATGTTCCTTGCATGAGAAGGTTGTACTTGAGTGTGTGTTCTCTCTTAATTATTTAAATATGATGAAACATTTTGAGTTTCAATATCCTTCTGTTTGGTTTTAGTTCTAATTTTTGGACTGTATACTTGAAAAGGGATTTCGGTGTATAAGCTTTGTTGGAACTTTTAACATGAAGTCTTTGTTGAGAATGGGAAGTGTATTGTTATGTTTCTTTACACTTTTTGAGTTGGTTTTGTTGCATTGGTTACTCTGTTTTACGTTTTGTAAAGGAATACACTTAACGGATTTTAAACAGGAGTTACAAAAAATTCTGTGATAAATTGTTCCCATCTTTGCGTATATTGCATTACTCCTTTTGTTGTCTTGATTATTTATTTGATCATTGGAAACGTCATGAGTTGTGTTGAGAAAGGAGCATTTTAATCTTCTTTCAATATGTATTTTATATTTATGTACAATTCAGACTGGAACTCGTGTTTGGTTGAAAAAAGAGAAGTGTGGTTTGATTTGTTACTTCGGCTTGTTTAAACAACAAAGGAGGGGTATGAATACCCTTTTCTTATTTGCGTTTTGTGTTCAAGTTGACATGGATATGAGATTTGTTTGACTGTAGCTTTGTTTTGAGTCTTGTTTTCTTACTGAACAGGAATGGAACTGTTCGATACACTGAACTTGGTTTGGGGTTCTTTCCTTTTTCGATCTTTCTTTTCAGATGTGGAGAGTTCAAATTATTTTGATGGAACTCAGCTGATCATGTTTCTTGTAGATCGAATTTATTTCATTGATATGGAAACTATCTTGTTAGTCTGTTAGAGTTTTTTGGAATCGTTTTTCTGTCCATTATGATATTTGAGGATAGTATTGTTAAATTATTCTCTAAAACTAGAAATCGAATTTTCTATGTCTGTATGTCATGAGGGAATTACCTTCTTAGGTCTGTTTGGTTTATTTGAGTTATTCTAGGATACTTTTTGATGATAGACTTACTTCTTTTAAGTTTGTCTTTCTAGTTTTATCAGGAAACCTAATCAACTATGTTTGAGCCTGCTTGGTTTCATAATTGAGGTGTTGTTCTTATTGCCTTGTCGACTCCAGGTGGTTTTCAGTTAGGTATGACCTGTTGAAAGTGGATGGTAATTTCTCTGCTTTGATTGTTGCATATGGTTATGGCATACATATTTTGAAAGCTGTATTTGTTATTACTCTCTATTTATTTAAAAGATAGTATGATCCTTTCTCGATTGGATAAGGGTAAAGATAACCTTGTATGAGTCATATCTTACATAATGGAATGTAGGAGTTTTCTCATTTACTAATATCTAAATCAATGTTGGAAACTCATAATAGTGAAAGTGAGTTTATAACTATTTGTTCCTCTTCCTTCTTGGATTAGATTGGAATTCTTGTTAAGGAATGATTATCTCTTAAATTAATGATGATTTTTTTTTCTTTATTCATATGTATAAATAATATGTGTATGAATTCGGTTCACTCTGAACCTGACTGCTATTTCATAATGAATGTTGAATTTGAGAATAGTTGTATTGAATCTTCTTTTAAAGCATTTAAGTTGTTTAAATTGAGGATGTTGATCTTTCCTTTCTAAGGATTAAAAGGAAATGGAAATTATGTACTTTCAATTTGTTCTCCTTTATCCTTTTATGAACCTGTTTAGGTTTGATTGAATCAAATACTTTACTTATTATAAGTAATTGTTTAGTAATTGATATTGTTTACGTTTATACTTGATGTATACCTATGGACATTTGGGAATGTCTCAATTTGGTAAATGAAACATTGATGACTTGGTATACATTCTTGAATTGTTAAGAGGTCTAATCTAGAACCTAGGTTATTTTACTTAACCTAGAATTAGGTTGCCTTTTTTATGAATTGTGAATCTTTTGGTTATTTAATATGTAAGATGATTCATCTTAAAAAGATTACATTGTTGTAATTAAATTGGATTTACATATTTTCTATAACTTGGAAGGAATATTAAGGAAGTCTTTGATTTCAAAAGGAACTCTTGACGATAGAAAGATCAATTCATTATTTCAAATTTTGTAAGAATTATGGGATAGTTAAATGTCAAGGCTGCTAATTAATGTAAATAAGTATCGATTGGGTCAATACTTATAGAATATACTACAGTGGTTGCTGATTATATAATGATCTCTCATAAACTGATTGTAGATTTATATTTGTGCTTCTTTTTGGGATGTTATTACTTAAGCTTACTTTGTATGATTGCATTAATTGCTTCATTAAAGCAGAGTTGTTTTAATGAAATAATTAGTGGAATGCACTTTGTTTTAATGCTTAGTGCTCATCATTCTCAGTTCATTGAACTGGCCCATGCTAACAATTTTTGTAGATGGACATCATAAGTGATAAAAGAAGGCAAAAACTTATATGATGCATTGGCTGCTATAAGTTTGATTCTTTGTAAAGAATTCTGATTCATTCTTGAGTTGTATTGGACAAGAAAAGTTGTATTCTTTTTGTAATGAAGGTTGTTTGTTATACAATATTCCTAAAATGTATAGTCTTGTAAATGAATAATTTTTTAATGATGAATTGAAAGTTGGAGATTTACTTGCATTGGTTGTGTAATCTACCTCGTACTTTTATGAGGAAGATAAAATTTCTATCTTATTGATATTATTTATAATATTTTATGCTTATCTAGATATCCTTTGATAAAATGGATAAAGGGAATTAGTTCTTCTCCCTTATAATGATGCATCTTGTTAAGTTGCATATGATGATGTTTATTATCTAAACCATTTAATATAGTAATGAAATGTGTAATGATTACGCAGTAAACTATAGAAATTGTGAAGGATAAGAAGGGTATGACAACCCTAACACTTAATCATAAAGAGGAAGACTCTTCCTCACTCAAAGAATGTAATGTAGAGACTGGTGATATGATCTTTAATCATTAGACTTCATTTCCTATGAAGTCTACTATAGTTGAACCTATTTGGTTACTACACCTTATTTGAATGGTTAAGTTGCATTATAATGGAACTTGTGATGTTGCTGTCTAGTTTTTGGTCAACTATTGTTAAGCCAATTAAAATGAACATTAGAAGCAATAATAAGCTATGGAAGTGCTTTAATGATTAATTGAATCAAATAGAAAAGAACTTAAGGGGTGTTAGATTAGGATCAGGAAAGGTTGTTGTAATCTGTTAAATAATCCAAATTAATAATGTATTAATAACCTCCTTGAGGTATGTACATCTTGATGAGGTAGTTTATGTAGGATCCTGGCACATGCCAACTACAGGACTATACCTTCAAGAGGACTTGGGTCTTCTCGAGGGTACAGTGTTGCAGTTGAAATGTGGCAAAACCCTTATGCATTGATCATCTATATCTACACATAATAAGAACTTGAACCTAGTTTCTCTCTAGGTCAAGTTAGTGGCATGTTTAGGATAGGTAATATATTTCAATGGCTCAGGGTACCTTGGCACATCTGGTTTACTTAGGTCAACTGAGTATGCCCATATACCCTAAGTCATTGTGAGTATCTTCCTATAATAAAATATGTTTCTAACCTGGTCTAGGGTTAAACCTTGGACAAGTGGACTGATGGTAGTCAGTAAAGACCATTCTAGATAACAGATGAGTGAGGTGAAGGATGTATTCTGAAATGATGAGTATGTCGTCTAGGAATAGTGACATGAATAGTATGTTGAAAATATTTGGCCAAAGTATCGCAAGTTACAGGTTGTGTTATTGTATGTCATCTAGTTTAAAGCAACATGATATCAGATGAATATTGGTAACAAATATTCAGATAGGTTCTTTAAACAAATCACTCAGTACCCGGTTTAGGGTAAGAGAACCAAGTATACATAGAATACAATAAGTATTCAATAATTAAATTTAAACATGAATAGATCGGTAGGTAACCGAGTCATGAAATGAATAGATTGGTGTACCACCGAGTCATTTATAGCTGCATATGGTTATCTGTTATGAGATTTATTGGCATAGAATGTATGTTCTAAATAATTTTTTATTTAGATCAGAGAACATTATGTAAAAAAAATCCCTTGTTTCTAAAGTCTTAGAATGGAAATGTTACACTAGATCTAGGTCTGAGTATGCACTGTATGAAAGATATATTAGTTATAGATCTGAATGATTAGAGTCTTCTTCATGATAACATCCTACAAAAACAACCCTAAAGAGGGGCCTAGTAATTTTACGTGCTTCAGGTGAGTTCTCTGTTTAGGTTGAGTGATGTGCTAGCGCGCCTAGGCTTGTATTGTTAAATTATAGACTTCATCAAGGCTCTTAACAAATCAATTGTTTCCCTCTTTTTCTTAACCTCAACTAATATTATTTCTCTTTCTGCCATGTTTCCTTTGTTCTTGGCCTAGAATTCTTTTAGATCTACTTCATCCTTTACAACAAGTAGTCCTACTACATGATCCCAATCTTTATAATTGTCATAAATAACTTTTTCCATATGAGAAGCCTCCTTTACTGCTTCAATTAGCTTACTATTTTGTGTTATGGGGGTCTCAATTTTTTATTTTTCATGTTGTTTCTATCGTGCTAATACTTCTTCTGCAAACTATAATTAAGAGGTAGTTGTTGAGAGATAATTATGTGTTTTAAATCCTTTAGAAAAATAAAATTAGTTTCATACTTGGTTTCATCAGGAGGGGCCAGGTCTGAGCACACTATTAAGATTACATTAGCTATACATTCTACCTTCTAATATGCCATGTGTGCCTTCTCTTTTTCTTCCCTCAACTCTTATTTTAACTACGCAATAATTTTCTCTCTTTTATCTCCTTGTCTCTCTCTCTCTCTCTCTCTCTCTCTCTCTCTCTCTCTCTCTCTCTCTCTCTTATTTCCTTATTCTTTTCATCAAGGTCCCTCTGAGTAAATCATATTTTTCTATTCTTATCAAATAATTTGGGACCAACCTCCACCGATAACTTATTCATCACATTACATGCTTGATCTTTTGATAACTATTGTCAATCCACTATCAGATCTGTATCACCAGAGTTTTCCACTTCTCTGGTATTTATTAATGAGTGAACGCTTACCTCAAACTCTAGCACCCAAGATAACCTCTTCTTTATGTGTGGTACAGCCTCTCCTTACTGAAAAATGACCAAAAAAATAATTGATCCAGAGGTATTATACTCTGATACATATTGCGTAAAAATTTACTTGGGTCTTCAACATAATACATTATTGGACCCTATGGAGTATACCTTGGTCTCCTATTGTTTCCATGAACACCCTTCAGGAAACCAAATGTAAGAGATGTCCCCACACTTAATGAATCAATATGTCCTTCACTCCTTTCTCCTTCACCTAATGCCACCTCATACTCCACTATATGTTCTATTATGTCTGCAACTTCCTTCTCAAACCTCTATTTTAGCTTAGGATGAGGGGTGTGCCTGGCCCTATGCTTTGTAGTTGGTTCCATTTTTTCTTATGTATTTTATATGATGGTTTCCCTGATACCTCATTCATCCACATCCATAACATGGGTGTCCTTGTAATTATCACTCTGGCCTTCTACATCTGATTCATCGATGGTGTACACATGTTGGTTCACCTTTCCTACCAACTCTTCCTCACTTTTAGCATCTTCTTCTTTCTAGCTCTCTATCTCCTCATAATATGAGCTAGGTACTATTATTTGTTTCTTCTGCATTGAAGACCTTCCTCTAGCAGGTTTCCTTCTTGTATATGTTCTTTTCCCCGAATCCTTACGTGTTGATGTTTGCCCTACAGGAACTGGGTGTCTTATCTTTACTTCCTCCCTCACTACCACTGACAGTAGGAGTTTCTTCACACACTCGCTTCTTATGTTGGACTTTCTTTCATGCAAAGGGATCCTCAGGGATAGTCACATAATCTCCTATGAATAATCCATCAACAACCCATGGTCTAAGATATATATATATATATATATATATCTTTATTGCGGTTACCGAGGCTACTGGTAATGTAACCAGTTTATACAAATGAATGCTCTCTGATACATAATTCTCCTCATAGGCACACTTCTTAGGGTAGATAAGTGTTTGAAGCATCTCATGGTGCTACTTATCTTTTTTACATATATCTAGTCTTAACTTCCACACCTCCTTAAACCTATTCACAACACTTTGAAAGTACTACATTGCAAAAGTAGATGGAATTTTACACCATGGGCTCTTAGCACCATCATTCAATGTGAACCACCTAATAAAAAACTATTGATAGACTATAAACTCAGCAATCCCATCTACAAGATCAGGAAACTCACTCGAAATTATCCATTCTATGTCGAATGTTTCATACATCCATTTATATTGTTGTTCATTCAAACATGCACCCGCATCTTGGATCTGGAAGAACCGGGTTGTTTGAGACAACAATGGAATCATGTCTAAGTTGTGGGACCTTGTGCACTCGAGATATATCTCCAGAGAAGGTGGGTTCTGCTATGTACTTCTAACACTAACACTACTCCTAATGTGGGAAGTAAATCCTAAACTAAAATACCAAGGGACTAGGGATAGAAGGAAGTGTAGAAGGGGAAAACCTAAGCTAAAAGGAAGATGATAGCGCTAGAAAAAGGTTTGATCACTCTCCATGAGCGGAAAAGGAAATAGAGAGGGTGTGAAGAAGAGGGTGGAAGATACACACCACAGATCAACATGCAGGCTCAACCTTCCAGAGCATGTAACACATGAATGTGGGGACTACAAGAAAAGGACATAACATGCTAGAAAATGTAAATAGAGAGATGAGATGCAATGAAAACAAGAAAGGGAAGACGATAGTTCCACAAAACATGATTTTAATTCTTAAGGGATACATAATTAGTTACATTCATAGCAAGAGGCGAGAATACATTGCAAAGACCAAGTCAAGGTATGAAACATGTGGGAAGTCATCCACCATTTTGGAATGGTTCCGTTACAACAAAGAGGGATCCTTTTTACAAAGAAAAACTCTTTTATTTATAGAAGAAGGATAGAAGAGAAGGAGAAATAGAGAGAAAATCAAATTCAAATCCTTAACCACCAATAGAAAACATTGAATTCCTACAAATCCGCTTGCAGGGTTGTCAGATGCACCTCTCCATGTTTTTTTGGTGTGAAGAAGAAGAAGGAAGGAGAGTAGATCTTGAAGAAATCTAGGTGGTTGTATCGATTATAAGTGTGCATTGACTATCAGAATAATGTTTCCCTATTTTCTACCTACCAAATCCTGCCCAAATCTATTTTTAAATTTTCCAACGTGTAGGTGATGTCACCATATTTCAAATGAGCCTAGGCAAGTGGGAATCTGAGCACTGCAACAGAAGTTATGGTTGTCAGAAGTCTACGGTCTACTCTAACACATAATGACACATGGTGCATGCTAATTGACTAAAAAATTAGCCAACTGGTCATCTTGTTTTTTTCTTTTCTGCCACATGTCACGCACCAGTTAGTTGTAACGATTTGGTACCCTTTTGGCATAATTTGATAGGTTATGTTTTATACATTCAAGTCTAACAAATGATGATGTGGCATAGAAATACACAAAGGAAGGTGCAAAGGCACACACGTGGAAATAGAAGGTGTGAAAGGGAAATAGAGGGAAGGCACGTGTAATGGTACATACATGGGAGGAATGGGAGGAATATTTGTAGGAGACAAGGGGAAGGGGCACAAGCACTCAATTGAGGAAGGGCACGCGGTGCCAGAAAGAAAAGGGGAATGCAAAGGAACTAAGTATATGCAAGCGTGTGGGAGGAAGCTAGGGACTTAGCTATTTTGGAAGGAAAGTCTACAGAGGTGGGCACAATGAGTGCACAATAGAAATGAATGAAAGTAGGTGCACAAAAGGAATGTGTAAAGCAATAATGAAGGAGATAGAAAAATGTAGAGGGAAGGGGAAGCACTCAAAGTTAACACGAGAGGAAGCAAAAGGGATAGGGATCAGAAATAAGAAGCAAGGCACTCAAGGGCACATGGAAGAACTGAAACTAAGTGGATTGTGCTAATGGAGAAAACTTGAGTGTGTGAAACTTGAAATGTGAAACATCAGAGTCAAAATGAAAATATAATTTATCCAAATAACTAGGAGAGTTATTTAGATAACATATACCATTTATCTACCTGTGCCTTGTATGTTGTTATTACTGAATCATAGGTATATTTCACAAATCATTTTACAAGAGAGGGGTCTTCTTCAATATACTCCCATATATTATCCTTTAGCCCATTGGGCACCCCAATCTCAGAAAACACTATCACCAATAGAAAAATTTCAAAGATGATTTTACCCCCATCGCGCACAGCTTCAATGATCTCCTCTACTATGAATGAAGCAATGTTATATATTGTTCCTTCCACTATTTTCTTGCATACATGTAGCCAACGTTTATTCACTTGAGTCCACATTTCCTATCTATTCAACTTTTTGAGTAAGTGCACGGCCATCCTCATGACAAGATCATTGCGTTTAGTGATATCCATCGTGTGTCCTCCCTTTTTATACTCAAAATCCATATCAGTTTTCTTTACCTCCAAGTCATATGTTAGGTCTTCATCAAATGAGACCCCTGTACCAATCAAACTAGTATATTTTTCAATCAATTACATGGTAATGTCCATTCTTTTGCTTGTGAAGTACAAAACTTCCTCGTGGACATGTGACATCAACTATTGATACAATTTCTCACACTTCCCAAATAACAGAAGCTCGTATAACTCTTGTAGCCAATCCTTCTCTAATAACATCTTCCCTTTATCATCATATATGGGCTTATCATCAGGTGTTATCTCCTCTGTTGGTTGAAAACAATTTTTCATCATGTTGTGCATCATTAGTTCTATGCAATGATTATAGTAGTTCACTTTGATGTTCCTGATATATGACACCCACTCCTTTCCCATCAACACTCCATCTCGGTATTGCATATCTATGTATCACTCTTCTTAGATATCTATGGTAGGTGTCAGCTTTTCTTTTCCCTTGCACTTCTTCTTTGATGACATGGTTGTTGCTTTCCTTGGTGCCATTTCAGTCATACAAACTCAAATTCTCACCTTATTCCTTTCTCTACCTTAGTACTCTAAGATTCTTACCACAAACCTTCAGCGCAACATTGTTATACTGCCCAGTTAAAAATTTTTATTCCATGCCCTAATTCTCAAAACACTACCCAAAAAAGTTTTGATTCCTTTCAAATCCACACCACATTGTTTCAATCTATGGCATTCTCTCCAATGGAACTCTCGCTTTACTCAATCATGTTCTCCTTCACACTCTAGTTCTAGATTCTCCAACTTGGCACTTGATTTCTCACCAAATTTCTCAAGTTTTCCCTAGTCACAAATTTCATGTAAGGTAAGGTAAAAAATGATTTTACCTCGACACTTTATTTATAGATTTTAAAATTTTATCTGTATTAATTACTTGTCAACTACCATTGTACACTACATTTAATTTGTGTTTTCTAAATTTTTCCACCTTTTATGTAGTTTCCATCATGCTCCCATCGTGCTTTCATCACGCATAACAATTACAACCTTCAGGCAAACCACATCCCCGAATGCATACATCCTTACATGCACTCCATTTACCGAAGTAAATAAACCATTGTGTCTTATACCTAGTAGTTCCCCATACCGTTGTCTATCTCATGTTACACTGCACACTTATTCATCATACATGGATTTTCATCAAGGCATTGTCCTTATTATCACCATTCCTCTTATGACACCTTATCACTATACTTCAGCAACCAACATCATCATCAACATGTGTGCTCCTTAGTTCTTAGGGCACTGTAAACATCAAATCTCCTATGCACACCCTTTTTTATAATCCACCCCACACTAAATGTATATGTGGTCCTATGCACATAAACTCAATAGATAGTAATCAGCAAATGGCACAAAATCACATCTATTACAACAGAACACTACACTAAACTGAAAAAGCATAGTAATGATGAAAGGAAACACATCTAAGGAAAATGCATTAAAGGGAAACCTAATCTAAATGTAAATATTTCCTTATTACAAACACTAAGAAGAATTATGTATAGTAGGGCTTTAACCTACTCCTATTTAAGTAACTAGGCAAGAAAGTGACATCCAACATGTGTAACTAGCAATCATCTAATTCCAATATCTTTGTTACAACAAAGGGTCCCAACCAATAAAATTTCAACTTCCCAAGGTGGCACAAAAACTTTGAATCATACAAATGAACCATTTTTCCTACCTCAAATTCCTTATGTTGAATATGTTGATCATGTTATGACTTCTTTCTTACTTTTTTGTCTTCTAGCTCTACTGAGAAATAACATGTTATTCATCCAAGTGTATCAATTTGTCTATACCCTCTTCAACATCTTGTTCATCGTCCAATCCTCCTATGTGCATAATATGTAGGGATGGAAACATGAATTCCATAGGAAATATAGCCTCCATGCCAAACACCAATTGGAAGGGTGTGGCTTTATTCAATTGTTTGTAAGTATTCTTGTATGCCCAAAGTACAATAGATACTTAATCATCCCATTATTTCTATAACATTCCCATTTTAAAGCTTTAGAAACAAGGGATTTTTTTTTTGAATAGCGTTCTCTGTTCTAAATTATCATAATTTAGAACACATGTTTCAAGTTTTTAAATAATGTTCTCTGTTCTAAATGATCATGATTTAGAACACACATTCCATGCCAATCAATCTCATAATAGATAACCATATGCAGTTGTAATGACTTGATGAACTGTCGATCGCTCATTTCATGACTCAAAGTTTCATCGATCTCTCATTTCATGACTCGGTTTCTTACCATTCCTTCATGTTAATTTGATGTATTGTATACTAAGTATACTTGGTTATTTTACCCTTTTCAAGGTATTGAATTGTTCTATTTAAGATCCCTATGTGAATATTTGTTACCAATATTCATCTAAAATCCTACTTCTTAAACTAGGTGATATAGGACAACACAACCAGCAGCTTGCGATACTTTGGCCAAAGATTTTCACATGCTTTGCATGGTCATATTCCTAGATAGCATAATTTTCAATGGAATGCGTTCTTCACTCCCACTTCATCTATTATCTAGAATGGTCTTCACTGACTCCTATCATTCCTCTTGTCTAAGCTTTAACCATAACTCAGGTTAGCAACATAGATTGGTATAGAGGGCCACTCAAGGTGACTAAGGGTACATCGACATACTCAATCGACCTAGTTCGATTGTGTGTGTCTAGTTACCTTCATTCATCAGGAGTCCTTCCCTATATCAAACCATGTCCCTAAACTGACCTAGAGTGTAACCAAGTCAAGTATGAGTTTATGTAAATCTAGATGATATGATTCAGAAGGGTGTTGCAACATGTCAGCTGCAACACTGTGTCCTCATTAAGACCTGGTACATATCCCAGGCACCAACATCCCATGGAATCCCCTCGTCTAGAGTTACATATCCAGATAAGAGGTTAAATACCTTTTTATCTTCTTAATTTAAGATTCAGTTTCAGCAATCTTGTTGATTTTATAATCTCTTTGATCATTATGGTTGTTAGTCATAAATGACTTATGGTTGTCATGTAGCTTAATATGCAACCAATCCTTCTACCTGAAGGATTATATGTCATCCCTTAGTTTCTTAATTTAAGTTCAGGATTACAGTCCAAATCAGCTTAACACAGTAAGATTTAACTTACTAAGCTTAACCAAGTTTATTCATGTCTGAATTTAAATCTAGACTCCTTAATAATGGACTTCATTAAAATGAAGTCTATTTCTTATACATATGTATTCAGTTATTTTCAATTACCTTACCTTGGTTAAGGTTTTCTAAGAAGAGGTATAATTTTCTCTTTCCAAGTGTCCTTTGGGTATAATACCCGAAAGAGTCACAATGAAATATTTATCCCGAAGACTAATTGTCTTTCCTTTAACATATACTAGTTAGGGTCCATTGCCAGTTATTTTCTTATACAAGGATCCATATGTATTTTACTCTTCTATTAATGTCAATTAATAATCCATATTGACCTAGTTGAGTGTTCATCTATGTATGCCAACTTAGAAGTTGCATTTAAGAGGAGAATAGAGTATCAAATCCCTCTTTCCCTATTTCATTAGAGTACAACTGAAATGATTCAAAAAAGATATAGGTTTACGAGAGAATAAGGATAAGTCTACAATCCCCATTTTTTTGTATTCCCAAAAATACCATGACACATCAAATATCAATAACACTCAATCCTTTCTCATTGATCAAACAAAATACATATTTTACAGGTCTAAACATTTCAGACATTTTTTCATGTCATTCTTCATTGATAAAATCAAGTAAAATTTACAATTTTTTCCCTTTTTCAATTACATCTCAAAAAGTATAATAAATCCTCATTAAAAATGCAGCCTTTAAGTAAACACGGGAAGAATCATAAAGGAACTTGTCTTCTTTTATCACTACCATAATCCATCTGCAAAAATTGCTAGCATGGGTCAGTTTGTTGAACTGAGCATGATAAGCACTAATCATTAAAGTGATGTGTTTTTGACTAATTGTCTCATAAAAATAACTCTACTCTTATGAAACATTAAGCAATACAGACATATACCTAGTAAAGAATTAAGTACCACTAAAAGAAGAATAGAGTGAGCAACCTTGTCACATTAAATAAGTATCAAGATTAAACAACAATCTTCGTTTAACAATTTCATAAGAAAAGTTACAATAGACAAGTAATATTACATCCCAATTACTTATCTATGTTTCATACTATAGTGTCTTTGAATCATTCCAATTTAAGCCAACTCTAGCCTAACCTTTTTGTTCAACATCAACAGATTTTACAAGGTTTAAATTCCATGTACTTCTCCTGAAGATAGTCACACATCAATTCATTACCTTCTTAACAATCAATTGAGAAGGAAAGAAAAATGAAAGAAAGTGATTCATCCAACTATCTACTCTACAATCCCCTTTAGCTAACCTAACCAAAATAGTCAGCTTCAAGCAAGGTGTAATAATAACAAGAAATAAATAGTCAGAGAGAGATAACAATCAAATACCCTTTTGAGCACAAGAGTAACAGTAATGAAATCCACAACTCAAAAAGGAGAGAGAGAACAAGATGGAAGTCAATAATCAAGATGAGAGAGAGATTCTCATTATTTCTTCCCAATATTGAACCAAATTATATAAACTATAACATGCAAATCAGTTAACAGCAATGTATTGCCCTCAATGCAAAACAAGGATAGTTTCAATAGCTTACTAGCTACCACTAAAGGAAATATTCAAAGAATTCATTCTACAACTGTACCAGAAGTATCAAGCAACAATTGATCTTCTAAATTCATCCACATTGATAGCTTTGCACACTACAAACAAAGCTTATGCATCCCAAATAGAAAGCGATTAAGAGATTACAGTCAAGTAAAAACATGTTTCCTATTCCACAGGAAGGAAAGAAGTCATATTTTCAGATACAATGAAAATAAATCCAACCAGATTCAAATACAATTGGGAACAGTGAAAGGATTGCAATCCCCTAGTACATGTGTTCATCATCGAGCCTAAAAGGAGAAGGAGAAACTTTACGCTCCAACTAAATTTTGACTAAGATGAAAGCAATCAAAGGAAATGAAACCCCAAATTGGTTCCCAAAATCGAACAAAAGGGAGAAGAGTAAGATCGAATATTCTAACTCTTTCCCCTTAGATAACCAAAACCAAACTAAACCCAAGATCCACTAAAATAGTCAAATTTCACAACAATATATACATAAGTAAATCGAAAGGTTTTCCACAAACCATTTAATACATACAGGTGAGAGAAACAACAATATCCTCACACAGTCCCTAGAAAGGAGTTAAACTAAAAATTACCAGATTTCAAACAAGGAAGGTCAAAACCAAATGAAATCCCTTATAACAATCCCACAAAAATTGACAGGTTTAAACGCATTAAACTCAAAGGGAGAAAACATTTCATCATTGTCCTTTTAACAAGTTTAAATTCACAATACATCAAATCCAAACAATTGTTCCAACTTATCTCAAACAGAAACAACCAGATTCAAGGTGATTCATTTTTTCACTGAAGACAAAGCACTTCATACTTCCCACAATTAAAATAAAAAACAAACTTAATTAAAATCTTTACCACATAATGATTTCCCTTAATCCCTTGTGCACAGAAAACCAGAAGCCCACATGACTTAAGCATCATTCTAGTTTCAAATACGATAACATGATTTACTCAAACATGAATTAATAAAATACCCATATTGCATCCTTTCAAAACAAAAAACTCAAACATAAGATCACAACCAAAATACACCAAAAAATTTCCACAAAGCCATTCATTTCAAAGAGCAGAGTTGTTTCTTATGAAGACGCTTAATAAAAAGAAAACTTGTTTAATAAGAAGAGCCTATCATGCATGAATGAAATTTCTTGTTGATTTGCAGAAGATCTCTAGCCAAGCTTCTCAAGAATCTCTTCTTTTCAAACATTATCAAAAACCAAATCTCTCAACTACCTCCATGTTTCCATGGTTTAGAAACAATTTGGGGATGCTCAAGATCACAATGGATCAAAAAATAGACTTGCTGGTTTGAAGAACAAAAACCACATGTAGAGTAAAAACCAGAAAGACCAGAATGACCAACAACTTCCACAAAACACCCTTCTCCTCTTTCCTAGTCTGATCTCTTCTAAGCTGAGGCTATCAATGCCATTGAATTCATTGAATGCAATTTCCTTCTCTTTTCTTGTGCCACCACCACTTCAAATTTGGCAAAGTGGATTTCAAAATTTAACATGCATTTTTAAATTTAGCAATGATGTCAGCTAGGCATCCTACCTATCTTCCTTGCCTCTACCAAACTTGGCAATTTAAGATGTAAGGACTGAGATTTAATTCTCATTAATACCTTAGAAACCACCACCACCCAACCTTCCATTTTCCACGTAACCCATAGGTCCTCTTTAGGCTTAGTGATAGTTTAGGTTACATTAGCATTAGTTAGGTTTCCATCTTAGTTCTTAGGTCTTTAAAATTTATCTTAGGTTAGTTCAAAAATCATAACCATATAATATACCTTCTTAGGTTAGGTCATAACCCCTTAGGTTAGAATCTATATAGGGAAACATTACAGTTTAGGTCAGATCCGAATAGCACCAACCATTCTGACCAAAGTTAAGGCATTTTCCTTATAAGACCAATAATAGGTCCTTAATCTCCTCATGTTGTTTAACATTCCAAAACATTAATAAAGGAGGTCCAGACTTACAGTTTGCAACATGATGCTAGTAAGGATAGTCTAAAGCTAGGTCCTTAAAATTTATATCAAAACATAGCTCGGTTCCATAATATGTTTCATTCAACATGTCTATTAACAAGATGACAATAAAGAGAACTGAAGCATACCTTGGATCAATGGAATTGATTCAAGGTGTGTTGTTAACATATGGAAGATGTGAAAACAATGGTACAAATTTACAATTTATAATTCACAAAGCAGAATGGCTTCACTTCCAAGTAAACAGAATTACAACAAGCATGAATTCTGAATAGTAATAACTTATCCATTACAAACATGATTTTCAACATCAAAAGAATACACCTTCCTAAGACAAATCACATGTCGACGTTTGCAATGTCAAAGGTGGAAGTCATCATAGTAACAGTCATGACCAAGACGTTACATACCTTCCTCCTTAAAAGAATCATCATCCCAATGATTAACTTAATTAAACCATTAAAGTTTTAGGACAAAAATTAATTATTGTCCTTCCATTCATATGTTCATAATAGAACTAAATTTGAAAAATTCAAGTTTTCAAAATAGTATTTAAAATAGTTGTCAAATTGTTTAGTATCTGCCCAAGTTTGGCAGATTTAACATCAAAACATGAATCAATTTTTCAGATTTTATCAAGTTTCAAAATCAATTCTTATCAAACAAGTATGGATAAGCAGATCTCATATCTTTGATATTTTCCTAGGTTGCACTTTCTTTGTTAATCTGGTCCCACTGGACCTTACATGTACTTATTTCATGATTTCTTAAGTGCAACTGGCGAGTTTCCAAGCACTCAAATGGGTTTAACCATGATTATTCTTGGGTCTTGGACCTACAAGGAATTCCAATTCAACACATGTGATAAATCTAAAATGTATTTCTTAAGCAGAGAAATATGGAAAACATCATGCATTCGTGATAAAGTAGGAGGTAGAGCTAAACAATAAGCTACAAGGTTGATTACTTCAACAATTTCAAAGGGTCTCACATAACGAGGTGATAACTTGGTAGCCTTGCCAAAAGTTATAGAACTCTTTTTTGGCTTAACCTGAAGAAAGACCTTCTCACCAAGTTCAAATTTCCTATCCACCTGCTTTAAGTCTGCATAACTTTTCTACCTATCTGCAACTTCCTTCAAGCATTCACGAATCATTTTAACTTGTTTTTCCATTTCTGTAAGGATTTCAGACCCTATCACCTCTCTATCTTCAATGTTGTCCCAGATAACAGGGGTTCTACATTTCCTTATGTATAGTACTTTGAAAGGTGCCATTTTTAGAGAGGCGTGATAAGTATTATTATAAGCAAACTCAACTAATGGAAGGTACTCCTCCCATTTATACTACTGATCCATACAATACATTCTTAGCATATCCTCTAAAAATTGATTAACTCTTTCAGTTTGTCCATCTGTTTCCGGGTGATACGCAGAACTGAAATTTAGTTTAGTTCCCAAAGCTGCATTAAGTGTCTACCAAAATCTTGATGTCATTCTCGGATCTCTATCCGATATGATTAATTCAGGTATTCCATGTAACCTGAAAATCTCATGCACAAATCTTCTTGCTAACATGGGTGAATCATCCTTTAGATTACCAACAATAAAGTGTGTTGCTTTTGTTAGTTTATCAACAACAACCAGAATAACATCATGTTTATTCTTTGACATAGGAAACCCTTGAACAAAATCCATGGTTATCACTTGCCATTTGTACTATGGAATGATGTGAGGGTATAGTAAATGGGCTGGATGCATATGTTCTACTTTAAATTGTTGACATTCTAAACAGTGCGTCACAATTTCCATCACATCATTTTTCATCCCTTTCCAAGAAATATTATTGTTTTATATCAGCCAACATCTTTGTAATGCTAAGGTTTTCCAGAAAAAGGTGAGTTGTGAAATTCAACTAATAATTTCTTTCTTAAATAATTTTCCAAAGGTATGTATACCTGGTTTTCAAACTGTAAAATTCCTTCATTGTCAAAATGAAAACACTTATATCTTGCATCATTTAGATTTGCAACAAGTGTTGTCATTACTTGCTGAAAATAAGAATCAGATTCCATGACACTTTTCACCTCATCTTTAAATTGAGTTCTTAATGTTATAAGAGCAAAAATGTGCTTCCTACGACTTAAAGCATCAATTACTCTATTTTCCTTGCCTTTAATATAGCTTATATCAAAATCATACTAAGATAGAAATTCCAACCATCTTCATTGTCTTGCATTCAAGTTTGGCTGAGTGAAAATATAATTCAACCCAAAATGGTCAGTTTTTAGTTCAAAAGGCCTACTGAGAAGATAATGCCTCCATATTTGAAGGGCATGAACAATGGCAGCAAGCTCTAGGTCATGTGGAGCATAATTCCATTCATATAACTTGAGATTTCTACTTTCATAAGCTATGACATGTTCATACTGTAATAGAATACCTCTGAGGGCCCTCTCCAGATGCATCCGTTACAATAATAAAGTCTCCATTTGGATCAGGTACAATCAGAATAGGTGTTGTAATTAATTGATCCTTTAGAATCTTAAAATCAAAATTCACATTTGACATTCCAAAAAAATTTCTTATCTTTCTTTTGTAATGAAGTTATTGGTACAACAATATTAGAAAAAGTTTTTAACAAACTTTCTATAGTAACCAATAAGACCCATGAAGCTTCTAACTTCATGCACATTCTTGGGTACATGGGCCATTCAGTTATAGCTATGATATTCGAAGGATCTACAAATATTCCATTTTTTCTTATTATATGTCCCAAATAGTGTACTTCTGTTTCATAGAAGCAACATTTAGACAACTTACCATACAAATTTCTCTTTCTTAAGATTTCCAAAACTATCTTCAAGTGCTCATGATGTTCTTCAATGCTTTTAGAGTATACGAGAATATCGTCCAAGAATACAAGCACAAACTTGTCCAATTAATCTTGAAAAATATTATTCATCAAATTCATAAAAGCAGCAAGTGCATTTGTCAACCCAAAAGGTAAAAATGTGAATTCATAATGCCCATACCTTGTTCTAAAATTTATTTTATGTATTTCTTCATCTTTTATTCTCAACTGATGATATCTCGATCGAAGATCTATTTTAGAATACACCGATGCTCCACACATCTGATCAAATAGATCATCAATTATAGGAAGTGGATATCGGTTCTTAATAGTTTCTTTGTTCAACATTCTGTAATCAATACACAATCTAAGTGTGTCATCCTTCTTTTTCACAAAGATTACCGGTGCTCCCCAAGGTGAGACACTCGGTCTTATCAATCCTTTTGACAAAAGTTCCTATAACTGAGCCTTAAGCTCTACCAATTCAATGGTATTCATTCTATAAGGTGCCTTGGATATAGGCTCGGTTCCTGGTTTGATCTCTATTGTGAAGTCAAACTCCCATTTAGATGGAAGACCTGGTAACTCTTCCGGAAATACATCTCTGAAATTTTGTAACAAAGGATATTTTTTTGTAAAATCTTTACCTTCTTTTACAGTCTCGGAAATATTTACTACATACAAGGTACAACTTTGTTTTTTGCCTATTTAAGTTGCATTACTGACAACTTCCTAACTGAAATCTCGTGCTTTACACCTTGAATGACCATTGATTTCTACAGATCATCTAAACAATTAATATGTTTTTCAAAACAATCAACCTTTGCTTTATGCTCAGCTAGCCAGTTAACACCTATGATAACATCATAAGACCCCAATGGAGCAACATAAAGGTCAACTTCTGTGGAAAAACTAGGCAAGTCGAGGACTTCTCCAAAAAGACACATACTAACTGTATGAGATAATTTACACAACTAATGCAAATAAATCACAACTCGTAATTCATCATTACAAGTTATAAATTTACAAGACTATGCACTTTAGGCATACTGCATAACAACAACCTTCATTCTATAAAGTATACAAATTTTATTTTTCAATACAACTAAGGAATGAATCAGAATTCTTTACAAAGAATCAGACTTATATCATCCAATGCATCATATAAGTTTTTTCCTTCTTTTATCACTTACGATGTCCATCTGTAAAAATTGCTAGCACGGGTCAGTTTAATGAGCTGAGCATGATAAGCACTAAGCATTAAAATTAAGTGCATTCCACTAATTGTTTCATTAAAGCAACACTACTTTAATGAGATAATTAATACATCATACAATAAGCATAAGTGATACCAAACAGAAAAGAAGTACAGTAATAAATCTAGATCAACTTTTAAGAAAAGAGCATAATATAATAAACAATATCTACCTAATAATTTAAAGTTCTATTGATCCTATTAATGGCTTGTAAAAAAAACAATAGATCTTTCCATCCCATTATTTCATAATTATATCCTAATAGAATACCACATTTATCTTTTCTATGAGACAAAATAAGTGTAAACAACATGGTTCATTCTAGGATGATTCATCTAAATCATAAGAAAAGAATAAAAAGAACCAATGCATACCATACCCAAACTTATAACATCCAAGAAAAATAGACCAGGTTCATAACATGAATTACCTCTTCCTTTCTAGGATAACAATCTTATAAATTCAACATTAAGATATACATCTAAACAGAAGTTCATAACAATACAAGAAGGTATAGAAAATCATAACAGTCTAACTGTAATTCTAATTCCAATTCTACAAGTTAGAAGTTATCAATCAAAGATTTGGAACCAATGTTCACAAACAAAGTATCCCCATAGAGGATTTAATCTCAACTCGAGTTCATCCCAAAAGATAGAGAGTACTATTATCCAAAATAATCCCCTTGCTTATTTTTGGCTAACTCTCTTTCATTTCTTCCTTCCTTGTGCCTCAGTCAATTTTTTTCACTTTTTAGGTACTCAAATTTTTTTGGAAATGGCTTCATCAGATAGATAATTTCCTCACCTTTCCAAAAAGGTAAAATATTCCTTCTAACTCCTTGTATTTTGCAAGTTATGGCTTGGCGGAGTTTTGGAGAGAAATTTTCCCTAAGAAGGTCCGCGGACCAATAGGAATGTGCCATGTCAACGGTAGAATGGCGGGTTAGTGGAGGTTAGTTAGAAATATTTCCAAAGTTCTCGGTGGGGAGTGCAAAATAAAAATTTTGGCCCGCAAGGCCCGTGGACCAATAAGAAGATGCCACGTGTCCAAAGGCCGGCGGGAGTCAGGGGCGCAGGGGGAATTTGGCATTTTCGCCAAAGTGTTGTAAATGGCGCAATAAAACTCCACCCCCCAAAGGCCTGCACCTATCAAAATGTGCCATGTGTCCATGTGGCTGGCATAAGGCAAAAGGGTTGGTGGTGTCAAAGGAAATATTTGGATTTCAGGCCCGTGTCCAATTGGAGAGCGCCACGTGGCAGCGGAGCGACGGGTCACGGAGTGATTTTGGAAAATTTTCCAAAAAATTCAAAAATGGCATAAAAAGGCCAGTTAAACCCGTGAGTGAGTAGGAAAGTACCACATAGCATTGGAGCAGTGGGGGGTAGAGTTTTTTGGGAAAATTTTCCCAAATTTCAAAAAAGGAGGGAAAATTTATGGGTTTCGGCCCGCTAACCCAATTTTTACCCCTACGTTTTTGCCCTAAATCTTTAGAGGGGCATATCTTTTGATCGAGAGCTTAGTTTTTCTCAATTTTTGTGTCATTGGAAAGCTATTGAAGTCCTCTACATGATGTAATCTTCAATTTTGTTTTTTGATGGATTTTGGTGAGATAAAAATCAAAAAATTCCTTTGGCATGGGGAAAAGAGTAAAACTGACATTCAACCACCATTTTTAATGCAGTATGGCTTCTATTCTTCTCCAACATGGTTGAAAATCTTGGGTAATGAAATTTTAAGGGTACCCATGCTATGTTGATGAATTTGGTTGGTGGTTGAATGATTCCTTTCATTTTTCCCGTGTTTCTCCTTCGTGAGCTCAGTTTTCATTGTTAAAACCCAGATTTGGCTCATTTGTAAGGGGTTGGACATTTTGCTCTTACAGGCTCTCTTTTCTTCCTTAACAGGCAGATTTGTAGAGTGTCATACCTCTCATACAGGCTGTAGCATGTATTTTTCCTCCTTTCCACTGTAATGCATTATAATAAACTTGGGAATGATAATGTATGTTCTGGTATTGATTTTTCCCAATCCTCTCATGTGTTTATCATTGCATTCTAATATTTCATTATATTCTGGCAATCTGTGCATGTTTTGTGTTGCATTTTTTTATGAGTTGTGTCAATTTTGCAAAAGTAGATGTCTACCACTCCTTTGGTGTATCACCTTGTTAGTTTAGTTTTATCTTCTTTTCTCTCTTCTATCCTTGTCTCCTTGGTAGAATTAGAGTAGGATTTTGAGTTAAACCTCTATAAATTTCATGTATACATCTGATCAGAGGAGTAGAGGAACCAACCTTTAATCTGGAGAGATTTTTTTCCCATTTTTGTAAGTCCCACACTTGGGGAAAATATTCAATGTTGTGCAATCACACTAAATGGCCCAATTCTCACTTGTAGACCTCAAGGTCATTTAGGGGGTGCTACTTCTTTGCACTAACAAGTACAAGAGACAAACCTACTCCTATCCATTCAACAAGACAAGGTCAGTCCACAACAGTCGAACTCGTAAGTATGCATTCACTTAACAGTAGAACCGACTTAGCTACTAACTTTCTATATTATTGCCACAATGATTCTAATAGAGTAGACCAATAGGCCATAAGAAATCACCATCTCTAAAGAGAATCGAGTGCAGAGAAGTTCAAACAATGAGCTTATCTAAAAGATAGAGAAAAGGAAACTCTATAAGGAAAGGACCAATAATAAATCGTTTCATTCAACTGAAAAAAAGAAGTTCTAGTTCCAAATCAAATCAGGATGAAAACATATTGCAAACCCAAGACAAAATATTGATCCCAAGAGAATACTTATATAATTTCTTTCTAAAAAATAATCCCAAGACTCATTCACTGAATCAAGAATTAATAAAAATCCCGAAACAACAACTATCAAGTTCAGAATTAACCATGAACCCAAGACTGAAGACTTACAAATGCTTCACCACTTAATACAAAAAGGTAAATAGTTCATGATTCAAATGAACTAAGCACAAAACAATTAAATGGGGAAATTATCCTCCCAGAATAATTTTAGTGTCCAAGGTTAATAACCCAATCAATTCCTATGCAACAGAAATGAAATTTCAAAACAAAACTTCACAACCACAAAATTGTGACATGTGTGACTTAGTTCTAAATTATACAGTCAACCCAGAATGTGGGTTCCCTCAAAATAGAGGGGAAAGAACACCCCCTTATATTCTCACACCAATACCATCTCAAGAAGTTGATACAGTCATAAAATATAAGTTCTACGTTCCTTTAAGAAAGACATTTCCAGTTCCAAATCTCGAAGAGATTTCAAACAACTCAACAAGCTTCCATCCATTTTCCTGGTGAGTAAGTTGTTTAAATAAAGAGTTATAAGCTTAATCTTTGAATAAAATAATATCCCAATACACAAATACCAAAATAGAGTCGAATACATCGACCCAAATACAAACTCATAACACTCAAGTGTTAAATACGACTACAGTGTTGAACCCGAGCTTCACACAAAAGTTCATAACTTCACGAGTAAAATATTGCGAGTACAGTGCCAAATAAGAACTCCAAGAAATAGTTCAGTGATGAATAAGTTTTCCAAACACTGGTTCAAAACAACACAAAACCCCAACAAAATTTTACGTCCAAAAACGCAACCCAAAAGAAAAATCAAACATAACTCAAGTTTCCCTAAGTTCAGATCCTTATATTGCCACGAAGGTCAGTTCAAAGAACAAAAACTTCAAATACAAGATCTAGAGTGCAAAAACAAAGATACGGGAACAATTTTCATATACAAACTTCACATGCATGCTGTCATAAAACTTGCACAGAGAGACAGTTTCCAAAACAACATTATTTTTTCCATGGATTCAAAACCAAACAACACAAAAATTCACTAAACCCACCAAGAAAATAACTAGTCAGACATGAAAACATGAATCTCATGAGAGTAGAGTTGTTCTAATGAATCATTTATAAGAAATCAAAGATTCTTAATAGTTAGAGCCTATCATGCCTGATAGTGTTTCTGCCAAATCGAAGGAGACTTCTAGCCGAGATTCTAACTCTTTTTCTCCTCCATGAAAGATCAACAATCAAACATCTTTTCTTCCTATGCCTCATATACTTTCCTTTGATCAAAAATAGACCGAAGAAACCAAAAATAACTTTGAAGTGAAGGTCAAACTACTAGTTTGAAGATCCAGTTAGCTCCATGCAGAGTAAAATCCACCATGCATGCAAAATGAAATAACCTCCTATAAACCCACATTCTAAGTTTCCAAGACGGTTTGCACACAAAGACCGAGGCCCATTAATGCCATAAATGCCATTAATTACAAAATTCCCACTTATCTTTCCTTGCCACTTCCTCCTAAATCTGGCGAATGCCAATTCCATACAAAAATACAATTCCATCTTTTAGTGGAGCTTCCACATATGCCTCCATAAAGTCAACTAGCCCTTGCCAAATCTAGCAGTACTTCCATCCATAAAACTCTATCAACTCATTTAAATGTCATTGGAACCATCTCCTTAGAGACATGCAACCCCTTAGGTTCCCTTTTTTAATAGCTTAGGATGGATCCAAATAGAACTTAGGTTAGTTTAGCAATTACAAACATAGGTCTTAAAAAAATTTCCAATAGAATTCCCACCTTAGGTTAGATTCAATTCATAACCCTTTAGTATTAGGTATTAGTTAAAATAGCCTAGTATTACTTTAGTAATCCTTCCCTTATCCATTTAGCACAATGCTTAGGTTAGGATGCCAACCCAACAAATTAGAATAAGAGGCTTAGGTTAGAGTAAAATCCAAATGGGTAAACGTAGCTAGAACATAGGTGTTATTACCTAGCTTAGGATACTGCAGGGATATCCCTTAGGTTTTAGGACTCCAAACTCCTCCTCCGTGAATTGAATTTTGCTTAAGTCCTTATTGTCCTACCAAGATCAATCACTAAAGACCCAAGCACAACCTTACAGCTGAACAAAAACATGTTCACATAAGACCAAAGAATTGGTAACAAACAAAGTTCAGTTTTTACGTCCCTCAAACTACTAAATGTCAATTTATCATTCATTCTATGAAGAGGATTTGAAACATTCCTTGGATCACTGAAATTGATCCAAGGATGAGTCAAAAGAAGAAATAAGTCTGCAACTCTTAAAGCCAGATTGCAACTCATCTTCCCAAAGTGAAAATGAATTCTTGTTAACCATACTATTTTAGTCTAATGATTTTTAAGAGCAGAAAATATTTATCCTTATCAAGCATGATCTTCAACAGTCAAAAGAACACATCTTTATCCAGAAAATCACATGTCAACACTTGAAATGCAAAAGAGGAATATATAAGTTGTCGAGGGTGTTACATGCTTCCCTCATAAAAAGAATCATCATCTTGATGATTATCTCATTTTTAATAGTTTGCATCAAGGAAAATCAACTTATTCACTTTTCTCACCATATGTTAAAAACATATCAAAAATTTTAAGTTCTAGAAATCAGCATTACACAGTTGTTTATTCAAAACAAATAAGTATCTACCCAAAACTAGCATACTTATTGTATTATAAAGATAAAATCACAAATTTTTATCATTTAACAGAATCAATTCTATTTAAATAAATATGGAAAGGTAGTTTTCATATCGTCTAGGTTTTCCCAGGTTGCAGCTTCTTCATTAAACTGGTCCCATTGGACCTTGCATTGACTTATCTCACAATTTCTCAAATGCAACTGGCGAGTTTCAAGCACTCGTATGGGTTTAACCATGATTATTCCTAGGTCCTGGACCTGCAAGGAATTCCAATTTAACACATGTGATAAATCTGAAATGTATTTATTAAGCAAATAAATATGGAAAACATCATGCATTTGTGACAAAGTAAGAGGTAATGCTAAACAATAAGCTACAGGGTTGATTACTTCAACTATCTCAAAAGGTCCCACATAACGAGGTGATAACTTGGCAACCTTGCCAAAAAATATAGAACTCTTTTTCGGTTTAACCCGAAGAAAGACTTTCTCACCAAGTTCAAATTTCCTATCAACCCTCTTTAAGTCATGCATATCTTATTTATTGGTGCAAACCCTTCTGATATTTAGCATATTATAGCTCAGATCTATTTTCCTATGGTTCATTTGGTGTTTATCTACCTTCTCTCATGCATAGGTGTGTGTGTGGATCTACTAGTTTTATGTTCTTCTTTTATGATGCATTTATTTATATATCTACAAATAAGCCCCCATTAATGGCGAAACCTTCTCACAAATCTCACATAAAAGAGGGGCTCGGTGCCCACACATGCCTCGAGTGAGTTTCCAATGCCTGCTAGGTGATAGGCCAACACACTTAGGGTTAAAAGGAAGTAATAAGGGTAAAATAATGACTACATCTTGGTTTTATTGTCAGGATCTCTTTTCAAATTTATTGTGAGAATAGTTCGTGATGACGGAGCACTTGACCTTAGATAGTGTCGAATCATGGCTTAAAAGCACAAATGATGAGTTCACTTAGAGATTTAGTATTGGACCTGAGTTTGATGCATGTAAATGGGTAGAAGAACATCTATATCATGAGTTGCATGAGACCTTCTTTTGTTGTTTTCTACTGGAGTTATATGAATGGCTCTCAGCATATGCATCTAGATCAATCCGATACTATAGACCTCGTGTATGGACCCAAGATGAGTATCAGAGGCTGCATGATGTTGATCTGACTTGGACACATGTTGTTGATCATTGGTGGAGTAGAGTGTTGATGAGTTATAGCTTGGAGTACTTGATTTCTATGTATTCCTTTCTAGAGATCGCTAAGTTTGAGTTCTTAAGGGAGCCAACAGGAATGTTCTTACGTGTTATCCCTTTAGCTATAAATATCATGATCATTACACTCAGTTTGGAATAATTTCCTATGGATGGCTAAGATTCTTTTGAGTGCTGGGTGAGGAAGCTAGTGTAAAGGAAGATGGTATACCTTGAGGCTGAAAAGGAGAGGGAAGAAAGATGGCTTAAGTATAATGAGGCTCAGGAGATGGATTTGACAAGACAATGCAGACGTTGCCGGAAGGATTTGAGGTTCATGTGGAGGACGTGGAACCTTAGCAGTCTATATGACCCCATCTTGGCAAGCACAAAAGAGAAACCCCTTCATCTTCTGGAGAGAGCTCATCATATGAATAAATGATAATATTCATTGGCGTGCATCTAGATCCACTTGGTGACCAACCCCTAGCACTTAGTTTTCCAAATCTAGAGATAAGTATTACTAACCCATTTGGTGTTGGTGGAAGTAATTGATCAAAACCTAGGAGGTATAACTTTTCATTTGGCACATCTATGACTGCACAATAATTTCTTGTGTTTGGAGGTAAATTTTTTAGAATGACATTTGGGAAAATTACGAGTACACAAAGATTGGGTATCACGTGTGGAAGCGGCATGGGACACACATATGGTAATGGTGTAATACATTGTTGTCTCCTAAAAACTGCTCTACGTTTTAATAGCCAAATTCAATTTTTTTTTTAGCTCATGCCCTCCGTTGGTGTTTAAGCCAAGTTAGAGATTTAAGAAATTAGCAAAAGTCATGCCCTAGTGTTGTTTGAATCTTTATTTTGCTCATTTTGAGAAATTATCCATCTCCCGGTCTGGCACGAGATATCCTCTTTACAATCTCCTTTGTGATTGAAATTTTTCACTTATTCTATGGCATGGGTCGTCAAATCATTTTTTTGCCCCCATGCCTCTGGTTCGCGAAGGAAATTCAAGAATTGGACTCAAAATGATGAATTTCTCTTCCTCTGAGTATTTTTCCTACAGTCAGGATGACGGGTGTCTTTTCCCCATCAAATTTTGGCCCCAATGAATGCAGGTATGTGGTCAGATCCTATTGGATGGGGAGGAACAAGCTTTTTCGTGAACTTAACACTTTTGGTCACTTTTTGCAAAAATGGTAAATTTACCCCGTGGACCCGAAAAGCTGAATCACCATTGAAAAGTGTAACCTCAGTAGATGGCTCCACATGTCACAATGGTGCAACTCCAAGGTAGGGCAGAAAGGGTCAATTACCAAATCAATGCCAAATCACCACATGGTCAGAGTCATTGGAGAAGCAAAGCCCACCGTTAAAGTTGAAGCAAATGAGTGGGCCATCGGGGAGATTTGAGATTTTGAGCTTCTTTATTAAAGAGGTGAAAAAGTTAAAAAGTAACCCGCAGCCCCGATTAGGCTATCAAGGAAAAATTCAAAGCTTGAGCTTGAAGGGAATAAGTCAAAGGTGAAGCCTGCCGTTGAAAATTCAAAGTAGACAAGCGGGCCATCGGGGCACTTTTAGAAATTTAACCAAATTTCCAAAATTGAAGTAAAAGTTCTAGAATGCTCCGTAGCTCCGCAAAGGTCTGGGGCCCACCGTTGAAAAGTCAAAGCGGGAGAGCGGGCCGATGGAGAAATTTGAGTTTTTGAGCCTTTTTTCCAAAAAAGGTTAAAATATTTAGAAAAGAGCCACGACCCTGTCTCCAACCAGAACGTGCCACGTGTCCTAGTCAAATTAGAGAGTGGGCCAGTGGAGGAATTTTAGTTTTTGAACCTTTTTTCCAAAAAAGGTTAAAATGTTGAGAAAAGGGCCGCGATCCCATTTCTAATAAGAATGTGCCACATGTCTAAGTTGAAAATTCAAAGCAGGGCTGTGGGCCAATTTATTCCAAATTTCCAAATCCCACAAAAAATCACAAAATGTGAAAGGATTCCCCCATAACCACTCCAATCCTTTCCTACCACGTGGATGGCCCAATTTTAGAGTTAGAGGAGCAAATCAAATGGTCTATATTTAAACTAAAAAATCGAATGTAATGGTTGCTTTGCAAGATCTAGTTTTTAACCTGCCATGAGCATTTTCTTTACAACATAGGAATTTGGAAAGGCGTTGAGGATTCGTGAAGTTGTAACTGTTTCTTGTGAATAATATAATGTCTTCCCGATGTCATTCTAGAGGTTGACGATTCATGTCAAAAAATACTAGAGTGCTTTGTATCTAAAAAAGATAGAAAACACCATTCTTCTTCTATTTTCTCTTCTTCCTCAAATTTCTTCCATTCTCAAGCTATGTACAAACTCTGTTTGAGCTTCAATAAGAAAAGAAGGAATTTTTGCCTCTTTAATTGAGGAATTAATTTTTACTTTGTGACAAATGAGTTTCATTCAATCTTGTATCTTCTCCTGTGGATTTGGTTTTACTTCTGACTATGAATGCATGTAAATGAAATTTCTAATTAATGTGTGTGGGCATCTAATATTCTACTCACAACATTAGTTTCTCTTACCTCCATTCTCACTCCCTTTCCCCTTCTTAGAAAAATTTCTTCTCTAGTGAGAAATTTCTAGCTTTGCCATAGGGTCAGTGGAGTGCCCCTGTTAGATCTTCAGTCAAAAGGCCACCATTGAAAACCACTTTTTCACACATGCACATACTGAAGCTACACCATTCAAGTAGAGGGACTTAAATTCCCATAGCGTTGGCTTGAAACCCACCAATTTTTCCACAAGACAATTTTTCTCGCCAATAGTTTTTGGTGCCCACCGTGGGGTAGATTTTGTAGCATCTGCACCTAAAAATGACATCAGTGTCATAAAACAAAAAAATATTCTAGAAGAAAAGTTTCTGGAAATTGAATAATCACATTAACTACATGGATGTAAATCATGGTTTTTTTGGGAAATCTTCTTGTTGAGAGACTTGATTTACTCTTTCACATCCAAGAAGACATTGCTTCTAATCTGAGAGAAGCTATTTGGTATAATAGACAAAGTTTCAATCAATACTTCATTTCCATAGGATTCTGGACCTGGAAGAGGAACGTGTTGTCAAATTGGAAAGGCAGAGACAAATTCCATCACCCCAGAGAAGAGCATAAACTTTAAAGATGGCTAATAGAAGATACACCCATCAACTGAGGCAAGGAGGAAAAATTGATCCCACATTTGAAGAGCTTGAAAGAGAGGTAGTTGTTGAGGAGGAGATAAGGGCTCAACTTGAATAAATAGAAAGACTCCAAATTGAAGCAGAAGAAAGAGCAACATCAAAATCAGCCTTAGCAAGATTTGAGGATAGAAACAAGAATAGAATAGGTGATCATAAGCATGAGGTATGTAGGCCCAACGTACCATGGAGAAGAAATACTGGTCCACTTTCTCTCCCACAACCACTTCATGACCTCCCAAGAGGCTCAAGAAAAATTTTCCCAAAATTCAAAGGGGATGGTTCTCAACTCCCTGAAGAACATGTACCAACATTCATCACGGCTTGTGGAGTGTTGGGAGTTGAAGATTAAGATCTGTTGTTGCAGAATCACAGCACCCCTGGATGCAGATCAGGCTTCTAGGTTGATCACTCTAGCATCCAGTGTGATTGCACAACATTGAAACCTCTCTCCAAGCGTGGGACTTGTGAAACTGAGAGAGGAATCTCCAGAGAAGGCTGGTTCCTGCTCCTAAACTACCTGCCACAAGCTATTCCAATGCAGGCAAGCTAATCTAATCCTAATCTAACCATGCCAAGGAGACAGGGAGAGAGAGAAAAGGGAAAACAGAGCCTACACTAAGACGGTGATACACCAGAGAAGGAGAATGTTGAACATCTATCAAAACTGCCATGGAACAAAGAGAGGTGAGCAATGGGAAGGATGGACAGATGCATCACAGGCCCAAGGATAGATTTCACACAGAAAATGTCCCAAAACTCCATGAACACAGCTCCAGACTTGTAATGAACATTAGAACATGCACAAATACCTGCAATGAAGAGAGGCAAGAAGAAAACAAGCAAAGAAATGAGCAAGGATGGACAAATGCATCACAGGCCACGTTTTTTGTTGCTCCAGAAGTTTGCACAGAACATCATTTTAATGGTAAAAGGCAAAAAATGCCATTACAGAGCAGGGGAGGAGGTTCAAACTCCATTTTCAACCCTGGAGAAGAAAAATAAGGGAGAGCAGAGCCGAACCCATGAACAACTTGTAATTCTTTGAGCCAAATCTGGTTTTTACATTGCATGGGTCGAGCCCAGGAGAGAGAAATGTAGGAAAACGTGCAAGCAGCTCAACCATTGACCAAAACGCATTCTTTATTAAAATTGGTAGTTGAAACATCACTTCTGGCCATGCTGAAGAAGAATGCGACCCATGTGCATTAAATCAGTTGTTGAAACATCAGTTCTGGCCATGCTAAAAAAATGTGACCCATGTGCATTAAATCAGTTGTTGAAACATCAGTTCTGGCCATGCTGAAGAAGAATGCGACCCATGTGCATTAAATCGGTTGTTGAAACGTCAGTTCTGACCATTACTACGTGCCAGATACGTTTCTTGATTTTCTCTCTCCAAACTGAACCAAAAATGCAATATTGACCCCGGAATCATGTAGAGCGTCTCACCAGCTTTCTATTGATATAAAGAACGTGCAAATCTGAGCTCTAGATCGAAAGTTATGGCGATTTGAAGATTTAGGGCACAAAATAGGCCGAAACAGACCTTTGAATTTTTTCCCGCGCTCTGCCACTTGGACAACATGTGGCAGGCTCTGATTCGCTGAGCAATTCTCTCTCCTTCCCTATCCCATGGGTTTTCCTTGAGAATTTTGACATTTTTTTTGTGATTTTGGAAAATTTTCCATTTTTTCCCCATGCCCCCGCCACTTGGGACATGTGGCATGATCTTGTTGGAGGATAGGGCGCGGGGTCTTCCTTTACTTTTAGCCTTTTTGGCGAACTCGGCCAAATTCTCTAACTTCTCCCTGAGCTCCGCACTTCCCTGCTCCATTGGACACGTGTCCAATTCCTATTGGCTCGGGCTGACCCTTCAAAACTCGCCCTTTGACTTTTGGACTTTTCCCTTGTGACACGTGTCATCTCCTGATTCATTCTCGGGCCTGCCGGATTTTCACGTCTATCGCGTCCATTTGTCTCGGATGTCCCAGTGCTGTTTGGGACAAAAACTTCCAATCTGCCCGAAATGAGCTTCCCTGTCCCTCATTCGGCCGGTGACACGTGTCATGATCTGATTGGCTTTCGGCTTTTCCAGCTATCCACGTCCCTTTGTCCCGACTGTCTTAGTGCGGAAGTTCTTCTTTGTGGCCGAACCGGCCGGTTCACATCCTTCGCGTACCTTTGTCCCACTTGCTCCTGGACTGCTTGGGACAAATTCTTCTGATTCACCCGGTTCGGCCGGTTCGCGTCCTCTCGGCCCAGATGTCCCAAACTACTTAGTGTGAAAGTTCTTCATTTCGGCCGATCCGGGTGGTTCACATCCTTCACGTACCTTTGTCCCACTGTTTTGGGCTGCCTTAAGTCTTTTCGGCCGACTTGCGTCTTCCCCGTACTAACTGCCCAGATGTCCCAAACTGCCTGTTTCAACAGTTAGTCAATTTTTTCCACTTTCGACCAGTTTGGATTTCCGCGTCCTGCGCGTCCTCACGGCTTGGATGTTCCTTTGCCCTATAGACTGCCTAGCGGCCTTTCGGCCGATTCGCGCCCAGATGTCCCTTTTGTCCCGACTGCTTGGGAGGACTAGGACTTGGCCATTTTTCATGATTTTTTCTGGCCCAAGCTTGTTTTGCAGCTTTTTCACCTTTTCTCAGAACTTGCCTTTTCGACCTGGACAGGAGAGTTAGGATAAATATGAGGGGACCCTCGAAACATGATTTTTTGCCCTGAATCAATCCATTTTCCTGGGACTTGAATATTCTGATGCATGTTATCAAAATTTACCCTGGGGGGTGAATTTTGGATAACAATTCTGGCGACTTAGTGGGGTCATCTGCCTGCTAGATGAATGATCACCAGTTTCCTGAAGCATCCATTGGGCATGGAGTCATGAGTTGTAACCTGCAACTGATCTAAACTTTGAAAACCTCTCCTCTGAGCCACTTGGAAACCTACTGATATGGAGTCGTTCTCACCAAAATGAACTGTGCCAGAGCAAAACCAGCAACACCAAAAACTATGTACAAAACTGAAAATCATACATGCTCTAAAATGGAACATGCAGAGTGTGCACAAGCACTTCTTCTACTGGAAGCAAACCTACCTACTCTACTCTAACTGGAAGCAAAGGCAAGCTAAACAAACCCTGCAACTGGTTGTGCAAAATATCTTCCTTTCTTCAAAATTGGCAGCCATGCAAATGATTTGGAGCTGATCATGGCTATTATAATGAGTGGAAAACAAATAAGAAGCTGGTCTTCCACCCAAATCATCAAGGTATTAGCTAAAAGTGAATCCAATACCTCTTTTAGTTGCTCTGCATTTGGATTGAAGAGGTATGGCGGCTGATCCTTGGTACTTTGTAGCTCATCCTCATGCTTCAGAAGCAAGCATGACTGGTTGTGACTTCTCCTTTGGCTCCAATAAGGCCAAATACTTGATTGGGAAAGGTCTGATCCGTTTGATATGCCCATATCTCTGGTTTTCAACTCCAAAAATGGAGTTTTCTTGTAGACCCTCTTGGGTGGATGGTGTGGAAGAAATGGTGAAACTCTTCTGTCCTTTCTCTTCCTCCAATGAAGAACATGAAAGATTAAAATCTTCCAATCTTAGTTCCAATGAGCTGTTATAAGATGCAGGCTGCTGCAAATGAATGTTCTCCTTCATGACAACAGGCTCTGGTGTTTGGGATGTGGATGATGAAATAGAGAATGGTGAAAACTCAACCGGTTCTTCTTCATCAAAATAGTCCTCCAAATTTGACAGATAAGCTGCCTCATTGTTGTCCTGCTGCAGATGCTCAACTTCCTCTATGGTGTCTTCTTGATCTGTAACTTGACCACCATGGTTTCTTTCTCCCTCCAACATTGAGTTTGGGAGATCAAACTCCTCTTCTGTACTAGAACTTGAGAGAGGTGAAGTAGAAAGAAGAACTGAAGGTTCTCCTGTAGCCTGCTTTGTGCTCAAAGCCCTTGGATCTACACTTTTCCCTTCCATAACTAGAATGTGCTCCTCTTCTTTTGGATTTGGAGCAGCTTTTCCTTCCTCCAATGTTCGAAGACAATCTTGCTCTTGAATGAGCTCCTCCTCCAGCATGAAGTTTGTCAAGTCAAACTCTTCAATCTGCTGCTCTAGAGGACAAGTTGGGACTGCAAGATCTTCTTCTTCTTCTGTAACAAAATCAGTCCTGACCACCATTGTTTCTACCTTAGCCTCTTCTGTAAGTTTAACTATCAAGGGGATCTTTGTTATCCCAAATTTGGCAGCCCAAACCTTCAAGTTGTCTGTCATTTCTTTTCTGTTGGGCTCTTCCTCTTACTGTCCTTGATGACTGATTTTTGTAATTTCTTCTTCCCTATATGAAATTGGGAATGCAAGAGGAGGGATGGGTTGAAACTCAACTGATTTTACATTTTTTTGTGGTGGTGGAGGCAATGAAACCTCTTGTTTCTTTAGAGGAGGGGGTATTTCTGTTAGCTCTTGTGGAGGGGATGACTGTTTGGAAGGAAAAAGGAAAGAAGAATTGAGGTGTGGTGGAAGACTGAGAGGTGGAGACATGGATTCAACACTTGGGACAGTAGATGAAGAATTTGGAATTTGCAATTCCAAATGAGATGGTGCTGCTTGAGTAATGGGAAGAAAAAAAATAGATGATGGTGTAGAACTTACCCATGGACAAGGTTGTTCAACGCCAAGTGTGTAGGCCTCTATTTCTACTGTCCACTGTGCGAGTTGGGGCAGCATCATCATCATGAAGTCCAACTTCTCCTGAGGGCTGAAGTGTCTTGGAAAAGGGCCTCCCCATGGACAAGGATTCCTGCAACCAATTCTGAAAGCTCTCATTTGAGCTGTAGCTCTGGACTGCACCATCTTTACCTCCATCTTTTGGATTTTCTCCAACAGACCAGCATCTTCTTCTTGACTGGTCTTCATTATACCAACATATTCTTGCTGCTTGATGGATGCTTCATAGCCAAACTGACTTTGGCACTGCTGCTCATATGGGTATGCATGCTGATCTTGAATTTGTTCAAAATGTTGATTTGGACGACTTGTTAAAACATGTTGGAGGTGGAATATACTGTTGTTGCTAAATGTGAGTCCCATGATAGAAATGAAGTCATGATTGCACAACTTCATGGAATGGAAAAGAATGAAAGAGATGGAAAGAAATATGGATGAGAATGGATGAAAAACAGGTCTGTAACTTCAGAGAAATGGGTTGCTGATCAGATGGAGTCGCCAGATGTGTTTGCAAGTGCCTCCAAAGGTTGAAATCTCCACAGGAACACATCAACCTGCAAGAGATGAAGTGGAAGACCTCTAAGGTCCCACCGGGCGTGCCAGAACTGTTGATGCAGAATCGCAGTACCCCCTCGATGCACATCAGGCTTCTAGGTTGATCACTCTAGGCATCCAGTGTGATTGCACAACATGGAAACCTCTCTCCAAGCGTGGGACTTGTGAAACTGAGAGAGGAATCTCTAGAGAAGGCTAGTTCCTACTCCTAAACTACCTGCCATGAGCTATTCCAGTGCAGGCAAGCTAATCTAATCCTAATCTAACCATGCCAAGGAGACAGAGAGAGAGAGAGAGAGAAAAGGGAAAAACATCAAAAGCCTACACTAAAACGGTGATACACCAAAGAAGGAGAATGTTGAACATCTATCAAAACTGCCATGGAACAAAGAGAGGTGAGCAATGGGAAGGATGGAAAGATGCATCACAGACCTAAGGATAGATTTCACACAGAAAATGTCCCAAAACTCCATG